>CM067169.1:37745314-38000843 GCA_034093135.1 Erigeron breviscapus | reverse complement strand
TTGTTCAGAAATAGCTGAAGCTCAGTGAAGAATACTTGTACAGAATTCTGAAGCCGTTCAGAATTAGTTCACTGAAGCTTCACTTCAGTTCAGATCAATGTATCAGAATACCATTCAGCTGAAGTCAAAGACTGAAGTCTGAAGAAAGAGAATCAGCTCAGAAGTTGATTCTACCTGATCGAAAACTGAAGCATCTCAGTGTAAAGTACTTACAACACTTTACACTGATTACGAGGAAGCCTTTTTACTTTACTAACCTTTAACCAGTTAATAGCTTTAACTATTAACAAGTACAAGGTTGAGTAAAAGGTTGGGAATAAAGTGTGAAACGTCACATCAATAACTTTCACACTTAAACCTTAAAAGTACGCATGTTAAGGAATTGACTTTAATTCCTTAAATGCTCCCAACCATATTTGTACGGCCTGGTCCACATCAGCATGAACCTTGCCTATAAATATAAAGACTTCTCACAACTTGCAAAGAGCTTGAAACTTTAGCATTGCAACTTGTGAGATATACTCTAAGTAATCCTTACGAGTATTTCCAAGTTATTAGATCACTTGTATTTCTAGGTTGTTTAGATATTTACACTTGGGTGTTTATCTTTGTTCCGCAACAACCTTTGTATTTTTTTATCTCAATAAATCAAATACATTGAAAAAGTACATCGTGTCTCAATGCTACATACTTGAAATATACATATTATCTGTATAGTTTCAGCACTTATTGTTTCTTGCATTTACTTTCAGTACCTTTACCTTATTGTTTATCCATATCTGGATCGTATTCTGAACTGGTCAACTTCCAGTTAGAATTACTTGTCAGTCGGGTTTTAACCATCTATATTTGGGACTCACATACATATATATTGCGTTTTTCATATAGATTTAGGTTAAACAAAACATTTTCATGTGTAGATCTAAGAGATCCTTACAAAGGTCTTGAAGATTGATGAAGAAAAAGAAGAGGGAGGGTAGAGAGAGAGGGAGGGCGACCAGATATATATATAGATTAATAGATGTATATGGATGTATAAAAATAGATATAGGTATAGATTTAAGGTGTATGTAGGTATAAGGTTTTGGAAAGATATATACATATATATTGCGTTTTGCGTATAGATTTAAGGTTTTAGAAGTTGCTTTAGATCCGAGATATAAAAATAAGAAGACAAAATGGTGTTATGAGGTAAAAGGACAGATATACCCTCACGTGGGATGCACAAGAGGGCATTAACGGAGGGAATTAGACGGACGTTTGAGTCAGGGGCTTCTGGTGATAAAAAATGCAACTATAGGGGCATCTAGAAGCATTAATCGACCACAGGGTGCAAAATGCTAATTTCAACAACCACAAGGGCCATTTGTGATATTAACCCTTAGTTTTATAACATTTTTATAAAATAAAATAAATTAAATTAAATTAGCCGCCGGTATTAAATTAGATTCTCATATGTAGGTATATATAGGTTTTTTATTTGAGTTTGTTTTGGTTTTTTATTAAATTCTTGTTTGGAGGTTTGTTAAAGACAAGGATGAAAAATGCAAAAACGACAAACCATAAGGATGAATTTTGCACTTAACCATAGGGACAAACCATGAAGATGGGTAAAAAGACATAAATGCCCCTCCACGTGAGGGGTTAACGGATTGAAGGACGAAATGCAAACCACGGGGATGATTTTAGCCAAAAGTTAACGGCGACGACGAAAAGTGATAAAGCGATAAACCATAGGGACGAAAAAAGTACTTAACTCTAATTAAAACTAGGACATCTCTTTGTTCGAATGTTTTCAAATTGTTGGGTAATACTTGAAATGGCTTGGTGGCTAAAGTGAAATGATTCGTGTTAGTAAGCTAGCTTTGTAAGCTAAGCAAGCCGGTTTTCCGGTAGGCTAATGAGTTACCAAATATATAAAAAAATCATACCCACACGTTCTATTGGGAGTTATGACAACTTCAACTATATTAGAGGATTGTGGACTAGTCCGCGATAGTATATCATTGAATTTAATAACCGATAGTCCATATGACATTTTGGTGAAGGTGTAAAGAAATTATCAATTGGTCAAGTTGGCCAACAAAAATGAGAACAAGGCTTTAACCATCTGCAATGTTAATACACCATCAAGTTGATAGATATGTTTGTTCTTTCATTAATTAATTAAACCAATAGCTTGTTATCCGAACAAGTTAAAAGTCAAAGACAAAAAGTCGTGGACTAATAAGTAATGGTTACTCTATCTACTGGAAAGTATGATCATGAACATAAAAATGGAAAGGTACTTGATCATTGAAGCAATTTACAAATTTATCATATTAACACACATCTTTTTTCCATTTTCCACTTAACCCCTTATCTAAAGTTATTTATTCCATTATATCAATGATTATTATGGGGAATCATTTCATATTTTATTCATTTTGATTGCTCATACTTCAAGTACAAGGTTTATGATTAAAGTTTGAAATAATCCACCTTTATGCAACTCTAATCAACATCCTCACTTTGTCTTTTTTCCATCCAATATTTAATGATCCTTTAGAAAGATTCGGAAAGATAATACGTTGTGTTTGTTATTTATATGTTGATGATATGTAATGTAATTGATAATTTATTAAGCAAAACAACTAAAATCGGTTAATCAACAAAAAGTTGGGTTAACGACTTCAAAAATGTATCTAAGGTGTTCTATCGATTACGTAGTTGTGAGTTCAAGCCCCATCTGTTTGAGTTTGTAGTTCAAAACCAAAAGCAATAATGTTAATATTTTGTTTGAACTTGCAATCATTATATTGTCGTGACAGTCTTGATCGATCTCCCCGGTTCATCTTTAACCTGACTTTAAAAGGTACATGTATGGAACATGATTCGGATCTCTTTTGAGCAATATTTTATCATGTTATATACTTCGAAGTTTTGAAATATGCACAAGTTTGTTATATGTGTAAAGTATATCAATATATCATTGTTGTGTATTATAACTCCCATTACATTACAGTATTACACACTTGTAAATAACTAATTATGTGTTGCCTGTCTAATTAGGGAAATCTCTATTTGCGCCATACATGTGTGGGAGTTGGCTTGTCTTTTTTGAATTAATGGTCAATCAAAGGTGTACCGAAAACGATTGTAAATATAAATTAGAGTTAATTACATTTTTCGTCCCTGTGGTTTGTATCAGCTTTCACATATCATCCCTAAGTACACGAAATTACGTGTTTCATCCCTGAGTATGGAATTCCGTTAACAAGTTTAGTCCACCACCCAAACGGACGTTAAAAAAAGGTTAATTACACTTTTAGTCCAAGGATATAATTGTCATTTTGTCCTTTACTATATCTTTAATAAATAATACAACATCATCATCTTTATAAGAACACAATACCAGATGTATGTATATATATCATCATCTTTATAACAACATAGATTCAATGACCAACACCATCACCATCGATCTATATATATGTATACATAGATTCATTTAACTCTCTACTACTTTTCCATTCCATGGAATCAGAAGTAGCAGAAGTAGTGGTAAATCAAAAGAAAGTCAAGAAAAAATCCCCAAAAAAATCAAAATCAAAACCGATTGATATCGGTGCTCTTGTTGATGAAACTTCTCGATCTAATGGCTTCAGTGACCAATTTGTAAATCAAAGTGATAATTCAAGATATAATCTTAGATCCCTTGGTCAGCCCGTTGATCCTGTCGATGAATACCCACCGTTAGTAAACCCTAGATCTACCTCAATATAGATCTGATAATACATACATACATACATATATACATACATACATACATACATACATACATACATACATACATATATATTATATAATACATAGATATATATATATATCGGAGGGAGATGGAGGTGCGAAACAGTGGTGCTGGCCAGACGCGAGTAGTGGTGGCCGGAAGTGGTGGCCAGAAAGGAAAGAACTTTGGGGATCCGAGTGGTGGTGGCCGGAAGTGGCGGTGGCTGGAAGTGATGGTGGCCAAGCGTGGTGGTTGTCGGAAGTTCTGATGGTTGGAAACATATCTTGTTTAGAGAGAAAAAGAGAGATATGAGATTTAGGGAATAGATCTTTTATGTTGTTATTAGTATTCAGTAGTACTATAATTATCAGCCATAGATATATGTATATGGGAGTGTGTATATATGCAGGTATATATGGTTAGAGTGATGGTGAATTTGTTTAGGATGTTGAGTTTTTGTTGTTATTATTTGATGATGAGGAGCAAGAGAAATAATCAAGATCATGAGAAAAGACAAGTTGTTTCATGATGATAATTTGAAGAAAAAAGATTATTGGGATATGTTAATTAATTTATTTATTGTATGTTTATTCATTTATTTATTTATTTATTTATTGTATATATGTGATAAAGAAAAATTTTATTATTAATTACGGTTTTAGTCATGTGATAATGGAAATGACGATAATGCCCTTGGCGTGCAAGCCACATGACCACACTTATAACGTCAGTTAGTGTCTTGGACCAAAGTTGTTAACGGAGTTCCAAATCTAGGGATGAAAAACGTAATTTCATGAACCCAGGGATGAAACGTGAAAGTGGGTACAAACCACAGGGACGAAAATTGTAATTTACTCTATAAATTATGGAGAATAAGTTACCCATAAAATTCAACAACACAAGAGACCCATTGGATTTGTCTGATGTGGACATTTTATATTCCCTCCTGTAATCCTGTTATTGGTTACGCTTATATATTCATTTTTTTCTTCTTAATCTATCTTATCTTTTCTAGTATTTGGTAGATCACTAATTGATGTCGTGGCCAGGGCAGTACTAAAAGGAGACAAAGGGAGTTAATGTCCCCTTTCGAAATTTAAATTTTGTCATAAATTTTTATTATTTTTCTATTAGTTTTTTATATTTTTAATTTTGTCCCCTCTAAAAATTTTTGGGTACCGTCTCTGGACGTGGCGACTTTCTACCATTATTACCCTTATTTCCGTCTTAATCTACTTATTTAACATCATTTATATCTCAACCTTTCGTATTTGTATGAACCTTTTAGGGTCAATAATGCTTTGGATTTTAATTTATATGCTTGATTTCGTAGAACCAAATGTTCATAAGACCATTCCTTGAGTTGAAAAGTGATCGAATATTAATCTAATATAAAAGTTATTTTTCGATAATGTTATCATATGTTATTGAAGTAATACCCTATTAAAAACGGGAGGGGATTTTCTCAAATTCCCCAACTTGTAGTCAAGTTGGAGAGATCTTGATCATTGAATTTTAAACGAATGTCAAGATTCAAAAATAATTTTTGAATCTTAACATTTGATTATAATCCAATGTTCAAGATTTCTTTAACTTGACCCCTCAAGTTAAAACTAACTTGAGGGGATCTCCACCCGTTAAAAACTAATGGAAAGGAAGTCTTATCAATAGAGTGCCAAAGAGGTTGTAGAAAAATTACTTCAATCTGCATAGTGAAAGTTTATGTTTTACGTCCTTTTTGCATTACAATTTGTTCGCTTATGTTTATTTGCATTTTCCGCCAATTTGGTTTTTATTTGATGATTTACTGAACTTTTTTATTGATCATTGAATGTTTAGATAGATGGTAAGGTTGTCATTGTGATAATCATGTAATGCTCTTATGTCCCACCACTTCATACCACTTGTTGGATATTCAGTTAGCGATTAAACACATGCCTAGAGCCGTAGACGTTAAACATTGTCTTATTATTTTATTATTCAATCATTAAGCCAAGTGTAAGGATAATATGTTCCTTTTCTGTATATAGCTATCTTCAAATTGAGTTTGCTAGCTGTGTTATGGACTTATGGTACATTTCTTTTTCGAATTATATTTATATTATACTAAAAACCTATATGATTGTACAAGCTTTTTATGCATGAAATGTACAAGTTCTTATAACACATAATAATTTTATCAATTTTCACTTTAACCCCTAAAGTTTTTATCTTTTAACTTTTGCCCTACATCAAAATTTTCGTTTTTATTTTTTGAAACTAAACTTTTGGATTTTCATCAAACAACTTTCACATGGTTACGGTTTTACTTTTAAATATTTAGTTTTGATTATTTTCATCCATTTGTTTATTGCATAACGTTTTTATTATATAATAATTTTCATTATCGTTACGTCTTGCGTTTGTCATATTTAAAGCATTAATATAGTTATTGTTTATGTTTTTATACAAAAAGCCTGTACAAATTTACAAGTTCTTTATGCATGAAATGTACAAGTTCTTATAACACATAATAATTTTATCAATTTTCACTTTAACCCCTAAAGTTTTTATCTTTTAACTTTTGCCCTACATCAAAATTTTCGTTTTTATTTTTTGAAACTAAACTTTTGGATTTTCATCAAACAACTTTCACACAGTTATAGTGTTACTTTTAAACAGTTGACTTGGATTATTTTCATATGTCTTTTTATAAAAATAACGTTTTTAGTGTATAATAACTTTCATCATCGTTACGTTACGTTCATGTAATATTTAAAACATTAATATAGTTATTGTTTATGTTTTTATATATCTTATTATTCTTTTACATTTTTTTTAATTGTTATTGCTACATATTTATTTGTCTTTTTTAAATTTTGAGCTTGAATATTTGACATGAATTTGAGTCCAAAATTTTGTCGTGTAAAAAACGTATTCCGCAGCAACGCGCGGTATAATAACTAGTTATATATTAAATATAAGTTTTAGCAAGACATCGAAAGCTAAGATTGGAATACATCTATTGAACTAGTTATAACTTAAAAATAACTTTTAGCAAAATCATTTCAGCTTTATCAAAGCTTTCAAAAAGTGATAATATATAAAATATACTCTATATATTTTTTTCAAGTGTAATCCATTAGTTTTATTTCATAATCTCTACATTTAATTTTATCGATTGTCATGGAAATATTGTTAGAGATTATTATAAAAAAATTTTAAGAAGATAAATATATTTTATATCATTTTCCTTTTCAAGATGTGAATAACATAAACGGAATGATACGCTTGAACTTTTTTTTTTTTTTCTCCTTGAAAACAAAAGGCAACCTATAGTATAGCATTAAACCTTTTAATTTAGTATATCCTGATAAAGTGATATTTTTTCAATTCAGTAATAATATACTCTTAAAACATCCTCCTACTTTTATCTTCTTAACATCAAAATGATGACATAAGTCTGTGGTGAGGAGATAAATAAACATGTCATGAAGCTACAGTATTAAGAGAATTAATAAATAAAAAGATATTTTAGGAGGGAATATGGTTTTTCATTTTGAAGTGCTCATGTGTTTCATTGAGGCATTAACGTGTGTCTTCAACTTTCAAAGAAACTTACAAAATACAACTTATAACTTTACGAGCATAGTACCCGTGCGTTGCAGCGGAATTTTATAACTACCTTTTTGGATGAATACATTGGTTACAGAGTGTGTCAAAAATATAGATTATGAGATTCTGTCGATTGTTTTAAAACTATATAGAAAGATCAATGTTATTTAAATTAGAATCATTTACAAATTGATAACAAAAATAGTTAACTAATATAAAAAAGCAATAAACAAACCAATATAATATTTATACATACACTAAATAGTGTTGTAGTGTGTGGAGGGGCATTTTGAAAACTATAAATATGCTGAAAGGGGCATTTTGGGAACAAAAAATGTGCTTAATTTCTTAATTCAATTCTCTTTATAAGGGATTAAAGATAAGTAAAATATGGTGATTGGTAAAGGTCTAAATATACTATGGGCTTGTTTGAAGATCAATCTCAACATAAGTATAGGCCACATCGTGTAGTCCAACTATCTTAGGTGTTTATTTTGGGCTAAGGTCAAATTCAAAGGCCCAATATAATGATCCCTAGCTAATTAGCTGGAGTGGGCTAAGAAACTGTCGTTTGTTTCGGGCTTTCACCTTGAGAAAATTACCGAATGATGTATGCAAGCTGGAGTGAGAGGTATATATATACCTGAGTAAGACTCTTCCATATTTATATAAAACTAGTTCATTTACCCGAGCGTTGCCCCGGGAAACATGTCATTTGTTGTTTGCGGTAATAGTAAAAAAGTAGTATATGATAGACCGAGACATATAAGTATACATAGTGCATACAGTATACATTAGAGTATTAGACAGGTTCTGATAGTATTAAAGCTATGGACATGTAATTCGATTTTATATCATGATAATAACGGAAGTACACACGTTTGTGTTTTTGCTTCCAAATTAAAAGAGTACGACTCTAACGACTTGTAAGAATTTTTAATATGTTTTATACTTAATGTTATATAAGACCTTAGCTTAGCAGCAAATTATGTTAAATAAATATTATTTGTCTATTAAAACGGTTTTTTAAACATCAATTTTTGACAAAATATAAATTGGTATTTTATCAAGTATTCAAGTTCTGCTTATTGTATTTTATGAAAATGTATATGCTTGTATATATATGTATGAGAAATTGTCACAAATCGTCCCTGTGGTTTGCTCGATTAGCATTTTCGTCCCTGTGATTTTTTTTATCATTAGGTGTCCCTGAGGTATGCATTTTCATTGCTAACCGTCCCTGGCACTAACAACCGTCACTTTTACTCCGTTAAACCCCTCATGTGCATATCACGTGAGGGTATAATCGTCCATTTCGTAACCACAGGGACTATATGTAATAAAAACTATTTTCAATTAATGATATATAAAAGCATTTCTAATATAATAAAAAGAAAAAAACCCAATCTAAATTTTTTATATATATATCAAAAATACATACAGGAAAAGAAATACATTTCTTTTTTCAGATTATATATATATATATATATATATATATATATATATATATATATATATATATATATATATATATATATATATATATATATATATATATATATATATATATATATATATATATATATATATATATATATATATATATATATATATATATATATATATATATATATATATATATATATATATATATATATATATATATATATATATATATATATATATATATATATATATATATATATATATATATATATATATATATATATATATATATATATATATATATATATATATATATATATATATATATATATATATATATATATATATATATATATATATATATATATATATATATATATATATATATATATATATATATATATATATATATATATATATATATATATATATATATATATATATATATATATATATATATATATATATATATATATATATATATATATATATATATATATATATATATATATATATATATATATATATATATATATATATATATATATATATATATATATATATATATATATATATATATATATATATATATATATATATATATATATATATATATATATATATATATATATATATATATATATATATATATATATATATATATATATATATATATATATATATATATATATATATATATATATATATATATATATATATATATATATATATATATATATATATATATATATATATATATATATATATATATATATATATATATATATATATATATATATATATATATATATATATATATATATATATATATATATATATATATATATATATATATATATATATATATATATATATATATATATATATATATATATATATATATATATATATATATATATATATATATATATATATATATATATATATATATATATATATATATATATATATATATATATATATATATATATATATATATATATATATATATATATATATATATATATATATATATATATATATATATATATATATATATATATATATATATATATATATATATATATATATATATATATATATATATATATATATATATATATATATATATATATATATATATATATATATATATATATATATATATATATATATATATATATATATATATATATATATATATATATATATATATATATATATATATATATATATATATATATATATATATATATATATATATATATATATATATATATATATATATATATATATATATATATATATATATATATATATATATATATATATATATATATATATATATATATATATATATATATATATATATATATATATATATATATATATATATATATATATATATATATATATATATATATATATATATATATATATATATATATATATATATATATATATATATATATATATATATATATATATATATATATATATATATATATATATATATATATATATATATATATATATATATATATATATATATATATATATATATATATATATATATATATATATATATATATATATATATATATATATATATATATATATATATATATATATATATATATATATATATATATATATATATATATATATATATATATATATATATATATATATATATATATATATATATATATATATATATATATATATATATATATATATATATATATATATATATATATATATATATATATATATATATATATATATATATATATAGATAATATAATATATATACAAAAACTTATTAAAATTATATAAAAGTCAAAATCTTTATCTATACTATATTATAAAGCAAATAAGGTTTCAACTTTCAACTTTCAATTTCAACAATGTACACATGATAATGCATGATTTACCATACATCAACACAACTTTCAACTTTCAACTTTCATTTTCATCTATCTCCTCAAATCTCAACCACTTTCAACTTTCAACTTTCAACTTTCAACTTTCAACTTTCAACTTTCAACTTTCAACTTTCAACTTTCAACTTTCAACTTTCAACTTTCAACTTTCAACTTTCAACTTTCAACTTTCAACTTTCAACTTTCAACTTTCAACTTTCAACTTTCAACTTTCAACTTTCAACTTTCAACTTTCAACTTTCAACTTTCAACTTTCAACTTTCAACTTTCAACTTTCAACTTTCAACTTTCAACTTTCAACTTTCAACTTTCAACTTTCAACTTTCAACTTTCAACTTTCAACTTTCAACTTTCAACTTTCAACTTTCAACTTTCAACTTTCAACTTTCAACTTTCAACTTTCAACTTTCAACTTTCAACTTTCAACTTTCAACTTTCAACTTTCAACTTTCAACTTTCAACTTTCAACTTTCAACTTTCAACTTTCAACTTTCAACTTTCAACTTTCAACTTTCAACTTTCAACTTTCAACTTTCAACTTTCAACTTTCAACTTTCAACTTTCAACTTTCAACTTTCAACTTTCAACTTTCAACTTTCAACTTTCAACTTTCAACTTTCAACTTTCAACTTTCAACTTTCAACTTTCAACTTTCAACTTTCAACTTTCAACTTTCAACTTTCAACTTTCAACTTTCAACTTTCAACTTTCAACTTTCAACTTTCAACTTTCAACTTTCAACTTTCAACTTTCAACTTTCAACTTTCAACTTTCAACTTTCAACTTTCAACTTTCAACTTTCAACTTTCAACTTTCAACTTTCAACTTTCAACTTTCAACTTTCAACTTTCAACTTTCAACTTTCAACTTTCAACTTTCAACTTTCAACTTTCAACTTTCAACTTTCAACTTTCAACTTTCAACTTTCAACTTTCAACTTTCAACTTTCAACTTTCAACTTTCAACTTTCAACTTTCAACTTTCAACTTTCAACTTTCAACTTTCAACTTTCAACTTTCAACTTTCAACTTTCAACTTTCAACTTTCAACTTTCAACTTTCAACTTTCAACTTTCAACTTTCAACTTTCAACTTTCAACTTTCAACTTTCAACTTTCAACTTTCAACTTTCAACTTTCAACTTTCAACTTTCAACTTTCAACTTTCAACTTTCAACTTTCAACTTTCAACTTTCAACTTTCAACTTTCAACTTTCAACTTTCAACTTTCAACTTTCAACTTTCAACTTTCAACTTTCAACTTTCAACTTTCAACTTTCAACTTTCAACTTTCAACTTTCAACTTTCAACTTTCAACTTTCAACTTTCAACTTTCAACTTTCAACTTTCAACTTTCAACTTTCAACTTTCAACTTTCAACTTTCAACTTTCAACTTTCAACTTTCAACTTTCAACTTTCAACTTTCAACTTTCAACTTTCAACTTTCAACTTTCAACTTTCAACTTTCAACTTTCAACTTTCAACTTTCAACTTTCAACTTTCAACTTTCAACTTTCAACTTTCAACTTTCAACTTTCAACTTTCAACTTTCAACTTTCAACTTTCAACTTTCAACTTTCAACTTTCAACTTTCAACTTTCAACTTTCAACTTTCAACTTTCAACTTTCAACTTTCAACTTTCAACTTTCAACTTTCAACTTTCAACTTTCAACTTTCAACTTTCAACTTTCAACTTTCAACTTTCAACTTTCAACTTTCAACTTTCAACTTTCAACTTTCAACTTTCAACTTTCAACTTTCAACTTTCAACTTTCAACTTTCAACTTTCAACTTTCAACTTTCAACTTTCAACTTTCAACTTTCAACTTTCAACTTTCAACTTTCAACTT
Source organism: Erigeron breviscapus (assembly GCA_034093135.1). Lineage (NCBI taxonomy): Eukaryota > Viridiplantae > Streptophyta > Magnoliopsida > Asterales > Asteraceae > Erigeron > Erigeron breviscapus. The sequence goes on along the minus strand of CM067169.1, from coordinate 37,988,238 downwards.
TCAACTTTCAACTTTCAACTTTCAACTTTCAACTTTCAACTTTCAACTTTCAACTTTCAACTTTCAACTTTCAACTTTCAACTTTCAACTTTCAACTTTCAACTTTCAACTTTCAACTTTCAACTTTCAACTTTCAACTTTCAACTTTCAACTTTCAACTTTCAACTTTCAACTTTCAACTTTCAACTTTCAACTTTCAACTTTCAACTTTCAACTTTCAACTTTTTATTCAATTAAAGAAGGCACATAAGCAAAATACCTCTATTTGCTTGCACTGCCGCCGATGGAGAAAAAAAAAGACCAAACCTCCTCTATTTGTGGGTTGTTTTAATATGTGGATGAAAGAATCTGATGATGATGTTTTATGATGCTAATGTTTGATGTATACATTAAAGGATGTGTATCAATTTGTTTTAGTGAAATTGATTATGTAGGAAGATATTTGATTTGAACTTTTTTAGATCTGAAAAAAAAAAAAAAAAAAACATGATTGGTAGGCTTATGGTGATGGGGTGGCTGAAAGAATGAACAAGATAGAGGAGGAGGAAGAAGAAGGTAAGTATAAGTATCATTATCACATATAGTTCATGTGGCTATGATATTGACGATTATACCCTCACGTGGAGTTTAACGGAGGAAAACTAACGGTTGTTAGTGTTAGGGACGGTTAGCAATGAAAATGCATACCTCAGGGACACCTAATGATAAAAAAAGCATAGGGACGAAAATGTTAATCGAGCAAACCACATGGACGATTTGTGACAATTTCTCTATATGTATTATATTAAAAATGTATATGTTTAAATTTTCTTTAATTTCCATTATTTTTATCAAATATAAATAAAAAGTAAATAAAATTTAACCTTTTATCTATACTATATTATAAAGCAAATAAGGTTTCAACTTTCAACTTTCAATTTCAACAATGTACACATGATAATGCATGATTCAACATTCAACTTTCAACTTTCAACTTTCAATTTCAACTCACTTTCAACTTTCAACTTTCAACTTTCAACTTTCAACTTTCAACTTTCAACTTTCAACTTTCAACTTTCAACTTTCAACTTTCAACTTTCAACTTTCAACTTTCAACTTTCAACTTTCAACTTTCAACTTTCAACTTTCAACTTTCAACTTTCAACTTTCAACTTTCAACTTTCAACTTTCAACTTTCAACTTTCAACTTTCAACTTTCAACTTTCAACTTTCAACTTTCAACTTTCAACTTTCAACTTTCAACTTTCAACTTTCAACTTTCAACTTTCAACTTTCAACTTTCAACTTTCAACTTTCAACTTTCAACTTTCAACTTTCAACTTTCAACTTTCAACTTTCAACTTTCAACTTTCAACTTTCAACTTTCAACTTTCAACTTTCAACTTTCAACTTTCAACTTTCAACTTTCAACTTTCAACTTTCAACTTTCAACTTTCAACTTTCAACTTTCAACTTTCAACTTTCAACTTTCAACTTTCAACTTTCAACTTTCAACTTTCAACTTTCAACTTTCAACTTTCAACTTTCAACTTTCAACTTTCAACTTTCAACTTTCAACTTTCAACTTTCAACTTTCAACTTTCAACTTTCAACTTTCAACTTTCAACTTTCAACTTTCAACTTTCAACTAAGATTTCAACTTTCAACTTTCAATTTCTTTTTTTCAATTCTATACTATATTATAAAGCAAATAAAGTTTCAACTTTCAACTTTCAATTTCAACAATGTACACATGATAATGCATGATGTATCATACATCAATGTCCCACAACTTTCAACTTTCAACTTTCATTTTAATCTCTATCCTCAAATCTCAACCACTCATTTTTTTTTCTCTCTCCTCCATAAATCATTTTATTCCTCTAATTCATTCAAAATCTTTTATCTCAAAAACCGTACATCGATAAATTATAAAAATTATATGGGTGTTCTTAAAATTTCATGCTCTTTCATTAGAGATGTCATTTGATATACTTTCGACGAATTTTTAAAACCGAGGGCTGAACCCGTACGGCTAAGGTATTTGGCTATCACACTCTATGACCTATCACCTCCTATGACCTATCATACTCTATGACCTATCACCCCACCATCTCACCGCCGCAACACGCAGATACTTTCTCTCGTAACTTAAAAAGTGGACAGATTAAAAGAAAGTGTTACAAAACCATCTACAAAACTGTGTGCCACAATGCCATCTATTTCTTTTCAACTTGTAAATAGTTGCCCTCTTCCTAACTTCTCTACACCAGTACACCACGTATCACTTGTTTAACAACTCACATATGACATCTAATTAGTATATATATATATATACATACATTTAAGGGGCCATAGGAACAATAAAGCTAACAAGTAGGTTGTTTGTTGCACAGCAGCCTGTTAGCCTGCTTGCTTTTTTTTCTTCCTAAATTCGCTTTTTAATTATCTTGACTAACAGGTCGTTGCATATTTAGATCTAAGCGTGCATACTTGAATTTTTCCCCCTCTTTTGTCATGCTTTTACTTAACGTTGATTTTTTTTTATTTTTTATTCATTTGGTAGTATATTCATTGGTAATCTTTTTTATAAAGAGTGTTTTACATAAAAAAAAACTAATATTTGTTATCCGCCGTCAACGTTCACGTAATCCACGACTAATAACCATATCTACCTATAAGACTACCTGTTTGATTTTTATTTTTTTTTTTTTTTTCTTTTTTGTTAATACTTTTCCTTAACGTTCATCTTTCATTTATTCTTTATTCATTGATTAGTATATTAATTAATTTTTACGGAATTTTTTAAGGGTTCTTCTAAATTAAAAACAACTGATATTTGCATGACCAATGACCCGGTAATCACATAACACTATGATGTAGTATTATTTTTAAATAGTCTTTTGAACCACTTTTTATTCTCCGCGTTGTAATTTTTTAGTTTTATGATACGCTTTTATAATGTATGTTTATCTTTACACATATGTCACTGATCTGATACACATTGCAAGTTTTAGGTATCGTTATGTTTCCCGGGGCAACGCCCGGGTTCAAAAACTAGTTAAATTTATACTTTGAGCTACTACTACTATTCCTATTGTTTCTCTCTTTTATCTTTCCCAACAAACCACCTCCGTTCAATCTCTATTGCCCATACTTAGACCATCTTTAACGCTCGATGTATTCCCAGTGTATTCAATTCAATACGCCGGCTTTCCGGCGTGGATGGTTAATGCATCGGGCGTATTCGTCGGCGTATTCGCCCAAATTGGTGGCTACCGCGCTGAGAGAGATGGGCAAATTGTTTTTAATATTATTTCTTTTGTTTTGTTTAATACTCCTATCGAATGGATTGTTAGAAAAGAAAAAAAATTTTTTTTGAAACGGGTGTTTTTCAAGGGTGTTTTGTCAAACAAGTTTTCAATTTTTTTTTTTATGAAAGTGGATAAACCGGTACTCCCAGTACCGGTTTCGAATTTTTGGCTCGAACCCGGTATTCGCAAAACCGGGTTCAGAAAAAGGAATTTGAAACCGGTATTGCCATCACCGGTTTCGAAGTACACAGTCCTTTTCCAGCTACTTTGCAGACGATGTGACAAGGCATGTACGAAAGTTGACTAGCTACAGTGGCCGCTTGCACAATACTTGAAACCGGTATTGCCAAAACCGGTTTCGAATCGAGTATATATATACTTCGGTTTTCCTTTAAGCATTTGTAACAAATTAGTTATCAAATAACTTATCAAACATTATCAGTATATATATTTTAAAACAAAACTTATGGTTTCTACCCATCATCAACTCCTACAGTAACATTTCATGCATTGAAAGCGCAATGTAAAGAGGATATAGACGACGGGTATGAACTTTACCACAAAATTAATGATTGTAAGCTTCTTATGGAACAAAGGAAGCTCGAACATAAGAAGAAAATAAAAGAAATAAGGAAAATTGGCAGCGGAATCATTATAAGTGAAGAAATGCATAGCGAATATATTGAGTCTACATTACCAAGCATCGATGAAACAACTTCTGAACTTGAGAAACTGTTAAATTTGATTGATAAAAAGATCGACTATGCGACATATTATAAATTGCTAGCTGAAGACGGTTTCCGTTAGAAAATTTATGTAGTATTTTGAATATGTATTATTTTTATCTAAGTTTTATATCGTTATTTTGAATATGTATTATTTTGATGTAAGTTTTATATCGACTATGATGTTTTTTATAAAATATCTATTAAAAAACATTATAAAAAACATAATATTTATCTTATTGACAAACAGATATTTATTAATAAAAACATAAAAATAATACATAATAGAATCTATCTAGCACCCCCCGTTCCACATCCTGGTCGGCCACGACGAACTCTGCGACTTCTTCACGGACGCACATGTTGTTCTTGTTGTTGTTGTTGTTCTTCTTCTTCTTTTTCTTCTTCTTCTTCTTGTTCTTCGTCATTTTCCAGATTTGTAAGGAGATAAGTTTTGCATCGGAAAAGGAGAGAAGTTTCGTGCCGGTTGACCACTGTATGAGTAATCAGGTGCAAAAATATTTGGAGAGACATTGAACAGATTTAGTGGTGGATTCGGGGTATAATAACCCGGGTTTTGGGAGGTACCCGTGAAAAATTGTTGGGTACCCGGGAACATTTGTTGGGTGCCTGAACTTGAGGCACCAGCCTGTGAATTACCCGGTTGGTAAGTTTGAAAACCCGAATTTGGTGACGGCCTAAACACAGGTTGGGTATTAAAACTGGAAGGACCACACCCCAATTGGAAGGACCAACACCCGAACTGGAAGGACCAGCACCCCATGAAGTCCCACCTTGATCATGTTGGGAGGGAGGCATTTGAAAATTTTGTGACGTATAATTCATACGTTGTTCCTGATGACTGAAAGAAAATACCTCCCTCGGTATTGTTCTAAACTCCCCAAACATCTGGCTGATCGCCGGATGTGATTCTTGATACAGACGAGCTCGCTCGTCAACCTGCAACAATCCCTCTTGCTGCGCACATTCAAATATTAGTAACAATTTAATATTTATTAGTAGCAAGTTTTATTTAAAACAAATATACTTACAAAAACAAGCGCGAACATAAGAAAAAAATAAAAGAAATAAGGAAAATTGGCAGCGGAATCATTATAAGTGAAGAAATGCATAGCGAATATATTGAGTCTACATTACCAAGCATCGATGAAACAACTTCTGAACTTGAGAAACTGTTAAATTTGATTGATAAAAAGATCGACTATGCGACATATTATAAATTGCTAGCTGAAGACGGTTTCCGTTAGAAAATTTATGTAGTATTTTGAATATGTATTATTTTTATCTAAGTTTTATATCGTTATTTTGAATATGTATTATTTTGATGTAAGTTTTATATCGACTATGATGTTTTTTATAAAATATCTATTAAAAAACATTATAAAAAACATAATATTTATCTTATTGACAAACAGATATTTATTAATAAAAACATAAAAATAATACATAATAGAATCTATCTAGCACCCCCCGTTCCACATCCTGGTCGGACACGACGAACTCTGCGACTTCTTCACGGACGCACATGTTGTTCTTGTTGTTGTTGTTGTTCTTCTTCTTCTTTTTCTTCTTCTTCTTCTTGTTCTTCGTCATTTTCCAGATTTGTAAGGAGATAAGTTTTGCATCGGAAAAGGAGAGAAGTTTCGTGCCGGTTGACCACTGTATGAGTAATCAGGTGCAAAAATATTTGGAGAGACATTGAACAGATTTAGTGGTGGATTCGGGGTATAATAACCCGGGTTTTGGGAGGTACCCGTGAAAAATTGTTGGGTACCCGGGAACATTTGTTGGGTGCCTGAACTTGAGGCACCAGCCTGTGAATTACCCGGTTGGTAAGTTTGAAAACCCGAATTTGGTGACGGCCTAAACACAGGTTGGGTATTAAAACTGGAAAGACCAACACCCCAATTGGAAGGACCAGCACCCGAACTGGAAGGACCAGCACCCCATGAAGTCCCACCTTGATCATGTTGGGAGGGAGGCATTTGAAATTGCTGTGACTCAGGAAACTGAAAATTTTGTGACGTATAATTCATACGTTGTTCCTGATGACTGAAAGAAAATACCTCCCTCGGTATTGTTCTAAACTCCCCAAACATCTGGCTGATCGCCGGATGTGATTCTTGATACAGACGAGCTCGCTCGTCAACCTGCAACAATCCCTCTTGTTGCGCACATTCAAATATTAGTAACAATTTAATATTTATTAGTAGCAAGTTTTATTTAAAACAAATATACTTACAAACAATTGTTGATTAGACCCCCAGGCAGGGTATTCGCCTGGAGGTTGGGCCTGACCGGGTTTACCGACTATTAAGACGGTATGATCTTGATACCACTGCATATAGTCGTCCGCAGTGGTGGTCCCTGGCTCTCCTTGGTGGAGCCGCTGGTGTCGGTTCTCCCACTGGTTGATATAGTCGGCATGTTTTACACCCCAATCGACCACAACAGGTCTCCCCTTCCGGATTTTAAAAAGGTTATTAAACTCGTTTGGTTCCAACAAACCATAATTAGATGGAATGGTTTGTATGATGCCAAACTGTCTAGCAACTCTATGTGCTAGATGTACCTCCACCTCATCCCAATGGATCAAGGGACCAATATATCTCCATATGCGTCGACCAGTCCTACAACTCACAGGGAGTAGATGGATGAACTCTTCATACGGAGTCCATTTGAACTGTATTATAAAAATTTTAAATTATTATAACTTACAAAGTATATAAAATATTAAACGCATTAAAAAATATTAATTTATACCTGCTCATCCGTGAGCGCATTGAAAAAAGACCGGTACACAGTAAGAACGTGTCCCGGTGTCTGAACATTTGAGAAGTCTCCATCCCACCTGTTTGCTAAGCAGGTGCGATAAGCATAGTCTCTCTCCTCTTTGCGTGTCGTGACGCGTGGGGCAATCCGTGGCATTCTTTCCCACGCCCAATACTGGAGCAACAACAAAGGCCCATCAATGCCCTTTCTTGCAGGCATACTCCCCTTAGACAGGTTTCTATACAAACACGCAAGAGCTGCTGAACCCCAACTCTTTCGACCTTCTTTGCTCAGGTCTCCTAGGTTCCTCAACAAATTCAAACTAACATCATAGGTGTTAGGATCAAGAAAAATCTCCGAACCAATAATAGCTAGAATAACCCTTCTAGCCATGAATAGACACAGCTGATCATCTTCCTCGTCGAACTCCACATCAATGCGCGCAACTAAGGTGTGAAATTTGATCCGACCGTTTTTCAAGTTATCAAAATCTAGTTCATCTGTAGGAAAAAAGCCCAGATATTCCATACACAGATTGTTCCAGTAATCAACATTTCGGGTTTCTGTAACCCACTCACCAGTCACCGCTGGTCCATCTATGGGTAAACCCCATATCACCTGCACATCTTGCAAGGTGACAGTTGCTTTACCAATAAGAAAGTGAAACGTGTTGGTTTCTGGACGACATCTCTCCACCAACGCGAGAATCAAAGGATGATCAAGTTTGTAAATCACTGACTTGAAGATTTGGAAAAACCCAGCATTCTTGAGATGCTGAATGACTTTGCCGGGCATACCATTCTTCATTGTTCGAGAATTGGATGGAATTCACAACACCTTCCATGTATCCTACTTGAGGAAATGCTTAGCGGAGGAGTCAAGTGTGATTCCTATTAAAGATGTGAGTATTGACCCAATGAAGAGAATCGTAGATGAACCAGTGGCGATACTTGGAAGGAAGTAAAAGAAGTTACGCAGAAAAGTGATTGATCTTGTATTGATAAAGTGGAAGCATAATCATGGAGAAAGCTTAACGTGGGAAACCGAAGCAGTAATGAAGGAGAAGTATCCGGAGTTGTTCATTTCTGATGAGATTCCGGGGACGGAATCCTCTTAAGGGGGAGGTAATTGTAACATCCCACTGTGATATAGTCGGCATGTTTTACACCCCAATCGACCACAACAGGTCTCCCCTTCCGGATTTTAAAAAGGTTATTAAACTCCTTTGGTTCCAACAAACCATAAATTGATTTGGAATGGTTTGGATCTGGTTTGGGGTAAAATCATTTGATGTTGTGCAGAATCACAACGAGTTGCGGCGCAACTCTTAGTTGCGGCACAACTCAATTCCAGAAAGATAGGTTGCGGCGCAACTCTTAGTTGCGGCGCAACTCTTAGTTGCGGCGCAACTCTTAGTTGCGGCGCAACTCAATTCCAGAAAGATAAGTTGCGGCGCAACTTATAGTTGCGGCGCAACTCTTAGTTGCGGCGCAACTCTTAGTTGCGGCGCAACTCAATTCCAGAAAGATAAGTTGCGGCGCAATCTTAGTTGCGGCGCAACTCAATTCCAGAAAGATAGTTGCGGCGCAACTCTTAGTTGCGGCGCAACTCAATTCCAGAAAGATAGTTGCGGCGCAATCTTAGTTGCGGCGCAACTCAATTCCAGAAAGATAGTTGCGGCGCAACTCTTAGTTGCGGCGCAACTCTTAGTTGCGGCGCAACTCTTAGTTGCGGCGCAACTCAATTCCAGAAAGATAGTTGCGGCGCAACTCTTAGTTGCGGCGCAACTCAATTCCAGAAAGATAGTTGCGGCGCAACTCTTAGTTGCGGCGCAACTCAATTCCAGAAAGATAGTTGCGGCGCAACTCTTAGTTGCGGCGCAACTCTTAGTTGCGGCGCAACTCTTAGTTGCGGCGCAACTCAATTCCAGAAAGATAAGTTGCGGCGCAACTCTTAGTTGCGGCGCAACTCTTAGTTGCGGCGCAACTCTTAGTTGCGGCGCAACTCAATTCCAGAAAGATAAGTTGCGGCGCAACTTAGTTGCGGCGCAACTCAATTCCAGAAAGATAGTTGCGGCGCAACTCTTAGTTGCGGCGCAACTCAATTCCAGAAAGATAGTTGCGGCGCAATCTTAGTTGCGGCGCAACTCAATTCCAGAAAGATAGTTGCGGCGCAACTCTTAGTTGCGGCACAACTCAATTCCAGAAAGATAGTTGCGGCGCAACTCTTAGTTGCGGCGCAACTCTTAGTTGCGGCGCAACTCTTAGTTGCGGCGCAACTCTTAGTTGCGGCGCAACTCTTAGTTGCGGCGCAACTCAATTCCAGAAAGATAAGTTGCGGCGCAACTTATAGTTGCGGCGCAACTCTTAGTTGCGGCGCAACTCTTAGTTGCGGCGCAACTCAATTCCAGAAAGATAAGTTGCGGCGCAATCTTAGTTGCGGCGCAACTCAATTCCAGAAAGATAGTTGCGGCGCAACTCTTAGTTGCGGCGCAACTCAATTCCAGAAAGATAGTTGCGGCGCAATCTTAGTTGCGGCGCAACTCAATTCCAGAAAGATAGTTGCGGCGCAACTCTTAGTTGCGGCGCAACTCTTAGTTGCGGCGCAACTCTTAGTTGCGGCGCAACTCAATTCCAGAAAGATAGTTGCGGCGCAACTCTTAGTTGCGGCGCAACTCAATTCCAGAAAGATAGTTGCGGCGCAACTCTTAGTTGCGGCGCAACTCAATTCCAGAAAGATAGTTGCGGCGCAACTCTTAGTTGCGGCGCAACTCTTAGTTGCGGCGCAACTCTTAGTTGCGGCGCAACTCAATTCCAGAAAGATAAGTTGCGGCGCAACTCTTAGTTGCGGCGCAACTCTTAGTTGCGGCGCAACTCTTAGTTGCGGCGCAACTCAATTCCAGAAAGATAAGTTGCGGCGCAACTTAGTTGCGGCGCAACTCAATTCCAGAAAGATAGTTGCGGCGCAACTCTTAGTTGCGGCGCAACTCAATTCCAGAAAGATAGTTGCGGCGCAATCTTAGTTGCGGCGCAACTCAATTCCAGAAAGATAGTTGCGGCGCAACTCTTAGTTGCGGCACAACTCAATTCCAGAAAGATAGTTGCGGCGCAACTCTTAGTTGCGGCGCAACTCTTAGTTGCGGCGCAACTCTTAGTTGCGGCGCAACTCTTAGTTGCGGCGCAACTCTTAGTTGCGGCGCAACTCAATTCCAGAAAGATAAGTTGCGGCGCAACTTATAGTTGCGGCGCAACTCTTAGTTGCGGCGCAACTCTTAGTTGCGGCGCAACTCAATTCCAGAAAGATAAGTTGCGGCGCAATCTTAGTTGCGGCGCAACTCAATTCCAGAAAGATAGTTGCGGCGCAACTCTTAGTTGCGGCGCAACTCAATTCCAGAAAGATAGTTGCGGCGCAATCTTAGTTGCGGCGCAACTCAATTCCAGAAAGATAGTTGCGGCGCAACTCTTAGTTGCGGCGCAACTCTTAGTTGCGGCGCAACTCTTAGTTGCGGCGCAACTCAATTCCAGAAAGATAGTTGCGGCGCAACTCTTAGTTGCGGCGCAACTCAATTCCAGAAAGATAGTTGCGGCGCAACTCTTAGTTGCGGCGCAACTCAATTCCAGAAAGATAAGTTGCGGCGCAACTCTTAGTTGCGGCACAACTCAATTCCAGAAAGATAGTTGCGGCGCAACTTAGTTGCGGCACAAAACCCAGCATTCTTGAGATGCTGAATGACTTTGCCGGGCATACCATTCTTCATTGTTCGAGAATTGGATGGAATTCACAACACCTTCCATGTATCCTACTTGAGGAAATGCTTAGCGGAGGAGTCAAGTGTGATTCCTATTAAAGATGTGAGTATTGACCCAATGAAGAGAATCGTAGATGAACCAGTGTCGATACTTTGAAGGAAGTAAAAGAAGTTACGCAGAAAAGTGATTGATCTTGTATTGATAAAGTGGAAGCATAATCATGGAGAAAGCTTAACGTGGGAAACCGAAGCAGTAATGAAGGAGAAGTATCCGGAGTTGTTCATTTCTGATGAGATTCCGGGGACGGAATCCTCTTAAGGGGGAGGTAATTGTAACATCCTCAACTTTTTATTTAACAGTTGACTAATGCCGTTAAGTCAACGTTATGTGTGTCGTTAAGTCTATTTTAGATTTAATGTTTATATGTAGTTAAAGTGTGATTGTGTGTGAGGTTGAAAGCCTAAAATGTTTAATGCAGGATTTGTGTGGATATAATGTAGTTAAACGCCTATGTAGTGACATCTAAAGAAGTATTAATGTTATATATGGTCCATAGAGTAGTTTGTGACCAATAATGAAGCATTAGGAAGCTAGGGACTAGTTTTGACATAGGAGGAAAGTCAAAAACGGGATTAGGGTCTTTGAGTGTGTCATTAGATCATTATTTGCAGCCAACACATTCTTTAAGCAAGCCCTAATCACCCCACCAAGTTCTTCTACCAAATTGCAAGCCGAAAAGCTTCCCTACGTGTGATTCGAGTGTGTATTGTCAAGGGTTTTGCATCCTATTTGTTATCTACAGGTATAGCAGGTTATTAAATCATTGATTTTTGGTCCTTTTGATTATATGAGTCATTAGGATTAATTATAGGGTTGTGGTGAGATCGTTTAATGAAGATTAATGGTGGTTTTGATGGATTTAAGTTATGTAGGATGTAATTGATGGTTGTAATGCTTTGTAATGATTTGAATATGAAGGATTTTGATGTACAAAGGTCCGAGAATTGATTTGGAATGGTTTGGATCTGGTTTGGGGTAAAATCATTTGATGTTGTGCAGAATCACAACGAGTTGCGGCGCAACTCTTAGTTGCGGCACAACTCAATTCCAGAAAGATAGGTTGCGGCGCAACATAAAGTGTTGTGGCGCAACTCCTCAGTTTTCAGAAAATGTTATATTTTGAACCGTAACTTCGTTTGACACGTAGATTAGACCTGAAACTAAAGTGAGTCTTTAAAGTGTGTGGGGTCTAGTTTATGACCTTAGTAATGTGAGAATGTAGTTGTCTAATGCTTGTTCATTAATTATAGGTAGACGAGCATAGTTACTTGCATTGTAACTAGTTGTTGATTGTTGTGGACTACGCCGAGGTAAGATACACTACTTTGACACGCTGGGGATTCAATGAAAAGCTGGTTTCAAATCATAAATACTTCCATTTGGTATCTTTATATTGCATGTGGGCATATGGGGTTACATGGGAGGTATTATGGGTTATTTAGTTGACCATGAGACCTGAAATGCAGTCCCTAATGTAGTAAAATGAAGTATTGCTTAATGTAGTGTATTGTTATGCAGTTTATGTAGTATTACGAAGTATATCTTTATGCATGAAATGTAGAAATGAAGTTGATGTGTGATATATGCATGCTTACATGGCTTGTACACCTAGCTCACTAGACTTAGTAGGTTGCCATGTCACTTGCACGTTTAAGGATCCAAACGTAATGAAGATAAAGTGTGTGAATGTCTAGGAATGTATGTTACCTAGACTATATGTGTGTGACGGTTTAGGAATGTGTGTTACCTGAACATATGTGTGAAACCGAGCTCGTAAATATAATGCAGGGAAAGTGTTAAGCTTAACCCGTACTTGCCCTAGTCCGGCTAAGTGCGTTGACGTAGTTGTTGCTTGGGTGGCTCCTTGCAACATGGTCTTTATAATGCAGGGCGAGTAATACGAGGGGTTTGACCAACCTCCACATACGGATTACTCTTGGATTGGCTTGCCATTCCTTAACGACGAAGTATGACTAGCCTTTTGGTGAAGCATCTAGTCGGGTGTGACTTATGTTACACTTATATGCAGTTAACGAAGATATGTGTGATAATGTGTGAATAAAATGAAGGATAGGCACATTTAGGGGATTCACCCTAATTGATATGAAGTTGATATGCAGTTATGTGTGAACGTGTGATGTGTGTTGTGCCTAAATAAACTTGTCTAATAATGAAGGATGTTTTAATTGGGCAAATGCTTTAAATACATAGTGTTATCTTACTTAGCTAATTCGTTAGCTAACACTTGTTTCTTAAATGTGGTTGTTCCCACAGGTTTAGCTTGAAGGACTAGTTGATGCAGGAATAAGAGTGAGAGTTGGGTAGATGCATGCAAAAGGACTTAGCTACCCATAGACGATTGTCTCTTTAGACATTTATTTACATTTCGTACTTGATGTCGAATTTATGTAGTATTGTTGAACGGTTGTTTTGTGTTGGGCAACCGTTGGGTTTTCATTTTAAACTATTTGATGGTATTGCGTGTAACACCAACTAAACGTAGAAACCGAACAGTTTTTATCGGTTTTGACTTTTAAAGTCTTTTCTTCCGCAATTTGACACCGTTAGGTGAAAGTTTTTGAAAACCCATATTTTTAAACGTCGGGTGTTACAAGTTGGTATCAGAGCAATGGTTTAAGTGAACCAAAATTCGACTTATGTCGTAGGATTTTGGACTTAGACCGATGAGAAGTAGGTTAGGCTTAAGTAGGATGCCTAGCCAACAAAGTGAAATGCTTTAAGACGGGTTGGGGAGTGAGTGAGAGTGTGATTTAAGGCTTGTTTATTGTGTGTGATAATGTAGTTATATGTAGCATGGCCTTAACATATGTAGTCACTCTTTAACTCTTGCTAACCGTCGTCGTTGCCTTGTAGAGATAATGGCAAACACTAGAGCTAGTAACCAGAGAGGAGGAGGAAATGGTGGTGGTGTTCCTCCTAATGGGAACGGGGCTGGAAATGAAGTGGAGCAAAGGCCACCCCGTGTACAAAATTGAGGGCTATTCGAGCTCTTTTGATGAGGAACGAAGAAGAGTTGGCTCAAATGAGAGCCGAAAGAGATGCAGAGAGAAGTAAAGGGGAATGTTCGGATGGGAATTACTCTAATCCCTCCCAAAGTGGTGCACCATCCATAGCAACCGTGGGTGTTAATGGAGTTAATGTAGTCACTCTTTAACTCTTGCTAACCGTCGTCGTTGCCTTGTAGAGATAATGGCAAACACTAGAGCTAGTAACCAGAGAGGAGGAGGAAATGGTGGTGGTGTTCCTCCTAATGGGAACGGGGCTGGAAATGAAGTGGAGCAAAGGACCACCCCGTGTACAAAATCGACGCCTTACACAATAAATTAAACTTTAGATCTACGTACTTCGTTTAGAAAGGTGTGAGATGCCACCCGTAACGGCGGTTGGAAGTTGAATGCCACTTATATTTGGTCGGAGTTAATCGACGGAAGAGATATATTCTAAGATGGGTGGAGTGATTTGATGGCAGCACGCGATGAGTTAAATTATTTAAGTATCGCGCCGGCATGTATATTAAATTTTATTTTCAAAAATGATATAGGATGAGATCTTTGATTTTCACAGCCGGTAAGCGGTGGTGATCAGCGTTTATCTTGTTAATGTTCATTCGTCCGGGTTTAACAACGAGCAAATCTTTGGTTGCTCACCGGATCTGTTATGGATACATGTATATTTTTTTTATTCTTTTTCTGTGTGTGATGTATAGAAGTGTTTTCTTTTTGTTTCAAACATATAAAATAAGATTTATGGTTCCGGTGGCTTTTGTTACCGGCGATGGGCGACGGTGACGGTTCTTGAAATGTTATGCGTATATATATGTAGGTAAGAAGAAAAAGAAGAAAGAAGATTGAAAATAAAAAGAATCAAAAAAATTTGAGGCTGTGAGTGTGCAATAGGGAAGAACGATATGACTATGACCTAAAAGTTTTATAGGAATTACAAATATGCCATGAGGGATTAAAAAAAAGCCCAGAAAATGAGCGTATGTGAGAGGGCACGCAGTTCCGTACTTTTCATTTTAGTATATACTAGTATTAATACCTGTACGATGTACGGATTGATCATATATTACACGATTAGCTTTTTTATATAGAATAGTTTTTGTGCCCGGGCGTTGCCCCGGGACACATAACGGTATACGTAAAGTTTGCAATACATAAAATCGTAATAAACATACATAACGATAAATGTATATTACAAAAGCGTATCAAGACAAAAAAAGATATACAACAAACAATAAAAAGTGGTGCAAAAGAATATTTAAAAGCTAACTTTCTTGTCATAGCGGAAATGCCGCTTCATAGTGTTATATTTGCCCGTTGGTACGTGATTATCCCGTCGTTAAGAAAACCTTAATAGTTAATAGTAGAAATCAAGTAGGCAGATTTATAGGCAGTTATATGTTAACTAGAAACAACATGTATTTCTACCCGGGCGTTGCTCCGGGAGAAAAACAAAACTCTCGTGGCAAAAGTTAAAAAACATTAAGACGAAAACAAATTTTTTTTGGCAAAAGTTAAGAAAATAAAAGTTGTGGTCAAAAGTAAAAAAAATGAAACTTCGTTAACAAAATTTAGAAACCAAAAGTTAGGTGGTAAAAAGCAAATAAAAGAAAACTTTCCAAGTAAAACTTAAAAAAAACAAAGTTATATGGAAAAAAGTACAAAAGTTAAGAAACTTAAAGTTGAAAACAAAGTTTGTCTGGCGAAAGCTTAAAAAAAGTTATGTGACAAAAAGTAAAAGGGGAAATGTAAAAATCTTTGTAGTGAAAGTTTGAAAAGTAAAGTTATGTGATAAAATTAAGAAATAAATAAACTTTTGATTGGAAAAGGTTAAAAACCAAAAGTTATGTGGCAAAAAGTAACTAAAGCAAAACTTTAGTGGCAAAAGTTAAAAAACTTAAACTTGAAAACAAACTCCGTTAAATACCCTTTTGTAACTACCGTTAGTTAGCCAAACAACAGTACTTAACGGCCGTTAAGGCCCGTTAGTTATTTTTGGTTGTGCAATACAAACATGTACCATGTGCATAGAGGGTGGTACTATTAGCTACAGTACCACCCTCTCACAAACCGACTTTACAATTTAGTATATACAAGAATTTTAACCCGGACGTTGCCACAGGAGACATATCGCCGCCGCATTATGCAAACATACATCTAGCATTACCCAAAAGTTTGGACACTTAAAGTTTACTATAAGAAGTAGAAATTAATGGATAGATAAAGTTGAAAAAACCGAGAGTTCGATGGTAAAAGTTAGAAACCTTATAATAAGAGATAAAAAGTAAAAAAATAAAGATTTGATGATTAAAGTTAAAAACCCGGTAAAAATTAAAAACTTTGTTACTTTAGTTTGTATAAAAATGTTAGACTAAATTTAAAAAAACCTAAAAGTTAAGTGGTAAAAATAAGAAACTTTAGAAGTATACTATGGTAAAAAAAAATTAAAAAAAAAGAGAGGAAAAAGACAAAATTGCTACAGTACCGAGTTTCTACAGTGTACCGAGTCGCTACAGTACGAATCGCTGCAGTGTGCTTAGCTAGAGTACGTTAGCTACAGTGAATCTTCTCACAGGGTTGACTTTTGTGCTTTGTAATATATATTAATATGAAATTTGAAACAAAATATATTAAATATGGTTAGTTGATAAAGATACCATAGTTAAAATTTAAGAAACTTAACTTATAAAATAGAACCAATAAAAATTTGAAATAAAATATATTAAATATGGTTAGCTGATAAAGGTAACATAATTAAAATCTAGAAAACTTAACTTATAGTTTAAATGAGACATGCGTTATTCAAAGAAAGTGTAAGGTGTGGCAAAGGATGTTCAATAATTTGTTGGATGACCGCGCGTACTTTAAAGATTGGTATAGTCCACTTAGTTCAACTTTCTACCAAGAATTTAATTATACCAAATTAGTTGTCATGCTAATAAGTCCCAAAGTGGTTAGGGGAGGCGGAGTGGTGGGAGATATGGTGAATTTATGGGCTCATAAATTCAAAAACACCGCCGCCGGTAGTGAATTTATGGCTTAGAGGGTTGGGTAGAGGGCTTATTACCCTTGGAGCATAAATGGAGAGAGAAGAGAGAGTGTGTGGGGACCAAGACTTTAAAAGAGAGAGAGAGTGTGGGGGATAGGAAAGAGAGAGTGTGTGATTGGTGAAAAATTTGGGAGGGTTGAAGATTTATGGGGCGCCAGTAAAAATGGTTGAAAGGGTTGGTTGGAAGGGTTGAAAGATTAAAATGAGTTGGATGAATGTTATTGGATGAATTTGGGAGGGTTGATAATTTTTTTTCCCACTCCGCCTCCCCTTAGAAAAATATACTTTCTCGAATTAATGAACACACATAAGTCAAATATTTGTATAAATAGTTCACAACAATACATTTAACAAACACCGGATGGCTAGATCGTAAATCACCAATGAACAAACTTTAAGCTTAGTGTTCTATTCTTAATATATTGTTCGCGCGACGTCCGAGATTTCAGGGAAAGTTGACTTGCAATGTGGGCCGTTTGATTCCGTTGACTTTAGATCTGGGCCTTTGATTCCCGAATATCCAAGGCCGTTGGATCAAGTCTAATATTAAATCTCAGTCGTTTATTCATTAAGTTTTTGAATATCCTTGGCCGTTAGATCAAGTGTCAGATTAAATCTAAGCCATCTATTCTTGAATTTTCAAGACCGTTGGATCTAGGAGTCAGATTAAATCTGAGCCATTAGATCTTGTCAGATAACTGACAAAAAAATGTTGCGTAACAGAGGATTACTACCTTTCAACCACGCGTCCATAAAAAGCAGAGAATCTCTATGTAACCGCTCAATAATTTATTTATTTATTCTCTCTTTCATATGTCATTCTTGTTTTCATATTCTCTCTCTTCTTCTTTTTTTCTTCTCTGTTATTCTCTCTTTTTGTTCTTAGTTTCAATCGGCTATTAGGAATCAAAGATATGATGAAGAAAATAACCAGGTTTTACACAACAAGGTACTTAAAAAAAAAATCAAGGTACCTCTATCTCTTTTTTTGTGTGTGTGATAATCATAGTGATATTTGTTTTTAATTTAATTGAAATATCAGGTGAATTTGTTGCGATGCAAGAATTCTGATGTAGTTTTGAAAACTTATTAAATGATGATGATTCCAAGGTATTTTTTATTACACTAACATTTTTGTTGATTAACTTAATTTGGGGTTCTTTATTTTTTATGATTTGGTGCAAGGTTTGAGGCTTCAAAGTTGTTCCAGAATTTGCCATATGAATCTGGATTGTCACACCTTTGTTTTCGCAAGACATATCTTGCTGGTTGTAAACTTATTGGTAATTCTATTTTCTACTAACTTTATATCTTCTTCTAATTCTTCTTGAAATCTACTTGGAATTATCTTAATTTTTCTTATGTGTTCTGTTGGACGAGAGTAAGTACCCGCGCGTTGCGGCGGTGAGATGATAGGTCATAAAGTGTGATAGGTCATAGAGTGTGATAGTCAAATGCCTTAGCCGTACGGGCTCCGCCCTCGAATTTAAAAATTCGTCGAAAGTATATCGAATGACATCTCTAATGAAAGAGCATGAAATTTTAAGAAAACCCATATAATTTTTATAATTTATCGATGTGCGGTTTTTGAGATAAAAGATTTTGAATGAATTAGAGGAATAAAATGATTTATGAAGGAGAGAGAAAAATGAGTGATTGAGATTTGAGGAGAGAGATGAAAATGAAAGTTGAAAGTTAAAGGTTGTAGGGCATTGATGTATGGTACATCATGCATTATCATGTGTACATTGTTGAAATTGAAAGTTGAAACCTTATTTGCTTTATAATATAGCATAGATAATAGCATGCAATTTCCAATTTTGTATTGAAGTTTTTTATATTTTTTTGTTGGTTTGGTGTGTTTAATTGTATAAAGTTTCATGTGTTAAAATGTCAATCTTCCATTCACGATTTTTCAGGTTAAATGCTATCATTATTCTCTCTCCTTATATTTTTCATTAAAAAAATTCTCTCTGGTTTTTGTAGGATGAAGACATGAAGATAACAAGTTTTATCATTTATTTTTTCAGTTGATCTTCACAGGTTTCTATTTTATTATATATGTTTATGTGTTTTTGATGTGTGAATTTTATCTTATATTTTCAATCTTTTTTTCCATTTTCTCTCAGGAATTTTGTATATTTTTTCTATAATGTTACAAGTTTGAGAAGAAGAAGACGACTAACAGGTATCTCATTTATGTGATATGTTTTCGTATGTGCACACTCCTTTATTTGTTATTAAATTATACATCATTGCCTTTTATATTATTTGATGGGTTTTTTTTACCCTTTGAAGTCATATCAAAGATAATTGCTTAGTGAGTCCACACAAATTTTTATACTCTTCTCTATATTTTCCATTTACGGATCTTTAAAATCATAATTATGCGATGTTATCTTTTACAGGTATTCTAAATATGATGGTATTCTTCGATGTTAGTGTTTGAGGTTGTTTTGGATCTTTAAAATCATAATTATGCGATGTTATCTTTTACAGGTATTCTAAATATGATGGTATTCTTCGATGTTAGTGTTTGAGGTTGTTTTGGATTATGAGGATTATCCTGTGTATTTTATTATTACCGTATAATATTTTTGTGATTATTTTAATTTGTTATTTTTTTATTATTATTTGGTGCAAGCAGTGGCGGATCTTAAAAGTTTTAGTGGTGGGGGCCTGAATTTTTTTTTTGCCATCGTTATGTTTCGGGTATTATATTAGGGTCATGTAATTCACTAATTCGGGTCGGGTTAAACATAAATAACATCAATAATCTAAGTTTTCCATTCAAATTACCAATACGTAGTTTCTAACCAACAAAAACTACATATACTAATGAAAATAAAAAGAGAAAACGTGTGTACCAGGTACTAGAGTTACAAGTCAGCGTTACGATCTTTAAGCTCTTTGAACGCCTCGATTATTGATGGGGTATCACTGTTTTCAGCAATTTCCTTTTCTATGTAAATCACCAAGCTATCCGCGAGATATGTATCTGACATCTTATTGCGAAGACGGGTCTTGAATATTTTCATGGCTGAGAATGCTCTCTCTGTTGTTGCAGTAGAAACCGGAAGTGTCAAGATTAACCTAACCACTCTATCAACCAAATAGTACGCATCACGTTTTTTAGTTTCCACAAGACATTTGCAAAGACCAGCAAGAGTTGAAACACCACTTAGCAAGATATTCTTTGTCATATCAATATTAAGAACTACAAGTTTAGTATATATTGTTGATTTTCATTTGTTTCTTTAAGCTATAATCCAAATTCAAAAAAAAAATAAAAATTAAAACCCTTTTCAAACTGTTAATGTAGGGAATAACAACTTGCAATTGCAATTTGATGGATAACAAGTTAACTTGACACCAACAACAATTATATTAATCCAGCAATTTGCAATTGAAAAAGAAAAATAACAACTTGATGAACAACAAATAACTTACATAAGAATTAGCAATAAACCAATTAACCAAATTAGGGCAAAAATAAAATAAAATTAATTGCTAAATTGAAAAAAACTAAATGAAGAAATCATCACATCAACATGTTCAGAATTCTATCGCGAATAAAACCTTGTGATTTCCAGATCGATTTGAGACAGAAGATCAGTAACATGAAACCATGACGTTTTGTTGCTTGATCTAAATCCAATGTGGAGTGTATCACTAGACTTATGAGAGTCTTCTTTCTTGTTTTGGGGTTAAAAATCAATTTCTACAAGTCTAATCTTTATGGAAGCAGTGTTGATGACCCGAAATTTCTGAGCTAGCGGATAAACTACATTGTAAGTCATACTTTTCCTTTCACGTATTTGGGTCTTAAGGTATTTATTCAAGAGTTGGAAACCAGTATTTGATTTAGTGGAGCACGACTCTCGTTATGGAAGACCTCGGTTTTATCTAATTGGAGGGCGAGTTACTCTATTACGCTCGGTTTTTGTGACCACAGTATTTTGAGTTTTCCGGCAAGTGTTGAATCTGAAATCTTTTGGTTAGGATTCGTGCGGAAATTAATTTTGAGAAGTTTGGTGGTGGTTTCGTGATCTAATTCGAAGAAACGAGTGAGATATCGGCATTTTAAGTTTTCCGGCGAATTATCCGGCCACTCAGCCGGAGAAGATGAAGATGATGACAATATATAATGTAAATTTCAGTTTTCGTCCCTGAACTAGTCACCTTTTTCACTTTTAGTCCCTCACGTGTTTTGCACGTGTGGGACTTAACGGCTGAAACTTAACGCCGTATGGCCAAAGGACGTCGATTGCAAAATTCTGTCAAGTTTAAGGTCAAAATTGTAATTTTTAAACTTTAGGACGAAAAGTGAAAAACGTGCCAAGTTTAGGGACGAAAAGTGTAATTTACTCTATCTTTTATCTCTATATATATATAAAAGGCTATCTCAAAGTGCTCATGTGGCATCTCCTCGTCGCGCCACGTCAACATTTTCCTAGGTGGCGGCTCCACATTACTCTAGGTGACACATCAGCATCCACGTGAGCAACACATCTTCCACCTAAGCATCATTGTGGTTAACATCTACATATATTTAAAATAAGTTTTTTGACCCCGGGCGTTGCCCCGGGAAGGCGTTGCCCGGGATCGACGTTGCGTCATGCAAACATATATACATACAACATTACCTAAAAGTCTGGAAAATAAAAGTTTACTATAAGGGGTAGAAACTAAAAAAATAGGTGGCCAAAACCAAGAGTTTGATGGTAAAAAAACTACACTTAAGTTTGTATACAAAAAGTTAGACTAAAGTTAAAAAACCCAAAAGTTAAGTAAAAAAGGTTTAAAAATTGAGGCTTTTGTTAGTCTGTGAGTACCTGGCTAATGATCGGGGTAAAAAGTATATTTTTTTTTAGTTAAAAAGCTTAAGAAAAAAAAATATATATTAGTTAATAGAAATAGGGGGGAAAAAAGAAAAAAAAAAAAGTTGATGACGTCAGCATGACACTATTCCTAAGCATCATTGTGGTTAACATCTACATATATTTAAAATATTTCTAAAAATGTTGGAGGCAAGGATAGAACCTAAGACCTCCAGTTTAACATGACAACCAAATAACCACTTGGACTATGGTGGTTTTTGTTTATTATTTGGAAATCAAAATAGATAAATCATGTTTTTTAATTCCCTATCCTTTATGGACTTCCTACATATTTTGAATTCAATATAATTCAACTTCAAAATATATTTCATATTTAATGATCCATGTTTTACAAGGAATTAATATTTTTTTTCTTTTTTTGAACTAAAAATAATTTTATAAATAATAATTTATGTGTTTTAAGTATTCTTTCTTCACAAGATTTTACGTTTAAAAACAAATCGATTCAACTTCTCAATAATTTTATCTTTGTTTTTTCTTTTCTTTTTTGTATTAGGATTATGTAATGTATTTTCTTATATTAGAGATTATTTACTATTTATTTCAATTTTGCATTTTTGATGATGTTGTTATTGTAGATTGAGGTGGTAACATACTAAGGCAAGTGTTGGTTGTATTTTTCCATGGCTTCCTTCTTTTAAATTTCAAATCCTAATTTAATTGATTTATTCTTTCTTTCACATGATCTATATATGTTACATATTATAATATCTAGATGTCTTTTGAAATTTGATCTCCATTAATAAATATACATACTATATCACACACAAAGAGTTAAGAACAAAGAAAAGTTTAACTGACAATTAAGTTTATATACATAAGTTATTAATTTTTTTCTTCTTAGGTACATAAGGATATCAAATTCATTTATACTTTATTTTCTTTCTTATTGTGAAAATTGTTCTTGACTTCTATCGTAAAATCGAATTCGTTGTATCAACACACGATCATATTTGAGGTAATGGAACATATAACTATGATCAGATTCTTTATGAATATATATTTCTCTTGTGATTGTCTACTAATATTCTGTTACCACTCTTTCGCCATATGGTTTGGTGGTATGATGCAGGAAAAACTTGTCATAAACACAACTAGATTATTTCTCGCGTAATATGTGAGTTAAATATATTAAGTATTCGTTATAACTTAATATAGTTAATAGTTATAAATAAGATATGTTAGGATTTGATTATGTTATTATTTTAACAATATTGTATCAAGAATTATCAATAGAATTTGTATGTTAATTATATTTTTAATAAATGACGGTATAAAAATAAATGTAGATACTAACTGCTGAAATCAGATTCTTTATGAATATATATTTCTCTTGTGATTGTCTACTAATATTCTGTTACCACTCTTTCGCCATATGGTTTGGTGGTATGATGCAGGAAAAACTTGTCATAAACACAACTAGATTATTTCTCGCGTAATATGTGAGTTAAATATATACTAACTGCTGAAAATTTTTACACAAATAAGATCATTAATTACATGTTAAATTTAATAATATCGTAATATAACAAACATAGATAAAAACATGTTGAAAAATGGTGATGTTGTCATTAATTTTTACAACCTTTTATTTTTTTTATTATCTTAGGTTCCATATATATATATATAGTTCATTATCTATACTATATTATTATATGTATTAATATTAAATATTATGATTAAAACTCTTATATACTTTAACTCAATATATATATATATTTATATATATATATATATATATATATATATATATATATATAACATTTAAGGTTTGACTTATGAATAGTAAGCCAAGCCTTAAATAGTAACGGCGGCTCGGCTCGGCTCAGCGGCTCGAGCCATGAACAGTACCGGCTTATTTTGTCTTTTTCTTCTTTTTTTTTGCTCTTTTTTTTGCACTAATTTTTTCCCCCTTTTCTACAAAAAATATTTATAAAAATTTTTTTTATACTTTTTGCATCGGTGATTAGACAGCTAACTAAAAGTCCAAAACTTTTGCCGCCAGAGTTTAATCTTAGCTACTTTTTTTCGCATAACTTCGAGTTTTTTAACTTTATCCACCAAAGTTTCATAACTTTTGCCACGAAAATTTGGTTTTCAACTTAATGTCTTTTAACTTTTGGCTCGAGCCATGAACAGTACCGGCTTATTTTGTCTTTTTCCTATTTTGTCTTTTTTATTTTGCTCTTTAATTTTTGCACTAATTTTTCCCCCCTTTTCTACAAAAAAATATTTATATAAAATTTTTTTTATACTTTTTGCATCGGTGATTAGACAGTCCAAAACTTTTGCCGCCAGAGTTTCATCTTAGCTACTTTTTTTCGCATAACTTCGAGTTTTTTAACTTTATCCACCAAAGTTTCATAACTTTTGCCACGAAAATTTGGTTTTCAACTTAATGTCTTTTAAATTTTATCACGAGAGTTTTGTTTTTCTCCCGGGCCAACGCCCGGGTAGAAATGGTTCTTTTTTTTTCTCTAATTTTTTTCCCCTTTTCTACAAAAACTATTTAAAAAAAGAAAAAACTTATACTTTTTGCCTCCGTAATTAGACAGCAGCTACTTTTTTCGCATAACTTCGAGTTTTTTAACTTTATCCACCAAAGTTTCATAACTTTTGCCACGAAAATTTGGTTTTCAACTTAATGTCTTTTAACTTTTATCACGAGAGTTTTGTTTTTCTCCCGGGCCAACGCCCGGGTAGAAATGGTTCTTTTTTTTTCTCTAATTTTTTCCCCCCTTTTCTACAAAAACTATTTAAAAAAAGAAAAAAATTATACTTTTTGCCTCCGTAATTAGACAGCTAACTAAAAGTCTAAAACTTTTGCCGCCAGAGTTTCATCTTAGCTACTTTTTTTCGCATAACTTCGAGTTTTTTAACTTTATCCACCAAAGTTTCTTAACTTTTGGCACGAAAATTTGGTTTTCAACTTAATGTTTTTTAACTTTTATCACGAGAGTTTTGTTTTTCTCCCGGGGCAACGCCCGGGTAGAAATGCTTGTTTGATAACAACATAAGACATAAACCAAAAGAAAGTGTTATGAAGAAAAAAATATAAAAAGTGATTATAAATAAAATTATGAATTATTTTCCATAATTATATCATTAAAATAATTGTTTTTTATAATTATAAAATAAAGAAATTACTTTTTATAATTAATGACTATATTTGAATTTATTAAATTAAAATTAAATCTAAAAAGGTTAAAACAGATATATGACAATATCATTTTGATCTAATAATTCTTTTTTTTCGCATAACTTCGAGTTTTTTAACTTTATCCACCAAAGTTTCATAACTTTTGCCACGAAAATTTGGTTTTCAACTTAATGTCTTTTAACTTTTATCACGAGAGTTTTGTTTTTAATTATAGATTATAGATGATAGTTGTCTTGATGAGTTTTTTTAAGTGGATTTACAATATTTTCTTTTAACCTTTCTAAAATAGAAATACGAAGTTGCCAAAAATATTTTGAATATCAAATCATTATTGTAGGTTTCACCATGCTTGAATTCATTTATCTTTGCAATATTTTGCAGCTTGATAATGTATCACATTTTTTTATCTTTAATTGTGACATATTGACATTTTTTCATATACTTGATGTTTGATTAGTGTCATGCATTTATATTCTCATAGCCAGTATTTAGGAACAACAATATTTGGTTGACTTAACACGTTCACACACTCACAATCTACCAGTGTTAATGTTATATTTTCACATGATATATAGGACATGATTAAAGATCCTTTATTTCCTTTCAAAATGACCAGTGAGAAGACTACTAGCAACACGGACTTGCTAGCACCACAGACTTGATAAGCACAACATTGGTCTTTGTGTCAGCTTCAATTGGTGCTTCGTAACCTGTCTTGGTAACAAACTACATCACAAGGATCTTGACTATGATATACATCTCTTGACATGGTCTACTTAGTATGCCGTATGGTCTACTATTTGTTGTATGATATATAGTTTTCTAAGGATGTATGCTTTTGCAGGAAATTGAAACTCTATTGTTAGTTATCTTATTGTATTAAATAGTGATACATGGTAGTGGGTTTGGTTGCGGTAGAACAATCCCCGGGGTAGAACTACTAATGAAGTTATAACATTCTTTTATTAGATGTCATTTACAATGAATTATCTAGAAAATAAATTAGGCCGCCGCATCGCGCGGGTTTCACCTAGTATATTATATATAATATATATATATATATATAATATATATATATATATATATATTATAGTTTCAGAATCTGCCATGCT
This sequence comes from Erigeron breviscapus, assembly GCA_034093135.1. NCBI lineage: Eukaryota > Viridiplantae > Streptophyta > Magnoliopsida > Asterales > Asteraceae > Erigeron > Erigeron breviscapus. Next base: position 37,962,373 of record CM067169.1, on the reverse strand, counting down.
TTCATGGCTTATTGGCCTGTGCATTTGCAATGTTTCTTATATAATATTTTTGTTTTGTTTAATTTTTTCTTAATGTAAGTGCAAAACATTTACAGGTCAGTAAGAAAGTGACAATGAAGAGGATTTGAATAGGGATTTGGAGGATGACAATGCGGAGATGAACAAAAATACATATCATTCTCATGGAGATGTTGATGTGTCATATGGCTCCGATTTAGTAGAAGAATAAGTGAGTTTTGATACAAATGTTACATAAAAAAGTTCTAAGTAACTTTTTTGCATTGAACGGACGAATTTTTTTTTGAAACGGTCGTTTTTCAAGGGTGTTTTGTCAAACAAGTTTTCGATTTTTTTTTTTTGTGAAACAAGGTAAACCGGTAATGCTAATACCGGTTTCGAATTTTTGGGTCGAAACCGGTATTAGCATTACCGGTTTCAGAAAAAGGTGTTTGAAGCCGGTATTTGCATTACCGGTTTCAGAAGTGTTCAGACGATGTGACAAGGCGGGGTACCAACGTTGACTAGCTACAGTTGTCTCACGCACAAAAATCGAAACTGGTATTGCCAAAACCGGTTTCGATATTTTTCATGCTTTCTCTTTCTTCCGTTATGATTGAAGAACCTTTACCAGTTTACCCCTAGAATTTTCAATCGAACATATCACGAAAACGTATGGATGTTAATTTTAATAAATTATAGCATTAAACTCAGATTTTCATCTACTTTAAATCGATATCAGTTTTATTAACTTTTAACAAAAAATAAGATGGATGCATAAATTTATCAATATTTATGCATTTGTGCATCCATAAAAAAGAAAACAAATGAACACTAAGTATTCTGATCATCTGATGCATCTCTAAAAAGAATCGCATACGATAAATAACCTTTTCATTGTTGAGAATTAAAATGAAAAACATTAGTGGATTTCATCAAACAAAAACAATACAACATGTCCACATGTTCATCTAAACTTACCTCTTGGTATAATATTTATAATAAATGAAAAGAAAACTGCATCCACCAATTATGTGCATCCACTATTTATGTGCATCCACTTTGTAGTACCCGACAATTGTAGTCTGCCGGAGACAATCATCTCCACCGCGTGCCTCAAAAAATATCACCAACCAAAATGATAGCAAACCATTTGTAAAGAGGATTGAGCATCCATCTCATATATATGAGTATCCATGTCGGCCAAAAAAGATAAAACAAAGAACTTCGAAAATTATAAGGAAAAAAGAGAGGAGATTGTTAGGTGAATAAAAGATTTCTAAGAAAGAGAAAAAAGGGACAGCAGTTTTGTTATTAGTAGGTTCACTTTGACTTTTCATCTCCAAGAATACCCTTTTCAATATTTTTATTTATTAAAATAACTACTAAAATTTAAGACCGCTAATTAAATAAATGTATACCAAAAAGATATACTCAAGTAGTGGGCAATTGGAGAGGCAAACCCGGTATGACTGACATTTACCTGTAACCCGGTAATGCTAATACCGGTTTCGAACACCTTTTTCTGAAACCGGTAATGTTAATACCGGTTTCGACCCAAAAATTCGAAACCGGTATTAGCATTACCGGTTTCAGAAAAAGGTGTTTGAAGCCGGTATTTGCATTACCGGTTTCAGAAAAGTGTTTGAACCGGTATTGCATTACCGGTTTCAGAAAAAGGTGTTTGAAGCCGGTATTTGCATTACCGGTTTCAGAAAAAGGTGTTTGAAGCCGGTATTTGCATTACCGGTTTCAGAAAAAGGTGTTTGAAGCCGGTATTTGCATTACCGGTTTCAGAAAAAGGTGTTTGAAGCCGGTATTTGCATTACCGGTTTCAGAAAAAGGTGTTTGAAGCCGGTATTTGCATTACCGGTTTCAGAAAAAGGTGTTTGAAGCCGGTATTTGCATTACCGGTTTCAGAAAAAGGTGTTTGAACCGGTATTTGCATTACCGGTTTCAGAAAAAGTGTTTGAAACCGGTATTTGCATTACCGGTTTCAGAAAAAGGTGTTTGAAACCGGTATTTGCATTACCGGTTTCAGAAAAAGGTGTTTGAAGCCGGTATTTGCATTACCGGTTTCAGAAAAAGGTGTTTGAAGCCGGTATTTGCATTACCGGTTTCAGAAAAAGGTGTTTGAAGCCGGTATTGCATTACCGGTTTCAGAAAAAGGTGTTTGAAGCCGGTATTGCATTACCGGTTTCAGAAAAAGGTGTTTGAAGCCGGTATTGCATTACCGGTTTCAGAAAAAGGTTTTGAAGCCGGTATTGCATTACCGGTTTCAGAAAAAGTTTTGAACCGGTATTGCATTACCGGTTTCAGAAAAAGTTTTGAACCGGTATTTGCATTACCGGTTTCAGAAAAAGTGTTTGAAACCGGTATTTGCATTACCGGTTTCAGAAAAAGTGTTTGAAACCGGTATTTGCATTACCGGTTTCAGAAAAAGTGTTTGAACCGGTATTTGCATTACCGGTTTCAGAAAAAGGTGTTTGAAAGCCGGTATTTGCATTACCGGTTTCAGAAAAAGGTGTTTGAAGCCGGTATTTGCATTACCGGTTTCAGAAAAAGGTGTTTGAAACCGGTATTAGCATTACCGGTTTCAGAAAAAGGTGTTTGAAGCCGGTATTTGCATTACCGGTTTCAGAAGTGTTCAGACGATGTGACAAGGCGGGGTACCAACGTTGACTAGCTACAGTTGTCTCACGCACAAAAATCGAAACTGGTATTGCCAAAACCGGTTTCGATATTTTTCATGCTTTCTCTTTCTTCCGTTATGATTGAAGAACCTTTACCAGTTTACCCCTAGAATTTTCAATCGAACATATCACGAAAACGTATGGATGTTAATTTTAATAAATTATAGCATTAAACTCAGATTTTCATCTACTTTAAATCGATATCAGTTTTATTAACTTTTAACAAAAAATAAGATGGATGCATAAATTTATCAATATTTATGCATTTGTGCATCCATAAAAAAGAAAACAAATGAACACTAAGTATTCTGATCATCTGATGCATCTCTAAAAAGAATCGCATACGATAAATAACCTTTTCATTGTTGAGAATTAAAATGAAAAACATTAGTGGATTTCATCAAACAAAAACAATACAACATGTCCACATGTTCATCTAAACTTACCTCTTGGTATAATATTTATAATAAATGAAAAGAAAACTGCATCCACCAATTATGTGCATCCACTATTTATGTGCATCCACTTTGTAGTACCCGACAATTGTAGTCTGCCGGAGACAATCATCTCCACCGCGTGCCTCAAAAAATATCACCAACCAAAATGATAGCAAACCATTTGTAAAGAGGATTGAGCATCCATCTCATATATATGAGTATCCATGTCGGCCAAAAAAGATAAAACAAAGAACTTCGAAAATTATAAGGAAAAAAGAGAGGAGATTGTTAGGTGAATAAAAGATTTCTAAGAAAGAGAAAAAAGGGACAGCAGTTTTGTTATTAGTAGGTTCACTTTGACTTTTCATCTCCAAGAATACCCTTTTCAATATTTTTATTTATTAAAATAACTACTAAAATTTAAGACCGCTAATTAAATAAATGTATACCAAAAAGATATACTCAAGTAGTGGGCAATTGGAGAGGCAAACCCGGTATGACTGACATTTACCTGTAACCCGGTAATGCTAATACCGGTTTCGAACACCTTTTTCTGAAACCGGTAATGTTAATACCGGTTTCGACCCAAAAATTCGAAACCGGTATTAGCATTACCGGTTTACCTTGTTTCACAATTTTTTTTTACCCGAAAACTTGTTTGACAAAACACCCTTGAAAAACGACCGTTTCAAAAAAAAGTTCTTGAACGGACCTGTTGCCCTTGTCAGTGATGATTCGATCTTGGTTCAGAAGAAAAAAGTTGAGGGAATCGTTAACTAACCCAACAAATCATCCGAGAGTTTAACCAGAAGTGAAAGTTTGCCAAAAACTGAAAAGAGTGGTTCAGTATTACTGAGAGGCATTGCGTAGTGATATTGAATACTGATGTTAAGCACTGCCTATTCAGTAGTGATACTCAAATTAATTTCAGTAGTGTCGAATTTATACACTGCTTATTTAGTGTACGATTTCAGTATTTCTGATTAAGTATTCGATTTGGATTTCAGTATTTGAGTATCTATAGTTCAGTTTTCATTATTGGATTTGGAATCCAATATTTGTAGTTTAGTTTTTAGTACTTACGTATTTGTAGTTCAGTTTTCAGTATGCGACTAATGAAACATGCATCAACAAACATTAACCATGACTCAACCATTGCATTATATCAATGTGAATCAGTCCATTAAACCTACCCCTATTTCAGTTTTGTTGTTGCTAGATACCAATCGCCTGATTTTTATATATATTACTCATCACAGGCTCTTGACGTCACAAAATCTTTACATCAGTATTTCGACTTCAATATTTGCAGTTTAGTATTTGGACTTCCGTATTTGCACTTTTGTACTTCAGTATGTAAACTTCAAGTCTTTACACTTCAGTATTTGCACTGCACTCAATAGCTACACTTCAGTATTTATGCTTTTGTATTTTGACTTCAGTAATTAGGATTTTCATAACTGCCATGCTGCACTTACGGATTGCCGAATCTACTAATTGTTCGTGGTTTTTTATGAAATGGCTGAATGGTGATATAAAATGCTTAAAATTCCATATAAATTATAGCCATTTTATTTTGAGGCTGCATGATAATATGGTTTGGTTTATTATATGATCTGGGGTTATAATGGGTGTGTTATTTTTTTGTATCAGTGGTGTAGTTGCTGGTTATTAGTATAGATTCTGGGTGTTAATGTGGGGTTAGGATGTAGGAGTTTAATACATATTGGAGATTACATATTGGGCAGGCACAAGAGCAGATTACATATTAGGCCATATGTGAAGGATACTTATTCCAACAAACTAAAGCGCCTCAGTAATGCTATGTCAGTAATGGTGCTTCAGTACCGGCTTAGTAACTATACTTCAGTACTTCAGTATTGGCTCGGTAATAGTATTTCAGTATCAGCTCTCAGTAATGGCACTTCAATATCGGCTCTCAGTAACGGTACTTCTCGGATCTCAGTAGTGGTACTTCAGTATCAGCTCTCAGTAATGGCACTTCAATCTCGGCTCGGTAATGGTACTTCTCGGATCTCTGGTACTTCAGTATCAGCTCTCAGTAGTGGTATTTTAGTACTTCATTATCGGCTCAGTAATAGTATTCACTGTCAGCTCTCAGTAATGGCACTTCAGTATCGGCTCTCATTAATGGGACTTCTCAAATATCAGTAGTCGTACTTCACTAACGGCTCCCAGTAATGATACTTTCAGTTTCGGCTGTCAATATTGATATTTCAGTATCGTTCTTCACTAATAGTATTTCAGTATCGGCACTCAGTAATGGTATTTCAGTATGGGCTCCGTAAATGGTATTTCAGTATTTGCTTTCAGTAATGATACTTCAAGTATCGCCCTATCGGCTCTCAGTAATCGTACTGCAGTAACATCCTTCTTCAGTAATATAGTTCAGCAACATCCTTCAGCAATCGTGCTTCAGTAATATCCTTCAGTAGGCGGATTATAATGGACCAAAAGAAAAAGTAAAAACTTAGATGACGGGTCATAATGGGCAGTGTTGCTAATAAGCTATAATGGGCAACTGGAGATGGATTAAGAGAAGCAAAAGAGCTCAGAGAAGTTCTTTTAAGCTGACCAGCTTAAAGAACTCTTGGACTTGGTCCAATTGGGGCTCTTATGTTCTGCATGGAGTATCCTTCACACTTGATCTTTTAACTTTTTTGGAGGTGGCAATTGTAGACCCATTCACCTATAAATGGGTGGATTTGGATTATCTTCCATTACTGACGGGTTTAGTCAAGAAGTTAGCTCATAAAGTAATGGGTAAAATGCATGCATTCTCCTAATTACTTTTTTGAAAAAAATTAATTTATGTTGTACTATGATAATATACAGTCTAATATTTTTTTTTATATAACTATGTTCATTAATCTTGAATGAAGCTCGATATTCTTTACCAAACTGATAAATACGTTGGGGGCAACATTTATATTTGATGAGGATGGAGTCGAAGTGGGAGTCCTTTGACTAGAGTAGCCAATGGATTGTAATCTATTTTCTTCCACTTAAACTGTATGACAATGTTGTGTAGGAACACAAATATCTTCACACCAGCTACCTCTTTTCCAATCACATCCGCAGACCGCCACCAACTGGAACAAAGTTATTTCGAATCTTGAAGGATCAAACGTCTTAGCATTTGGGAAGTTATCCTCTTCCTTATGACTGATTAATACTTTGAGTGAGTTTTAACCCATTTTCAGTATAGCTATTTTAACTCATGATTGTGCCGTTGATTTAGATTTAGATATGTAATAAATCCTTAAGTTGACTTTGATTATAATGTTTATGCACCCTGCTTAAGATTTGGAATGTGAATAAGTGCGCAGATGTAGTTGGAGTACTCACTGCCAGGCTGCCGGTTGTTGCAAAGTCGAAAAGAAAACTTGTATCCATAATGCATCTCTTGGCATTTTTATAATTGGATCAGTTCAATCCACCGATGTGGACACCCTTACAATCTGGTCTTTGCTTTTTAAAAATCATGTCATTGCTTGACAACACTTGACTTATCTAATAATTTGAGTACTATCTATCAGGTAAATTATAGTTCTGGTCATTACTAAAGTGGAAGCAAACAAGAAATTAGCTCTCGATTTCCATTTAATGCTGCATTTGAGGTATAAATGTTGGATGGTACATTCTAGAATGTGATTTAAATTTGATTCGTCTCTTCGGTTGATGTGTTTGAACATTTAAAAATTTATAGGGTGTAATTCTTCAACGGGTGATGGGTTTAAAACCCTAAAAGTTTGCACTCCTGCTGCAATTAGAACTTTCGGAGCTTATACTGAATTTGTCATGATATATGTGGTCTCAAGATGTTGTGTTTTATTTTAGTCATATTATCATGTGTTTATCATACGAGTAATATATACTCCGGTAGTTATTAGTTTTGGATTGGGTATATTTTAGGTACCCTTCAAACACATTCTTCCTGTTGCAAGACCTAATTACCCTGAAGTTGTTGCGGACTGCTGGACTTACAACCTCGCTTTCTCTTAGAAAAGGTTATTACACTAAACATGTGTTGTATTTACAATGTTAGATGCAAGTTGGTTTTGGATTCAATTATATCTTTGGAGTGAAACTGATAGGACCCTTAGAGCGGGTTAGACTCCAAAGAAATAAGAGGGGGAGAGTTCAAGGAAAAGAGAGACAAAGGCTTCTGCCAATGTACTTCATATCATTCATTCATAATCTCCAAAGCAAATTACATGAATATAAATAGACAAACTCGCTCTCACAACTAGGAAGTTATACATGCACTACTTATCTATAACTACTCCACTAAGCACTAATAAGAAACTGACAATAATAAACTTATACTAACTACTCCACTAATTCATAAAAGTAAACGTGAGAAAGTGGCTTGGAACATGCAAATTAAATAGTTGTAAGACGTAACACATGGGCTCGTATCAATACTCACACCCTCAAAACGTCCTTGTCCTCAAGGACGGGTCGATGTCGCCATGGTGGTCTCCATTCTCGTCTCCCTTTGGTAGATGTGTCTTCCTTTTTCAATAGCAAGGAGGGATTGGTGTGTGTTTTGTTGTGGAATCGTTGTTTGGTCATTTCACACGTGGAGAGAGGGCCTGGTGTTGATGAGGTTCGCGGGTCTGAACGACGTTGCTTCGGGGCAGGTTTCTTCACGGCTGGTGGTTTAGCGGTTGTTGAGATTTTTGGCTTTGAAGAGGTGGGAGAAGATGGTCGTTTGGGTCGAGGTTTAGAGGCTGTTTTTTTGTGGCGTAGTGTGTTTTTTTTGGAGTGATGGGATGAAGGTGGTAGGGAATGGCATGGCAGACTTGTTGGTGATGGGGACTGTAGTTTTAGCGGTGGACGGGATGCCAATGGCGGCGGTGGAGGTAGACCGAAACTAGCGTTGAACTCAATGTGTAGTTGATGGTTCTTCTCGAGAACATCCCACAATTTGTCAAGCGCCAACATGAAGTTGGAGGCCACGGAGGGCTCGAGTTCTTCCATAGCCATGAATGTATGTGATTTGTGAAAGAGAAATAGGTACCGTGTCAAACTTTTCTTACCACACATGATTTGTTTATTTATTTTAGTGTTTTGAGTATCCCAAGATTTAACTTAATATGAGATAAAAAAAATACGGGGCGCGTAACACCACCGGAGCAAAGAGGGTACCCCCACCAGAACTATTAGCGGCGACGTCGCCGCTAATAGTGCGGGGCCCAACTGACAATTGTGAATTCAAAGGTGTTGTCAGTTAATGGGTCCCGCACTATTAGCGGCGACGTCGCCGCTAATAGTGCGGGGCCCAACTGACAATTGTGAATTCAAAGGTGTTGTCAGTTATTGGGTCCCACACTATTAGCGGCGACGTCGCCGCTAATAGTGTACCAAATTTCTTTTAAAACGCGGCTGCCCCCCCCCAGAACCCTCTTCTTCCCCAACGAAAAAACGCACAAAAGCTTTAAAAAAAAAAAAAATCTCCGGCAATCCACCATTGTTAGTCCATATTCCGGCCCTCAATCCCCTCACCCTCTGAATATCAACAATCCGGCCACCCACGCTTTTGCCCCCGACGAAATTCCGGCCAGGATAATTTTCCGGCGAGTTTTCAGGCGAAAATCCGCCGGACCAATTTTCAGACGAAGTATTAGCGGCGACTAGCATTAGCGGCGACATTTCCGGCGACCCACTTTTCCGACGTTTTCTTTGTATGTTTAACAAGACTCATTTATTTTTATATTGTTGTTATTATTTTTAATATATGTTATTATTAGTTATAGAAATGTTATATTATTATAGTTAGAAATTATACGATTGTTAGTTTGATTTAAGAAATTTTTAGGATTTGATTGTTATGAATTATTGGTAGTTTATGATTATTATTAATACGATTGTTAATATTATGTTAGAAAAACCATTTTGTTAATATGATTGTTAGAAATTAGTGATAGAAATGTTATGATATTATAGTTAAAAATGATATGATTTTTAGAAATTATATGATTTTTAAGAATTATTGGTAGTTTATCATTATTGATAATATAATTGTTAATATATTATGTGAAAAGTTATTATAATTGTAATTAGTTTTAAAAATGTTATGTTATCATAATTATAAATTGTTAGAAATTTTATGATTATTGTTAATATGATTTTTAGTATTATGTTAGAAAAAAGTTGTTAGTATGATTGTAATTGTTAATGTAGTTGTTATTAGGTTAATTTGATTGCCAATATTATTGTTAGAAAATTTTGGTAATTTTATGAATAATAAGTTGGAAATAAGATTTGTGTAAAAAATATACATATATAGGTTAAAATGGTATATAACTTATGTTTTTATTGATTTATTACTTGTATATAACTTATGTAGGTTAAAATGGCTGTTGTTCATGGCGGAGATGGTGGCAATGACCCTCCAAATTGGGGGTGGAATCCCCAATGGGGCTGCAAGCGTAGCGGGGGTAAGTATATATAGATGTATGTAATATATATATATATATATATATATATATATATATATATATATATTTTTTCTTTATATTTATCTTTCCAGGGAATATATATATATATATATATATATATATATATATATATATATATATATATATATATATATATATATATATATATATATATATATATATATATATATATATATATATATATATATATATATATATATATATATATATATATATATATATATATATATATATATATATATATATATATATATATATATATATATATATATATATATATATATATATATATATATATATATATATATATATATATATATATATATATATATATATATATATATATATATATATATATATATATATATATATATATATATATATATATATATATATATATATATATATATATATATATATATATATATATATATATATATATATATATATATATATATATATATATATATATATATATATATATATATATATATATATATATATATATATATATATATATATATATATATATATATATATATATATATATATATATATATATATATATATATATATATATATATATATATATATATATATATATATATATATATATATATATATATATATATATATATATATATATATATATATATATATATATATATATATATATATATATATATATATATATATATATATATATATATATATATATATATATATATATATATATATATATATATATATATATATATATATATATATATATATATATATATATTTTTGATAATTATATTTTTTATATTGATTTATAACTTGTATATAACTTATGTAGGTTAAAATGGCTGTTCATGGCGGAGATGGTGACAATGACCCTCCAAATTGGGGGTGGAATCCCCAATGGGGATGCAAACGTAGCGGGGGTAAGTATATATAGATGTATGTAATATATATATATTTATGTATATATATTTATTCTATATTTTTGCTTTGTAGGGAATAGCTCAGGGAGAGCTGCCGCTGCTAACAAGGAACTAGAGCGGGAGTTTCAGAAGACTGGACGACTTATAGCTCTTAGACTGGATGCCGCTGAATCCCCCCAGCCCCCCCACCCCCCCCCCCCCCCCCCCCCCCCCCCCCCCCCCCCCCCCCCCCCCCAACCCCCCCCCCCCCCACCCCCCCCCCCCCCCCCCCCCCCCCCCCCACCCCCCCCCCACCCCCCCCCCCCCCCCCCCCCCCCCCCCCCCCCCCCCCCCCCCCCCCCCCCCCCCAATAGCAGGTGGCAGACTATCGGTGACACCTCCAAATGGTACAAGAGCTATTTGGGGACATATGTCGCTACCGTCCCGCATACTTACGACTCGTGGGATCAGGTGCCCCCACACATCAGGGATGGACTTATTCCCTGACTCCAGGTTAAAACATTTTATTTTATTTTTATTTTAAGTTTATATTTTAAGTTTTATTTTAAGTTTTATTTTAAGTTTTATTTTAAGTTTTATTTTAAGTTTTATTTTAAGTTTTATTTTAAGTTTTATTTTAAGTTTTATTTTAAGTTTTATTTTAAGTTTTATTTTAAGTTTTATTTTAAGTTTTATTTTAAGTTTTATTTTAAGTTTTATTTTAAGTTTTATTTTAAGTTTTATTTTAAGTTTTATTTTAAGTTTTATTTTAAGTTTTATTTTAAGTTTTATTTTAAGTTTTATTTTAAGTTTTATTTTAAGTTTTATTTTAAGTTTTATTTTAAGTTTTATTTTAAGTTTTATTTTAAGTTTTATTTTAAGTTTTATTTTAAGTTTTATTTTAAGTTTTATTTTAAGTTTTATTTTAAGTTTTATTTTAAGTTTTATTTTAAGTTTTATTTTAAGTTTTATTTTAAGTTTTATTTTAAGTTTATTTTAAGTTTTATTTAATTAATTTTAAGTTTTATTTAACTCATTATATCAAAATGTTGATGTTATATACCTTTTAAGTTTTATTTTAATTTTTATTTTAAGTTTTATTTTAAGTTTTAAATCATAATCTGTACATAAATATTAATATTATATACCTTTAATAATAATTAAATTCAAATAAGTTTTATTTTAAGTTTTATTTTAAGTTTTATTTTAAGTTTTATTTTAAGTTTTATTTTAAGTTTTATTTTAAGTTTTATTTTAAGTTTTATTTTAAGTTTTATTTTAAGTTTTATTTTAAGTTTTATTTTAAGTTTTATTTTAAGTTTTATTTTAAGTTTTATTTTAAGTTTTATTTTAAGTTTTATTTTAAGTTTTATTTTAAGTTTTATTTTAAGTTTTATTTTAAGTTTTATTTTAAGTTTTATTTTAAGTTTTATTTTAAGTTTTATTTTAAGTTTTATTTTAAGTTTTATTTTAAGTTTTATTTTAAGTTTTATTTTAAGTTTTATTTTAAGTTTTATTTTAAGTTTTATTTTAAGTTTTATTTTAAGTTTTATTTTAAGTTTTATTTTAAGTTTTATTTTTAGTTTATTTAATTTTTCTTAATTCATAATTAAAAAAAAGTTTGGATTTATAGATTAATTTTAAGTTTTATTTAACTCATTATATCAAAATGTTGATGTTATATACCTTTTAAGTTTTATTTTAATTTTTATTTTAAGTTTTATTTTAAGTTTTAAATCATAATCTGTACATAAATATTAATAGTATATACCTTTAATAATATTTTAAGTTTTATTTTAAGTTTTATTTTAAGTTTTATTTTAAGTTTTATTTTAAGTTTTATTTTAAGTTTTATTTTAAGTTTTATTTTAAGTTTATTTAATTTTTCTTAATTCATAATTAAAAAAAAGTTTGGATTTATAGATTAATTTTAAGTTTTATTTAACTCATTATATCAAAATGTTGATGTTATATACCTTTTAAGTTTTATTTTAATTTTTATTTTAAGTTTTATTTTAAGTTTTAAATCATAATCTGTACATAAATATTAATAGTATATACCTTTAATAATAATTAAATTCAAATAAGAAAATTATAAAATATGTTATTGGAAAACATATGTCTAATAAAAAAAATAACATAAAAAAAATCAAAATACAACATGTAATGAATTTAATCACTTATAACAATAGGAGGCCCAGGTGGTATTCTTGGGCAGTTTGCATACATCCATTCTTGAAACGCTTGTTCTCGATGTGCGTACATTGATGCCACCGCACGTGCAGGCGGGGTTGCGTAGTATGACCATTCAGGATTCTTGTAAGCCATTGGGTACTCACCTGTTAATTCCACTGCAACAAAATGACTCTCCTCATTTACGAGAGCAATAGTTATCGGTTGAGCCAACATTAAATGATCCAAACCATGATGCATCGGGAATACTGTTCTGGCGTCACGTAAGCTGATGCAGTTGATTATTATACCTAGCTTATTGGCCAAGAGGATATGGAAAAACACTTTACTCATCCAATGGTCTTTGGGACGCCATTTTTTATAATAAGAGGTTTGCAACGCCTTTAATATACGTTTGCCCTCGGGCCCATACATTCGCATGTACCCTTCGAGGTCAGATTCAAACTCCTCGAGCATCTGCGTACGAACCCACTCCGAACCGTAATCCTCATCTAGGCCCAAAGCAACCGCGGTTGCTCGAAATCCACAACTACCATCTCCTTTGACATTCTCTGCGCCGACAACGTAAGGTCGAATGTACGTTGGCAGCTCATTTAGTACCCATGTGATGTTTCGGGACAGTCTAGCGTTCATCGGTTCCGCAATATACCCAACCCAACTGGTGTCTGACTTTGCCTCTGACTCTGGCTCTGACTTTGCCTCTGACTCCTTTATATGCGATGGTGCCCGGAACAAGTCATCAACAAAGCTGGCATATGGCTGCTCAGATTGGACCCCATATGATTGGGAGGGTTCCCCCCAGCCATATAAATTTTGGAGCCCGTCGAACCCATAGGATTGAGACGGGTCCCCGAATGTATATATTTTGTCAAGACCTGGATATGGGTTGAGGTTTCCGAATAAGTCTGGATTCTCCTTGACCCACTCGGATTGGGACGGCTCCCCGAATAAGTTTCGTGTCTCGGGGAGACGACATGATTGGGACGGCTCGTACATACTGTGTCGCGCACCCTGCGGGTCATCAAACCGTGATTTGGTGGGCGCGTACTCACTTTGTCTGGCGGGCTGCACAGGTGGGGACCTGTTCAGGTCGGGCACCTCTTCAGTCCTCGGGCGACTGGACTTGCATTTCCGAACCCCAGGTGGCTTTTTGTTAAGATCGGGCACCTAGACCATTAATATAAAACAATTACTTAAAATCAATTACTTTTATAATTATTCTAAAATCACTAATTAAGCTTATGATGTGTTTGGTCTACCTTTGGCGGCTTTTGTTTCGACCCGACCGGTCTACCGCGTGTGCTCTTCTGAACAATGGGATCTTTCAGTTGTGAGTTACCCGGCTTAAACATGTCCTTTATCTTCGACAAAAAAAAAAAAAAAAAAAAAAAAAAAAAAAGAAGAAAAAAAGAAAACGAACAACCAATGTTTCCGTTGGGACTTGGGTTGCTCCACCAAGAATGTCGTAAGATCACCTACCACTTCATGTACAGCTTCTATATCGTCTTCGTCTTTTAGGGATGTCGATGGTGATAAGTCAAGCTTTCTCCAAAACGGGTCTATCACATTCGGCTGAATACGAGTCCCTGCATTTTTTTATATCAATAAGTATAAGATTTTATGTAGGTATGATTAAAAAATATTGTATTAAAACATACTAACCACGGTGCATGTACTCGGCAATCTTGCAGGCACATGGTAGCCCACAACTATACCGAACCTTGCACCCGCACTTTTTCACATGTTTTTTTAGTTGTTTGTCTAAGCGAACGATTTCATCAACCATGATGTCCAAAGCTTTATGTGAAACCGTTCCCAGCAGGGCCTTCATACAGTTGTAATTATGTTTACCCAACCGGGTTCCCTTGCTATACCCCAGTTGGCCCCTTATTTCAGTATCTTGACCGATAATGACAGAATCAACACATTGCAGGATTCTAGTAAATGTACATTTCCCCTTCAGCTCTTCCTTCAGATGGTGGTGCTCAGCCTCGACTCTGTTTGTGGTGTGGTTCTGATAGTTGAGATGTTCATCGACCCAACATGACACAAACTGCTCTCGGTACGGGGACAACCAATTATCGTTGAGGTACTTGTAGACACCTGGATAAGCTCCCAATTTTTTCTTTAACTCCTTCTCGTATGATTTAAACTCGTCAAGAGTCCGAGATTCATAGACTCTTTTCCACCACACGTTAAGCCTTTCAATGTTAACATCTTTCTTCACCCGCAATGCCGGTTCACAGTGTTTGGTTATGTTTTGCCATATGTGGTACCTACACAACAAGTGTTTCGCTTGCGGCATAACAACCTTCAATGCTCTCATCAGGGCCAGCTCCCTGTCAGTTAAAACCACACGAACGGTAAAGCCTTCAACAAGGGTGGACTTCAGACATTGTAACACCCATTTATAATTCGCCTCCTGCTCGTTTACGATAAAAGCATATGCTAAACTGAAGGTCCGGCCCGTTGAAGTGACGCCGACAATCTCAACAAGCGGCATGTTGTACACGTTGGTTTTGTACGTGGAGTCTATTTCAATAACCCAGGGAAATGCGCGCCATAGGGTCATTGATGTTGGATGCATGAAAAAGAGATTCTCCAACCGTCCATTTTTACTATTTGTAGTAAACTGGTAAAAGTAATTTTTCTCTTGCATCAGTGAGAACATAACCTGCGACAGGTGAACAAGATATAGTAAATATGTCACTTCCAACAACGGAGTACGTAATCACTAATATGATGTTTGTACCTGCATTAGAGTATGTCCTGCATGGCCCGCCCTCCGTCTCGATTTCAGAAAGTTGGTAATGTCTCCTCTTCGAGTCAGGTTTCCTGGAAATTCATTTTTCAGGTTAACCAGGATCTGGCGTGGGAACATACCGCGATCAGATAGGTTTCCCACATATTGCTTTTCTTCTTCCGTCATCCGTCTCGCGTATGCATTCCCCTGCAGATCGGTAGCTGGATCATGATTGTGTTTCCAGTCCTTGACAGTTACCCTCCAACCACCATCATACCCGGGGCGGCCTTCCAAAGTAAAGGGACACCCTATCTTGTTGGACCGTTTGGGTGGCCCAGTTAACCTTTTATCGCGTGGTCCACCGTGGTGACATATTAGTGTCACCTTATTGACCACCTTTATCGAATTTTTGTTCGACCGCCGTGTGACTAAAACATAACCAACTCCAGTGCTGTTCTTTTGGCCCACTCCGTCAATTCTTCGACGGAAGCGAACACCTCCTCGGTTTCTAAGTCTCTAGGTTCGCAGTCAAATTGACCGTCTGCATCAGGTGACTCAAACTCATCATCGGGCACTTCAATACGTAAGTTTTCTGGGTCTGCCCAAATATCCTCAAAACTATCCATCTTAAACAATTCAAGTAAACAAGTAAACATCTAGTTCATTAACTATTTATGATATACATACTATATATATATCTATATTCATAATATATTTATACCTGTATCGTCCGAAATATACCTGCAGTTTGAAAACAAAATAGAGAGAATTCTAGTGCCACGTACAATAAACTTACATAACCATATTTGTGAAAATGGTACGTGAAAATGTTGATAGTAAGTTAAAAGTTTTGTGAAAATGGTAGAATGGTACCAATATTTGTAAAAATGTTGAAAATGGTAGAATGGCCAGTGCCTCCAAAAATAGAATCGTACATAAACCTTTGAAAATGGTAGAATGGTACCATCGTACAACATATATAGAATTATCGTACATAACCCTCCGAAAATCGCCAGTGCCACGTGCCACGTATTAGCGGCGACGTCGCCGCTAATACGTGACACGTGGTACTGCGCGAGGTGTCACGTGTGGTGCCACGTCGCACGTATTAGCGGCGACGTCGCCGCTAATACGTGACACGTGGCACTCGGGGATGGCCATCGTCAGTGACTGACGAAGCTTCTTCCCGACGTGCCACGTGGCACCTCGGGAAGAAGCTTCGTCAGTCATGGTCCCCAAGAATGTCGGGCCCCACCATTAGCGGCGACGTCGCCGCTAATACCCTGGTGGGGGTACCCTGTTTCCTGGTGGGGATACCCTGTGCCAAAGGGTAAAGTGGCTACACGCCTACACTTTTAAAACCCACTTTATTACCATTTTTGTTTTTTTCTGTAGTTAATGTTATTTTAGTATTGGGCTTCAGTAACCTACCTCAGTGTCATCCTTCCTTCAATAAATGACATTTTATTGATTTTCAGTAATCCTACTTCAGCTTCATCCATTAGAAATGTTATCTCAGTATTGACCTTCTTTTATCATATATCGGTATCATAATGTTACTTCAGTAATTATATATTTCAGTATTAAATGCTTTCAGTAATCATATTTGAATCATCCTTGGAAAAACAATAATCATTTCAATATCAGTATGTATGTGTTTCACCCACGATCGATCATATTACCTTCCCACAACCGCTTAACACCAAAATATTAATTTCGATAACTGTCATTGGAATAACCTCCTCCACACAATCGATCATATTACCTTCCCACAACCGTTTAACACCAAAATATTAATTTCGATAACTACCATGAAATAACCTCCTCCCCACGATCGATCGTCTAACATAAAACTCACTCTCTCAAAATTTTAGATTTGTTCTTCTCTCTTTGCTTGCTAAACAATCGGATGATGATTTTTGGTAATATCTTCTTATGCTATTTTATTTCATTGTATTCTATAATTATTGATTATGCTTTTTGATATTAAAACTTTGTGTGCGTGTGAGTGTGTGAATAGGAATTTGGAAAAGAAAATCGCAATAAGATGTTTTATATGTTTGGTGCATAAGGAAACGAAGAAGAAAAAGAATTTAAGAGGTCAAGTTGTTGTCGAGTTAGTCTCACCCATTTTTTGTTGTTCAAGCTATATGTCTTATGAACCGTTCCTGTAAGATATATTTGATAAAATTGTCATTCACAACTTTGCTTCATTCTATTGACTTATTGAACAACTTACTAAACTGATTCGGAAGGTTCGATCTAATATGATGATAGATGATTATGAAGATGACGATGATTCCAAGATTAATACATATATTAGATTTCAATTACATTTCCGATATGTAAAATCACATTTATTACATAATAAAAAACCACAAGATATAACTAAAAATAAATAAAAATATAAAAAACTATGTAAAACGTAAAGTTTTTTATATTAAAAGAAAAGGGCCAGTTTATAAATAATACGAATATGATAATAGTTTTTTTATTAACACTTTATGTTTTATATTTTTTATATTTTATTATTTTTAATATAATACATTGCATTATTTTTAATTACTCCCGGACAAAGTCCGGGTATAATACTAGTTTTAATTGCTCGGATAGAAAAAAAGAAACAAAAGAAATTCTGTTAATTTGTTTGAATGTAAACCAATAAGATCCTTTTGTTTTTCATATTTTCGGCTAGAATAATAAAGTAATTTTTGGTTTCTTTGTTCTTTTCTTGTTTTCGAATGGATGGGGCTAAACGGAGGGTCAATATATTTATACATATATTTAGTAGGATTTATCTTAAGAATAATAAAATTTTAATTTAACTTGTAAATATATATAAGGAATACACGATACAGTTATTAAATATTGTAAAAAATATATCAAGTATATGTGCTATTAATCATTATTATTTAACAATTAGGAAACTTAACTTATATAGTTTAAATGAGACACATGTCGTTTTAATACCATGCCACATGTCGATCAATAAATGTTACAATTCTGTTTTAGTTTAGTGGTAGATAGTAATACCGAATGATGTATGCAAGCTGGAGTTAGAGGTCACACACTCACATGCACATTTAGGAGCTACTCCTATTGGATGACATGGTTGAAGATAAAGATGTGTGGAGAACTAGAATTATGATAGATGAGTATAAATAAATGGAGAATACATGAGTAGAGAAAAGATAGATTGAGATATATGTATGTTTACGTGTGTGTGAATTTTTTTTGTTCTCTTTTTTTTCTTTCTTTTTTTCCCCTTATGACGCATCCATCGAAATCTAATCATCAATCTTTTGTTTCCACATGGGAAGAGTCCCACTCGCCCAACTCACAAACAAAATGGGGATTTCATCATAACATACAAGACTTAATTGTCAAACAAACTCTTTATATCTCATTTTCTACGTATATATCTATATTGTATTCTATTTTAATTTATCGTGTCGATTTATAAAGTTTATACCTAACATCATAAATTTGGGTTAGAAAAAAGCATTTATAATGAAGAATGAATTTGCCTGATAACATGAATCAATAATATCCTTCATTCAGATATTCTCAAAGAGTGAATTTTAAAAGATCATCTCACTTGAAAATTGGTTGGTCTATTTCTGAACATTTCTATTTTGTTATCGTTGTCTATAGCTAGCAAAAAACATCAACTCAATTTCAAGACAAGCATAAACCAACTTTTGTAAAGTTTACTTTATTTAGCCTTACAAATTAACGATTTTGATATTTTGATGCTTTCACTATAAAACAATAAGCGTAAATAAGTTTTACGGTCAATGTTATCAAGGGATATCAAGTTTTTTTGACCAAGGCTTAAGGTTTTTAAAGCGAGATCAATTTTGAGGACCTAGTTCATTAACATATAAATCAAAGTAACAAAAAAGCAAAAAAAAAGTAGTTCAACTTCTGTTATTGAACTATTAGTAATGAAAAGATATCAGATATTGATGCAAAAACCAATAAGGGTATTACTACAATACAAATAATATAATGATACTTAGTTTAAAGCCCAAACATTAAGTCTAGTATACAAAATATTGATGCATTAGATTTTTTAGGTCCTAAAACTATTGTCTAGTCTCATAATACTGTTGAGATACCATTAAATGAGTATTCTCCTAACTATTCCTGACACTTTTTTAGATGATCCTAGAGATATTTCTCTAAATAGGCGTCGAAGATGATATCTGTATTAATATTTCTATTACAAATTTAAAGAGGACTTTTTCTAGATCGAGAAAACAAGTCTAATGATTTAAAAGACCGATTACCTTTACAATCATTTGCAGGAACATATTCTTTTCGGGGGTCCACCAATCACCATAGTTAGCGTGAATTAGACTATCCGGAGCAAGGCGTCATATCTCACTTTTTTCCCCTCGGAACGTCCCGGGAACGACCGTAACAGTGCTCCGATGGGCGTTCTCTGTCAAAAAATAGTTGGGGCGTGAGAAATCCGACGGCATGCTATGGCGTGCTATGTGAATAAATTGTGAAGAAATTGTGGGTCCAAAAGGAATCTTTTACCCTTGCATAAGGAAAGCCCCATCACGCCTTACTCCACCAATTAATTTAAGGAAAACCCCTTGATGACTGGACTTGTACGGTACACACTCGAGCATACTTTTATTGCTGCGTTGATGACATTATTGACACACATTTGATATACGTTGTGGTCTTACATACGTATGATACATGATTTGATATTGTGATTAGGATAGTTGTACATACATGGAAGACGATGATACCTTTAATGAATTGTAGATGTGGTGGGAAGGCTGCGGGTGATCCTATATATAAGCATCTATGATTCCTTAAATGTAAAGTCGTATGAAATGTA
The DNA here is from genome assembly GCA_034093135.1 of Erigeron breviscapus. Taxonomy (NCBI): domain Eukaryota; kingdom Viridiplantae; phylum Streptophyta; class Magnoliopsida; order Asterales; family Asteraceae; genus Erigeron; species Erigeron breviscapus. Next base: position 37,942,056 of record CM067169.1, on the reverse strand, counting down.
TGTGCATTGTAGTTTGATTGATTTGTGATATGATGGTTTTGTGATTGAGATTGATGAGACGGTTCATTACGTTTGATTGACTTAGTTAAGTTGTGAAGTATATTATTATTATTAGGATAGACGTATAGACATGGAAGTCGGTTCTACCTTCAATGGGCCTTAGATGTGGTGGGAAGGCTGCGGGTGACCCTATATATAAGCATCTGGGACTCGAAGAAAGTAGAATCCTCCTACGTGTATGTACGTATAGTTTAATTGAATTTGAGGATGTTGATTGATGCATATGACGTGTATAAATCCCACTGAAGAGGATATGGCATATGTAGTATATAAATCCCACTGAAGAGGATTTGACGTATGTAAATCCCACTGAAGAGGATATGACATATGTAGTGTATAAATCCCACTGAAGAGGATATGACGTGTGACGTGTATAAATCCCACTGAAGAGGATATGATACTTGATTTGAGTGGATGTTACGTATATTACTTGAGTATATTGTTTATTACACGTTTTACTTGTTTTGTGTAATCTTGTTGTGGATGTTGTTGTGTTTTTCATAGAGGCTCACTGTAAGTCATGTTTCACCTCTACTCGTATATTATGATTATTGACGATGGTTTCTAATGGACCATTACTGCGAACTCACCAACCTTGTGTTGACTATGCTTAGTACACTTTTCAGGTAACCAGGTTAATCCAGGGCGTGGAGTCTGATTATTTGCTTGCTGTTGAACCCGGACTTGGACTTATATGGATCAAGGATCCATTTGCCTTCTTTTGCATTGTACTTAGAACCGTTAGTCACCTTTTGATGTTCCGTTGTAATATTTGATGATGACTTGCTCTGTATGTATTTTTGATACTTGTTTATCTTATTGTATGGATTCACTGAATCCTTTATTTGCATTTAGTTCATGTTCTACATTAATCTCACCTTGTGCTATATGATTTTCGTGATATTCTGAGCCTTGGCTTGGGGTGTTACAGAATGGTGGCCCATGCGAGGTCGTAGAGAATTAGGCGGTTTGACCTAGACTACGGCTTAAGTTAAAACTCTTCATATAGCATGCATGGTTAGGAAATTTGTGTGCAACGTGAATTCTGTGAACCCTAGAAAGTGTATTGTGAGTTCGTAGTTAAGACCACTTATGTGATGGCTTGAATTCAACGTGATGAATGTGGAATGAGTACAATGTGGTTAATGTGTGCATTGACTGAATTTGATTGTCGTTGATGTGGATTTTTACTATTGATTGGTGCTAGTTTGATGATTTAGAGCAAAATGAAGTTATGTTATTAACTTAGTATAATATTGTGGCAACCCTAAAAGAACCCGATCAACTCTTTTATGGTCGCCCAACATTATAACAAGTTAATGACATCATGGATTGCGCATGCATGGCTTAGAGTATAATAAGGAACCGATATGCTTAATGGAAGTTGATTAGGTGGAGGGTTAGCCGTTGGTACACCCTGTATACATACCTGGTCAATAACTAGAGAGCATATCGAATTCGGATTATACTTTGAACATTCGTGTTAGTTGCTTGGCTTAGTGTATAATAGGGAACCGATATGCTTAATGGAAGTTGATTAGGTGGAGGGTTAGCCGTTGGTACACCCTGTATACATACCTGGTCAATAACTAGAGAGCATATCGAATCCAGATTATACTTAACCCATTTGTGTTAATTGTTTGATTTTATGATGTATTGAGCATGATTACTTGAGTTAATGATAGACAATTGTAATGAATTTGACATGATGATATGCTAAGTAACAATCCGGTAGGATTCTAGCACTCTTGCCTTAGCTTAATGATATGAAATGAGTATGTCATGTCGGTATGAGAGCATTAACTACTTGTGTGATTAATATGTGAGCATGGTGAGGCTAACTTTCGGGTCGACGCGTTACTTACCTTGTAGAAAATGGTGGGACCAAGAAGGAATGCGACTAGCCATAGCGATGAGCCGGATTTAGCAACCGTGATTGCCCAAGCAGTGGCAAACGCCATACCTACTATCGTAGCCCAAGTCACGTCAAGTCTCCAAAGAAGCAATGAAACCCGTGAAGCTAGAGTAAATATGGACAATGAGGAGATGTTAAGTAAAGCCTCATTGAAAAGGAAAGGAATTGGAGAATCTAGTGAGACGAGGAAGGCGAGTAGGTTTGACCCCAATGGTCATAATAAGGGTAGATTCAGGGCGGCAATGGGACTGGCGAGGAGGCCTTATGTGGGACCTTATCCTTTTTGTAACAAGTGTAACAAGCATCATCCAACTAACACCCAATGTGGGGCTTGCCTCAATTGTAATCGACTTGGACATTTGGCAAGAGATTGTAGAGCTCCGAGAACGGGCCCAATGAATGTGACTCCTATTCGAGCCGTCCCTCCTCAAGGTAATCAACAAAGAGGCGAGTGTTTTGGATGTGGTAGTCGTACTCACTACCGTAATAATTGTCCGCAATGGGTTGGACAACAAGTTGAAGTGGCGGTCCACCCGAATCAACTCCAAATTACAGGGCCGAACCAAAACCGTGGCCAACAGGGTCAACAAGTTCAACCTCGTGGCCGAGCTTTTGCGGGAAGTGGCATTGGAGGCCAAAATGATCCAAACGTTGGTTAAGGTACATTCCTCCCAATGGTCGTTATGTCATGGCACTATTCGATATTGGAACAGTCTATGATCTCGTTTATTCTAACGTTACTCCCTTGAGTTACGTTCGTTCGTGTGTTTTGGAATTACATCTTTGCAATTTTGGAGGTTTAGCGACTCACTAACTAAATTTGTTCAATCCGGATAGTCTTAGCATTCTTTTAAAAATTATATATGCTGTGTGTAGCTATCATATATATTATACATTGTGGCCCAAATTTGATCAACATGTACCCCATGTAGCATCTGTTGGTCCTATCAATTTCCAATCGATGGTTTAAGTGGGCAAGTGCGAGTGTCTTACTATTGTGTGTAACGTCATGTTACATCATACATATATTCCTTGTTTAGCTACACAATAACATGTGACAATGTATTTTGGACTTCTGGTGAAACATTCTCCATCACAAAGTAGTTGGTAAGCGGCTAAGCGCTATTCTCACTGTCAACGAAAGATAATGCAACGATAACATATGAATTACAAGCCCCCACCAAAACTTGGTTTTGGGCATCAACATCTCAACGTCAAGGACCAATGCATGGGAACAAATTCAAACCCGTAACTCTTATCTCAGGAGTCCATGTTGACAAAGTTACCGAGCTGGTCACTTGATCTATGACCAAGTGGTTAGTTTTTTAATAATTTTATTAAAAAAACTAATAACCAATGCAATTCGATTTATTCGTTGTTCTTATCCACTTGCTAATTTTTTTTCATTTTTTGACGAAACACACAAAAAGGGAATCCAATTATCACGGGTTTGGATGGAATCACAATAATTGATTGATGTATACTTGTGAAGTGGTATTTCAAAGTCGGTAGAATAAACATATTTTGACTATTACAAAAGGTTGAAATAAAGGAGAATATTATTGACTTGTTAGATGTCATGGAACTTAATTAAAACACACGTATACTTGGTATCACGAGTCATTTAGTGATTTACGTATATAGTTACTACAAGGATTAACAAAGTTTTTGATTTATCTAAAATACACTAATTAGTATAATATTTTTCTTAATTTGTTGTAAAAATAAGACGGTTTATATCTCACATTTTTCATTTTTTGCTTTATGTCAGGATAGTTGTTGTTTGTATAATATTTTGTGAATTTGATGGTATCTATTTTTGAGCTTAACAAAAGAGTAAATAATTGTAAAAGAATAGAATAAAAGAGACCCAAAAGACAGGACCGTCGACCCACCAATCTACAAAGAGTTTGTATCCGTCCGTGAGTGCAGCTCAATTGATATGTCATTAAGGTCAAAGAGTCGTACCATACTTTCTACTTTAGGGACTAGGAGTGGTAGGAAAGATTTTATCAACCCTCCCAAATCCAACCAATAATATTCATCCACCTCACTTTACCTTTTCAACCTTCTCACTCAACCCTCCCAACCTCTTTTACTGGCATTCCATAAAATTCTCAACCCTCCCAAATTTTTTCTTTTTTCTTTTTAATATTAAACTAAACAACTTTTGCTAATTTAAACATACTATTATTAAACCTAAAAATCCATTACATTAATTAAATTAAACAAATTATTTAAAACAAATTATTTAAAACAAATTATATTTTAAAAAACTAACAAAATATGTAAATATATAATACTAGAAGGTTTGTTTTGTAAATATTGTACTAAAAAAAAAAGAAGTAAAGTTGGTGGCTGCAGTTCATCTTCTTCCTTCGACATACACACACAGACGGTTAGTTTGAGTTCAAAAATTACTGAAATTTTTTTTTATTAACTCAAAAAACGGTTAGTTTTTTAAAAGTTGGTCCCACACATTCAATTTGCAACGGTTCCTTTTGATTTTATGGAGGGCGGGCTCCCAAACCTCCCATGAAGCCGTTGAACCATAAATTTCATGCGGCGGCGGTGTTACCGCGGGGTTGAGGACATAAAATCACCAAGCCGTTGTCCACTCCTAGTGCCCTTACAAAAATTGCCATAAATACACCTCAAGGACTAGTCCCTGTCAGCGCCACATCAGCAAAAAACACTCCAATGACTAATCCCCCCAAAATACCCAATGCACTCATCCCTCAAGGACTAGTCTTGGACCCACCAATTATTTAATTATACCCTTTTATCCAAACTTTACACTTTTAACCCTTCAAAATTAATAACAAACTAAAACATACACAAATAAGAAACACTTCATTAAAAATAAAAACATTACAATACTTATTAAAAATAAAGAAAACACACATTAAAAAAAAACATTACAATAGTTTATTTTAAAAAAACACACATTAAGCCGGGAGGCGCCATATATGCTCCGTAAGATCATGACGAAGAGCATGATGCACAGTGCGATCTCGAAGCTCCTTGCCGGTTCGTTGGTGAAGTGCCATCCTTTCCTGGAACGTACGCTCAGGTAAGACGATTGGATCATTGTCGTCTCCATCCTCGAGTGAGCTTATGGCGTACCCCGCGTCTTCAACCTTCATGTTATGCAATATAACACACGCGTACATTGTTCGAGTTATTCGATTCACGCTTTTTGATCTTGCTGGTTGGCTTAGAATGTGCCATGAATTTTGAAGCCCTCCAAAGGCACGCTCGACATCTTTCCGAGCACTTTCTTGATACTTTTTAAATTTCTTCCGCTTCTCATCTTGAGGGCATGAATACGACTTTACAAAAGTCGACCATTCGGGATAAATGCCGTCGGCGAGATAGTAACCTTTTTTGTAGTGGGTGCCATTAACAGTGAACGAGCTATCAGGCGCACGATCTTCTATGATTTCCCTAAATAAGGGCGACTGGTTGAGAACATTTATATCGTTGTTCGAACCAGCTGTGCCGAAAAAGGCATGCCAAATCCACCTATCGTACGAAGCTACCGCTTCAAGCATGATGGTTGGATGACCGTGATCACCACGCGTAAATTGACCTTGCCATGCCTTGGGACAGTTCTTCCAAGGCCAGTGCATGCAATCAACGCTTCCAAGCATGCCTGGGAAACCATGAAGCTCCTCATGTCGAGCATACAAGCGTTGTATGTCCTCCGGTGTTGGTCTGCGCAAGTATTCATCCCTGTAAAGTTCAAACACACACTTACAGTAATAGTCTAGATAACATCTTGCTGTTTCTTCACCCATCTGTAGATACTCGTCAAGCGAGTCGGGATTGTAGCCATACGCCAACTGACGTATGGCGCATACACACTTTTGGATTGCACTGAAACCAACCTTTCCTCGACCATCAACCTGCTTGTCTTGCATTCTTTGAAAATGCAAAGGCACAGGACCTGGATGTCGAGATGGGTATGATATTATGTCGTTCACAATGCGCATGAACATAGGTCTCGACATACGGAAGCGTCGCCTAAAGTTCTTCAACGAATACGTTGGGTTTTCGTTAAAATAAGCTGCCATTAGGCGCTCTTCAGCACCATATCGATCTCTCTCGACGGGCATACGGGGTATGAATGGTCTTGATGATTCACCTTGTTCAAGCAAATCAACACATTCGGCCATGATGCCCATAAGCTCATCATCATCGTCTTCATTGGAAACAAATCGGGTCTCATGTACGTTGATAAACTCGAACGAAACTGGTTGTTCATGATGATTTATGTGTATACAAAAGTGTGTTTTGGTATAATATAACTGAATATATGGAAGAGTGGTGTGAAATGGTGGTTCAATTGAAGTGTATATATAGCCATTTTGAAAAACTAGCCGTTAAGGACTAAAGTTGACACTTTTTTGAACATGTTTTGAACAAAACAGCCGTTAGAGGGACACTAAAGTTGCCAAATGGGGAAACTTTAATTTTGTCTCCTTCTTTGATTTAGCCGTTACAATTCAAAAAAAAAAAAAAAAAAAAAAAAAATGTCAAGACTCGTCCCTGCAGGAACGAGCCAGCCGGACGAGAGCCCCGAACGAGCCAGGGACGAGTCCCACCCAACGGTGTGGACTCGTCCGAGGCCCTCAAACGAGCCCCCAAACGAGGGCATTGGGGAGCCTCTAATATTCATGCTTTCACGGATAAGCTTTGATCATATTTGCGTGCCTTTCTTTATTTAATAAATAAATATATATATGCTACAAAGGGCCAAAGCATCAAGATAAGCCAAATGACATGAGGCATGAGCTGCCAACCCAAATCTCATCACCCCTTGCAAATTGCGATTTATTTATAAGTAATTTTTTTCTTAACAAACAAATTGGGCTTATTACTGACGGGACATTCCCGATCATAGTGTGATAAAAAACCTTTATTGCCCAACATAGAAATATAAAATTTTGTTACACATGAGACTTAAACTCACGACCTTTTTGATATTATAGTCACCGGATATTTCGCTTCAATTATTTGGGATGCGGGTCATTGGTTATACATATATGATAAATTATACTAGCTAGTAGGGGTGAGCAAAAACCGAACCGAAAACCGAAAACCGAAAAAAACCGAAAACCGAACCGAAGAAAACCGAAAACCGAACCGAACCGAAAAAACCGAACCGAACCGAACCGAACCGAACCGAACCGAACCGAACCGAACCGAACCGAACCGAACCGAACCGAACCGAACCAAAAAACCGATAGTCAAAACCGAACCGAACCGAAATACATATATAATTATTATTTATTTTATATTTATATGTTTTTACATTTATATTTATTGGTGTTAAGTGATTTATATCTATTTTTGTTATTAGTTATATTATTATTATTATGATGCTATCTAACATTTAACTCAGTTCCAATTCAAAAAAAAAAAAAAAAAAAAAAAAAAAAAAAAAAAAAAAAAAAAAAAAAAAAAAAAAACAAAAAAAAAAAAAAAAAAAAAAAAAAAAAAAAAAAAAAAAAAAAAAAAAAAAAAAAAAAAAAAAAAAAAAAAAAAAAAAAAAAAAAAAAAAAAAAAAAAAAAAAAAAAAAAAAAAAAAAAAAAAAAAAAAAAAAAAAAAAAAAAAAAAAAAAAAAAAAAAAAAAAAAAAAAAAAAAAAAAAAAAAAAAAAAAAAAAAAAAAAAAAAAAAAAAAAAAAAAAAAAAAAAAAAAAAAAAAAAAAAAAAAAAAAAAAAAAAAAAAAAAAAAAAAAAAAAAAAAAAAAAAAAAAAAAAAAAAAAAAAAAAAAAAAAAAAAAAAAAAAAAAAAAAAAAAAAAAAAAAAAAAAAAAAAAAAAAAAAAAAAAAAAAAAAAAAAAAAAAAAAAAAAAAAAAAAAAAAAAAAAAAAAAAAAAAAAAAAAAAAAAAAAAAAAAAAAAAAAAAAAAAAAAAAAAAAAAAAAAAAAAAAAAAAAAAAAAAAAAAAAAAAAAAAAAAAAAAAAAAAAAAAAAAAAAAAAAAAAAAAAAAAAAAAAAAAAAAAAAAAAAAAAAAAAAAAAAAAAAAAAAAAAAAAAAAAAAAAAAAAAAAAAAAAAAAAAAAAAAAAAAAAAAAAAAAAAAAAAAAAAAAAAAAAAAAAAAAAAAAAAAAAAAAAAAAAAAAAAAAAAAAAAAAAAAAAAAAAAAAAAAAAAAAAAAAAAAAAAAAAAAAAAAAAAAAAAAAAAAAAAAAAAAAAAAAAAAAAAAAAAAAAAAAAAAAAAAAAAAAAAAAAAAAAAAAAAAAAAAAAAAAAAAAAAAAAAAAAAAAAAAAAAAAAAAAAAAAAAAAAAAAAAAAAAAAAAAAAAAAAAAAAAAAAAAAAAAAAAAAAAAAAAAAAAAAAAAAAAAAAAAAAAAAAAAAAAAAAAAAAAAAAAAAAAAAAAAAAAAAAAAAAAAAAAAAAAAAAAAAAAAAAAAAAAAAAAAAAAAAAAAAAAAAAAAAAAAAAAAAAAAAAAAAAAAAAAAAAAAAAAAAAAAAAAAAAAAAAAAAAAAAAAAAAAAAAAAAAAAAAAAAAAAAAAAAAAAAAAAAAAAAAAAAAAAAAAAAAAAAAAAAAAAAAAAAAAAAAAAAAAAAAAAAAAAAAAAAAAAAAAAAAAAAAAAAAAAAAAAAAAAAAAAAAAAAAAAAAAAAAAAAAAAAAAAAAAAAAAAAAAAAAAAAAAAAAAAAAAAAAAAAAAAAAAAAAAAAAAAAAAAAAAAAAAAAAAAAAAAAAAAAAAAAAAAAAAAAAAAAAAAAAAAAAAAAAAAAAAAAAAAAAAAAAAAAAAAAAAAAAAAAAAAAAAAAAAAAAAAAAAAAAAAAAAAAAAAAAAAAAAAAAAAAAAAAAAAAAAAAAAAAAAAAAAAAAAAAAAAAAAAAAAAAAAAAAAAAAAAAAAAAAAAAAAAAAAAAAAAAAAAAAAAAAAAAAAAAAAAAAAAAAAAAAAAAAAAAAAAAAAAAAAAAAAAAAAAAAAAAAAAAAAAAAAAAAAAAAAAAAAAAAAAAAAAAAAAAAAAAAAAAAAAAAAAAAAAAAAAAAAAAAAAAAAAAAAAAAAAAAAAAAAAAAAAAAAAAAAAAAAAAAAAAAAAAAAAAAAAAAAAAAAAAAAAAAAAAAAAAAAAAAAAAAAAAAAAAAAAAAAAAAAAAAAAAAAAAAAAAAAAAAAAAAAAAAAAAAAAAAAAAAAAAAAAAAAAAAAAAAAAAAAAAAAAAAAAAAAAAAAAAAAAAAAAAAAAAAAAAAAAAAAAAAAAAAAAAAAAAAAAAAAAAAAAAAAAAAAAAAAAAAAAAAAAAAAAAAAAAAAAAAAAAAAAAAAAAAAAAAAAAAAAAAAAAAAAAAAAAAAAAAAAAAAAAAAAAAAAAAAAAAAAAAAAAAAAAAAAAAAAAAAAAAAAAAAAAAAAAAAAAAAAAAAAAAAAAAAAAAAAAAAAAAAAAAAAAAAAAAAAAAAAAAAAAAAAAAAAAAAAAAAAAAAAAAAAAAAAAAAAAAAAAAAAAAAAAAAAAAAAAAAAATTATCGTGAAGAATAAAAAAAAAAAAAAAAAAAAAAAAAAAAAAAAAAAAAAAAAAAAAAAAAAAAATTGGAAACGCGACCAAAAGAAGACCAACACACGAAAGAAAAAGTACTAATGTGAACATTAGTGGTCTTGGAAACTTATACTTTGTCAACAAGATTTCCGATACAAATCCAGCAAATATCCGACCAAAGTAATTCCAAATACTTAGTAACGAAACAAACGATTTTATGGTTTTTGTAGGATACCCTAAAGATTCACCAATTTGACCCAAATTATCTACTGCTGTTAAACTAGTCCCAAGCCCACAAAAAGTTGCAATAAACAGAACCAACATATCTGTACTCAAAAGTGCTTGCAAAATATTATAATCTTCCCCTCTTTCTGGCTTATTCAAAAACACATTAGCAAAACAAGACATTTTCTTTTTGGGTTGATCAGCCCGAGTAGTTTCGGGCTGATCAGCTTCATGACCCACATTCTCAACTCTAACCTCAGGAACCTTAATCGCTCCTTGTTTATTCTTTTCGAACAAATTCAACTCCTCTTTAATCGCCATAAAAAGAGGCACAAAAAGTAAAACAATCACCACACAAGCACTACCCGCATAAGCAATTCTTGAAAACGTGACCAAATTTTGAGCAATAGTCATCCCCATAATAAACAGTGCTAGAAAAATCGACACGTAAAGAAAATGGTAAAAAATAGCTAGCTCATTCGGTTGCCTTACAAGATCCAATTTTCGGATAGTGTAAACAAAAACAACCGAAATAGCAGCAGGCAACCAAGCAATTAACAAAATCAATGATTTCGAATCATTACCATAAACAGCTAGATAAATTTGTGTCATAATAGCACCACTTAAACCAGTGAAACCTTTTAACAAGCCCAAAACAACTCCTCTGCTTTCAGGGAAGTTAGATACAGAAGTGACAAGTGCACCAGTGTTAGCAAAGTTTTGAGAGTTAGCACCTATACAAATATACATACACATTTGCCAAACTTTTGGTTTAGCTATTTTGTTAGTGACAGCTAACCATATCATGAAATAGCCAGTGAAGTTTAGGGCAGAACCAAGTAAGAGAACAAACCAAGTTGGTGTGACTTCAGCTATGAGTCCTGACATCACACCAACGTTGGCTCCAAGATCTTTGAAGAATCCTAGGAGGTTTAAAGTTGTTTGGTCATATCCTAACGAAGATTTTATTTCTTTTGAGTAGACACCGAAAAGGTAAGTGGCTCCGGCTCCTGTCATGACTAGAAATGATGCGAAAAGTGAGAACCATCGGCCACGGACTAGGTGGACTACAAATGGGAGGTTTTTGTTTGCGCCGGCGGTGGTGGCTGGTGGTGGTTCTCGTGTTTCATCCATGATTTTGGAGAAAGAAGGAAGGTGTGAGTAGTATTGGCAGTTAAGATAGGAATGAATATTGGATTAGAGTGAGATACATATAGAAAGGGGTGTGTGTGTAATTTTTTGTAGGGTCGGTTAGTTAGTGGGGATTTGTTTTTGTCACCTTCCTAATTTTATGTTTTAATTTTGCTGTTGGATAAATTTAATACTCGTACTATAGATTGGTAAAATAGTAAAAAAAATAATTTGATTACATTATCAAAACTAGGAACTATCCAACATGTTACATTACCGAAACTAGGAAGTATCTAACAGAATTAGTAACGAAAGAATATATGTTTCAAGGGAAAATCGAATTATAGATGGAGTAAAACACACATATCATATAGATGATTGATATATTATAAAGGGATTATGGCATGAAAGTGTAAGAAACTATGTCATTTTGTCTATGTTATGTAGTGTACTATATATTTGTCTATTGTATGTAAGAAACTTGTTATTTTGGTCAAAACCATGTAAGCCACCGGTTTTCAGCTTACGTGTACCAGTTACTCCACCTTTTTTTTATTAATAATTCCCCAATAAAAGGCCACGTATTAACCCTAATTTTCCCTTATATAATAACCCCTTTTTCCCTCCTTTTCCCCAAAATTTTCCATCCTCCTCCCACAATTCCTCCCGCCACCACCATGACTTCCACTTCATCTTCTTCCTCTCTAAATACAAGTCGATACATGAACTGTCGTTGTGGATTAAAGATGAAAATCTTCACTTCATGGACTGCGAAGAATCCTGGAAGACGATTTGTGAAATGACCTCAAGTAAGTAATCTTTTTTTTGCCCTAATTTTTGTACGGGTTCATATAATATCAAAATTAAATAGTTGATTATATTACAGGCTAAAAGTGGGTATTGTACTGGTTTTACCTTCATTGATGAAGAACTCCCAAGTCAATACTATAAGGATTTGGTCTTTGATCTTCACTCACAAACAACAAATCCAAGTGTATGCAATCCTGCAATGGAAAACGAACAAGATGAGTCAAAGGTCAACATGGTGAAAGTGATGGAAGAGTTGGCAGTTACCAAGACTAAACTAAAAGTGACAGATTGTGTTGTTTATGTACTCATAGGTGTTGTAGCAATGCTGACCTTTGCAATTGTTGCACTTGTTGTGTAGGATCTATGTGTTTTTATTGTACCAGAAGGTTTATTGAATGAATGAAAGGTAAGGTTTATGCCATAAAAAACTGCCAGAATTATGTGTGTTTATGTGTTTATGCACTGTGAAAAGAAATCCATAAAAAACTGCCAGAATTACTAGTCAAAAGAAACATCCCATACATTGTGAAAAGAAATCCATAACATCCCATACATTGTCTTGGAACTGTGTTCCCAAAAGATGATGATTAGCTAATTACAAATGTGTTCCCAAGAGAAAATTCCAAAAGATAAGATAATTAGCTAATTTGAAGTTTAAGCATAAGCATAACACCCTATTCTACTATGAATGCATCATCTGGTTTGTTTCCTGGTCCTGGAACAACTTTGTTAAGTTTCTGCCTCAATGGCCTTTGACTTGGTACCCTCCTAGGTGGCAGAAATAGTTTCTTCTTTGACTTGGCCTTTGAAGCTGCATTCACTGATTCTTGGGTGGCAGAAATTGGAGGATTAATCCTAGGTGCAACCACTGAAATTGTTTCCTCAGTTGGTTGTGGTCTTCTTTGGTCTGTTGTGATCATGCCAGATAACCAAATACCACTGCTTAACCAATTCATACTCCTCCCAAAACCTTTTTTTTTTGTTGACATTTTGGTTGAGCAATATTATCATCTACAAACAATAAACACATAATGAATACAATTTCAGATAATATAAATTCAGAATTAGAACAAACATTGATGTAAGCTTGGAACTGACTTACCAAAAGTTGCCCCACCCCATCTGAATCCTCCTTTTGTGACCCCAAACTTCCTTCCTGGACTTGCAATTCTAATTGGATGACTAGGTTGACTTTCTTGAGTTGCATGGTTAAATGGCTGACTCTCTCAAACCACAGTGAAAACCCATTAGCTAAAGCATAATAAGACATGCATTCCCTCAACTGTTTAGGTCCTTCATACAATTCACCAACCTAAATATATGATCAAATTGTGTTTTACATTAAACAGATTCAATTAGGAAAAAAATAAACAATAAATTAAGCAAAATACATGATCAAGTTCATACCTTTGGTTTCTTTAACCTCCAATGAGTTTGAGAGTCATGATATGGAAACTTGGGAGGCTCTGGTGCTGGTGGTTCCATTGGATCAGATGGTCCTTCAGTATCCCCATCCTTCTCTCTTAATGCTTTAAGGAGGTCCTTCATGAAATCATCATGCTCTTCTTAGACAGATGGTCCTTGAGTATCTTTGCCAGCATTTCCACCAAGTTCTGGTAATTGCTTTGAAGTTGGAATCTTTGCTATAGCATTTCCTTTCCTTACTTCTCTCAATTCGTCCTCACCTTCACTTAAATGGTCCAAGGAAGCAACAGATTCCACATCAGAATCCTCACTAGCTACATATTCATCCCCTTCCTCCTATTCTGATTGCTTATGTTCTGGAAGAAACTCAGACATATCCAATGAAAGATAATCCAAATACCACTGCTTAACCAATTCATACTCCTCCCAAAACCTTTTTTTTTTGTTGACATTTTAGTTTTTTTTTTTTTTTTTTTTTTTTATCAGTTTTGTGTTTTTTTTTTATTATATTTTTTTTTTTTTTTTTTTTTTTTTTTTTTTTTTTTTTTTTTTTTTTTTTTTTTTTTTTTTTTTTTTTTTTTTTTTTTTTTTTTTTTTTTTTTTTTTTTTTTTTTTTTTTTTTTTTTTTTTTTTTTTTTTTTTTTTTTTTTTTTTTTTTTTTTTTTTTTTTTTTTTTTTTTTTTTTTTTTTTTTTTTTTTTTTTTTTTTTTTTTTTTTTTTTTTTTTTTTTTTTTTTTTTTTTTTTTTTTTTTTTTTTTTTTTTTTTTTTTTTTTTTTTTTTTTTTTTTTTTTTTTTTTTTTTTTTTTTTTTTTTTTTTTTTTTTTTTTTTTTTTTTTTTTTTTTTTTTTTTTTTTTTTTTTTTTTTTTTTTTTTTTTTTTTTTTTTTTTTTTTTTTTTTTTTTTTTTTTTTTTTTTTTTTTTTTTTTTTTTTTTTTTTTTTTTTTTTTTTTTTTTTTTTTTTTTTTTTTTTTTTTTTTTTTTTTTTTTTTTTTTTTTTTTTTTTTTTTTTTTTTTTTTTTTTTTTTTTTTTTTTTTTTTTTTTTTTTTTTTTTTTTTTTTTTTTTTTTTTTTTTTTTTTTTTTTTTTTTTTTTTTTTTTTTTTTTTTTTTTTTTTTTTTTTTTTTTTTTTTTTTTTTTTTTTTTTTTTTTTTTTTTTTTTTTTTTTTTTTTTTTTTTTTTTTTTTTTTTTTTTTTTTTTTTTTTTTTTTTTTTTTTTTTTTTTTTTTTTTTTTTTTTTTTTTTTTTTTTTTTTTTTTTTTTTTTTTTTTTTTTTTTTTTTTTTTTTTTTTTTTTTTTTTTTTTTTTTTTTTTTTTTTTTTTTTTTTTTTTTTTTTTTTTTTTTTTTTTTTTTTTTTTTTTTTTTTTTTTTTTTTTTTTTTTTTTTTTTTTTTTTTTTTTTTTTTTTTTTTTTTTTTTTTTTTTTTTTTTTTTTTTTTTTTTTTTTTTTTTTTTTTTTTTTTTTTTTTTTTTTTTTTTTTTTTTTTTTTTTTTTTTTTTTTTTTTTTTTTTTTTTTTTTTTTTTTTTTTTTTTTTTTTTTTTTTTTTTTTTTTTTTTTTTTTTTTTTTTTTTTTTTTTTTTTTTTTTTTTTTTTTTTTTTTTTTTTTTTTTTTTTTTTTTTTTTTTTTTTTTTTTTTTTTTTTTTTTTTTTTTTTTTTTTTTTTTTTTTTTTTTTTTTTTTTTTTTTTTTTTTTTTTTTTTTTTTTTTTTTTTTTTTTTTTTTTTTTAAAAAAAGAAAAAATTGAAACCCTAAAAAACCCCTAAATTTCTGTCTACAAAATCGATCAAACGATGAAAAGAATCAAACGATGAAATAGATGAGAAATTACCTGAATATAGCAAAGACTTATTTTAATTCTTGAATAATGGGTTTCAGATCATACGCATCGGGTAGATCATCGAAGAAGACAAAGGGTTTTTTGGGGGGTGTGATTTTTTTATCGTAATAGTGTTTGTTTATATCTATATGTATGTATATATAATGTAAACTGAATATATAAATGAATAATATATTCAGTCAACGCCACGTCATATTATTTTAAACAAAAAGTGTGAATGGTAACCGGATAACTTTGAAACCGGTAATCGGTTACATGCTTTTGACCAATTATACAAGTTTCTTACATATAATAGACAAATGTATAGTACACTACATAACATAAACAAAATGACATAGTTTCTTACACTTTGGTGCCATAAACCCTATTATAAAAATGTCTCTCTTGATTTTCAATTATACAAGTTTCTTACATATAATAGACAAATGTATAGTACACTACATAACATAAACAAAATGACATAGTTTCTTACACTTTGGTGCCATAAACCCTATTATAAAAATGTCGCTCTTGATTTTCAAAATAACTTTATCAAAATATGATGCAGTTAACTGCATTCAAGCTAAGCCCATGTTTCAATTATGTCAAAAACTACTACTCCGTAATGTGTACCGATTAACTTTAACTATTCATTGTTAAATGTACAGCGAGTATTTAAAAATCACTACCGATTAACTCGTCGTTTTTAAAATAAATATATATTATAATACTAAAATAATAATACGGGGTAATAATGGTACTGGTACTCCATATACAGATACCCATGTGTAACTGTGTAAGGATAAGTCATAACTTCATAAAGATAGACAATAAATAAATCATGTTATATGAAATACTCCAAACACATGCGTCACCTAAAACTACAATTTCGAAATATATATTACATGAATGTATGAAAAATTTAATACACCGTATATTTTATTAGACTTTCGTAGACTTATTCTTCTTTTTCTACCTAAAGCCAATAAGACTTTAAAATAAGTCTTTAATTATTGAGTTTTATTTCTATCAAGGAAAAAAAAAAGGCGAGGTTGAGTCCAAAACAAGTGATTGGACTTGATTAGTTTTAATTTATATTTATTTATAGAAAATAAATAACGACAGTATTAAGAACGGTCACTAATGACTGATGATAAACAAAGTATTACTCGTAGTTTATAAGGGGGAAACCCGTCCTACGGACGTCTTTGATAATTGTACACTCTATCATGGTGTTGATTCGTTGGATGTTGCATTACGTGTTTAACTTTGGATATAAAATTGATAGATATAAACGTATAGTAGTTCCAGTTGAATAATGAGTTTGGTAATTGGACTTGGGTTTGGTAATTGGACTTTTGTAATGGGTTTGTATTCCATTCATTTAACATTATGCAGGACCATTTGTTATATTCGATTTCACTATGTATTCGTGGTTTTTATTGATAAAAGTTTTTTTTGTAAATATTTTAATATATGTTAATAAAAATTTTTGACTTTATAAGAGTATCAAAATCTTGATCGGTACATTAATAATTCAAATATTAATTATCCCTATTTCTATTATAGCATCTTTATATAATTATGTATTATTATATATTTTTCTATTATATCCTTAAACATGATATATATAAATAAATTAAATATTAATCATTAATTACCTTATTATATTATATATAAATAAATTAAATATATGTATTATTTATATATTTTTCTATTATATCCTTAAACATGATATATATAAATAAATTAAAAAATAATATTAATTACTTATTAGATATGTATAAATAAATTAAATAGTTAATATTAATTACCTTATTTAATTGTTTCAAAATTGTTACATATCACTCAACTTTTAATTATATATATATATATATAAATACTAAAAACTAACTTTGGTATGTGAGGGGGTGTTACTGTAGCTAAAAGTACACCCCCTCATGCATGAAGTACAAGTTGCTATTGCACAAGAAAAATAATTAACGACTTTAACGACCGTTAAGTGTTACTTCGCTAACTAACGGTAGTTACAAAAGGGTATCTAATTTGTTTTCAAGTTTAAGCTTTTAAACTTTTGTCACCAAAGTTTTACTTTAGTTACTTTTTGCCATATAATTTTTCGTTTCTAAGCTTTGTTACCAAATTTCATTTTCTTTACTTTTGGCCACATAACTTTTTTTTTTAAACTTTCGTCACGAAAACTTTTTTTTTTTTTTACATTTCCCTTTTATTTTTTGCCACGTAACTTTTGTTTTTTAAACTTTCGCCAGACAAACTTTGTTTTCAAGTTTAAGTTTCTAAACTTTTGTACTTTTTTTCCACATAAGTTTGTTTTTTTTAAGTCTCCCTCATAAAGTTTTCTTTTATTTGTTTTTTACCACATAACTTTTGGTTTCTAAATTTTGTTACCAGAATTTCATTTTCTTTACTTTTGGCCACAACTTTTGTTTTGGTAACTTTTGCCACGCAAATTCCGTTTTTCGGCTTAATGTTTTTAACTTTTGTCACTAGAGTTTTGTTTTTCTCCCGGGGCAACGCCCAGGTAAAAATACTAGTTATATATATATATATATACAAACATGATATATATATAAATAAATTAAAAAATTAATCATTAATTACCCTTATTAGATATATATATAAATAAATTAAATAATTAATCATTAATTAGCCTTATTTAATTGATATAGATTAAATTAAAAGTCAACTTTTGAATTCATTCATAATACAAGAATAAAAAGAAAAAGAAAGAAACTGCTCAGTGCCGCCTTCCGCGGGTTTTGAGCCCAATACCTCGACGGTGTATGGGGGAGGTTAAGATATAGGCAGACCTTACCTCTACCTAAGTAGAGAGGTTGCTTCCATTTTCTACCTAAATGGTAGAAAAGGCCCTCTAACCTTTGCATGAGATGAGGATCGAACCCATGACCTCTGTTTCCAGAGGTCATGATGTTTACTATTTACAATGCATTTAATTAGTGTTTACTATATCATTAACATAATCTTAATTAATAACTAAGTGAGGTCTTGAGGATATTTTAAGCCGTACGTGACATTTTTTTTCAACTAAAATTATACTTATTTATTTATCATTTTTCATAATTAGTAATTTTTATGTCATGAAGATTTATAAAAACTTATTTTTATTAAATAAATTAATAAATAATAGAGTCAAATATGTTAACTCACAAGATAATTAGTTATTTTAGGATTAAAGTTGTTACCTTTAATTCAATTTATTCAAAACTTTATATTGTTGGCGTTTTTTTTCATACTTTTTCATTATTTTTTATTTGAACTTTACAATATTCATATTTTTATAAACTAACTTTGATTTTTGAGACTTAGTATAATTTTGGAACCTTCTTTCGTAAACGCGGATAAGGTTATTAATTATAAATTGGTAAATTTTGTGAATCAAATTTTCCTCTTCATATATATCGAGGTCAACTATTTTTACATTTTACTCTGTTTATAAGTTTCTTCTGTGTTATATTTACAAAGTTAAGCACATAAAATATTTTGATTTATCATTTTAATTTTATTAAAACAATGAATAGTGATAAATAACTCAATAAACAACCATATTTTTTTAAACATTACTCAATGATTAAAGTTTAATCAGTTAGCTTATTCCTATGGCTTATTTGCATCTTTCAGGAGTTTTAGGGCAGTATTCTATTGATTGATTAGTAGGGCTGTAAACGAACCGAACGAACACGAACGGGAGCTTGTTCATGTTCGTTTAACTTAACGAACGGTTCACGAACGGATAAACGAACATAATGTTGTGTTCACGAACAGATAAACGAACATAATGGCTTGTTCATGTTCGTTCATTTGTGTTCATGAACGAATGTTCACGAACACAAACGAACGAACACTAATGAACGAACATGAATGTACAAACATATTACTAGAAATATTTACAAACATATAATTAGAAATATTAGACTTCATAGGTTACAAAATATTGATCTGCTAAAAGTTTTACGAAACTTTCCTACTTATTAATAATTAGATATTAATGTTAATATTAATATAAATATTAATATATATATATATATAGCAAAATGAGATGTTCACGAACATAAACGAGTGGATGTTCACGAACATTGTTCACGAACGTTGTTCACGAACATATTATCGAACGTTCACGAACACAAATGAACGAACGGAGGTTGTGTTCATGTTCGTTCGTTTAACTAAACGAACGAATTTTTGTGTTCATGTTCGTTCGTTTAACTAAACGAACGAACACGAACGAACTTCCCGCCGAACGGTTCATGAACTGTTCATGAACTATTCGGTTCGTTTACAGCCCTATTGATTAGTACCCTTTATTATTACTTATTAGTGGGCCTATCGGACCACATGACTGCCTAGATATCTTCTACTTTTAGGAGGTTATGTTTTATTATGTTTCTATGAAGATGTTTTATATGTTCAAATGGATGACTTTTTACTATATTTTTTGGGTTTTGCACTTTTTTCCTCCTCTTATTGTAGTTAGGTAATATGCGGCCAACATGTATGTTTAATAAACCCTTTTACAATCAAGCCAGAAAACTTATGGAGAAAGGTTATTTGGAGCTTTCATAATTCTTCTAGAGCCTGGAATTTCATTCCTGGAAAGATATCAATTCCGGGCCCATGGAAACAGATATGCAAAATATCTGATCAGTTTACAGATTTCGGGTATGATTTGCAGGCGTCTTTTCATGTGACACCAGGTACCAATTCTAATTTGTTCTTTTGGTTTGATACTTGGGTCCTTGCGTGCCACTACGAACCAGATTCCCAACTTTATTTCAACTGGAATTTGTTAAACTATGTTTGGTGAGGGATAGGGTCCGTTTTGGAAATGGAGGTCAAACAGTATGTTTCCATTGGGCTAGACAACTCAACCCGGTGGAAAATGTTGACGTAGATGTGCTACTAGATTTGATAGCATCCGTGGTTTGGGCTGGAGCCGATGATGTGTGGAGGAATGATGTATGTAACTTAGATAGATACTCGGTAAGGTCCCTTAGAGCCAGATTTCAGGAGCAGGGTGAAGTGCGGGTAAATAATACCTTTGTTTGGAATAAATGGGTGCCTATCAAAGCCAACTTTCTGGCGTGGCGGGTTTGGTTGGGGAGGTTGCCCACTAAAGATAATTTGGCTAGAAGGAATGTTCATATCCCGTCATTCGAGTGTCAGGTTTGCAGTTTGGAGGACGAGAATTTGGAACATATCTTTGGCTCGTGCGAAGTTGCTGCTCGGATTTGGGATTATGTGTCACATTGGTGTCGGATAGCTCGCTTCTTTTTCTTCTCAGTTAGAGATCTCCCGATCTTGACTCAACAACTAAGAGGCGAGTCATCGTGGAAGCAAGCAGTGCATTTGGTTATTGTCACTTCGATGTGGCGCTTATGGAGGAATAGAAACAATGTTGTGTTCAATTCAAAAGGAGGGTCCGTTGAATCGATCATAGATGAAGTTCGGTCACTATCATTCATATGGATTAAGAGCAGGTCAAGATACAAAGCTTTATCATGGGAATGTTGGTGTGATTTTAATTCTCATTCGTTTTAGATAATGTAGTGTAGTATTATGGTGTCGTGACAGTATTGGTGCATGTAATTGGTGACATATGGTGACCAATGTTTTGTTGGTTTACACTATAATGGTAATTGATTTTGTTGGTCGTTCAAAAAAAATAAAAATAAACCCTTTTACATTTTCCTGATTTTTTTCGTTTGGTGGGATATCCTTATGGAAGCAGTCTATCTACCTTTTAGATAGATGCTAAGACTATCTATGTCTCACCTTACCCATAATGTAGGAATTGAGTTTTGTTGTTGTTATTCCTTTTATTATTTATACGCCAGGTACATCAATTATTATGAATTACAATTGAGCTACATAAATTCAAAAATATTGCTGTCAAAGTATATATTAATGAATTTTTTGTCTCATCATTTCAAGGATTTTTAATATTTTCGTTTCTAAATGAATGGTGTCATGTATAATTGATTTTTTTTTGTATCTGATAAAATTATATACTTTATTTTTACTATAAAATTATAATATTATTAGTTTTTGCCTCATTATCTTATTTAAAAAGTATTTTTCATTTAACTCGTGCAACGGTCAATGTCAGGTTAGCTCATCTGGTAGAAGCTTCTGTTTTTCAGGATAGAGAAATATTAAATCCTTAAAAATGAGATAATTTAATGAATAGTATGATATGTTTGTTGTGAAAAAATAAAAATGGAAACATAATTTGAATGGAGTCGTATCGTCGTCATGTTTCAATGCTTCAAAGTAGGATTATTGCAGGTTATGGATTATAATCTATGACGACATGCTGTTATTAAAAAGAGTTTTTGCTAATCGTATATTCCGTATTGTTTTTTTTTTTTTTAACTTATGGTTATACTAAGCATATGTTTAAAACATTAAATTAACTAAAATGTTTAAAAATCCGAATTAAAAATTATATTATGCATAAATAAAATACCATGGTTGTATTTTCAGAAAATAACTTTATATACCGCACTTTAAGATATGTCTTGTGAGCATATGTTAGAAAAATCCTTTATAAGACTACGATTGACACATGGTAACATATCCATCTTTGTACACACTGTCAAGCCTGATGGTCATCACAAAAAGGTACTGCATAGTTAACACGAGACAGTCTTTTCATTCTATGAAAGTATAAGTTCAGTTGAATGTACTTTTTACCTCAATCTTGTTATTTCATTTAAATTAGTACGAGTAATTACACACTTAAGCAGCATGGTTTGGATCAATGGTAAACACCCTGACCTCCGGAGACAGAGGTCATCTGTTTCCGTTTAACTTAAACATTTATTAACTGAGTGCCCTTCGGATCTTTTTTATTCATGGTGATTTACTGATATATATATAACTGACACTTCCATCAAGGCATTAAAATCTACATTTGCTAGAAGTATTTGTTTACTACTCCACTAGCTAGTAAGAAGGGGAAGCGTTTGATCTTAGTCTCATCAAACTGGTACTTCTTGTTTTTCTCCTTATAAATATGCGACATATACATTCATTTTTTTCCATCTCGATCTAAACCCATCATTTCTAAAAGAATGGCTCTTGTAGTCACTAATAACAGTGCATCAAAAAGAACCAATAGCTCATCTGAGAATGAGGGTGGTTCCGGTACTCTTGACCACCATCATGCACCTCTCATATCCACCTACAATGACCGAATACGCCCGTTGCTAAACTGCATCGATAAACTACGTGATCTTAAGGTGATGGAAGAAGGTATCCAACTCCCAACCATTGTTGTGGTTGGTGACCAGTCTTCGGGGAAGTCGAGTGTACTCGAGTCATTGGCACAAATCAGCCTCCCACGTGCTACAGGAATTTGTACCAGGGTCCCACTCATCATGCGGTTGCAGCATCATTCAGACCCGAATCCACAACTGCACTTGGAGTACCATGATAAAACTGTTGATACTAATGAATCTCGTATCGAAGAGGATATTATTGCAGCCACAGATGAGATTGCTGGAAATGGAAAGGGCATTTCTCACACTCCGTTGACTTTGATAGTTAAAAAGAGAGGCGTCCCTGATCTCACAATGGTTGACTTGCCTGGAATCACTAGAGTTCCTGTGCATGGTCAACCAGAAGACATATGTGAGCAGATATCGGCCATCTTAAACGAGTACATAACTCCGGAAGAAAGCATAATTTTGAATGTTCTTTCTCCTTCTGTTGATTTTTCCACCAGTGGATCCATTCGGATGTCTCAGCGTGTGGATGTCACCGGTCAAAGGACGCTAGCTGTTGTCACGAAAGCTGATAGAGACCCAGAAGGTCTTTTGGAGAAGGTCACTGCAAATGATGTAAACATTGGTCTTGGTTACATCTGCGTAAGAAACAGGGTTGGTAAGGAAAGCTACGAGGAAGCTAGGATCGAAGAAGCCAAACTCTTTGAGAGTCACCCACTTCTTTCGATGGTTGACAAGTCAATGGTCGGAATACCGACTTTAGCTAAAAAGCTGGTAGAAATTCAGGCAGC
This sequence comes from Erigeron breviscapus, assembly GCA_034093135.1. Taxonomy (NCBI): domain Eukaryota; kingdom Viridiplantae; phylum Streptophyta; class Magnoliopsida; order Asterales; family Asteraceae; genus Erigeron; species Erigeron breviscapus. The sequence continues at coordinate 37,919,120 of CM067169.1, read as the reverse complement.
CATCATATCTAAGTGCCTCCCAGAGATTGTGAAAAAGATCAATGACAAACTTGCTGGCTATGTCAGTGAACTCAACAAGTTGCCAAGGAAGATGGCATCAGTTGCAGAGGCTATGACCACTTTCATGAGAATTATCAGTTCTGTGAAAGAATCACTGAAGAAAATCCTAATTAGAGGCGAATTTGACGAGTATCCAAATGAGAAATCCATGCATTGCACAGCCCGGCTGTCCGAAATGCTTAACGAGTACTGGGTTAAACTTCAAGCGACTGCTGAATGTCAACAGAATGAGTACTTTCTTGTGGAAGAAATTAAGGTTTTGGAGGAAGCCAAAGGAATTGGGCTACCGAACTTCCTCCCCCGAACTGCTTTTCTCACTGTATTGAACTCAAACGTAATGGGGATTTCTAGCATGCCGGTTGAATTTGTTGAAAACTTGTGGCTATACATAGGGGAAGTCTTGATTAATGTGTTGATACGCCATGCAGAGAATTACCCACCCCTTCAGTCTTCTATGAAAAGAGCTGCACGCAGCTTGATTGCAAAGATGAAAGATGTCTCTGTTACCAGAGTGATGGAGATGGTTGAAATGGAGAAGATTACTGACTATACTTGTAATCCTGAGTATACGGTAATCTGGAACAAGCTCATGGCTCATGAACCAGCTTTCATGGAGGCCGTAACCAATCATTCAAAAGCAAGTAAGCTTGAGATAGAGTGGTTCAATGTTGACGTGGCGCATATAAGAAAGTCTGGGGTAGATGTCGTGAAACAAGCATTTGATATGAAGATGCGGATGACTGCATATTGGAAAATTGTGTTGCGAAGAATGGTAGATTGTATGGCTCTGCATATGCTTTTTAGCATTCAGAATCTGGTGAACCGTGGCATGGAAAGTGAGATCATGAATGAGTTGATGATGCCACATGGTGGTGGAATTGAAAGGATGCTAGAGGAGTCTCCGATGGTGGCTGGAAAACGGGAGAAGCTCAACCGAAGTGTGAAGTTGCTAAGGGAATCCAAAGAAAGTGTTGCAAATATGATGGATCAAATTGCTGCATATGGGAACTAGAGTGTTTATTGGCTTTTGATGTTTTTGATATTATGTCGTTTTCTTTATAATAATTCCAAGGTTAATGGCACCTTTTTGATGTTTACTTCAATTACTGTCAGCTATTAAGGTATTATATAAAGCTTTTCTTCAATTTTCCATCCAGTTCCCCCTGTGCCATATTGTTTGTTTATAGTTTCTCACTATGATGGAACATATAGCCATTTAGGAAGAAAAAAACTACTGAGAAACCTTAAGATAAGTGTCACAAGAATATGAAAACTGTACTGTAATGGATGTTATTCAAGTAGACATTCTTAAGTCTTAACATATTCAAACCAGACATAAAATCCTAAAGACAGAAACTAGTAATCCTGCAAATTTTGGAAGTTAAAGCCCAAGTCAAAAGGTTACAAATGTTTATCTCCAAGGACAATCAGCATCCAAAAGAATCGCAAACTAGCTTCAATATTCTATAAGACTATGCATTCATGTTTAGCAGCTGCAAACCAATGTAGAACACACAAAACATCTCTATGTATGTGCAGAAATCAAACCTCATGGTTTCAAGAAGAATTTTCCAGGTTCACCGTAAGATTGTTCCAACTGCTCCGTCTTCTTTATTCTGAATCCTCTGATCCTTACTTCCTCAGGCAATTCAGTAGAATCTTTGTCAATGGATTCGATCGCCCAACCATTGTTTTGCACAGAACCTCCCACTTTCACCTGCAGACAGAATAAATAAACAAAACTCAAGTTGCATACAAAGTATATCAAACAATGAGATGATATATGCAGTAAGCAGCATTTATTGTAATTTTGAACTCTCCAGAAAAGTAAACACACCTCTGCATCATCAATTGAATCAACAATAAGAGCTCCATCCAATGAAAGATCCTCAATAAAAATGTTGCAGCCCTTGATAATCAATGTAGACTTTTGAGAAACCGAGTTGTTTCCACTGACTTTACTTTTAATATCAGAAAACGTGACTGCCCACGTCGGTTTCCACACAATACGGGACCACACTTCCACCTCTTGACCATTAAAGACTTGTGTAATTGGATCATCTACCTTCACACCTGCCTGAAGACACACAGAAGAAAGAAATGAGTGACAGTCAAAAATGTAAATATCTAGAGCAACTGTTGAAGTGTTGCTGACCTTTTGGAGAATCATGCTGTTTGCTCGATAAATTGCCATTTCTCCAGAAGTCGCACTGTGATACGGATTCCCTTTAGGTACCTTTGCAGCATCGTCAGCATTGTTCTTTACAGGTGCATAAGCAAGCCATTTTTCAGTCACCTAGCGAGTAATGGAACATGTTAAATTGTTAAAAAAAAAGTAAACTTAAACTGGTATCATATATGTAACAGTTGCATAAAAACTACAATCAACAAGGGAGTAGGGACCGCCGGACCAGTATGAAGTTTTACTTACTGTGAATCCAACCCTAGCTGATGGAGGCAACGTCTTAGGATAGTCTTGCATCATGCATTCCAGTCTGGTAGAGGACTTGAATTCTGTTTTTGTGGAGTCTTTGTATCTGCAATGTAAGAGATTAGTCAAACCGCAAAGATGTCTCGAGTTAGGATTCACTTTGTTCGGAAAAATATCAGTTCAAAGCTTACTTTTAGATGAGCTTATATTGTTAAAAGTGGAACGGAAAGTATTTGTTAAATATTGGAAGAAAGAAAGAAATGAGTGACAGTCAAAAATGTAAATATCTAGAGCAACTGTTGAAGTGTTGCTGACCTTTTGGAGAATCATGCTGTTTGCTCGATAAATTGCCATTTCTCCAGAAGTCGCACTGTGATACGGATTCCCTTTAGGTACCTTTGCAGCATCGTCAGCATTGTTCTTTACAGGTGCATAAGCAAGCCATTTTTCAGTCACCTAGCGAGTAATGGAACATGTTAAATTGTTAAAAAAAAAGTAAACTTAAACTGGTATCATATATGTAACAGTTGCATAAAAACTACAATCAACAAGGGAGTAGGGACCGCCGGACCAGTATGAAGTTTTACTTACTGTGAATCCAACCCTAGCTGATGGAGGCAACGTCTTAGGATAGTCTTGCATCATGCATTCCAGTCTGGTAGAGGACTTGAATTCTGTTTTTGTGGAGTCTTTGTATCTGCAATGTAAGAGATTAGTCAAACCGCAAAGATGTCTCGAGTTAGGATTCACTTTGTTCGGAAAAATATCAGTTCAAAGCTTACTTTTAGATGAGCTTATATTGTTAAAAGTGGAACGGAAAGTATTTGTTAAATATTGGAAGAAAGAAAGAAAAACAATAAGCAAAAGACATAATAACAGAAAAATGGTTGGGTAACAGAGAAACTACTTGGGGTTAACAAACTCCTTGATAGCACCACCAGTTTTTGTGAGCTCGTCAATGTAAGGTCCGAGTTCAAGAATTAACTGCAATGGATCATACGCATAAGACACGGAACTTAGAAGACATTATCAAAATAGAAGTAAAGCTCCTACAACTTAAATTCATTTATATTCACAAACCAAGGATTTCAGAGGGGATCATACTTGGTTTATGTTTCCAGGGTATGGAGAATAACCAGTTTCACAATTGTCATCGCCATCAGGATGACCTGTCGCTCTAAGGAGAGGATCAAGTTGATTGTATTCAACATTAATAACCATTTCCCTCCCTGATTATATAAGTTGGATGTAAGCATATGCTAAGAGTATAATTAAGCACTGGAAAAGCGGTGTATATCATGGTCAACACAATGTACCATCTGTATGAGTAAGCTTGGTAATTCCTCCAATAGCTTCTTTGGCTTTTCGAGGAACAGCAAGAGAATTTACATGGTATTGTTTTGTTTCACTAACTCCTAGTGCAGCAGGAATGGCCTAAAAATTGGAAATATGTCATACAATAATAAGATTACATTATTGCCCATTTGAAGAAAGGATTCTGATACCATTATGGCCAGCGTTACCTTAAAAAGAAGACCATTTGTATCCTGGAAAAACAATACCCATCTCAAACCAGCATCTTTCCTGCAAAGATAATGAGATGCAAAATAAAAGAGTAATTATATCCTATACTGGACACAAACACAAATACTTCAGCCAAAGAGATAACTAAGAAAGTAGAAGCTCCAGATACCATTCTTTAAGTAGACCACTTGAATATAGAAGAGCATGAACATCGCCATGGCCATGAGGTTTTGTCTAAATAAGAAACAAGATATTTATTTATTGGAAACTGAAAATTAATCTTCTAGTAAGAATATGATTTTATTAAGAAACAAAAAAAGGCAAAGTGTATAAATTAAAAAACCACCTGTATTTTGTATTTATTGTTTGTATCTAAAGCAAGCCTAGCATCGTTATCAGCCAAGCAAGCAACTTTTTCCTGGAACATGGTTAAGGTAAGTTGTCAACAACACTTAACAGCATACGGTCAACATGAGTACCAACCGGGAGCGAAGTTTACCTGTTTCAAAAGTTTTACTTGTGTAGGTTTCATACCAAAATAAGCGTTTGACTCTAAGAGTTGAAATGTTCGCTCATGTGTATCATCGGATGTCATTATCACTAGAGGTACATCTCTTTGGCTTTCACCTACAAATTACAAGTAGTAATATTATCACATTGCCTCACACAAACAACGAAATATCCATGCTTATATTAAATAATCTCCACGTAAATAAGAACCTTGAGCCTGCTTGCAACTTGCTTCAGATAAGGATAATATAGACTCAATATAGTGCTGTAAAAAACAAGTTCCAGTGGTAGTTTCCATGGGAAGCGCTATCTGTAACGCGAATAAAGTTTTACTAAATAACAATAAGAGGATTCAATAAAACTCCGCAAATCAAACTATAACAAATTAACAATAAATAGTAAGAATAATATGATGTGACACCTTTATTCCTCTGTATCCAAGGCGTTCTCCAAGCCCGCCTGCAACAAGAACAAATGCAGCATTCTGCACCTGCTTCACCCCAACCTCCTCATACTCTATGAACTTTTCATCACCACAAGTTAGCACTTCACCTGATGGCACCTGCAGAAATATAGTCCAAACCTAATTAAGTAACTATCTTATTCTTAACTGCACTTATAATAATTATATAAAAAAATAGTCAAGATGAGCTAATGAAGCCCAAAAGATAGAGCATAATAACTTACAGAAGGCGTGAAACCATCAAACGGATTTCTCCCGGCCTTTGAATCGGCTAAGAGTTCTTTTGCAGTCTTGATATATGATGCTAAACCACCAGGATAGCTTGAATTAAGAGAAGCCACCTAAAAGAAACATCAGAAAGACCAAAAATTCACTATTGTATATGGAACATAAAAAGTATAATTATCATCCTTGACATTAAATAATAATTACCTGAGCAAGCAAAGCTTTTTTCTCATCATCATCAACTCCCGGATCAGGCCAATGTTCAAACAAATGACCCTGCCCCATCTCCAGTAACATTTTTCCGAGCTCTATCTGTAAATACCCCCAAAAAACAAACTCAACCACATCTACACATTGCATTACAGAAACGTACATAGACGTACATACACATATAACTACCTGTTCAGGAGATAGAATTGATAGGTTTTTCTGTAGATTGGGAGATGAAGATGTAGAGAGCTCATTGAGCTGAACATTGGCAAGTTTCTCAATGGCGGAATTAACGGCTGCAGAAGCCATAGGATGAGAACCTGATATAGCTCTACTTCTGATCACTAGCTGCATACAGAAAACGATATGAAGCTACGAAAGAAATTAAACTTGAATCGGGATTAATGGTCCGGGTGGTTCTGCTCACAGTTCTTGAACTATCACTTTCTTTTAAGGGTATAGAACTCCTCACACAAATTCGAGGGCATGAATTCGACAATAAGGTAAAAAGGAAACTAGTATAATTACTCGAAACCAGTCGTTTCGTTAACTAACACACAAGATTTAAATTCATTTCCGAAACTTCTTTTTGGCCTATTACTTAAAGATGCAGCAAGTTTAGTGAAACAAGGCACTTTCTTTTATAAGCAAGGTGGTAAGTCAATCCTAAATCTAACATCTTTGATGTGGGTATTTCAAATAAATATACTAACTAGTAGATATATTAATATAAAATATACAGTAAAATATATCTATTTATATTATTTTTTTTATAAAAAAAAAAGAGTAGAGAGCTTGAATGTAACTAGCTGGTTGTAAACATGATCTGGGCAATAAAAAGTATTCATTTTGCTTATATATAAACACACTAAATGATAATGTTATCTTTATATACACAGAATCTTGAATCTACACCTGACTTTTTTTTTATCGAATGATGTGAAGATATGATATACAGTAAAAATTAAGGATGATAAAAATAGCAAAAGGAAATAAGAAAAAAATGTTAATATTTACCTTGTTGGTGTATATAAATTAAAAGCAGCTTGTATTTGGATGAGATCGTAAAGGTGTCAAATAAGATGAAGAAGAAGAAGAAGAAACTGTGATGATTTTGTACAGGTATATATGTACGTGTCAGGGTTGAAATTGATAATGGGGTATTGCTTAATTAATTAATGGTTGATGAAGATGTTTAGGATAAGGAAAATATTGCTTAACTAATACTGTATTTTGGTTAGGTTTAATTTATGTTATAGTCAATATTTTTGTACTCTAATTTATTAAGACTCACTATAAATTGAAGCGGACATTTATTTTATTAATTTAGGACTTATTAATTTATCGAGTGTTAATTTATAATACTTTTTTAAGTTGGGACTTGTAAATTATTAATTTTATCGAGGTATTACTTTATTAGGTAGTATAGATTATAGTTGACTGTATATAAGAGTACACATGTACTATAATTATTAATTTAGCGATCTATCGAGTGTTAATTTATAGTATTTTTCTTATTTGGGATTGAACAAATTAATAATTTTATCAACTAAAGATTTGCATGATTTGAACAACTTATTTCTAAAGTTCTAATTCTAACGACATGGAAGGACTTTTTTATTAATTAATAACTAGCTTATAACCCGCGTAACACGCGGGATTTGTATATTTTTTTGTATTAATAGACTTTTGATATCTGAAAACTATTAACATCTAAATAGATATTTACATACTTTTGAACCATAATTATAATACCATGTTCATTGTCAAAGAGAAATATTAACAAATCATGTTTTCAACCATAAAACTAAAATATATACATGAAATATTAAAGAGATATTTTTATTAACACTAAGTTGTAACTGATACGGAAATGTTCAGGTTCACTGAACTGGAGGAAGCCAGCGAACTGAAGAAGCTAGCTGAACTGAAGGAAGCTGAACTGATAATGCCATCTGAACAAGCCATGTTGATTCTGCCAGCAGTGGCCCATTTCAGACAAGTCTTTTCTGAACCGGTCCAGTCACCAGTAGTAACACTTCTCCAGTGGCAAGATTCTCCAGTGACCAACTCTGGTAGTCCACCAGTGAAGTACTCCAGTGAAGCGCTCCAGATGACCAGCTCCAGATGACTGCTCCAGATGAATACTCCAGTGACCAACACTGATGGCCCTCCAGTGGAAGTCCAGATTTTGTCTCCAGTTTCCAGATAATAAAGTTTCCACTGAAGTCGTTTGTGGGCCCAATAAAGAAGAATGACAGCTGTAAAGGAAGGCGCGTGTGACGATGACATTTCTAACGGTATTGTGGGACCACTTGCAGAGGAATGTTCCTAGAAACCCCACGCTGTCCATTTTCTATTGGTCAAAATAAATTAGTGGCTTAGCATATTTTACAGCTTTTATGTATTATTTTATTATGTCATTAATTCCTAGAAAATAGCATGTGGCTATAAATAGAGGTTGTATTTCTCATTGTAAGGAGAGTTGATGTTGAATGAAATTAATAGAGCAACCTCTATTTTCTTACAAAAATCTTCTTTTACCTTTAGAGATCTTTGATCTTGGTGGTTAGGAGTGACCCCTTTATCAATATTTGTGGTGACTTGTTCTTTATCAAATATTGTGGTGAAGTCTTTTAAATCTTCGATTTCCTTTATCTGTAATCGTGGTGGCTAGACCTTTATCGATCATAGTGGTGGGGCGGAGTGTTTCCTTTATCCTCGATTCCGGTGGCTTAGCCTTTACGAGTCTTGGTGGTGGATTATTTATCTATCATTTTAATTTTATTGTCTTGTTTGTTATTTATTTCATATAAAATCCAGAAAATACCAAAAATAGTCTTCCGCTGTCGTTTGTCGCGTGATTTACGTATCAGTAACTATACCTCTACTCTTATCAAAGGTACCAAATGTGTTATTTTAATTCATGTATTTAAGCAATCACATCAAAAAATCATGTAATATAAAGATTTTTGAAAAATATTTGTAGTGTCGTTGAAATAAAACGTTATTAATGGAAATAAGAAGTATCATTATTATAAACAAATAAAGTTATTGGGTGATATTTAATTAGGCCATTTACTAAATTAAAATAAAATAAATTAAATAACTTATTTGTAATAAGTAAAGTACGAGGACTAAAAATGTTTTTGACCAATTCTTGAGTCAATCATGATGTCATTAAGGAAATCTAATGGTGAAAAGTAAAAGCTAAAACTTAATCAATGACTCACACTTTTTCAAATTTGAATTAATGGTTTTGTTTTAATATATATTAAAGATTAAAGATGATTAGAATTAATAATTAGAAATAATATAAATGATATGGATAAACAGATCACAACTAATGTAGAGAGATGTGTTTGGATATTATTGTTAGAAATTTTCAAAATAGATTTAATTGTGTAAACTAATATAATAAATAATAAATGATAAAGTAGAAGAAATACTTAAATTTTTTTGAAAAACTAAGACACAATACATTATAAAATATTGGACAAGTGGATATTAAATTTAACTAAACGGCTTACCCCGGTATCGATGATTGTGAGTTTCTTTACTCCCATTGCAAAGCATAACCGACCATCCTCAAAATATATTTACTTAAATTTTACACATGATTGATTTATTTATCGTAAATATAAATTACGCACTCGTATAATTTACCTGTATGATAGTAAATCTAATAATTTTGACTAGAAATGTATCCGCATTAATACATAATGGTGGATGAGTTTCATTAAAGAAAAATTAATTTTTACATGATGGTGGATGATTTCAAATTAGATGTTTTAAAAATAAAGTAAAATATGAAAATCTTTGAACACATCATTCCTTTTTATAACTACGAATACAACATTTTTTTTATATATAAGTATGTATAAAAAAACATCAACACACTATACAAAATTAATAGATAAAAATATTTTTAGTGTCTACATTAAGAACTTTCACGAAACACTCATTGCATAGATATACAAGACACTCACGCATCATGCAAGTATAGACCAGAACGGCGATAGGCGAAGCCGACTGTTGGTCACCATTACCTTTTACAATGGAAATTTACGAATTTTATATACTAACAATTTAGATTTTTTGAAAAAATCATTCATCACTTCACATTGTACGAGTATAATTTAATTAAGAAGAAATGATTCATAATTTTTTTTTACCAACATATACATTGTCTTAGGTTGTAATTTGTACGTTGTAAGTTGTAACATTGATTTGAACAACCACATAAAATTTCCATGGGTTTTCTTTGGGTCTATTTTTTATGATTGGGCCAATGCAAGTATGCTGTATTGCTGTATGCCTGTATCGGGCTGTATTCATCACATATTCACATATTCGAATGTGGTTTGTCTTATGTATCTTATGTAGATACGTAGGCGGCAGGCTGCCTGCCGCAGCCCGCAGGCATGGTTTATTTATTTATTACTACTATTAGTATTACTATTTATAAAATAGCTACAAATTATTGATAGTAGTAAAATCAACTGGGTTGGATCAGTGTTTGGTAACAGAGGTCATGGGTTCGATCCTCATGCCCAGCAAGGCTGGAGGTCCTTTTCTACCTTTGGTAGAACCTGGAAGCAGCCTCTCTATCTTTGGTAGGGGTAAGGCTGTCTACATATTAACCTCCCCATACACCGTCGAAGACGGTATTGGGACCCAAAACCTGTGAAAGACGGCATTGAGAGTTACTTTACTTTATGCTTGCTTTTTAGATGCTTAATTAAATATTCCATTCTACTTTGTTCGAGAAGCTCCTCCATTCCATTACAAAGCAAAACCACCGGCAAAATATATATTGGCGGCCCGCCTATATATATCACCATTCATAACTTATTTGTAATATTATGATTATATATAGAGTTAAAAGAAAACATTAAAAGAAGCAGAAACTGAAGGATGGCGAAAGCTCGTACAATAGGGGTTGGAATTGATTACTCAGCAACAAGCAAAAGAGCTTTGAAATGGGCAATTGATAATCTGATTGAAGCTGGAGACACGATTGTTATCATCTTTGTCTTGTCTCCCAAGTCTGATCCCGTTAACAAAAAACTGTTTGCTGATACAGGATCACGTAAGTAATTCAATACGTATATATATGCATGTGTTAATAATTTATTTTGGGTTTTCCTTAATTACTTGGTGTTCCATACTGTTTAATGAATGAGTTAAGGACCTAACATGTCAACATAATTTTCCGTTTGTATATAGTTACATGTGTATTTCTTTTTATCGACCCATGTATAAACGAACTTTCATAATTTGCAAAAGTATGACACTTTGGATCGAGTTTTTTTGCTAATTTTTGACAAATTTCCGTTTTCAGGTGACAAAACTTCATTATTTAGGCCATTTCAACTTTTTCTTTTTAAATTTTTTTGGTACAAACAATTGTTATGATCATTATATTCTTTTCATTTATAAAATCATACATACACTCATTTTCACCATATATAAACATTTAATTTGATGAATTTTGTTAACGAAAATGATAAAAAGAATGAAGAATAGGCATATAGATGAAAAAACATTATACATATAATTATTAAATAATTTGTACGTATCTAGAACAAAGGGGAGAAAAGGTGGAATAAAAGATGGAAAATTATTCCTCAGGAGAAAAAAATATTTGTCATTGGAAATTTTTGCCTAGGTGTCGACCAAAAGTGTCATAGTTACGGAGTATATAAATTTTGAAATTTCATCGAGTAATAGTATTTTACGCCTTTAACCTTTAATAATCATAAGTTTCCATATAATCCAAATAAGCATCCGGAAAGTTTTGACTTCTCTAATTTTATTAGTTAAATTTAAGTTGTTACAAGTTTTTTCTCTTACCAGGTATTGTGTAAGAGAGCTTTCTTGCGGGACCTGTTGATTAATTAATATAGTCTAAACCTTATTTGATTCGTACCTTAAAAAAAAAGAAGTTAAATTTAAGTTATACTAATATAAAAGAGGGTTATTTGAGAACCCCTAAAAAAAACACTCAAGAACTCCACTTAACCCTTGAATCAAAAAAAAGTAGATGGATCAGATTAAAAAAAAAACTCTCTCAACACCAGAGGGTATTTTCGTCAGCTCCTTCTTTTTTTCTCTCTCACTTTATTAAATTATTAGAATTCTATCTAATTCACTAAAAACTTTTATCTCACAAACCGTAAATCGTTAGACGAAAAGAAAAGCATGGGTAGTCTTAGAATTTCGTCATCTTTCATTAGAGATGCGATTCGATATACTTTTGACGACTTTTAAATTTTGTTTTTTTTTTCCATCACGTTCATATTACACATGTGTAAGTTATTATTCTTTGATGTCCTACACATGTGTAGGATGAACCTTTTAGTGGTTTTCATTTGTCCTACACATGTGTAGGATGAACCTTTTAGTGGTTTCCACTTGTCCTACACGGGCGGAGCCCATACGGCTAGGGGTTTCGCCCGTACCGTATCCAACCACCACCATCTCATGGATCGTCGCCCATCAAATCCAAATCATTCCCAAATGCGCCCGCTTCCAACCCTTTTATAAATGCCTCGAGATAGCCTACTGAGAAGGGCGAAGCGTTGCCCGTTCGACTAAGGGCTACCGCTCGTACCGTATCCAACCACCACCATCTCATGGATCGCCGCCCATCAAATCCAAACCATTTCCAAATGCGTCCCGCTTCCAACCCCTTTATAAATGCCTCGAGGTAGCCTACCGAGAAGGGGGAAGCCCCCCTGAACGGGCAACGCCCGTTCGACTAAGGGCTACCGCTCGTACCGTATCCATCCGCCCTCTGAATTAAAAAGTCGTCGAAAGTATATATGATGACCACTCTAATGAAAGAAGACAAAATATTAAATGAACCTTTTAGTGGTTTCCATTTGTCCTACACATTTGTAAGATGAACTTTTTTGTGGTTTTCACTTGTCCTACACATGTGTAGGATGAACTTTTTAGTGGTTTCTACTTGTCCTACACATGTGTAGGATGAACGTGATGGGAAAAAAAACGATATTTAAAAAGTCTTCAAAAGTATATCGAATTGCATCTCTAATGAAAGAGGACGAAATTTCAAGACTACCCATGCTTTTTTTTCGTCTAACGATGTACGGTTTGTGAGATAAAAGTTTTTTAATGAATTAGATATTTTTATTAATTTAATAAAAGAAGTGAGAAAGAGAGAGAACTGGACAAGTTTCATAATGACAAACATGCTCTTCCTGATCTTGATGAATGGAGGACTGAGATTAGTTCTCGCGTTCTTTTTTTTTTAGTGGTTTTCAAAATAACTCACCCCTACTAATATAAATCAACCGTTCTTACCTAAAGACACAAGTTATAAAATTTATTTAATATACATAGATGATAGATTTGTCTGCAGGGGTTAGTTATGTATGAATTAATTAGCAACTGTATTTTATTAGTAAGCTCAAACTTTCTATTGAAAATGTATATAATATGACCAGAATTTATTAATTTATATACGTAAACTACATGTCTATAATCATTTAATTAATTAAATTTTATGTTTTAAAATAAAAAAAATTTATATATAAATTATTCAAAACTCTATAACATATTGTCTTAATTAAAGGGAATCTTTTAATTCAAAAAGTGATTATAAACTTGTAGTTTGGAGTTTAGGGATAAGTTTGCATGACCCTATAATCTTCAATTGCCGAACTATGCAGCTTTGATACCATTGGTTGAGTTGAAAGAGACGAGCGTATGCAAGAAATATGGAATTTCCTACGATTCAGAGCTCTTGGACATGCTTGACACTGTTTCAATGACTAAAAAGGTAATGCTTCAAGTTTATTAGTACAGTAATTTACAAACCCATAGATTGGAATACAAAAATTTCTTAGTAAGCCTTTTTCTAAGATATAAACTATCACCAATAACTATTAAAATAGTCTAGTGGTCAGGTGCCATGAGATCTCTCTTAAAAATTATATTTTGAAAATTTCGAAAAAATTCAAAAATAATATCTGAGTTAAACGGTGTATATGTAAGATTCATTCTTTAAAAAACATGTATAAGAAATCCCTCTTCCACTCTCATATATTCCATGTGTAGACATATACATAATTGTTTCAAATGAGACTAAAAATGACATCTATCGATATATTGTCAAGGGTTAAAAGTCCTTTAGTTAAAAGTAGACCTTTTGACCTCTCTAGACCATATACGATATGATTCTTTTACATACAACAACGTATACGTGTATTTGCTGTTGTTATTCATCTCGATCATATAGGCAAAGGCGGTGGCCAAAGTGTACTGGGGAGATCCAAGGGAGAAGCTTTGTGAAGCGGCAAGTTATCTCAAGCTTGATACTCTAGTCGTTGGCAGCAGAGGCTTGGGTACCATCAAAAGGTATGTACTAATTGAAATTTGAATCATTATTCACAAAACAAACATTGACAATTCGATACTAGGAAGAAGTGAGTATGTATACAACATAAAATTCATGTATACGAATAATACAACTACATAACGCATATTATATATGTACATATCGATTTCCATATAGATATTCTAGAATTTACAAATAGTTACGTATTGATTTTCATTACCTAAAGTCGTTATATGTGTGTCATTATACAGAGTTACATATCGATTTCCATATAGATATTCTAGAATATACAAATAGTTACGTATTGATTTTCATTACCTAAAGTCGTTATATGTGTGTCATTATACAGAGTTTTGCTTGGGAGTGTAAGTAGCTATGTAGTGCAGAACGCAACATGTCCAATTTCAGTTGTCAAATAGACATAATCAATCAGCTTCTTCTCATAATCCTGGCATGCCTGAATTATTTGAGTATAAGTGTGGTTTTTACTATCTTTATTTGTCCATAAAACACGCGGCGTCAACAAGGCTACATGTTTCCATCGTTGAAGATATGAAGAAAGAATTGGTATGTGAAGGTGGGAATATTTTGTACAAATTGCTTATGTTACTTTCTTGGTATGGTTTGTTGAATTTGGATTAATGTGTAAACTTCATATTGATGGTTGTCTTGATGTTGTTAGCTAGTGTGTGAGAATTTTGATCAACAGTTAAATAGAGACAGATCTATGGTAATCATGAATATGAATATGAATATTGTAGCTCAAGCTTGACTATTTTATATTATCAAACATAAAGCTTAATTTCACATCCGACTCAAATTTAATTGAGCTCAATTTCTAGTTATTAATGTTTTTGAACTTGGATAGATTCGATAATCAATATTAAATTGTACAAACCAATGTTATTATTGGGCTTCATACATTTTATTTTGGGAGGGAATTCCTTCAAGTTTTTTTTTTGAACGGCATTCTATTATACTCCTAGTCCTAAATTACACGTATGACTGGAAACCAGGACTCTCGAAAAACCCCTATTAATTTACCCTCACAAATGTGAGAAGTGGAACTCAAACCCAGGTGGATCCTCCCAAGGTCCAAGACCTTACCAATGGGCCACCAACCCTATTGGCCGCCGGGGGGGGGGGGATTCTCTCAAGTTACCCTAACATGACTAGTTATGTTAGGGTAATCTTGATTGACCCTTTGATAAAAATCAAGGGTAAGATTCAAAGATGATCTTTAAATCTTGGCCCTTGATTTTCATTCAAGGGTTAAGATACTAGAGGAATCCCCTCCCTTTTATTTTAATTGGTTTTAATAGCATAGACTAGCTTGATATTGTTGAATATGACTTAGGCTTGTCGTGATGTGATAACACTATCTATATGTTCAAATACAAAATAGCTGTAATAAAACTTCGACACTCTAGTTCGACTCGAACGTCTATTTAAGTAGTTTATGGTCGATTTGAATTATATTGAATTACTCAATTACTAGTTGCAATGGTAATTTTGAGCTCATTTGCTTAAGCGTACGTGTTTTATTAGGCTTCTGATCTTCTGTTAAGTTGTACTCACTCACCTAGTCCACCGCACTTTGTTGAGAAGAAAAATATCATTAAGTTGAACATTTAACTTACAAGTGAGAAATATTAGTAGAATTACGCTTTGCATTTAAATAGTCTTTGCAAAGTAACCCACATCATAACATACATTCATCTAAGGGTAAGGTTAAGGCTAAGGGAGTGGGGCTCTTAGCCCGGCAGCTTCGGCCCTAATCACCGGAAAAAAAACGGGAACGCTACCCACGTTACGCCGCTTGACATTTTGGGCTCTCCACATGAGAGACTAACTCTTCTTTCTCTCTCTACCATGTCTCTTTCTTTTATACTTTTACATTTAAATATTATCCCCAACCAATTATCATAAACCACTTGTCAGAAGTCCTATTCACTCTACAAACAACAGCACACACACCATTTTTCCATGGCAATCCATGACAACTCCATATGTCACATGACACCACCATATGCAAGTAGCCTCAAGGGATGCCATACCACTCCTCTTAACCTAAAAGGAGTGGTTTGACCTTGGTTGAGACTATTTGTATGTAGTGAATGGTGATGTCATGTGACATTTGAAGATTCCATGAGTAGCCTAAGAAAAATTGTGGAAGTGGAGTTGTCATGGATGAGACAACTTCAATGATTGACTTATGTGTTTGGGAGTATGTGTTGGTCAAACACAATGAAACGTCTTGTGAGGGTGGCCTGGAATCCAAGCGGCCTGGTGGGGATAGTGTTCTTGGTTACTAACCGGCGATTAGCGCCGAAACCGCCAGGTTAGAAGCCCCATTTCCTTCTACCTAAAAAAGACTTAATTTCATAATCGTGAATCGTGATCAATGATCATACCACAGGCTTTGAAGTCTCACAGGTTTTATTCTTGACAAACAAATATCTTTGATATGCTTAGTTTACAAATCGATCAATATATCAAACAAAAAGCATCTTTTTCTAAGAATATCTAGCCATGTGTTTTTTAATTAATGGTAACAGACAATAAAGCCCATATATATATGTAAATCATTATGGGGGAAGTGAGTATGGGGTTGTCTGATCGTTGTCGTTGGACCGATCAAAAATAGAAACTAAATACCAATAACTAGTATGGGTAAGTCGAGTATCGTATCCTCAGGGAGTCATGGGAAAGTGTTGAACAATTTACAAACTTGATTAAACTAGGCATAAACTTAAAATTGATTGTTGGATTGATTTGATTAAAACTAAAAATGATTGAAACTTAACAAAATAATTCAATAATAAAAAGGGTAGACCATTCTCACGATCCAAATTATGCTTTCAAAAGTATAACCTAACTTATATTCGTGGAAATCACATAGACATGATTCGTTATAAAGCTTGGAATGAATGAACGTTAAGAACTAATTGATTAGGTTGTGATGATTCACGATAATGAAAACCGAGTAATTGACACAACTAAATTATTTATCCATTAACAAGATTACAATTTCATAAGAGATTATTCCAATAATTAATGATTAGCAAGAAATTGAAATCAAAAGATAGATGGAATTCATTCAAAGTTATAAACAAATAATCATTCATTCAAACCAAATAACATTAGATGCAAAACACTAATCAAGAATTAAACATCTAATCCAACTTGAATATAAGAAAGGTTGAATACAATTGTCTTACATAATTGTTCACATGAGAATGATCTAAAGAGAATTAGCCTTCCATATTCATCAATGAATCTTCAATTTGGATTGTCATCTCCATGGATTTGTTGATTTGATGATGATTTGATGATGATTTTGGGGCTTGGGAGAAGTGGGTTGCTGCTCTAGATCTCAAAAATTAGGGTGTGATTAAGTCTCAAATCGTTTTTGATAATATAACTCAAGTTACAATTAAAACCCTTAAAATTCGAATTCTGCACAGTGGCTTGGCGTAAGTTACGACCCATCTGGGCGTAGCTTACGCCCCTTTAAGTTTTTCCTGGCGTAACCTACGGCCATGACTGGCGTAAGTTACGCCCCTTGTAAATTCCAGATTCCAAATTTTGGTTCTTGAATCACTTGACTTGTTTCTTGACTTTGCTTGACCCGTTTATGCTCCATTTAACGCCAAGTTATCACCAAAGACCTGAAACACTTAAACAAACATAAAAACGCCCTACTCGTCTATTAACAAGCGCAAAGTGGTCCAATTTTATCCATTAAGATCATGTGTTTTAGGCGTTTATCACATTCCCCAACTTAACCTTTTTTCGTCCCGAAAAAGACATTCATCATGTGATAAGTCAATCTACCATCTCATAATACTTCCTATCACCAAAGAAACACCATATAAGAGTTATATCAATTATACATACTTGTAAAACTCAACCTTCAAGCAATCTTCAAAGTACACTTGGGCGAAACTAAGCAATGCAAACCAAATCACATAACACAATCAACTCATAAGACTTACAACTATCAAAAGATTTACGACTAGCAAATAGAAATATATAAAGGTGCAATTAAACCTAATAAACCTCAAGTTTGCCACAACACTTGTATCACACTTCTCACAATTTGCACTCCCCTCGGTTCATATTTTGAGTGATTTAGCAAAAGATGTGCTAACATGTATTTATGAAGCTCTCAACCTATTATTGCAACACTAAAAGTCATAGGCTAGTGCACAAATCGAACCAAGACCTCATAACACCAAATTATCACTTCGGCATTCATACAAGATTGATGAAGATAATGGAATGAAATACGGTAATGATTCTCATTTGGGTGATTTACTAGAATGATTTTGGAACATTTCACTTTGGTTCTCTTTTTGGTCAATTTACATGGATTTTCACTTTTGACCATATACTTTGACTTTTCAACCGGATATTGCAATTTTGACTTTGATTTTTGTTCTTTCTTTCAATTCATCATAAACAACACAACTTTGAACAATACTCGAATTTCATGGTGAAGTGAGGTGGAATATGGATTGAATTGTATGATTGTTTTCATCATTTTAAGCACATAATCCGGGTTAGAGGTCTCGACACGGTAAGTGCACTAGTTCTAACCTAATGTACAATAATGGTTCACACAATATGATCATCACGAGAATTCAAGCTACGCTAACAATCTAACCAATCATTGACGAGGCTTTTTCTCTCATGAAATTGAAGGATATAACGGATATATAAGTGTGATACATGCATTATGACTCACAATTGGCATATTACCCTTATTTGCACATTTCTATGTTTTTACTTGCTAGCAACTCTATTAAGACGCTCATAAGTCAACCATGTCATGCAATCTAATCTACACTACCTAGCCCCACTTACATGTACAAATCCAATCGCAAGAAAATCTCATTTTACAAACATGTATAGCCAATATAACTCGAATATTTTGTCTCTTTGGTTCAATTCCATATCACAAGAATGTAAATCAACATCTAAACTAGGGCAATAATGAAATTACAAGAAAATAAAATCTACCTAAGAAATCAAAAATGCAAAAACAGAAAATAAACACATAAAATCACATAGTCACACAAGAAAAACAGAAAGATAAATGGAAGGTACCATCACTGTCGTGGACCTTGCGGTCCAAAGATCGACTCCATTAGGCCCCGATATAGAGATTGGGCCTCAAATGGATCAGAGGCTACTGGTGGTGGATCATTCGAGCTCCCCTCAACCCGTCCAACACAAGAATGTCTCGGGAACCACTCAGAATCGTGGCTCTGAGGATAATATGGATGGGCGGTAGGAACATATGGCTGCCTGTAATCATATGCAGGAGGAGTCTCCACATAGTCAAGTCCCGCAATGTGGTCCTGGTGGTGGCGCACTTGCTCAAAATACTCAAACTGCTGTCTCTTATCCTGTTCATGAGCATATGCCATACCCAACTCATAACTCCTCCGCTGTACCCCCTGCTGAGCAGTCATATCCCACATGCTCCTCTCATAGGATGTCCACTGATTATAATCACTAGGCTGCTCATAACCAAAACTCGGCCCAGTACCTCCTATCCCAGCTCCTAACAAACCATCTCTTCTTCCTTCAAAACCCCCTCTAGCTGCACTAGACTCAGCCCTCTCATTAGCACGCATTTGTTCCATCTGTGCTATCGCCTCCTCCCTAGTAACCCCAGCTTTAGGAGCTATCAAATACCCATTGGTTTTCAAATCCTTAAGGAGTTTAAACTGTGGATAATCCTGAAACTCCCACTCATTCCCTTTCAACAACCTCTTCATGGAATAAGGGGTATTACTCAAATACCCATTGGTTTTCAAATCCTTAAGGAGTTTAAACTGTGGATAATCCTGAAACTCCCACTCATTCCCTTTCAACAACCTCTTCATGGAATAAGGGGTATTACTCAAATACTCCATATTGGTCTCCTTTGGGACTACCTTGTGAATTTGGAGGAGACGGGCGATGAGTTTCGGGTGAGGAATGACAAGTTTGTTTCTTTTGTTTCTTGCATCCCAAATGTTAGACATTACAATTTGTCTAAATGATAAGGCCAGGTTTCCCGTGACCAAGGCATATAACACAATAACATCATGGTGCCTCACCATGCTCTTGTCACTCATTCGGGGGCACACATTCCAACTCAAAATTGACATAATTAACCGGGGCAGTGGTTTCAATAATGCACGCTCCATCCTAAAGGTTGTACTCAAATTGTCTCTTGTAACATCAAAAACCTCAACAAGCATATCAATCCAATTATTAGGTGTTTCTACCCCCGTTAAATACTTCTCATCCACATAATCAAAAGCCCTCCCCGAAGTAGCACCCGTGTCAAATTTGGCTATCTTATCTAAGGTAGCAAAAGACATTGTTACCTTTTTCCCATTAACCGTGCCTACTAACTTAGAAGTCACCGGGGGTTATTACCGGGAGTCAATTCTAGAGTACCTAACCAATTAATAATACCATCTAAATAAATCTCAGCATTATCACCATTATTCCAAACCAACACTTGTTTCCATCCCATTTGTTCAAATGCTTCAACCATCCCAAACCCCCTAAATTCCGACAAGACAAGTGTTCTTTCACCCAACAATTGATCCATCAAATTCTTGGCCTCAGCCATCTTTTCTTTAAATAAAATCAATTGCCATTGTATACCTTGTCTCCATTCGGGTTTTTCGACGTCAACCTCCATCTCTTCACTTGTCTGTGGTGAGTTTTCTTCTTCTGATGATGATTCATCTTGAACCATTGGCCTTTTCTTCTTGCTTGGTTGTTGACTTGATGAAGTATCACCTTTCTTGCTTAGACTCTTTATAAATTTCCCTGCTGCTTTCTTCATCTTATCAACAAAACTAACAACAAGTAACAAACTTTAGCAAAGGTTAGTGAATTAAAGCAAAATTAAAGAAGAATTTGCAAAAATTTCGAAATTAAACTCACTTTGATCTTGAAAAATAGGCTGAAATTAAACAAACAATTATGGGGGTTTTGTAGCCCTTGAAAAGTTATGCACTTTTGACCCAAAAATTGTTAGAATTGATGGAGAATTGAAGGAGTAATGGTGATTTGAAGG
Source organism: Erigeron breviscapus (assembly GCA_034093135.1). Taxonomy (NCBI): domain Eukaryota; kingdom Viridiplantae; phylum Streptophyta; class Magnoliopsida; order Asterales; family Asteraceae; genus Erigeron; species Erigeron breviscapus. The sequence continues at coordinate 37,898,242 of CM067169.1, read as the reverse complement.
TTAGGGTTTATAAGAAAAATAAATTGGGGATGGAGAAGAAATAGAGAGAAAGAGTCGACTGAGATAAGTGGGAGTGAAAAACAATTCAGTTTTGTGGTTATAATTAAAAGATCTTCAATTTTTCGATTTTTATTAAAATAAAAAAAAAATTCAACCTGGACCCACCGTAAGGTACTCCTCACCCCGGCGTAAGCTACGCCTGTTCTGTTTTTACCTGTCGTACCCTACGCTGACACATGCCGTAACTCTACGCCTATGGGAGCCGTAACCTACGCCTATCTCTAAACTGCCATTTTTGGCTTCTTGTAGGCCGTAAACAGAAGCTTTTTGCCGTAAGCTCTAATTGACACTTCCAGATAGCCGTAACCTACGCCTATCTCTAAACTGCCATTTTTGGCTTCTTGTAGGCCGTAAACAGAAGCTTTTTGCCGTAAGCTCTAATTGACACTTCCAGATAGCCGTAACCTACGCCTATCTCTAAACTGCCATTTTTGGCTTCTTGTAGGCCGTAAACAGAAGCTTTTTGCCGTAAGCTCTAATTGACACTTCCAGATAGCCGTAACCTACGCCTATCTCTAAACTGCCATTTTTGGCTTCTTGTAGGACGTAAACAGAAGCTTTTTGCCGTAAGCTCTAATTGACACTTTCAGATAGCCGTAACCTACGCCTATCTCTAAACTGCCATTTTTGGCGTCTTGTAGGACGTAAACAGAAGCTTTTTGCCGTAAGCTCTAATTGACACTTTCAGATAGCTGTAACCTACACCCCTTTTGCCGTAGGTTACGCCCATTATGATTTTTTCTTTAAATAAAATCAATTGCCATTGTATACCTTGTCTCCATTCGGGTTTTTCGACGTCAACCTCCATCTCTTCACTTGTCTGTGGTGAGTTTTCTTCTTCTGATGATGATTCATCTTGAACCATTGGCCTTTTCTTCTTGCTTGGTTGTTGACTTGATGAAGTATCACCTTTCTTGCTTAGACTCTTTATAAATTTCCCTGCTGCTTTCTTCATCTTATCAACAAAACTAACAACAAGTAACAAACTTTAGCAAAGGTTAGTGAATTAAAGCAAAATTAAAGAAGAATTTGCAAAAATTTCGAAATTAAACTCACTTTGATCTTGAAAAATAGGCTGAAATTAAACAAACAATTATGGGGGTTTTGTAGCCCTTGAAAAGTTATGCACTTTTGACCCAAAAATTGTTAGAATTGATGGAGAATTGAAGGAGTAATGGTGATTTGAAGGTTAGGGTTTATAAGAAAAATAAATTGGGGATGGAGAAGAAATAGAGAGAAAGAGTCGACTGAGATAAGTGGGAGTGAAAAACAATTCAGTTTTGTGGTTATAATTAAAAGATCTTCAATTTTTCGATTTTTATTAAAATAAAAAAAAAATTCAACCTGGACCCACCGTAAGGTACTCCTCACCCCGGCGTAAGCTACGCCTGTTCTGTTTTTACCTGTCGTACCCTACGCTGACACATGCCGTAAGCTCTAATTGACACTTTCAGATAGCTGTAACCTACGCCCCTTTTGCCGTAGGTTACGCCCATTATGATTTTTTTTTAACTACAGCCACAATAACACTTTTAATTACAAATGGTTATATAAATAAACTCCCTTCCCCAACTTAATTCTCAAGCCTAGGTGCTGAGAATTATCTAACTTGTGTGATTATGCATCAAAACACTAAAACAACTAAATAAAAGTGCATGAAAGTAAACATACCGAAAACGAAGCTAGAAAACAAACAAACAACGGGTTGCCTCCCGTTTAGCGCTAAGTTTATTGTCCTTAGCCCGACATTACCTCAATTTGATTCATGCAACCTCATAGGATGGTGGACTTGAGATGAAGTTCACCATTTCCTTTGTAGCTCCATTGATGTCGGTTGCATCCAGATACGGCTTCAAACGGTGTCCATTGACCATTTGCTTCACACCATCTTTTGGATCTTCAATCTCAATCTCTCCAAACTTTCCAACTCTTGTGACATCATATGGACCCATCCATTTGCTCTTGAGCTTTCCCGGAAAGAACTTGAGTCTTGAATTGTAAAGCCAAACCTTTTGGCCAACTTCGAACACCTTCTCCTTCAATTTGGCATCATGAACCGCTTTCATCTTGTCTTTGTAAGTTGATGTACATTCATAAGCCTCATTCCTTAACTCCTCCAATTCACATAGTTGCAACTTCCGTTCTTTGCCTGCATTCTCAAAATCCATGTTAACGGTCTTAACGGCCCATAATGCCCTATGTGCTAGTTCCATTGGAAGATGACAACCCTTGACCACTTGCAAAACGGTTCACTTTTTCACCCAAACCGACCTTCCCCAACTTAATTCTCAAGCCTAGGTGCTGAGAATTATCTAACTTGTGTGATTATGCATCAAAACACTAAAACAACTAAATAAAAGTGCATGAAAGTAAACATACCGAAAACGAAGCTAGAAAACAAACAAACAACGGGTTGCCTCCCGTTTAGCGCTAAGTTTATTGTCCTTAGCCCGACATTACCTCAATTTGATTCATGCAACCTCATAGGATGGTGGACTTGAGATGAAGTTCACCATTTCCTTTGTAGCTCCATTGATGTCGGTTGCATCCAGATACGGCTTCAAACGGTGTCCATTGACCATTTGCTTCACACCATCTTTTGGATCTTCAATCTCAATCTCTCCAAACTTTCCAACTCTTGTGACATCATATGGACCCATCCATTTGCTCTTGAGCTTTCCCGGAAAGAACTTGAGTCTTGAATTGTAAAGCCAAACCTTTTGGCCAACTTCGAACACCTTCTCCTTCAATTTGGCATCATGAACCGCTTTCATCTTGTCTTTGTAAGTTGATGTACATTCATAAGCCTCATTCCTTAACTCCTCCAATTCACATAGTTGCAACTTCCGTTCTTTGCCTGCATTCTCAAAATCCATGTTAACGGTCTTAACGGCCCATAATGCCCTATGTGCTAGTTCCATTGGAAGATGACAACCCTTCCCATAAACCAACCGGTAAGGAGTAGTGCCAATAGGTGTCTTAAAAGCGGTTCGGTAAGCCCATAAAGCATCATTCAATTTGGTTGACCAATCTTTTCTATCGGGTCTTACCGTCTTTTGCAAAATTTCTTTAATTTGCCTATTGGACACTTCAACTTGCCCACTTGTTTGTGGGTGATATGGAGTGGCAATCCGGTGGTTTATGCCATACCGTTTGAGAAGTTTTCCAAACTGAATTTTTTTGAAATGAGATCCCCCATCGCTTATGATCACACGAGGGATTCCAAATCTTGAGAAAATGTTACTTTGGACAAACTTGCACACAACGGTATGGTCATTGGTCTTGGTGGCTATGGCTTCTACCCATTTCGACACATAATCTACCGCCACCAAAATATAGTAATTACCAAAAGAATTAGGGAAAGGACCCATAAAATCAATGCCCTAAACATCAAATATATTAACAACTAAAATGGGTTGCATGGGCATTTCATTCCTCTTGGTGATACTACCTAATTGTTGACACCTAACACATTTTTTAACAAATTCAGCGGCATCCTTAAAAATGCTAGGCCAAAACAAACCACACATAAGAACCTTATAACCTGTCTTTTGACCGCTGAAATGACCTCCACATGCAAATGAGTGTGCATGAGTCAACACCTCATGAATCTCCTCATCCGGAACACACCTTCTCACCAATTGATCCGGGCCAACTTTGAACAAATCCGGTTCATCCCAAATGTATTGCTTGGCTTGTGCAAGGAATTGTTGCTTCTTTCGCTTAGCCCAATGCTCCGGTAGCTTACCTGTGGACAGAAAATTCACAATATTTGCATACCAAGGAACAACAGAAACGGTTAGTAAATATTCATCCGGAAATGTCTCGTTGATCTCCTTGGTTGAATCATCATCCATAACTTGAATTCTTGACAAGTGGTCCGCCACCACATTCTCACTTCCCTTCTTGTCTCGGATTTCCAAGTCAAACTCTTGTAGTAGCAAGACCCATCTAGTTAGCCTTGGTTTTGCATCCTTCTTTTCCATCAAATGCTTAACCGCGCTATGATCTGTATACACTATGACTTTGCTACCACAAATGTAAGAACGAAACTTGTCAAGAGCATAAACAGCCGCAAGCAATTCCTTTTCGGTGGTGGTATAATTCAATTGGGCATCCGATAAAGTTTTGCTTGCATAATAAATCACAACGGGTTTCTTATCCACCCGTTGTCCCAAAACAGCCCCAATGGCAAAGTCACTCGCATCACACATGATTTCAAATGGCATGGACCAATTAGGTGATTGCAAAATGGGGGCTTCAACCAATTTCTCTTTCAAGGTTTCAAAAGCTTTTAAACATTCATTATCAAACACAAATGGCACATCTTTCAACAACAAATTACACAATGGTTTGGTAATGACACTAAATCCTTTTATAAACCTTCTATAAAATCCGACATGTCCAAGAAAAGAATGGACACCCTTGACATTGGTTGGAGGGGGTAAAGTAGAAATGACTTTGATTTTGGCCTGGTCAACTTCCATGCCTTTACTTGAAATCACATGACCCAAAACCGTCCCCTCTTGAACCATGAAGTGGCTCTTTTCCCAACTTAAGACCAAGTTCGTTTCAACACATCTTTTCAAAACTTTGGTTAGCTCATTAAGATAATTATCAAAGGTTTGGCCAAAAATTGAAAAATTATCCATAAAGATCTCTAAAGAATCACCAACCATATCCGAAAAGATACTCATCATGCACCTTTGGAAGGTGGCTGGAGCATTACATAACTCGAATGGCATTAGCCTAAAGGCAAAAGTTCCATAGGGACATGTAAATGTGGTCTTATGTTGGTCATCGGGATGAATAGCAATTTGATTATAACCTGAATAACCATCTAGAAAACAATAAAATTGCTGGCCTGCAAGCTTTTCGATGATTTGGTCTATGAATGGAAGTGGGAAATGATCCTTAGAAGTAGCGGTGTTTAACTTCCGATAGTCAATGCATACCCTCCACCCGGTGATGGGTCGGGTCGCAATTTGTTCACCACTATCTCCTTTCACCACTTGAATTCCAGCTTTCTTAGGTACCGTTTGTGTTGGACTTACCCATGTACTATCCGAAATTGGGTAAATAATTCCAGCATCCAACCACTTTAGCACCTCTTTTTTCACAACTTCACGCATATGAGGATTCAATCTCCTTTGAGCATCACGTGAAGGTTTTGCTTCAGAATCGATGATGATCTTGTGCATCATGATTGATGGACTAATGCCTTTCAAATCGGCAATTGTCCATCCAATAGCCGCCTTGTATTCCTTGAGCACTTTAAGTAATGCTCTTTCTTGAATTTCTTCCAAGTTTGATGCAATAATCACCGGCAAAGTTTGCTCATCTCCCAAAAATGCATACTTCAAGTGTGATGGGAGTTCTTTCAATTCCACTTGTGGTGGACTTTCAATGGATGGCTTGAGATGGGTGTCAATATGGTCCGGTAGACTCTCCACCAAATGAGTCCATGGTGGTCTACCTTCTTGAATTGCCATAATCTCCCAATCCTTTTCCTTCTTCTTCAATGTTTCACTATGCTCCAAGATTAACCTGTCAACCAAAGCACAATTCTCCCGTGTGTCTTCCTCATTTTCATGAGGAATGCACTCATCAATGACGTCCGCCATAAAGCATTCGTCACTAACTACGGGGTTAGGAACACTAGCAAAAACATTCAATCTTATGTTACGGTTGCCAAAAGTCATTTCAACCGTACCCCTTCTACAATCAATTAATGCATTAGCGGTGGCCAAAAAGGGTCTACCCATGATGACATTGGGCTGCCTAACATTACCGCTTGGTGCAAAATCAAGTACCAAAAAGTCTACGGGGTAATAAAAGTCCTCAACCTTAACAATCACATCTTTGACAATTCCTCTAGGGAGTTTAAGGGACAAATCAGCCATCACCAAGGTGGTGTCGACTTTTTCCAACGGTCCAAAGTCATATTGGTCATACAAACTTCCCGGAAGAATGCTCACACCCGCCCCCATATCCAAAAGTGCCTTATTCATTTTGAAATCACCAACTTGAATAGTAATTAAAGGCGCTCCCGGATCCTGGAGTTTAGGTGGGAGTATACCCATCACAACGGCACTAACTTCCTCATTTAAAACAATTTTCTTTGGAAGCTTATGATGCCGTTTTTGGGTACACAAATCCTTAAGATACTTAGCATAAGCCGGAACTTGCTTGATTATGTCAATAAGAGGTATATTGATTTTCACTTGTTTAAAAATTTCCTACATTTCTTCCTCATGGGGACCTCTTTTCTTAAATGTAAGCCTAAGTTTTGGATCAATCAAAGCCAAAGGAAAAGGAATGGTATTATCCTCCATATCCTTTCCTTGTTTTTCAGAAAATTTACCACTAGACCTATTGTTTTCTACCTCTTTAAAAGACACTTTTTTATTTGATTTAGGTAGAACAAGTTCCGGTTCATGCTCACTATCTTCATTCTCATCAACATCCTCCACCACACCATCAACAAGTGATGATGGAGGCACAACTTTATTATCATAAACTTTACCACTACGAAGAAGACTTACATTGTTTATCTCCACATTCTTGACATTCTTTGAGCCGCCACTTTGATGTTGTGGATTGATCTTCGTATCACTTGGTAGCTTCCCCGGATTCTTCCTCAATTCCGATACATCCTCCCCACACCATCAACAAGTGATGATGGAGGCACAACTTTATTATCATAAACTTTACCACTACGAAGAAGACTTACATTGTTTATCTCCACATTCTTGACATTCTTTGAGCCGCCACTTTGATGTTGTGGATTGATCTTCGTATCACTTGGTAGCTTCCCCGGATTCTTCCTCAATTCCGATACATCCTCCGCCAATTGCCCAACTTGCTTTTGCAAACTCTCAACCGTTTTATCCCGAATCTCATTCTTCATATCCATCTCTTTCAAGTAATCCATAATCTCCCGAGTTGACACATTATCACTTCCCGAAGACCCACCTTGGTTATTACCTTGTTGATAGTTCCTTGGGTAACCTCTATTGAATCCTCCCTGATTTTGACAACCTTGGTAGATCCCTTGGTTGTAATTTTGGCCTTGAAATGGTTGAGATGGTACCCCACTGTTTTGGTTATTTCCTTGAAAGTTCGGGTTGAGTTGGTTTGAAGAATTGCCATATCTAAAGTTTGGATGATTTATCATCCCCGGATGATAAGTGTTGGAGTTCATGTCATATTGCTTCTTCTCTCCATACACTTGATTCACTTCTTCAATTTGATCCAAGTCTAATGGGCATTGCAAAGCCGAATGTCCCAACTCATCACACCTTTCACAAATCGGATAGTCTTGAGATACTTGATAAACACCCCGATTTTCAGCCTTCCCCAACTTAGCAAACTTTTGCTCCAATGCTTCAAGTCTATCTTTTGTAACTTGATCACTAGTTGATGAAGAGGCTATTGGACGTCTTGCTCTCCTATTCGATTGAGCTTGCCTTTTTGAGTTCACACTCATCTTCTCCAAGAATTCCCAATCAACATCTTCGGGATTTGTCAAGAAAGTACCATTGCTAATGGAATTCACATCTCTTTTCTCTTCCGATAACAAACCATCATAGAAAGCCGTGATCAATTCCCATTTAGCAATTCCATGATGGGGACATACTCTCAACAACTCATTAAACCTCTTAAAAACTTCATAAAATGTTTCACCCGATTGTTGCTGAAATGGATTTGATAATTAACTTCAATAATCCCACACATCCATTGAGGTTAATCAAGTCCTATATAAACAAAATCCTAAACTAAGATACGGGACTTTTTGGCGAGACAAAAAAAGAGAGGCCGTAAGTTTATGTGTGTGCGCGCTTGATATAGCCTATAGACAAAGTGCAATCTTTGCAATTGTTTGGAGGCTTTCTTGTGTTCGTTCAATTCGTGTGTTCGATAATATTGATTAAACATATATAATCAAAGTTATCTTGAGAGGATTCCGCACTCTCAACATAACCATACAATCTCGTTAACGATCTATACGTTACCGGGACTTTCAATTGGTATGTAAGAAGTGCAATGGATTTGATAATTAACTTCAATAATCCCACACATCCATTGAGGTTAATCAAGTCCTATATAAACAAAATCCTAAACTAAGATACGGGACTTTTTGGCGAGACAAAAAAAGAGAGGCCGTAAGTTTATGTGTGTGCGCGCTTGATATAGCCTATAGACAAAGTGCAATCTTTGCAATTGTTTGGAGGCTTTCTTGTGTTCGTTCAATTCGTGTGTTCGATAATATTGATTAAACATATATAATCAAAGTTATCTTGAGAGGATTCCGCACTCTCAACATAACCATACAATCTCGTTAACGATCTATACGTTACCGGGACTTTCAATTGGTATCGTGTGCTGAAAATGTTTCCCCGGCAGCGGCGCCAAAATTTGATCGTTGTCGTTGGACCGATCAAAAATAGAAACTAAATACCAATAACTAGTATGGGTAAGTCGAGTATCGTATCCTCAGGGAATCATGGGAAAGTGTTGAACAATTTACAAACTTGATTAAACTAGGCATAAACTTAAAATTGATTGTTGGATTGATTTGATTAAAACTAAAAATGATTGAAACTTAACAAAATAATTCAATAATAAAAATGGTAGACCATTCTCACGATCCCAATTATGCTTTCAAAAGTATAACCTAACTTATATTTATGGAAATCACATAGACATGATTCGTTATAAAGCTTGGAATGAATGAACGTTAAGGACTAATTGATTAGGTTGTGATGATTCACGATAATGAAAACCGAGTAATTGACACAACTAAATTATTTATCCATTAACAAGATTACAATTTCATAAGAGATTATTCCATCTAAGCTTAGATGAGGAACAACCCGTACTTCATTATTAATCTTTAATCATATCTAATGGGTCCTTATTTGTTTTCTACAGTAATTATATATATTAAAATTGGATTAGAATCCTCTGAAGTTGATCCAACTTCATAGGTGAAGTTGGATCAACTTCAGAGGATCTTAATCCATTAAAATTAGTAATTACTCCGTACTATATTATACCTTATACGTACATCTTGTAGTTCATTTTCTTAATAATTATTTCAATAAAATAAACAAGTAGTCATGAAATTTAAAATTAGGATTATATTTTTTTTCTTTTTATATAATTATAAAGGTGAATTTTATATATACTCATAAAATATGTACAAATACAGAAAGAATCACTTGGACATACCCCAAGTGTTATACCGTTTTCTAAAATACTACCAATGCTATCCAATTATCCATCCTATATTCAAAGACAATACAAATGTAATTACATCAAAGTAAGACATTCAATCTCCATTTGTCATCCAAACAGGTGCACCACCTAATCATATAGCTACAAGAGATTTATCCTGCCACTTCAACTTCCATTTGTCCTCCAGACTTAGTACATTCTTTGTCTTTCTGACTTTTAGTGTCACCAATTTACTTCTCACAGTATCTTGTATGATCTTGCAAAGAGTCCTCTCACTCCTTGTTTCATTTCTAAAAACTCTCATGTTTCTTTCTTGCCAAATGCAATACACTGCTGCTGCCATAACAAGTTTATTTACAATGCTACATATCTTAGTATGTCCCTTCTGTCTTATAATCATGCTAATAATATCTTTAAGATTGCAACTATTATCCATGTTGTAAGTCACTGAGCCTAAATCCTTCCAAACATCACAAGCATACTTACATTGGAAAAACAAATGATCATGGCTGTCAGGTTCGCTTTTGCAGAAAGTACACAGTGCTTCCACATTAGTATACATCTTGTAGTCCATTTTTTCTATAATTAGGATTATTTCAATAAAATAAACAAGTAGTCATGAAATTTAAAATTAGGATTATATTTTTTTTCTTTTTATATAATTATAAAGGTGAATTTTATATATACTCATAAAATATGTACAAATACAGAAAGAATCACTTGGACATACCCCAAGTGTTATACCGTTTTCTAAAATACTACCAATGCTATCCAATTATCCATCCTATATTCAAAGACAATACAAATGTAATTACATCAAAGTAAGACATTCAATCTCCATTTGTCATCCAAACAGGTGCACCACCTAATCATATAGCTACAAGAGATTTATCCTGCCACTTCAACTTCCATTTGTCCTCCAGACTTAGTACATTCTTTGTCTTTCTGACTTTTAGTGTCACCAATTTACTTCTCACAGTATCTTGTATGATCTTGCAAAGAGTCCTCTCACTCCTTGTTTCATTTCTAAAAACTCTCATGTTTCTTTCTTGCCAAATGCAATACACTGCTGCTGCCATAACAAGTTTATTTACAATGCTACATATCTTAGTATGTCCCTTCTGTCTTATAATCATGCTAATAATATCTTTAAGATTGCAACTATTATCCATGTTGTAAGTCACTGGGCCTAAATCCTTCCAAACATCACAAGCATACTTACATTGGAAAAACAAATGATCATGGCTGTCAGGTTCGCTTTTGCAGAAAGTACACAGTGCTTCCACATTAGTATACATCTTGTAGTCCATTTTTTTAATAATTATTTCAATAAAATAAACAAGTAGTCATGAAATTTAAAATTAGGATTATATTTTTTTTCTTTTTATATAATTATAAAGGGGAATTTTATATATACTCATAAAATAGGTGAATATACAGAAAGAATCACTTGGACATACCCCAAGTGTTATACAGTTTTTTAAAATACTACCAATGCTATCCAATTATCCATCCTATATTCAAAGACAATACAAATGTAATTACATCAAAGTAAGACATTCAATCTCCATTTGTCATCCAAACAGGTGCACCACCTAATCATATAGCTACAAGAGATTTATCCTGCCACTTCAACTTCCATTTGTCCTCCAGACTTAGTACATTCTTTGTCTTTCTGACTTTTAGTGTCACCAATTTACTTCTCACAGTATCTTGTATGATCTTGCAAAGAGTCCTCTCACTCCTTGTTTCATTTCTAAAAACTCTCATGTTTCTTTCTTGCCAAATGCAATACACTGCTGCTGCCATAACAAGTTTATTTACAATGCTACATATCTTAGTATGTCCCTTCTGTCTTATAATCATGCTAATAATATCTTTAAGATTGCAACTATTATCCATGTTGTAAGTCACTGAGCCTAAATCCTTCCAAACATCACAAGCATACTTACATTGGAAAAACAAATGATCATGGCTGTCAGGTTCGCTTTTGCAGAAAGTACACAGTGCTTCCACATTAGTATACATCTTGTAGTCCATTTTTTCTATAATTAGGATTATATTATACATCTTGTAGTTCATTTTTTCTATAATTATTCCAATAAAATAAACAAGTAGTCATGCAATTTAAAATTAGGCTTATTAGTATACATCTTGTAGTCCATTTTTTCTATAATTAGGATTATATTATACATCTTGTAGTTCATTTTTTCTATAATTATTCCAATAAAATAAACAAGTAGTCATGCAAATGCAAGATTAAGTATACATAGATACATTTACTCACACGCTCAGTAAAAAAAAGGGTAATTGGATGGGAAACCCCTCATCTCATGTACCATTTGGTACCCACTAATCCCTCAGCCAGGCTAGTGTACAGGTGAATCTCATCCACTTAATAATCCCTTGATTATATCGAGTTTGCCTTTGGCAAGACTCGAACTCAGGACTTCTCCTGGAAATTGACGGTTGGTGGCCACTGGGCTATTACCCAGTGGTTACTTCTAGTCAAATATAGTTTCAAGCTAACCATGTTTTCCATAATACACCCACCAAGGTGTTTTCATGTTTCTTCAGTAAAAGGTTCGAGTTCAAAACCTCTTTAATTAGACAAATATCTTAAGGGTGACTAGTAAAATGGTTACTAACGGTAAAAAAGATAAACTAATCAGATCGTATATACTTGAGTCAAAAAGTTTTGGAAAATAAAAAACACTTCTCTCATTACCATGCTTCCCATATAAGTATTTGCTAAAATAATTTTTCACACACAATCAATCATTATCAGTCTGTTATTTAAGATGTTTGTTGTTGACATATATCTCAAGTCTCGACTACTTTGATAATCACAAAAAACATACCTATCCACTTCAGAATGAAAATCACACCTACTATACAATGCATCAAAAGGCGATCGATTGTTTGATTTTTAGAGCTTTTAAAGTGGGTATGTAATGTAATAGTTCACTTGAATCCACTCATATGATCCTCTTATTCAATAGTAGTTCTCGATCTAAGAGCACATGGTATGGTGCTCACTGCTCAGCTTCATCCGGCGTTGCTTAGTTCACTTTGATGATACCCGATGCTTTTAATAATCGTCTTAAGATAGTTCACTTAGGGCGCGTTTGGTTCACAGAATGATTTGGGAAGGAATTGAATCTGTCAAAGGAATTGGAATCTGAAGGAATGGAATTTGACGGAATGTTTTTGATTTTTTTAAGATTCAAGTGAGGGACGGAATGAAATTCCTTCCCCCATCCCCAAGGAATGGAGATTCCATCAAATGAGGGAATGTTTACATTCCAACGGAATGTGATTCCTCCATCTTTAACCAACCAAACACGCTAAGGAATGGAATTCAATTCCAATTCCATCAGATTCCATCAAATTCTGTGAACCAAACGCGACCTTATTGTAAATTTGTGATGATATATAACTCCTCATCAACAGATATATAGACACCAGGAATAGAAGCTAATATAAACAAATTGATTATCTTTTCAAGACCATACTCTAATTAATCAATAATATAGTAACATGTCACCGAATTCTTTTTCAACATTCCCACATATATTAACTATTTTGAAATAACATTTAAAGAAATATGACAATATATATACACACTATACAGTATGTGTTTGTGAAAAGAATATTATTTGTTAAAAAAAAGTGAGTATGTAGCTGTTAAATACTTAAACTTAGGTATAAAACCTTCATTATATATTTTTTAATATTTATTGTATAATGAATAAATAATTCAGCTCTTATGTTTTTATAAATTAAAATATTAAAATGTGAAAATTTTCATATCCAAACTTAAATATTGTTGAAAATAATGTAATCTTATTCTCAAAATATTATTGCTTATTGTGTGATTAGCTTATTTCAGGTTTATAAGCTGCTTAATGAAGTGCTTAATGGATTCTGGACTTCAAATGATATTTCTGGACTTAAAAGGGCCTATTCTGTACAAGAAGAAAAGAGAGAAGTACAGGGGTCGTTTGTGACTTTCTTGAAAGTTCCCTTGTATAAATATATAGTTATAACCCGATTAGGGTTATAACAATTTTCATTATTGTTTCTGGTTTTCTTATTCTCTCTCTCTCATTCGATCTGTTAAGTGTGTAAAAGTTACAATCGAGATTGTAATAGAACATTCAACAATATAGTTGAGTGAATCCATACCTGATTAGCAGTGGTGGATATTTGTTATTTGAGGTTGAAATAATCAATTTAGATTGATTATTTTTCTGGTTGATTGTTGAATTAATTGAAGTTAATTCGTTATTGAGAATTTGTTCATGGTAAGAGAGCCAGGTTTATTGAAGAATTTCGTGTTTAATCGAATTAATTCTTTATAATAATAAATCTAGGGTTTCGAGATCTCCGATTTAGGGTTTCGCTCTTTTTTGGGGATTTTGTGTTTAGATCTGGTTATTGTTAACGGCGTATGATCAATTGATCACCGTTACTGTTTCTAGATCCGATTGTGATTGTAAACCCTAATTTTTGAGAAAATTAGGGTTAGGGTTTTACTATTCATCGACTAAGTGAATCGATCGAATAGTACGGCTGTTGCTTCTTGATTCTGCTATTCATCGACTAAGTGAATCGATTGAATAGTAGAGTTCTTCTTCTCCTTCGTTCATCCGATAGCACTGTTTGTCTTCTTCTTCCTCCTTATTTTTTTTTATTAAAAATTCTGTTTTATCTTATTCTCATTCAAAACAACTGTGCTAATACTTGACCTGCCTTCTTTGAGAGGTTAGGAATCCTGTCCCTGGCACTTTTGCGAGGATAAGATTTATTTTCAAATATATATATATATATATATATATATTTTCTGTTCTTTTTTAATATTGTTTGTTTGTTTGTTCTTATCTGATTAATTTAGATTAATTGATATCTGTTTGTGATAGTTGTGCTGTTATTTGAGTTTAATTGTCTTTGTGTTAGTGATTAATTGAGATTAACTGCTATTTGATCTGTGATTGATTAATTGAAGATTAATTGGAACAATGGATGATGATAACTTGAATGGTTATGGAGAATATGGTTATGTGTCTAATAATGATTCTGAAGATAATGTTACTCAGATTAGCAAACTGGATCTAAGTAGTCCTTTACACTTGCATCCTAATGATTCTTCAACTTTGTCTATTGTGTCTATTAAACTTAAAGGAACTGAAAATTATCAAATCTGGAGTTGTGCTATGATTTTGGCTTTAGAAGCAAAAAATAAAATTGGATTTGTTGATGGAACTTGTAGAAGGTCTAATACTGATGAAGTTCTAGGTAAACAGTGGGATAGGTGTAATGCTGTTGTACTTTCCTGGATTCTTAATTCTATTAATGAAGAGTTATATTTAGGGCAAATCTTTAGTAGAAAAGCTAGTCTTGTTTGGAAAGAATTGAAGGAAACTTATGACAAAGTTGATGGTTCTGTGATCCTTAATTTGCATCATAAAATTAATTCTTTGTGTCAAAATGGTATGCCATTATCTGATTATTATCACAAGTTAAATGCTCTATGGAAACAGTTTGATGCTTTGGTGCAATTACCTAGATGTACTTGTCATGCTGCTTCTGATTTTACTAAGCATACTCAATTAATGAAACTGATGCAATTTTTGATGGGACTTGATGATATGTATGTGAATGTGAGAAGTACAATCTTAACTAAAGAACCATTACCTGATCTTAAAACTGCTTATTCTATCTTGTCTAGAGATGAGTCACATAGGGGTTTAACTTCTAATTCTGGTTCTCAAAAATCTAATTCCTCTGCTTTCATGTCTAAAGTTGGTTCTGGTAATTCTTTTCCTTCTGTGAACAATTTTTCAAAGAACAGAACTAATAATTCTCAAAATTCTAGTAGAGGTTCTTCTGTTGTCTGTGAGAATTGTGGTTTTAATGGTCATACTATGGATAAATGTTTTAAGATAATTGGATATCCACCTAATTTTGGAAAGAAAAAATTTAATTCTCAAGGAGGTCAAAGAAAGTTTGCTAATAATGTTTCTTCTTCAAATGCTGCAAGTTCTTCTTCTACTAATCTTTCTGATGAACAGTTAGCTAGAGTTCTTAATTTGCTAAAGGATAATCCAGAGTCTTCTCAAGGTGTGAATGCCAATATGGCAGGTGTGTTGTTTAATACTAGTAAAATTTTTCATGAAAACTTTAAAAGGTTTTTTTGCTCTAATTCAAATATAAGACCTAGATATTCTAAAAAGGGCTGGATTAATGATTCTGGAGCTAATCATCATATTACATTTTCTGATAATAATATGGTTGATGTCATTGATGTTTCTGCTTTTAAAATTAAAGTTGGTCATCCTAATGGTACTTATGCATATGTTCAGAAAATTGGTAACTTACAATTAACAGATTATTTAACCTTATATGATGTTTTAGTTGTTCCAGAATATTGTGTTAGCTTATTATCTGTTCATAAAGTTGCTAAACATAGCAAGTATCTTATTGCTTTTGATGATAATTTTTGTTATGTGATGACTCAGGATTTGAATTCAATGAAAATTCTAGGAACTGGTAGACAAGTTGGTGGTCTGTATTACATTGTAGAGAATCTTCAAGGTATTGATAGATGTATTACTTGCAATGTGTCTAAAACTATTTGGCATAGCAGATTAGGTCATCCTGCTGATAATGTGTTAAATAAACTTCAATCTGATTTACACTTTAAACATGAACCTAATTTGAATTGTGAAGTCTGTTTATATGCTAAACAAACTAGAGATCCTTTTTCCTAAAAGTAGTCATAAATCTGAATTTGTGGGTCAACTTGTTCATTTAGATGTTTGGGGACCTTATAAGGTTACTGGAAGAGGTGGTTTTAGATATTTTTTAACTATTGTTGATGATTTTACCAGGGCTGTTTGGGTATACTTGTTGAAATCTAAAGATGAAGTTCTTGAAAATGTCATTGCTTTCTATAATCTGTTAAAGAATCAGTTTAATAAAACCATTAAGACTTTGAGAAGTGACAATGGAACTGAATTTACTAATAAACTGTTTTCTACATTTGTTGAAACAAATAGGATTCTGCACCAAACTTCTGTTGTGTATACACCACAACAAAATGGTATTTGTTAGGTCCAGATTTAGTCCAGATTTACTGGACTCGCTCCAGACTCGACTACTGGAGACTTACTGAAGATCTGTCCAGAAACGTGCTCTACTGGACCTACTCCAGACTTGGAATCTGGAGTCCCTCTGAAGATTTGTCCAGAAATAATGGAAGACCAGTGAGCAAATACTTGTATAGGAAATCTGGAGTATTCTCCAGATGAGCTCACTGGACTTCACCCCAGTCCAGATCAACTCTACTGAAGACATTCTCACTGAAGTCAAAGACTGAAGTCAGAATAAAGAAGACTTACAAATGGCGGAGTCCACTGGAAGTCTTACCAGATCTGTACACTGGAGGATTGTCAGTGTTCTAGACCCTACAAGTCTGAACACTGATATCGAGGATTGACTTTTGCCTTTACACACTTTCCAAAGAACAATCCACTTGTTCTTTACCAAAGTATACGTGTGTAAAGGTGGTTGGATAAAAGGATACAAAGTCATTTGATGTGACTTTATCCTTATTCCTTATCTAATACATTTAATGTTCTTGTCGGATCATTAAATGCATGCAACCAGATTTGTACGACACAAAATTCACTGGTGAATTTTGTTGCCTATAAATACAAAGTCATTTCCTTGAGAAAAATACTTTTAAGCATACACTTTGCATGAAAGTGAATTTGTCTAAATACTCTCGATCTTAAACAGGATACTTCACAACTTTAAGTATCTCGATCCAAAAGAGTTATTTGACAAATATAGATCATTTGTAATTCATAGGTTGTTAGGATACATACTTATTTGTATTATCTTGATTCCGCACAACCTTGTATTTTATTTAACATCAAAAATAAAATACACAATTGAAAAATACATAATGTTCCACTTTACTTGTTTGTTGCTTTAAGTCTTGTATTACTTTGTTTATATATTCTTGCATTTATTTACAAGTAATACTAGTCCATTCTAGTGATTATTAGACTTGTTGTATTTTACACTTTCCTGGTTAACCATCGAACTTAAGGGACTCACATTTGGTATCAGAGCAGAAGGCTAAACATTGCATAGATCTGTTTCTTGATGGCTAACCAAGAAAATACACAAGGAAGTTTTAATCTTGGTCCCGATCCTAATGCTAATATTAATGATCAAAATGAACCACCTATTGTTAATAACACTAATCCACCTCCTCCTCCTACTCCTGCTTCTCCATACGTGCATGTGCACTACTCAAATAATCCTGTTCCTAAATTCAGTGGGAACAGTGATGAATTTGGTACGTGGAAGGCTAGGATGGTTTTGCATGTCACTGGTATTGAGAGGAACATGATGAAAATTTTAAATGAAGGTCCTTATGTACCAACATCACCTCTCAATCCCCTTCTTGATCCTTCTGGATCTAGAAGAGGAAGGGAAAAGAGGGAGGAACATTGGTCTGAAGAGGAGAGGAGATTGGTGAATCTAGACACCCTTCTCAAAAACATGATCCTCGGGCCGTTCCTGAAACCCTAATTCCCACACTAGTTCTTTTTCCTAGTGCTAAAACCATGTGGGATGAACTTTTAAACCAACATGAAGGAGGAGATGACACCATTGTCACCAGAAAGGTCTCCTTAAATAAGAGGTATGAGTCATTTTTTGCTTAGCCTAACGAGTCTCTCACTGGTACTTACACCAGATTTATGAGTATCATAAACCAATTGAGAGGTCTTGGGGTTGAGAAGGACAAGGATATACTTCTGGAGAAATTTTGTGATATTCTACCCACCAAATGGTCTCACATGATCCAGGTCTTACGACAAGGTAAAACTCTACACACACACACTCTCTCAACTCTATATGGAGCTTTCAGGTACACTGAAGAAAATCAAGCTCAGAGAGTGGTGGCAGAACAAGATGCTTTTAACCATGCCTCCAGTAGTCCTAATGTGGTTAGTCATACTGAACCACATAGGACAACACTGATATCTTCTGAGAATGTATTTTCTATGAAGAAGATGGTGTCTGAACTCATGGATTCTGGAGAGACCAGTCAAATCTCTCCAGACTGTTGTGATGAAACTGATGATGATGACCTCATTGCAATGATTGCTAAAACGTTTAACCATTTCAAAGCAAGAGCAACTAGGCCATCTGGACAATTTGCATCCAGTTCTTCAACTGATAAGACCAATTTGACATGCTTTAAGTGTGGTAAAAAGGGTCATTTCATGAAAGATTGCAGGTCCAACCAGTTTGTATCCAAGCCTGGTCCATTCTCTTCTAATAATAAGCCTGGTGATAGCTATAAACTGAAATATAAAAAGCTTAAGGCCCAGATTGCTCTCATAGCACAACAAATTGAAAACAATAATAAGTGCATGATTGCAACAACTGAAGAGAAGTGGGTTCCTTCTGATGAATCATCTGTTGATGAAGAAGAAGAAAGAGATTGCTGTTACATGGCTCTGGCAGACGATGTTTATGGAAAGGGGAATGTGTACGTGATGGATATGGAAAGCTCTCCTTTAGAGCAGTGTTTCTATACTCAAGCTGATGAAGACACAAACTGGTTATGGCACAAAAGGTTATCCCATTTAAATTTCAAGAATATTAATAAGTTGTCCAGAAAACAACTTGCAGATGGGATACCTTCAGTTTCCTTCAAAAAGGAAAGGCCATGTCCAGGATGTGAGATGGGTAAGCAAAAATGTATCAGTTTCAAGACCAGACAGAATTTCAGCATATCTGAACCCCTTCATATGCTTCATATGGACCTCTTTGGTCCAGTGAATGTTCAGACTCGTGCTGGTAAAAGATACACCCTGGTGATCGTAGATGAATTCTCCAGATATTGTTGGGTGATCTTTCTGAGGTCTAAAAGTGAAGCTGCTGCTGAAATCATCAGTCTTATCAAGCAAATTGAGCTCAAGTACAGTCGAAAAGTGTGTCAGTTAAGAAGTGACAATGGAACAGAATTCCAGAATGCAACTCTGGAGTCATTCTGTACTGACACTGGCATCTCCCAGAATTTCTCATCAGCCCGCTCTCCAGAACAAATTGGAGTGGTGGAAAGGAAGAATCGAACGCTGATAGAAGCTGCCAGGAGTATGCTTGCTGAATCTGGTCTGTCTACCAGTTTCTGGGCGGAAGCAATTGCAACTGCTTGCCACACCCAGAATCGATCAGTGTACATCAAAAGACACAAAAAGACAGACTATGAAGTCTTAAGAAATAGAAAACCAAATATTGGTTATTTTCACGTTTTTGGATGTCCAGTTTACATCCTGAATGACTCCAGTCAGTTAGGCAAATTTGATGCCAAAGCTGATGAAGGGTATTTCTTAGGCTATTCAGCCATTCGCAAGGCCTTCAGAGTCTACAACAAGAGACTGGAGAAGGTCCATGAGTCAATTCATGTCACATTTGATGAATCAAATGCTGCAATCAACAAGAAGCCAGCCCTTGACACTTCCCCAGTAACTCCAATTGTCTTTTGTGAATCTGATCCTATAAACGACAAAAATGAAGATTCAAAAGACACAGTTTCCAGTCATCCTGATCTGGAACCTGTTCAGAAAAAGAAACTCTCCAGTAGTACTCCATTCAATCCTTCTATTATTTTCAAACTACCCTCTGAAATTAATATTGGAGCAGATGTTCGTACTACTCCCCCAGTATCAGTGTCAGTTGAGAATAGACCAGAAATGTCTTATGAAGAATTCCAAACTGAACCAGTACTTCAGGAAATGCCTTCAAATGAAGAATTTCATGATGCAAATCGTGATTTAAATGACTCAGATGAAGATACTGAAGTAGTCTGGAAAGATCCTCCTCCAGAAGCAACTCCAGAGGAGACTCAAATGAATTCTTGCACTGATATTGTTGTCAGTAACAATCCTGGTCAGTACTCCAGATGGAAAAAAGCTCATCCTATTGATCAGATCATAGGTGACTCCAGTAGAGGAGTTCAGACCAGAAGAGCCTCCAGTAATCAATGCTTATACGTTAGTTTTCTATCTTTGATGGAACCAAAGAAGATTGACGAGGCTATGGAAGATCCAAGCTGGGTGACTGCTATGCAAGAAGAGCTTCACCACTTCGAAAGGAACAAGGTCTGGTATCTGGTTCCTTTCCCAGTTGGAAAGAAAGAACCAATTGGAACAAGATGGGTCTTCAGAAATAAAGTAGATGAAGATGGCCACGTAATCAGAAACAAGGCCAGACTGGTAGCACAAGGCTACTGCCAGTCAGATGTCGACTTTGATGAATCATTTGCTTCAGTGGCTAGACTTGAAGCGATTAGAATATTCTTAGCATTCGTTGCTTATCATCAGTTCAAGGTCTACCAGATGGATGTAAAGAGTGCTTTCTTGAATGAAAAGCTTGAAGAAGAAGTTTATGTCAGACAACCACCAGGTTTCGTTGATGAAAAGCATCCACGTTGGGTATATCGTCTGGACAAAGCGCTATATGGCCTCAGACAAGCCCCACGTGCCTGGTATGACACTCTGACTAAACATTTGTTGAAAAATGGTTTCAAACGAGGTGCAATTGACAATACCTTATTTATTCTTCATGAAAAAAGTAATCTGTTAATGGTACAAATTTATGTTGATGATATGATTTTTGGGTCTACTGATGAAAACATGTGCAAGAAATTTTCGAAAATAATGTCAACTGAATATGAGATGAGTTTAATGGGTGAATTAACATATTTTCTTGGACTCCAGATTAAACAAAACAAAGATGGCATCTTTATTAATCAGGAAAAATATGTTAGAGATCTTTTAAAGAAATTTGATATGAACTCTTCACCATCTAAACCAACTCCAATTTCTGCACCACTGACACTGGACTCCGATCCAGATGGAAACCAGTGAACACCACTGTCTATAGAGGCATGGTTGGTTCACTGATGTATTTAACTGCCAGTAGACCAAATATTATGTTTTCAACATGTTTATGTGCCAGATATCAGTCTAATCCAAAGGAATCTCATATGCTTGCTGTAAAGCGCATAATGAAGTATCTTAAAGGTGTCCCCAGTCTAGGTCTTTGGTATCCCAAAGGCTCAGGCATGGATCTAATGGGTTATTCAGATTCAGATCATGCAGGTTGTAAGATAGATAGGAAATCCACAACTGGTGGATGTCATTTCCTAAGTGGCAAACTGGTCAGCTGGACCAGTAAGAAGCAAACTTCAGTTTCATTGTCCACTGCTGAAGCTGAATACGTGTCTGCAGCCAGTTGTTGTGCTCAGATACTCTGGATGAAGAACCAGTTGCTTGATTATGGTATTAAATATTCAAAGACCCCAATCTTTTGTGATAATACCAGTGCCATTGCTATCTCAAACAATCCAGTCATGCACTCCAGAACGAAGCACATTGATCTCAGGTATCACTTCATTCGTGATCATATTATGAAAAACAACATCGAACTCCATTTTATTCCCACTGACAAACAACTCGCTGACATTTTTACCAAACCTCTGGATGTCAAAACTTTTGAATTTCGTGTTGGTGAGTTGGGAATGTTAAACCCTTAAATCTGGTAACTGCTCAGATATTGAACGCCTTTGTGTACTATCTTTGCATTATTAGATTTCTGGAACATTCCAGGGAAAGACTTGAAAGATATTTTTTTCTTAAAAAATGTTTTAAGTTCAAAGGAAATTTATTAATTTATTTTCTCACTGGACAAACTCTTCAGAAAATATTACTGGTGCTTTGTAAATGTGTCCCTCTCACTGGTAACTGGACAGATTGAAGTGCGTGTTTGAGGTGACTTATGTCTCCTTGTAAATGTGTACCTCTCATTTGTCTGAATTAGTTGACATGCAAGTTTGAGGTTACCAGTCTTTCAAAAATGGTTTTCACTGGTACTTTACTGGAGTGTCCAGTCAACCTCCAGATGCACTGAAATATGTCAAAATATTTTCTAAATACTTGGTCTTTGTGTGTGCCACGTAAGCAAATCTTTTTGAAGATATTTTTTTCTTAAAAAATGTTTTAAGTTCAAAGGAAATTTATTAATTTATTTTCTCACTGGACAAACTCTTCAGAAAATATTACTGGTGCTTTGTAAATGTGTCCCTCTCACTGGTAACTGGACAGATTGAAGTGCGTGTTTGAGGTGACTTATGTCTCCTTGTAAATGTGTACCTCTCATTTGTCTGAATTAGTTGACATGCAAGTTTGAGGCTACAAGTCTTTCAAAAATGGTTTTCACTGGTACTTTACTGGAGTGTCCAGTCAACCTCCAGATGCACTGAAATATGTCATAATATTTTCTAAATACTTGGTCATTGTGTGTGCCACGTAAGCAAATCTTTTTGAAGATATTTTAATCCTACGTGGCATGTAAATTTTTCAACGTAATGATGGTATTTTTACCTTGGGAAATCAAAAAGAGCAACTTGTTAGTGTTTGTGGGCTGTAAACTGTCACACATTTATGTGTGATGTGATGTAATTAATGCGGATCTCAGAACCTCGATCAAAATTATATTTGATAATTTCAAATAAACCGTTTGAGTTCCACATTCTTTCTCCTATTTATACCCACTTTCAATTTCATTTGCATTTACTTCTAACATATTTACTCCCAAATCTTTCAAATTCCTTCATTTACTTCTTAATTCATTTTCCAATCATCATCATCTCTCTTATTTACTCCATTTATATTCAATTCCTTCATCAATTCTTCATCATAACCTATATATATTCAATTTCATATTCATTTATTCTGTATAAAATGGCACCTAGACAGTCAAAATCGCTCAAAAATCTCCTTGCCGCTGAATATGCCCCTTCTGATAATGTTGAAAGGGCACCTCATATTAATCTTGAGGCAAATGCCATTAGAATCAACATGAATAACTGGATGGCAAGACTCTCTCTTTCCAGTGTTCATGATGCCGAATCGATTATTGGGAGATTAAACTCATTCTTTCTCTCTTGCCCATTATATGGTGCGTTAACATTAAATTCAGAAAGGATGTACCACGAGTACCTGTGTGAATTCTGGTACACTACAACATTTGATGATGAAACTTCATCTATCAATTATACTCTCAAGGGAGGTACCAGATCCCTTGGTTTCACTGCAAGTCTGCTCAGGTCTGTTCTACAGTTAAACTATCATGAACAGAATGAGTTGCCTATTGAGCTTCCCACTGGTATCAATACAAGGGAAGTATGCAGGCTGATGGGCACACGGATATCTTGGATGAGCATGGCCAGCTATCCAGGAAAGGGACTATCTACATGAGCAAGCTGTCAGACTCATGGAGATATTTCTTCACTCATATTGTTGAATGTCTGGGAGGCAGTTCTGGAGGGTTAGACCAGATCAATCAAACCCATCTCCAGATTGCCTACTGTTTATGGTTTGGGCTTAGAGTGGACTTTGCCCAGATTCTTTTTGATGACCTGGTAGAGCGTCTCAGAGTGAAGGGAAGAAAACCTTTTGTTCCATATATTCGTTTCCTTTCACTGCTGTTTAAAAATGGTCTTGGAGACCAGTATGATTTTGATACTACTCACTTTTCTGTGAGTGAGTATATGAGAGATTTGGTCAATCTCAGATCTCCATTGGACGAGGTAGATATTCCTCAGTCCATGCTTACCTTCCAAAGGGAAGAAGCTGAAATGGCTCCAGATAGAGGTCAAGCTGTTGAAAGAGCCTCTGGAGACCAAGATGTACAGATCATTGAAGCTGTACAACCAATTAGACAAGTGGCTCCTGAAGGTCAAGTACAAGAAGTTGTTGAACCTTCCAGACGACCTAGAACTAACAGGCGTCTGATAAGAGCAGGACTTCAGGTGAATCCTGAAAGACATCCTGGGGATGTTATGAATTTGGATGGGTCTCCAATTTTTGAAGAGAACGTACAAGAGGTTGTTGGGCAGGTAACTGATGAACAAATTGAAAATGTTGCCCAAGTTGTTGAGCAGGTTGTTGAGGAAGTTGAGCAAGAGGCTCAAATAGACTTAAATGTAGGGGCTGGTGAACAAGTGAATGTAGAGACTGGTGAACAGTCTGGTGAACAGACAGTTGGGATGGCTCCAGAATGGGATGACGTAGATTCCCCAATGTCTGAAGGTTTTGATGCAAACTTGAATTTTCTGGGTGAAGATGTCCAAGAAGAAGAAAGTCTACCAGAAATGCCACCACCTCCACCAAAAATGCCACCACCACAATCAAACAACATACCACCACCACCACCACCTTCAATTCCAGCACACACTCAATACTTCACTCCAGCAACCACTCAACCTTCACAATCTCAACCTCCACCTCGTGCGCCGGAGTCACCAGTTGCAACATCTGAAGCTGCAACTGAAGAGGACTGGGCACAAGTTCCTCTAATGACCAGATTACCTTCAACTCTTGAACCTCCCAGTGGTCTCTCCACTTCATCTTCTGCCGAGGTCCAAGGCCTTTTAAGTAAGGTGGCGGACCTGGAGAGATCACTCCAGACTTCATCTCAGGTTATTTCAGACTTCAAATCTTTATTATCAAATAACCTTGCTTCTGAGATGAATGTATTTGCTGGGAATGAGAAGCTGGTTTATGAGAAGCTTGATGAACTGGTACTGGCCACAAACAAAAACACTGAAAATTTCAAAGTGGCAGTCCAGG
Source organism: Erigeron breviscapus (assembly GCA_034093135.1). Taxonomy (NCBI): domain Eukaryota; kingdom Viridiplantae; phylum Streptophyta; class Magnoliopsida; order Asterales; family Asteraceae; genus Erigeron; species Erigeron breviscapus. The sequence goes on along the minus strand of CM067169.1, from coordinate 37,873,220 downwards.
GTCTAGAGACAAGGTTGGTTAATTCTGTTCAGACTGCAGTCACTGGCGAACTGGCAGGTCTGAAAGAAGATGTTCAGAACTTGGTTTTCAGGGTCAGTTCTCTGGAGACTAGACCCACACTAGACCAGGATGCAGTTGTCAGCACAATAAGTGATGCATGTACAAGGAAGTTCAGAAACAATATGCAGAAAGAAATATGTGAAGAAGTTTCTGAGACTGTTCTTCGTAGCATTCATGATGGGGTGTTACCCCAAGTAGACAAGTTACTGGATGAGAAGTTGCCAAAACACTTGCCTAAAGCTGTTGCAAATGTTCAGAAGGAAGTGCAGGCACTTAAGAAAGTTGTGACTGAAACAACTCCAGTAGCAGGTACAACATTTGGTGCACTGGACAGACTTATGCTTGAAGAATTATGGAATGATTTCAAGTCAAGGATTGGTGATCATTCCAAGGGGGAAAAGTCGTCTGGTGACCAAACACTAAAGCAATTGTCACAAAGCATATGGCACTGAAGCCGGGCTAACTGAAGGAGCTACTGGAACTGAAGCCAGTGAGCCCCAGTTTGAGTCCTTCCCAGATATTCCATCAACTCTGAAGTCAGTTAAGGGAAAACAACAAATGGAATCTGGAGAGGAAGAGCAAACTGTTGAAGATGCTGATGATGAAACATCCAAGAAGCTTGAACAAGAATGCATCATGATAGAGATTTTCAAAAGAAATCAAAAAGATGAACTGATGGCCCATCAAAGGGAGATGGCAACTATGGGTACTCTGGATTCTTACAATGCTGGCAGGTTAGGCATTAATATTGAAGTGTATAAAAAGATGAAGGATGACCCCAGAGTTCATCAATGTTTGAGTTTATTGGATGATGTTCATGTACGCTCTTTCTACGCCGAAGAGGAACAAGTCTATGATTCTATAATTTATGGCGTGAGTGTACCAGAACTCATCAGACAAAGAAAGGATGAACTGGTAAGCCTCTAGAAAAAGATCAGAAAGAACGCTGGTGCTCTGGAGATAGAGTACAGGAAGCGACTTACTGGCTTATCAAAATTGACTGCCAGACAAATCAAAGCAATCAAAGATGCTGATGTAAGCAATTTCATTCCCTTGGACACTTCTCGAAAAATCAATCGTCAAGAACTCCAATCTGCTGTAGAGCAAAGGAGAGTGTCCAAGGAAACTGAATCATTGATCCAGCAAGCTAAGCTGAAAGAAAAATACAATGAGATGTTGAATTTCAGGGCTGATGCCAGAAGGATCACTGGTGCTGAAATCAAATTGGCTGAAGATTATGAAGGCATGTCTAAGTTTGAAGTAAAGTTGACCAGGGAGGGTAACTTTACTGATGAGAGGAAAAGTACTCCAGTCCAAGCATTTGGATGGAGTGAACTGAAAGAAATCGCTTTAACGTTCAGGGGGAAGACAAATGTGTCGACTGATGTTAAAGCATTTCTGAAAAGAATTGAAAAGGTATGGAGAAGAAAGCAACAGATGGAAGTTGCAATGGGCATCAGATCACCAGAATCAATACCATCTTCTCCATCACCAAAGAGAAAGGCTACTGAAGATGCTCCAGGACAGACATCAAAAAGAAGGGCCTGACTCTTATCATTTACTTGTTGTAAATTTATTGTTTTATGAAACTTGTATACTATTTATCAGTTGATGTATGTAATAATAGTTGCAATTTTTGATTCATATAAGTAAATGATCAGATTTAGTCTAAGTTAGAACTTAAATGATGAAACTGAAAACACTCATGATCTATAAAGTATTTTTCAGTAACTTAGATTTTTAGACTAAGTCAAAACTTGTGTTTTTCAAGCATACAAAATGTATAGATTCAAGCTTGAAAACACTTGCATTATTTTTAAACAAATAGGGGGAATTTGTTAGGTCCAGATTTAGTCCAGATTTACTGGACTCGCTCCAGACTCGACTACTGGAGACTTACTGAAGATCTGTCCAGAAACGTGTTCTACTGGACCTACTCCAGACTTGGAATCTGGAGTCCCTCTGAAGATTTGTTCAGAAATAATGGAAGACCAGTGAGCAAATACTTGTATAGGAAATCTGGAGTATTCTCCAGATGAGCTCACTGGACTTCACCCCAGTCCAGATCAACTCTACTGAAGACATTCTCACTGAAGTCAAAGACTGAAGTCAGAATAAAGAAGACTTACAAATGGCGGAGTCCACTGGAAGTCTTACCAGATCTGTACACTGGAGGATTGTCAGTGTTCTAGACCCTACAAGTCTGAACACTGATATCGAGGATTGACTTTTGCCTTTACACACTTTCCAAAGAACAATCCACTTGTTCTTTACCAAAGTATACGTGTGTAAAGGTTGTTGGATAAAAGGATACAAAGTCATTTGATGTGACTTTATCCTTATTCCTTATCCAATACATTTAATGTTCTTGTCGGATCATTAAATGCATGCAACCAGATTTGTACGACACAAAATTTACTGGTGAATTTTGTTGCCTATAAATACAAAGTCATTTCCTTGAGAAAAATACTTTTAAGCATACACTTTGCATGAAAGTGAATTTGTCTAAATACTCTCGATCTTAAACAGGGATACTTCACAACTTTAAGTATCTCGATCCAAAAGAGTTATTTGACAAATATAGATCATTTGTAATTCATAGGTTGTTAGGATACATACTTATTTGTATTATCTTGATTCCGCACAACCTTGTATTTTATTTAACATCATAAATAAAATACACAATTGAAAAATACATAATGTTCCACTTTACTTGTTTATTGCTTTAAGTCTTGTATTACTTTGTTTATATATTCTTGCATTTAGTTACAAGTAATACTAGTCCATTCTAGTGATTATTAGACTTGTTGTATTTTACACTTTCCTGGTTAAACATCGAACTTAAGGGACTCACAGTATTGTTAAAAGAAAGCATAGACATATTCTTAATGTCAGTAGATCTCTTATGTTTCATGTAACATCCCAAACTTTTCTTTACTAGTTGACTAATGCCGTTAAGTCAATATTGTGTGTGTCGTTAAGTCTATTTTAGATTTTATGCATATGTGTAGTTAATGTGTGTTATGTGTGAGGCTTGAAAGCCTAAATGTTAATGTAGTATAAATGTGTGTAATATGAAGATTAATGTCTATGTAGTGACATTTAATGAAGGATTAATGATGTATATGGTCATTAAAGTAGTTTGTGACCAATAATGAAGCATTAGGAAGCTTAGGGACTAGTTTTGACATAGGAGCAAAGTAAAAAACGGGTTAAGGAGTTTAGGGAGTGTCATTAGGTCATTAGTTGCAGATTTCCTTCCTTCTAAACGAGCCCTAACCGCCCCACATAGTTTCTCCATCAAATTGCAAGCCGAAAAGCTTCCTTACGTGTGATTTGAGTGTGTGTTGTCAAGAGTTTTGCATCCTATTTGATATCTACAGGTAGAGCAGGTATAATTTCATTGTTTTCGGGTCCTTTTGATATTATGAGTCATTAGGATTAATTATTGGATTATGGAGGAATCGTTTAACGAAGATTAATGGTGGTTTGGATGGATTAAAGTCATATACGGTGTAATTAATGATTGAAATGCTTTGTAATGGTCTAAATATGAAGGATTATGATGTATTGAATATGTATTATAGACCTGGAGTCGTTTGGGGTCGAATTGGGGATGGAAAACGATTTTGTAAAAGTGCAGGTCGAAGGAGAGTTGCGGCGCAACGCCTAGTTGCGGCGCAACTCAATTCCAGAAGAATAAGTTGCGGCGCAACATAAGGTGTTGCGGCGCAACTGGGGGCTTGAGCTGCGGCGCAACTCACCAGTTTTCAGCAAACTTATAGTTTTGAATCGTAACATCGTTTTGACACGCAGATTAGACCTGAATCATAAGTGAGTCTTTAAAGTGTATGGGTCTAGTTATTGGTCTTAATGACGTGAGTTTGTAGCTTGTCTAATAGTCGTTTACTAATTATATGTAGACGAGCATAGTTGCTTTACACAGTGACTAGTTGTTGATTGTTGTGGACTACGCCGAGGTAAGATACACTACTTTGACACGTTGGGAGATTCAACGAAAAGCTGGTTTCAAATCATAAATACTTTCATTTGGTATCTTTATATTGCATGTGGGCATATGGGGTTACACGGGAGGTATTATGGGTTATGTAGTTGACCAGGAGACCAGAAATGCAGTCCCTAATGTAGTGAAACGAAGTATTGCTTAATGTAGTGTATTGTTATGCAGATTATGTAGTATTACGAAGTATCTCTTTATGCATGAAATGTAGAAATGAAGTTGATGTGTGATATATGCATGCTTACATGGCTTGTATACCTAGCTCACTAGACTTAGTAGGTTGCCATGTCACTTGCACGTTTAAGGATCCAAACGTAATGAAGATAAAGTGTGTAAATGTCTAGGAATGTGTGTTACCTAGACTATATGTGTGTGACGGTTTAGGAATGTGTGTTACCTAAACCATATGTGTGAAACCGAGCTCGTAATTATAATGCAGGGAAAGTGTTAAGCTTAACCCGTACTGGTCTTAGCCGGACGAGTGCGTTGACGTAGTTGTTGCTTGGGTGGCTCCTTGCAACATGGTCATTATAATGCAGGGCGAGTAATACGAGGGGTTTGACCAACCTCCACATACGGATTACTCTTGGATTGGCTTGCCATTCCTTAACGACGAAGTATGACTCGCCTTTTGGTGAAGCATCTAGTCGGGTGTGACTTATGTTACACTTATATGCAGTTAACGAAGATACGTGTGATAATGTGTGAATAAAATGAAGGATAGGCACATTTAGGGGGATTCATCCTAATCGATATGAAGTTGATATGCAGTTATGTGTGAACGTGTGATGTGTGTTGTGCCTAAATAAACTTGTCTAATAATGAAGATTGTTTTAATTGGACAAATGTTTTAATAACATAGTGTTATCTTACTTAGCTAATTCGTTAGCTAACACTTGTTTCTTAAATGTGGTTGTTCCCTCAGGTTTAGCTTGAAGGACTAGTTGATGCAGGAAGAGTGAGAGTTGGGTAGATGCATGCAGGAGAACTTAGCTACCCATAGACGACTATCTCTTTAGACATTTATTTACATTTCGTACTTGATGTCGAATTTATGTAGTATTGTTGAATGGTTGTTTTTTGTTGGGCAACCGTTGGGTTTTCATTTTAAACTATTTGATGGTATTGCATATAACACCAACTAAACGTAGAAATCGAACAGTTTTTATCGGTTTTGACTTTTAAAGTCTTTTCTTCCGCAATTTGACACTGTTAGGTGAAAGTTTTTGAAAAAATTTTCCCTCTAAAAAATAATAAACAAATAAATAAAACTTCTGATCCTAATTTGGTAAGTATAGAAGATCAGATGAACTTTTTTGATTCTCATGAGTACCCTTCATCTCCCAATGATGAAGAGAGAGATAGCAGTAGTGATGGTGATGGCAGCACAACACACTCTGGCAGTACTTCTGGTACTACTAGTGATGATGGTGCAGCAACACATGATTTAAATAATAATAATGATGCTGAGGGAATTGATCATTTAGATGATCAAGTTAATGAAGAGGCACTCATTGAGAATCAACCTTTAATTGAATATTTAAATGAAAATGCTCCTTCTAATGTTTTTGAACAGCCTTTAAGAAGGTCTGAAAGAACTTCTGTTTTTCCTTCTAGTAAATATAATGATTTTGTGGTTTATAGTAGTAACAAGTATGGTTTAGAGAAGTTTGTTTCTTATTCTGCCTTGTCTCCTTGTTGCTTGTCTTTTGTTACTGAGCTGAATAAAAGTACTGAACCACATAGTTTTGTGCAAGCTAGTAAAGAAAAACATTGGTTAGATGCAATGAACAATGAAATGGAAGCATTATATAGAAATAATACTTGGGAAGTTACTGATCTTCCCAAAGATAGAAAACCTATTGGATGTAAATGGATTTATAAGATTAAATATAATGATTTTGTGGTTTATAGTAGTAACAAGTATGGTTTAGAGAAGTTTGTTTCTTATTCTGCCTTGTCTCCTTGTTGCTTGTCTTTTGTTACTGAGCTGAATAAAAGTACTGAACCACATAGTTTTGTGCAAGCTAGTAAAGAAAAACATTGGTTAGATGCAATGAACAATGAAATGGAAGCATTATATAGAAATAATACTTGGGAAGTTACTGATCTTCCCAAAGATAGAAAACCTATTGGATGTAAATGGATTTATAAGATTAAATATAAGGCTAATGGTGAGATAGAAAGATATAAGGCTAGGCTTGTGGCTAAGGGATATAGTCAGAAAGCTGGTATTGATTTTGATGAAACATTTTCTCCTGTTGTGAAAATTGTGACTATTAGATGTTTAATTTCTTTAGCTGTGCAGAAAGGTTGGACTTTTAAAGTCTTTTCTTGCAATTGAGATGTTAAGTTTTTTGAAAAAATTTTCCCTCTAAAAAATAATAAACAAATAAATAAAACTTCTGATCCTAATTTGGTAAGTATAGAAGATCAGATGAACTTTTTTGATTCTCATGAGTACCCTTCATCTCCCAATGATGAAGAGAGAGATAGCAGTAGTGATGGTGATGGCAGCACAACACACTCTGGCAGTACTTCTGGTACTACTAGTGATGATGGTGCAGCAACACATGATTTAAATAATAATAATGATGCTGAGGGAATTGATCATTTAGATGATCAAGTTAATGAAGAGGCACTCATTGAGAATCAACCTTTAATTGAACATTTAAATGAAGATTTAAATGAAAATGCTCCTTCTAATGTTTTTGAACAGCCTTTAAGAAGGTCTGAAAGAACTTCTGTTTTTCCTTCTAGTAAATATAATGATTTTGTGGTTTATAGTAGTAACAAGTATGGTTTAGAGAAGTTTGTTTCTTATTCTGCCTTGTCTCCTTGTTGCTTGTCTTTTGTTACTGAGCTGAATAAAAGTACTGAACCACATAGTTTTGTGCAAGCTAGTAAAGAAAAACATTGGTTAGATGCAATGAACAATGAAATGGAAGCATTATATAGAAATAATACTTGGGAAGTTACTGATCTTCCCAAAGATAGAAAACCTATTGGATGTAAATGGATTTATAAGATTAAATATAAGGCTAATGGTGAGATAGAAAGATATAAGGCTAGGCTTGTGGCTAAGGGATATAGTCAGAAAGCTGGTATTGATTTTGATGAAACATTTTCTCCTGTTGTGAAAATTGTGACTATTAGATGTTTAATTTCTTTAGCTGTGCAGAAAGGTTGGACTTTATATCAGCTTGATATTAACAATGCTTTCTTATATGGTGACTTAAATGAAACTGTGTATATGGATTTACCTGAAGGATTCTTTGATCCTAATGACAAAAGTGTTTGCAAATTGAATAAATCTTTGTATGGTCTTAAACAAGCTCCTAGACAATGGAATGCTAAGTTAACTGAAGCCTTAATTTCTGATGGTTTTATTCAAAGTAAGAGTGACTATTCTCTGTTCACTAAAAATACTCAAAGTTATTTTATTGCCTTGCTTGTTTATGTAGATGATATCATTATCAAAGGTGATAATGAAAATGAGATAAAAGGGTTTAAAACTTATTTGCAGACTCAGTTTATGATAAAAGATTTAGGGATATTAAAATATTTCTTGGGTATTGAGGTAATTAAAACTGATAATGGTGTGTGTCTTAATCAAAGAAAGTATTGCTTGGATCTTATTTCTGAGTTTGGTCTGCTTGCTGGTAAGCCTATTGCTGTCCCTCTTGATCCAAATGTTCATCTTTCAAGTGAAGAGTCTGATACTGATCAAACTCTAAAGAATATTACTGAGTATCAAAGATTGATTGGTAGACTCATTTACTTGACTCATACCAGACCTGACATTGCTTATACTGTGCATTGTTTAAGTCAATTTATGCACAAACCTCTTGACTCTCATTTAAAAGTTGCATTAAGAGTATTGAGATACTTGAAATTTGCTCCAGGTAAAGGAATTCATATCTGGAAGTCTTCTAATCTCTCTCTTGAAGCTTTTGTTGATTCTGATTGGGCTAAATGCATTTCTAGTAGAAGGAGTGTGACTGGATATTGTGTTTATTTTTGTGGTAATCTTGTTTCTTGGAAAAGTAAAAAACAAAGCACTGTTTCTAAGTCTTCTACTGAAGGTGAATATAGAGCCATGGCTTCTATTACTTGTGAAGTTATTTGGATTGTTAAAATTTAAGAGGATTTACTTGTTAAAAATGTACTTCCTATTACAGTGTTTTGTGATAATAAATCTGCAATTAAGATTGCAGCCAACCCTGTTTTCCATGAAAGAACAAAACATTTAGAAATTGATCTCCATTTTGTGAGAGAAAAGATTTTGGCTGGAGTTGTCAAGATTGAGAAAATAGATGTTGCACATAATGTTGCAGACATTCTAACAAAAGGGTTGGACAAAAAATCCCATGATTTTCTGTGTAAAAAATTAACTCTTTTTAATGTATTTGAGAATAACATTAAGGGGGGATGTTGAAAATAATGTAATCTTATTCTCAAAATATTATTGTTTATTGTGTGATTAGCTTATTTCAGGTTTATAAGCTGCTTAATGAAGTGCTTAATGGATTCTGGACTTCAAATGATATTTCTGGACTTAAAAGGGCCTATTCTGTACAAGAAGAAAATAGAGAAGTACAGGGGTCGTTTGTGACTTTCTTGAAAGTTCCTTTGTATAAATATATAGGGTTATAACAATTTTCATTATTGTTTCTGGTTTTCTTATTCTCTCTCTCTCATTCGATCTGTTAAGTGTGTAAAAGTTACAATCGAGATTGTAATAGAACATTCAACAATATAGTTGAGTGAATCCATACCTGATTAGCAGTGGTGGATATTTGTTATTTGAGGTTGAAATAATCAATTTAGATTGATTATTTTTCTGGTTGATTGTTGAATTAATTGAAGTTAATTCGTTATTGAGAATTTGTTCAAATATCTAATAACCACATATTCTCATTTATCTTGTAAATGTCAATAATTGATAAGAATAAGAATACACACTATGGAAAATGAAATCAAGTATAAGACCACTTTTCTTTCTTGTAATCCATGTGAGTCTGGTTGTGTGAGTGTAGAACCGGTCACAAGTCACAACCCAAAATATTATCTTCTATAGAAGAAGACTATGTTGTAGTTCAAACGGGGTCCATTTTTATTCCTTTTCCAAAGTTCAATGAGAAAGTTAGGTTCACGTCACCACCTCTATATTTGTCCAAATTTTCTATAAAATTCGTATTATAATTTATCTTATTCAAGTATTCTGAAATGTTCATAGGTTTGGACAAATTGTTAGGTTTTGTTAGAATTTGAATTTTAATTTAATAGTAAGTGGACGGAATTTGACTATTTAGTAAATACTTTTTCTTTATTAACAATAGGTAAGATATTTATTTTAAAAGAGAAGGTTGTTAATAAAAAAGTAATATAAATTACTTTGTCAAAAGAGTTATTAATTAAAAACCAATATTGCACACTAAAAGAATATTAATATTTTGCTCAACAAAAGGAAGAACACTGCTATTTCTTTCATAATACTCGTAATTGTCTAGGCATTACATTACATGGTAGTCAATGATGATAACGATATGGCACATGCAAGCAACTATAAAATTTTGACATTGACAAAGATACCATTTTTCTCTATGAACCAACATTACCAAAAAGTTTGAGGTATTCATATATATTCAAGTACAAATATAAAGAAATTATTACTCGTAGTAATTTTCTTGATGTCATGACTCATGACTACATATTTGCATATACTTTTATAAATTAACTTTACTATATCAAAATTAATTTTTTTTTAAGAACTATATCAAGTATAAAATGGTAAAGTTGAAATTCTACTTTTAAAAATGGACTTTTATATTTGAACAAATGGACACTTGTTGTAACACCCCAAGCCGAGGCTCGGAATATCACGGAAATCATACAGCACCAGGTGGAATTACAATAGAACAACTAAATGCAATAAGAGGATTCAGTGAATCCATACGAACGATAACCAAGTAACGAAAATACAACAGGAGCAAGTAAACATCAAGATTACAAATGACAACAAAATAAGGCTATCAATCCTAAATATAATGCAACACAAGGCAAATGGATCCTTGATCCATATCAGTCCGGTCCGGGTTCAACAGTAAGCAAACAATCAAACTCCACGTCCTGAATAACCTGGTTACCTGAAAAGTGTACTAAGCATAGTCAACACAAGGTTGGTGAGTTCGTAGTAATGGTTCGTAACGAACCAACATCAATAATCACAATATAAGAATAGAGGCTAGACATGACTTACAGCGAGCCTCTAAGTAACACAATATCGTCCAACAACAAGATTACACAAAAGAAATGAGAGTGTAATGAGGATGCACAAATGATGTATGTATCAATGCAAGTGCCAAATGTATGAATAAGCAAATATGCCTATCCCAAGCGTGACCTTCAATCACGTATGCAACGATACCCCTCTGCCATCGCCATGGACAGGGCTGTATCTCAAAAACATCGAGATATATATGTCTATATACTCGGGGTCAGGTCTACATCCAAAATGGGTGCATACATCTATGCACCAGGATGCCGGCAATCCCCTGCCGAGGGTCCAACAATAATGTATGCAATGCTTACAATCAAATGTAAATGCATAAATCGTAAACCAACGATCAATATACGATGAATACGAATCAATAATCAATAATCGCCAAATCAGAGTCATCAATCGATAATCGTCACTCATAAACCGATAATCACCACTCATCGACAACAGCCAATAATACTTTGTCAAAACATAACTCAAGTCAATCAACATATGATGAGCCATAAACTAACAATCGATACACGTCAATCTTAACCCAATAATCAACATTCGACAACCATAAGCCATTAACCACAATTCAAACCAACTATACGTACATATACTTCAGAGGATTCTACTTCCTTCGAGTCTCAGATGCTTATATATAGGGTCACCCGCAGCCTTCCCACCACATCTAAAACCCAATGAAGGCATAACCGACTTTCATGTATGTACGTCTATCCTAATATTACTAGATACTTAACAAATACAACTAAGTCATTTAAACATGATAATCGTCTCAACAATTCAATACTCGAACCAATTTAACCAATCTCACGACAGGAACCATCACACCAATCCAACAGCTAAAACAATCAATCAAACAATCAATCAATCAAATGCAAGTAAACACACCAGGTTTACACTTTTCAGCCCGGATCTCAAGTGAGTAGGGAGATACGAAACTCACCTTGATCGGCAAAAGATGTTATTAATTTGGTATAACGTCGAGTCAAAGCCGTTCAATAGTCACTTCACGTCCACCACCTATATATTATTAATACACGTACACATTAACATTTATATCCAAATATATACACATACTCCATTTTGCTTGCCAAAACCTTAATTAGGTTTTAGCTTATTACAAGGTCTCAACCAACTACTAAGTCTCGACACGGTAACTAGTAAGGCCAAGAGTAGGTTTGAACCCGATGAACGTCGTTTAAGAATAATCCCGAGTCGTTTATTAATTTATGTCCATTTATGTATTTCTATATATACACATATATATATATCACTTGAGGTTACGAAATCTAGCTAGGGTTTCATAAGCGTTTCAAAGGTTAAAGTGACTTCCAAGACTCAATACTCCATTGACGAGGTTGTGTGCTGGTTCGGATCGAAGCCCGGTGCAAGCCTAGGGTCCAGAAGGTCAAAAAGGAAAACAGCAAACAGCACCACCGTAACTTACGGTGGTGTCCACCGTAGGCTACGGCAGTTCCAGGGTGAAAAGTGCGTAAGGTACGTCTCATTCAGGCGTAGGGTACGGTGACTAGAAATGAACGGGCGTAAGGTACGGCAGCTCCACCGTAGCTTACGGTGGCCTGCAAACGATGGTTTTGGCGTAACATGCAGCGTAAACAGAAACATTTGGCGTATGAACAAATCGAGGCGTAACCTACGGTCACTAGGGGCGTAAGCTACGGTCTCACAAGAAGCAACCAGCGTAAGCTACGCCTGGAAGGGGCGTAAGGTACGGCAGCTCCACCGTAGCTTACGGTGGCCTGCAAACGATGGTTTTGGCGTAACATGCAGCGTAAACAGAAACATTTGGCGTATGAACAAATCGAGGCGTAACCTACGGTCACTAGGGGCGTAGGGTACGGTGACTAGAAATGAACGGGCGTAAGGTACGGCAGCTCCACCGTAGCTTACGGTGGCCTGCAAACGATGGTTTTGGCGTAACATGCAGCGTAAACAGAAACATTTGGCGTATGAACAAATCGAGGCGTAACCTACGGTCACTAGGGGCGTAAGGTAGAAATGAACGGGCGTAAGGTACGGCAGCTCCACCGTAGCTTACGGTGGCCTGCAAACGATGGTTTTGGCGTAACATGCAGCGTAAACAGAAACATTTGGCGTATGAACAAATCGAGGCGTAACCTACGGTCACTAGGGGCGTAAGCTACGGTCTCGAAATGGGGCGTAAGGTACGGCAGCTCCACCGTAGCTTACGGTGGCCTGCAAACGATGGTTTTGGCGTAACATGCAGCGTAAACAGAAACATTTGGCGTATGAACAAATCGAGGCGTAACCTACGGTCACTAGGGGCGTAAGCTACGCACAGAAATGAACGGGCGTAAGGTACGGCAGCTCCACCGTAGCTTACGGTGGCCTGCAAACGATGGTTTTGGCGTAACATGCAGCGTAAACAGAAACATTTGGCGTATGAACAAATCGAGGCGTAACCTACGGTCACTAGGGGCGTAAGCTACGCTGGAAATGGGGCGTAAGGTACGGCAGCTCCACCGTAGCTTACGGTGGCCTGCAAACGATGGTTTTGGCGTAACATGCAGCGTAAACAGAAACATTTGGCGTATGAACAAATCGAGGCGTAACCTACGGTCACTAGGGGCGTAAGCTACGGTCTCAGAAATGAACGGGCGTAAGGTACGGCAGCTCCACCGTAGCTTACGGTGGCCTGCAAACGATGGTTTTGGCGTAACATGCAGCGTAAACAGAAACATTTGGCGTATGAACAAATCGAGGCGTAACCTACGGTCACTAGGGGCGTAAGCTACGTGACTAGAAATCGGGCGTAAGGTACGGCAGCTCCACCGTAGCTTACGGTGGCCTGCAAACGATGGTTTTGGCGTAACATGCAGCGTAAACAGAAACATTTGGCGTATGAACAAATCGAGGCGTAACCTACGGTCACTAGGGGCGTAAGCTACGGTCAAGAACGGGCGTAAGGTACGGCAGCTCCACCGTAGCTTACGGTGGCCTGCAAACGATGGTTTTGGCGTAACATGCAGCGTAAACAGAAACATTTGGCGTATGAACAAATCGAGGCGTAACCTACGGTCACTAGGGGCGTAAGCTGTGACTAGAAATGAACGGGCGTAAGGTACGGCAGCTCCACCGTAGCTTACGGTGGCCTGCAAACGATGGTTTTGGCGTAACATGCAGCGTAAACAGAAACATTTGGCGTATGAACAAATCGAGGCGTAACCTACGGTCACTAGGGGCGTAAGCTGTGACTAGAAATGAACGGGCGTAAGGTACGGCAGCTCCACCGTAGCTTACGGTGGCCTGCAAACGATGGTTTTGGCGTAACATGCAGCGTAAACAGAAACATTTGGCGTATGAACAAATCGAGGCGTAACCTACGGTCACTAGGGGCGTAAGCTACGGAAATGAACGGGCGTAAGGTACGGCAGCTCCACCGTAGCTTACGGTGGCCTGCAAACGATGGTTTTGGCGTAACATGCAGCGTAAACAGAAACATTTGGCGTATGAACAAATCGAGGCGTAACCTACGGTCACTAGGGGCGTAAGCTACGGTCTCACAAGAAATGGGGCGTAAGGTACGGCAGCTCCACCGTAGCTTACGGTGGCCTGCAAACGATGGTTTTGGCGTAACATGCAGCGTAAACAGAAACATTTGGCGTATGAACAAATCGAGGCGTAACCTACGGTCACTAGGGGCGTAAGGTACAGAAATGAACGGGCGTAAGGTACGGCAGCTCCACCGTAGCTTACGGTGGCCTGCAAACGATGGTTTTGGCGTAACATGCAGCGTAAACAGAAACATTTGGCGTATGAACAAATCGAGGCGTAACCTACGGTCACTAGGGGCGTAAGCTACGGTCTCTGACTAGAAATGGGGCGTAAGGTACGGCAGCTCCACCGTAGCTTACGGTGGCCTGCAAACGATGGTTTTGGCGTAACATGCAGCGTAAACAGAAACATTTGGCGTATGAACAAATCGAGGCGTAACCTACGGTCACTAGGGGCGTAAGCTACGGTCTCACAAGAAGCAACCAGCGTAAGCTACGCCTGGAAGGGGCGTAAGTTACACTTGTTTTAAAACCTAAAGCAAGGAATTTTCTGACTTTTTGAATAATATAAAGAAATCATTTGTTATTTATTATCTTTGTATCTCTAAACATTGTTTTTTTAAAAAAAAAAAAAAAAAAAAAAAAAAAAAAAAAAAAAAAAAAAAAAAAAAAAAAAAAAAAAAAAAAAAAAAAAAAAAAAAAAAAAAAAAAAAAAAAAAAAAAAAAAAAAAAAAAAAAAAAAAAAAAAAAAAAAAAAAAAAAAAAAAAAAAAAAAAAAAAAAAAAAAAAAAAAAAAAAAAAAAAAAAAAAAAAAAAAAAAAAAAAAAAAAAAAAAAAAAAAAAAAAAAAAAAAAAAAAAAAAAAAAAAAAAAAAAAAAAAAAAAAAAAAAAAAAAAAAAAAAAAAAAAAAAAAAAAAAAAAAAAAAAAAAAAAAAAAAAAAAAAAAAAAAAAAAAAAAAAAAAAAAAAAAAAAAAAAAAAAAAAAAAAAAAAAAAAAAAAAAAAAAAAAAAAAAAAAAAAAAAAAAAAAAAAAAAAAAAAAAAAAAAAAAAAAAAAAAAAAAAAAAAAAAAAAAAAAAAAAAAAAAAAAAAAAAAAAAAAAAAAAAAAAAAAAAAAAAAAAAAAAAAAAAAAAAAAAAAAAAAAAAAAAAAAAAAAAAAAAAAAAAAAAAAAAAAAAAAAAAAAAAAAAAAAAAAAAAAAAAAAAAAAAAAAAAAAAAAAAAAAAAAAAAAAAAAAAAAAAAAAAAAAAAAAAAAAAAAAAAAAAAAAAAAAAAAAAAAAAAAAAAAAAAAAAAAAAAAAAAAAAAAAAAAAAAAAAAAAAAAAAAAAAAAAAAAAAAAAAAAAAAAAAAAAAAAAAAAAAAAAAAAAAAAAAAAAAAAAAAAAAAAAAAAAAAAAAAAAAAAAAAAAAAAAAAAAAAAAAAAAAAAAAAAAAAAAAAAAAAAAAAAAAAAAAAAAAAAAAAAAAAAAAAAAAAAAAAAAAAAAAAAAAAAAAAAAAAAAAAAAAAAAAAAAAAAAAAAAAAAAAAAAAAAAAAAAAAAAAAAAAAAAAAAAAAAAAAAAAAAAAAAAAAAAAAAAAAAAAAAAAAAAAAAAAAAAAAAAAAAAAAAAAAAAAAAAAAAAAAAAAAAAAAAAAAAAAAAAAAAAAAAAAAAAAAAAAAAAAAAAAAAAAAAAAAAAAAAAAAAAAAAAAAAAAAAAAAAAAAAAAAAAAAAAAAAAAAAAAAAAAAAAAAAAAAAAAAAAAAAAAAAAAAAAAAAAAAAAAAAAAAAAAAAAAAAAAAAAAAAAAAAAAAAAAAAAAAAAAAAAAAAAAAAAAAAAAAAAAAAAAAAAAAAAAAAAAAAAAAAAAAAAAAAAAAAAAAAAAAAAAAAAAAAAAAAAAAAAAAAAAAAAAAAAAAAAAAAAAAAAAAAAAAAAAAAAAAAAAAAAAAAAAAAAAAAAAAAAAAAAAAAAAAAAAAAAAAAAAAAAAAAAAAAAAAAAAAAAAAAAAAAAAAAAAAAAAAAAAAAAAAAAAAAAAAAAAAAAAAAAAAAAAAAAAAAAAAAAAAAAAAAAAAAAAAAAAAAAAAAAAAAAAAAAAAAAAAAAAAAAAAAAAAAAAAAAAAAAAAAAAAAAAAAAAAAAAAAAAAAAAAAAAAAAAAAAAAAAAAAAAAAAAAAAAAAAAAAAAAAAAAAAAAAAAAAAAAAAAAAAAAAAAAAAAAAAAAAAAAAAAAAAAAAAAAAAAAAAAAAAAAAAAAAAAAAAAAAAAAAAAAAAAAAAAAAAAAAAAAAAAAAAAAAAAAAAAAAAAAAAAAAAAAAAAAAAAAAAAAAAAAAAAAAAAAAAAAAAAAAAAAAAAAAAAAAAAAAAAAAAAAAAAAAAAAAAAAAAAAAAAAAAAAAAAAAAAAAAAAAAAAAAAAAAAAAAAAAAAAAAAAAAAAAAAAAAAAAAAAAAAAAAAAAAAAAAAAAAAAAAAAAAAAAAAAAAAAAAAAAAAAAAAAAAAAAAAAAAAAAAAAAAAAAAAAAAAAAAAAAAAAGAAATCCCATTTCCGGCGCCGGAAATTGTGATTCCGGCGAAGGGGTTGCCGGAAAATGGGAAATTTTTAGAAGCAGTGATGAAAGCAGGGCCTTTGTTACAGAATCTGTTACTGGTGGGACCACTGCCACAATGGCACCATCCACCTCCGCCGTTGGACACATACCAGATTCCGCCACCTCCGTTGGTGATCCCACCTCTGCCACGTGGCAACCATTTAGTACGTCAACAATCTTTAACACATAGTATGATTATTATTGGCAACAGTTGTGGTGAGTTTAGCAATAAAAAGGAGTTTTCTGAAGACTGTGATTCTTCTACAAAGACCAAATACCAAAGAATTTCATTTTAAGTTTATAACAACAATACTCAGTTTGTCTGTTAAAAGCGAGATATGGGGAGGTAAGATATAGAAAGCCGCATCTCTATGCGAAGGTAAAAGAGAATGGTTCTAGATTTCTAGACTCTTGTTAATGCATTTTACATAAAAGAGATTTGACTTTGAGTCAAATTTATAATCATAAATATATTAAACCTTTTCGATTTGTTTTGCTCATAGATAATGAAGTTAAATTGATACGAATGTATTAGAACCATACTTTGAGGTGAAATTTGGAAAAAGGGTGGTGATAACTGCAGGTGTAAAATGCAGTTTTTGGTTACTCGTATGATTTAAGGGTGCCATTAACAGCAATTATAGTTAACCGAAATCAGTATTCGAGTAAGACCATCTCTAACCCTGCATTATGGGCAATTTTATGTAGTCTTAACGTTCATGAATCTCAGTTTGTTTGTTTTTTTACTCATTAAGCGACTAAATTAATTAAATGTATAAATTAAGTCGATACAGTTGTTTATTAAGTCACAAAACTAACATTTTATATTGACTTAATAAATTAGTTATTTTTTAATTAAATGCACTAAGTCCTAAACAAACAGGACCTTATACCATCACAACAACAGTTTTATGATCACTTTTATGGGCTTCAGGTTTATAGCCATAATTTAAACTTCCGGTTTTATCCCTTTACATTTCATCTTCTTTTTTATTTTAAGTGTTTTATGAGGTTTTTTTAGTTAAAAAGTGGAATAATATAATTGAGCTATGAAACCGAAGGATTGGAGGTAATAAGTGGTTCATCACTACAGTGTTATATAAGTTTTCTATATATCCTTTAAAAGATTGATATCACTCGACATCGACTAGTGTACATTGTTTTAAAATAGCTATCACACATGGAATTTCAACGGGGCAAATGCATTTACATAGTCAATGCGAAAGTTTTTCAAATTTCTTATAACAATTCTCTTGTATTCACATGTGTAGCACGCATTGAATAATAATGAAACTAACAAATGGACTACATCCAATATAACAATGTATATATGATCAGTTATTATTAATTATAAAGATAAGTAAGTTAATATTTACAACATACGGAGTTTAAACGTGATTAACCCACTAGAGCATAAAAATTCAACATTGAAGAATAACATTTCCTATTTACAAAAACGGGATTGAGCTTAAAACTGAAGTCTAGATAGCGTCGATTTTTAAGGTTAATTTGAGCTAGAGGTTAGCACCTTTACTCATCGAGTTTTGGATTATGAGCTTCAAACAAATGTCAACAAATATGAAGAATAAAGTTACATGTATGAAGAATTGTTTTGATCAATTTAATGATTATAATTGCATATACGCAAACAATGGATGTTTATTTCATGTGATAATGATAACTAGCATAAACTATCAAGTGTTTGTTAAGAAAGAAAAAAAAATACACCCAAAAAGCTAGTAGTATAAAGTGGACCATAGACCGGAAAAACAGAGTCTAACTTGTAAACCTTTTTAGACAACCAATTCAAGGCCCATTTCCGACGGCCCAACGAGTACAGCTTTTATTCTACTTGGACATTATTAACTTAATTTTTTAAGGGAAAATAAAAAAAATTTACTTAACCTTTTTTTTCTTTTTTTATTTTAAGCAGTAAACTTATACACCATTAATTTCTATGGAACAAACCCCACAAGACCTAGCCAGGATTTGAACCCGATCTGTTGGTAACTTAACGTTGATCAAGAGTGATCAAATTGGTTTAGGGTATTCGACTATTCGGTATGGCTCCTTTGAAGAGGGAGTGAGGTGAATGGGGAAAGCTGGGTATTCATAGCGCGAGGAAGAATGGCCACCGTGGGTGAAGAGGAGGCAAGGTGATGCCAAATAATGTCTTTTGAGTGATTAGAGTGTGATTAACGTCTTCCAAAAACTTGGCTTAGGAGTGTGTGTGCACATATATACCACCAAGAAGTATATGTTTGATACCACTGTTGAGAATTGAAGAGTTATTTCACGACTCGAACAAGACGGGTCGAGTCGAAAGGTTTAGTTCATACGAGATATGTGTGGATAAGTCCTTATTCCCCTTTCCTATCTAAAAGTTGTTAGTAGGAGTTAACTGGTTTTTAGGTTGTAGAGATAGAGTCAAACTCTAAGAGTAGTTAGAGATTATCTTTACATATGAAGAGCCTATATATTGTATTCGTTGTTTTGAGTTATTTTCAATGAAATACAAGTTTTGGTGGGGATCTCTTTGTGTTAATACCGATTTCTTATACTAAAAATTATCACTTAACAGTGTCAAGTCTTGTGAAATAATAATGTGAGTGGATCAAGGATTTTGCAATAATCACGTAGGGAAGTCTTGTGGAGTAAGAAGCATGCGTACGGGGAGAAGATTTTTTATCGTCTAATATTATATGCCATATTCACCAATGTCCAATTCCAAATGGTTCATTTTATTTTATGCAGATGGGCTTACCACATATAGCTTCATTAGAGGCATTTCATAAACAGAATAATAACTTTCTTTCCACTATATATATATAATGTTGAATGGTTTGGACCACCATTTTTTGTGAAACTAGCAATATATGTATATATATATATATATATATATATATATATATATATATATATATATATATATATATATATATATATATATATATATATATATATATATATATATATATATATATATATATATATATATATATATATATATATATATATATATATATATATATATATATATATATATATATATATATATATATATATATATATATATATATATATATATATATATATATATATATATATATATATATATATATATATATATATATATATATATATATATATATATATATATATATATATATATATATATATATATATATATATATATATATATATATATATATATATATATATATATATATATATATATATATATATATATATATATATATATATATATATATATATATATATATATATATATATATATATATATATATATATATATATATATATATATATATATATATATATATATATATATATATATATATATATATATATATATATATATATATATATATATATATATATATATATATATATATATATATATATATATATATATATATATATATATATATATATATATATATATATATATATATATATATATATATATATATATATATATATATATATATATATATATATATATATATATATATATATATATATATATATATATATATATATATATATATATATATATATATATATATATATATATATATATATATATATATATATATATATATATATATATATATATATATATATATATATATATATATATATATATATATATATATATATATATATATATATATATATATATATATATATATATATATATATATATATATATATATATATATATATATATATATATATATATATATATATATATATATATATATATATATATATATATATATATATATATATATATATATATATATATATATATATATATATATATATATATATATATATATATATATATATATATATATATATATATATATATATATATATATATATATATATATATATATATATATATATATATATATATATATATATATATATATATATATATATATATATATATATATATATATATATATATATATATATATATATATATATATATATATATATATATATATATATCCATCATTGGTCAGCAACAAAGCACCTCTTGTATTTAGCTCACTGTGCTTGTTGATTCGTTTGATTCTTAAAAAGACGTGATATAGTTTTACTCTGAAACAACGTATCGACGTATTAAGAGCTATTGTTCCATTTAGTCTTCTAGCCATATATGAAAGCTATCTTGAAGATGCCAAAATCTTCCACTTGTTGTCACACACTCTTAATCTTAGATAAATCCATGTAGATACCTTATGGCATAATAATTGAAATGTTGCTTTCCAAAGTGCAGTTTTGGTAGACATTCAAGAGAGTACTAGAACATATACATCTGCTGTTATGGAACCATAACTTTAAAACCTTTTGACTACTTTTTTTACAGTGCTACATTGTGCTAGTCTGGTGTCATTGTGCATAAATTAATTTAAGTATGTTTGGATAATCTCGCTTGGCACGCTTTTAGCTAGCCTTCATTTGCCCTTTGAACCATCTTAGATATTGGACTAAGAATCACTTGTAAACTTGTTATGTATAGGTGTTGTAGTTTAACTCCAATATCCAATTTGGGTATCCAGTGTTAATTAATCTTCAATTTCTCACTGCACATTATGTTGATAGTATTTTTCAGATTATAATAATGTGTTGCAATTGCAAACTGAAGTTGAAACATATATGCATATTTATTTACTACAATACTTGCTGTTTAGTAAGTGCTTGTCCTACTTAAACATCACAAACAAACTTATAGTACTTTGCCTACTTAAAGATTTCATTCAACACTTTGCTCCACTTCCACCTTAAAAATCAAATTATACATTCAGTGCACTCTAATCACTCACAGTGGTTATTAACTTATTATACTTTATTTAATAGCTATGTATCTATTCCTCTAAGCCTGACTTTTAACTAATTAAAGTAGTTGAATAAGCAAACTAACTTTTGACACTGAATTATATCCCCTGTAACTTGTTTCAAATATTGGCTTCTAATACATTACAACTAGTGGTGGCAAACTTTACTAATCTACCTAACAAAATACTCATTCAATTCGGGTTTATGTTAATTCAAAAACTAACCTAAGCGCCCAAGGAAAGTTCTCTTATTTCACCAATCTATCAAAGAAAATACTATGTTGATTCGGGTTATGCCAGGTTAAGAACTTACCTGAATCGTAAGGAAGTACTCTAAAGTGGCATCAAGTGCATTTCATTTATTTGGTATCTCCCATAGGAGCAAAACTTCTTTTAAATTGGGACTGTTGGCCTGTTGTAACTGTCTCGTTACTACGTACTATTCAACTGTTAGTAGTTTGCCACTATGCTAATTTCGATTGTTGTTTACAAAAATAAAATGAAATTAGTGGATCTTTAAGTGGCTGATTCTGTCCGGAAATCGGAGATGGAGGGCTTGGACTTGGTCTACCCAACTTAGTCGGACATGGATAGTAATGATGAAAAATAGATATGGATAGATGAAACATTTTAAAATGTTGGCAGTTCAAAAAAGATATAGATATGGATAGATGAAACATTTTAAAATGAATATGGATAGTAATGATGAAAAATAAATGAGTGAAGATTTGTGAATAACATTAATATCGGATCCATATATTATACAATGTCATCCCTAGTCATATTGTATTGCAACATGAATTATCTATAACCTTTTTTTACCGGTCAACTTTTGTTCTGAACAATGAACATTCTTTTCTTATACTAGCTTCTTACTATCTAGCTAGGTTACTTCTTAAAAAAAATATAAGTACATGTAACAAAAAATTATATTAATAGAATTTTGTTTTTCTAACCGTCGGTCTGGGACACCTAACCATATAATGGTGAAGCCTCTACACCTACTTTAACCTACGAGATGTAGACCATAAGCCCAAGACCTATAAGAAAAACCAAAGATTCATCTACCAGTTGAACTGATTTCATTTGTCATTTAACAAAAACTAAGAGAAGAAATAAAACTCACTCCCCCTTTAATTTATCTATTCATTTTCCATTCAATTTGAACATATAAAATGAAATTTTTAAGCAACTTTTTGATAGCTAAGTTTATAAATACAAGTCTAAGCAACATTAATTTAAATCAAACAATTTATATAACAAGTTGTTTTGTGACATGGCTTTCACCGGATTAATACTCGTAGTTTCTTTATCACTCACTCTATAAAGCAAACTTTTTTTTTGAACATTAATAAAGCAAACTAAAATAGCAAGTTATGATTACACCATTTATTATTGATTAAGATACCATATATAATGGGAACCAATAGCTTAACTCCTTCCACATATAATCCATAAAGCACTGGTCCCGTACCAAGTCTCTATAAAAAAGACTTGAAAGTTGTATCTAGACCAAAGGATCGTAATGGACATTATGCCAGGATCCATGAACGGTGATCGAGCCCACACAGGAAAGCATATGGATCACCAAACGCCTTGTTCGTCTTTTGGTTTGGCGGTTGAAACAAGTTCAAGCTCCTATAGTGGTGGTGCTGGTTATATTTCATCTGATGAGGAAGAGGAAGACATGGCCAATTGCTTGATCATGTTGGCTTATAGCGACAAACCTACAGATCTCGATCATCACTATCAGAAAGCCAACAAGCAGCTAAAACTTCGAAGTGTAACTGAGATGACCACCACCAATTCTAGTTTACACAACTACGAGTGCAAAACATGTAATCGGGCCTTTCCATCATTTCAAGCCTTGGGTGGACACAGAGCTAGTCACAAGAAACCCAAAATCACCACTGAAGACAAGAATAACTACTTTGGTTCCATTATTAAAACAGAACTTCCTACACAAGATCATCAGCCAGATCATTTCCAACTTCATTATGAAGAAAACAAGACAAGCAACAACAAGAAGGGAAAAATTCACGAATGCTCAATTTGCGGATCACAGTTTCTATCAGGTCAAGCTCTTGGTGGTCACATGAGACGACATCGTGCACCTTTGCCTTTTACAAACCAACAAATGAATATTGATACAATAAGTCCCCTGCATACTACCGAAAAGTCACATGTACTATCCATTGATCTAAACCTACCAGCACCGGAGGTTGTGGATGATGTCGTCCATTCAAGTAATCATTTCACCGCGACTAGTTCATCAAAACGGCCTCTTGTCTTCTCCACCGTGGCACTAGTTGATTGCCATTACTAACAAGAAAGGACATGTTACACTCAGCCATATGTATCTATAGTTAAGTTAACCCAGTTTAGTGGTTGAGGAATGTAACACTCATCCCATATATATGTATTATCTATAGTTAAATTAACACGATTTGTGATAAAGACAGACTACTATGTTATCATCTTAGATACATTTTTACAATTCAATCATATATAGTTTTCTTTTATTATATATACTTTTGAAGTTATGCTAAACAAAATTTTGCAAGTAGTGTTCTAGCTTGTACGCTTTAACATTAGAATATAACTTATGTGACATATATGTATGTATAACATAAATTATGAAATTAGTTAAATAACTAGTACTCTAGTAGGGATATATTGGTATATTTTGGGTGTTGAAGTAGTGTAGTGTAGTCAGTGAGTGTGGAATACTTTGAGTAAATGGTGAGTGTTAAATTGATAATGTGATATGTTGCATGTCACGCCTTACCTTTCATTCACGAAAAGTGAGTGATATATAAAAGTAGGTATCTTTCCCTTTGTATTTCCTTTTTAATTAGTTTAGTTTCCATTTTTTATGGTATCCAGGTAAATTAAATTAAATTCCAATTAAGTTTTTCAATTCCATATATATTAATTTAGTGTGAAAAGAAAAATCAAGATACGATTTGATATTTGAACCAATAAAGACAAAAGTAGGCCTTGAAACCAAATCAAACATTCAATTTATAGTAGACACATATACATCAGTATGTTACACGATTCTTAAATTTCATTATGTGTGGACACGTGGATGAGTTGCTATTTTCATGTTCTTCAATTCGAAAGCCTAATTTACTTGCTTTAATTTGGAGGCTTAACTAAAGCTATCCGACTAACTTTCTTGATTTAGCATAGTTTAAGAAACCGAATATGTGGTTTGGTTTCTTACCAAAATATATCCGCACTTGAGGTGTATGTGTGTGTACGTAGGAAAGCAAGAGATTTGTGTGGAGCACCAAGTAGTAGTAGAGCAAGTGTGTCGAGAAAGATAAGATGTCATGGGAATGGAATGAGTAGGGTTTGGCACAAGTAGCACCACAACCAAAAGTGGTGGTTTAGGTTCCTCTATTTTTGGTTTTGTACCACACAAGCATAAACAAACTTTGGCATAGTTTGGGCCTAATGTTTTCATCCATACTTGTTTGTACACAAATCAGAGCTCCTAGAACGTAATGATGGGGGATGTATAAGGTGATTATCTGGCGATTCCCTTACAATGAGGCAATGTCTTTGTACGCCAACTAGATGTATATGTGTGTATATGAATTTTGTATAATAGTGTGTCCTCCTTTTATAGGGGATACGAAGCTTCTCCTCCAAGTAGGGTTACGAGCTTCGTTCATATCCTTTCAGAAAATGTCTTGATTTGTATATATCTTGTTATTTGATAATCGTCTTGAAGATATGCACGTATCCTTTCCCTTTTTTATCGGATCTTATGAGAGTCCGCGTATAGTCTGCGTATCGATGGATGGGTCATCAATACTAAAAATTTAACCAAACTTTATACCATCTATTTTGAGGGTTCAGCGATTTTAAATTAAGGATTTACTCTTTTACTTCTTTTTTTTAACGCCATCCCGTTAAAAACTTATGTTAAATTACGTATGTGGCTGATGACATTGCTAACATGTCTAATGCCTAATGACGTGACATTCACACCTAAAGTTTTTTTTGTCTTTTATGTCAAACATATATTTTTTTTTCAAGATATAGTTTTTACGGAACCAAATCAGAAATACCGATATGAATATTATTGAATTAAGCACAAATTTCATACCCATCATGTACCATATTGTATGATTGGTAATTGTATGGGTACAATGTACAACAACATGGAGGTTGAGTTTCATTATTATTTGGTGTTTTAAACTCATCCCCTCATAATATATTTTAACATATAAGTAATTTTCTAAGGGCCCACACATAGAACAAGGTCATGGCCTCATGGGTTCCGCCCGGATACGATTGTCAAACCCGTTTGAGTTGTCAGTTATTAACTTTTTGCCAAGAATATACGTGTGGAAAAATAGGAAATTACATACATGTTAAAGTATGTCTGCATTATAAATTTCTATTCCCCGTTACAAGTATATTTTGGTTTGCTAATATTAGTCTAAAAATCAATTGTATGTTACGTGATGCTAATACCAAATTAAGTTGCTCTCAAAACACATGCTCACATGAGCACGCAAATTAAAGAGTGAAAAATCTATCAAGTTGACCATTACTCGTAAAGGTTTTAGCTTTATAATTTAATATATATACATTGATTATTAGCCAAATCATAAAAATCTTTTATAAAAGTCAATTGTGGCTGTTGTATCTTATGGTGCATTTGGTTCATATAATGTTTTTGGAAGAAATTGAAATTTGGCGGAATAAAATTTAACAGAATGTTTTTAATTTTTGGAAGGTTCAAGTGCCGAACGGAATTAAATTCCTTTCCCCACCCCAAAAAACGTTGTTTATTTGACTCAATAGTTAATCACTTTCACACCAAGCTTCATATATTATGAAAAAAGAAAACTAATTACATGGAATAGCTAGCTAAGTCTAACAATTTTATTGTTGGGTAATAAAGTAATGCTAAAAAGATGAGTTTGGTTTTATTAGGACATTGCAGGCCCTTGTAAACTGTAATTGGATATTTGGACCAGATGCCGGCCTGTTTAGACTTTGTTAATTCCCCAGCTCATTTACAGTCCATTTCAAACTACATGGATCATGGATGGCACCACTTTACAGAAGAAAAAAAAATAGTACAAGTTTTATTTACCAAAATGCCCCTTTCCTTTTTATGTTTCTCTTCGTTAATTATATTATAAGAATTATATTACTCGTATAAGAAAACCTAGTTAAAGCATGTCATATAACTAACGAAGCTTTCTTTATTGCCTCTTTAGAAGAGTTAAAATGATGCAACTTGGAATCAAAGTTTTTTGCCTTTTAAATAAATGTGCAATCAAAGTTCTAGTTTTACGATCTCAAATCACATAACTTGAAAACACTTCATAGAATATATAGTTAACCTAAACAAAACAAAACTATATATTTATTGTTAGTTTTTTATTTGAAACGTGTGAATTACTGACGAATTACGGAAGGTCTAACATACATTAATCTAAACCGGGTCGTCGCTAGAGAGTCCATAATCGAATAGATCGCCAACTTAAACTTCTCAATGTGTGAAACCCCTATCACCAAAGATCTTTAGTAAGGGGAAAAATCACTTAAGCACACCATAAGTGAAAATTAAATGCTTATGACCAGTTGACCACCCTTAATATATGTCTAGGGTATGACTTAAAGCTGAGACCTCTTGTGAGGAAACAAGCTTCCTTGCTGTATATTGTTGTTTTTTTTATATTTGTGTTTTTTTTTTTTTTTTTTTTTTTTTTTTTTTTTTTTTTTTTTTTTTTTTTTTTTTTTTTTTTTTTTTTTTTTTTTTTTTTTTTTTTTTTTTTTTTTTTTTTTTTTTTTTTTTTTTTTTTTTTTTTTTTTTTTTTTTTTTTTTTTTTTTTTTTTTTTTTTTTTTTTTTTTTTTTTTTTTTTTTTTTTTTTTTTTTTTTTTTTTTTTTTTTTTTTTTTTTTTTTTTTTTTTTTTTTTTTTTTTTTTTTTTTTTTTTTTTTTTTTTTTTTTTTTTTTTTTTTTTTTTTTTTTTTTTTTTTTTTTTTTTTTTTTTTTTTTTTTTTTTTTTTTTTTTTTTTTTTTTTTTTTTTTTTTTTTTTTTTTTTTTTTTTTTTTTTTTTTTTTTTTTTTTTTTTTTTTTTTTTTTTTTTTTTTTTTTTTTTTTTTTTTTTTTTTTTTTTTTTTTTTTTTTTTTTTTTTTTTTTTTTTTTTTTTTTTTTTTTTTTTTTTTTTTTTTTTTTTTTTTTTTTTTTTTTTTTTTTTTTTTTTTTTTTTTTTTTTTTTTTTTTTTTTTTTTTTTTTTTTTTTTTTTTTTTTTTTTTTTTTTTTTTTTTTTTTTTTTTTTTTTTTTTTTTTTTTTTTTTTTTTTTTTTTTTTTTTTTTTTTTTTTTTTTTTTTTTTTTTTTTTTTTTTTTTTTTTTTTTTTTTTTTTTTTTTTTTTTTTTTTTTTTTTTTTTTTTTTTTTTTTTTTTTTTTTTTTTTTTTTTTTTTTTTTTTTTTTTTTTTTTTTTTTTTTTTTTTTTTTTTTTTTTTTTTTTTTTTTTTTTTTTTTTTTTTTTTTTTTTTTTTTTTTTTTTTTTTTTTTTTTTTTTTTTTTTTTTTTTTTTTTTTTTTTTTTTTTTTTTTTTTTTTTTTTTTTTTTTTTTTTTTTTTTTTTTTTTTTTTTTTTTTTTTTTTTTTTTTTTTTTTTTTTTTTTTTTTTTTTTTTTTTTTTTTTTTTTTTTTTTTTTTTTTTTTTTTTTTTTTTTTTTTTTTTTTTTTTTTTTTTTTTTTTTTTTTTTTTTTTTTTTTTTTTTTTTTTTTTTTTTTTTTTTTTTTTTTTTTTTTTTTTTTTTTTTTTTTTTTTTTTTTTTTTTTTTTTTTTTTTTTTTTTTTTTTTTTTTTTTTTTTTTTTTTTTTTTTTTTTTTTTTTTTTTTTTTTTTTTTTTTTTTTTTTTTTTTTTTTTTTTTTTTTTTTTTTTTTTTTTTTTTTTTTTTTTTTTTTTTTTTTTTTTTTTTTTTTTTTTTTTTTTTTTTTTTTTTTTTTTTTTTTTTTTTTTTTTTTTTTTTTTTTTTTTTTTTTTTTTTTTTTTTTTTTTTTTTTTTTTTTTTTTTTTTTTTTTTTTTTTTTTTTTTTTTTTTTTTTTTTTTTTTTTTTTTTTTTTTTTTTTTTTTTTTTTTTTTTTTTTTTTTTTTTTTTTTTTTTTTTTTTTTTTTTTTTTTTTTTTTTTTTTTTTTTTTTTTTTTTTTTTTTTTTTTTTTTTTTTTTTTTTTTTTTTTTTTTTTTTTTTTTTTTTTTTTTTTTTTTTTTTTTTTTTTTTTTTTTTTTTT
Source organism: Erigeron breviscapus (assembly GCA_034093135.1). Classification (NCBI taxonomy): domain Eukaryota; kingdom Viridiplantae; phylum Streptophyta; class Magnoliopsida; order Asterales; family Asteraceae; genus Erigeron; species Erigeron breviscapus. The sequence continues at coordinate 37,844,597 of CM067169.1, read as the reverse complement.
TTTTTTTTTTTTTTTTTTTTTTTTTTTTTTTTTTTTTTTTTTTTTTTTTTTTTTTTTTTTTTTTTTTTTTTTTTTTTTTTTTTTTTTTTTTTTTTTTTTTTTTTTTTTTTTTTTTTTTTTTTTTTTTTTTTTTTTTTTTTTTTTTTTTTTTTTTTTTTTTTTGGTTTAATCAAAGAAAGAAATTAATAACTGGGTACAGCCTTTATAAAACATATCTTGCACTCTTGCAGAACTCCCAAAAGGCCAAAACTGTATGCCAATTAAAAGAGCATATATATGGAGCTTTAATTTCTTGTTAATTAAATTGAGATTTGAAGGGAATTCGAAAATGGCAAGACAGGTAGTGCTTCTATGGGGCCATAACACAATGTGATCAATAATATATATAATTGAACCTATAGTGATATATGCATGAATATGATCATTTGACGTTTGAATGGTTAATTATTTAGGCAAGATGCATGACAACATACTGTATGTATGCAAAACACCAAAAAATTCCTATTTGTTTGATTAATGCTTCATCCATATATAGTCATATCGATATAACAAACAAAACAAGCCAGCTAGATCGGTGATATATTTGTATATATCATGATCATATAGAGACTGCAGAACGATTCCTAGCTAGCTAATTGACTATAGTAGTATTTGCTCATTTCAATGTTGCATACGGAGTATATATATTTCTTCTTTTACAATGTATGATAAACATAGTTCATTTATGGAAATCAAGACAAAAATATATATCATTGATATATATGTGCAAAAGAACAAATATTACTAGATGGAAACAAAGAACACATGGTGCAATAATATTTCTGTGCATAGTTGTGCTTTATTTTCTTATTTCAATTTTTGTTACAAATGAATCCATGTGCTTCGGACTATTTTTATAAATAAAAATATGTATAGTAGGAACAATAAAAGAATAATTAACAAATTAACGATATGATCACATACGATATACTATCTAGTATATCATATACTATGACTACGCGTTTTCCTAGAAGATGAAGATGAAGAAACCCTAATGGTAAATGATCTTAAAAATTCATCTACCTCATGCCGCTTTGTTTTTTCAACGAATTCCGTGGTTGTAGTCGTTCCATCATCCGACGACCTCCTTCTTCTCTTGTTTAGATGTTTGTGTGGTGGTGGTGGTGGAAATTGTGGTGGGTGGATCTTGTGATCATCCGAGGTTGGAGTTTGACAATCATAATAATTACTAATATTATCATCTTCGGACGGTGCTACAAGCTGCTGCTTGTTGCTTGACTTCGATTCTTCATAATCATCATCTTTTTTATCATGAGGTTTAGACATGAAATTGAGGTTGGAGAAAGGTCCATGATCATTATGTTCTTTAGACATTTTTTTATATATTATCTTAGCTAGAGAAAACGAAATTATAGAGTGATGGAGAGGGTGAAAGAGAGGGCTAACTTCTTTGACAATCTTCTTTGTATTAAGGAGTATATAATAATCTCGGGACACATATGTTAGTTCTTATCATGTTATTTTCAGCATCCAATATATATGCATGGTTTAATGCTTAATTAATTTGATGTTCTCTTCTTTTTATTTTTAACCGCCAACTAAAACATCAATATTATATTTGACTTGTGAACGTACAAATGCATGCACTTCATAAGTATCGTGTATAGAGTTTTTCAAACGGTATATAAAATGGTTGTATATTTTACCATAAGGTTGAAGGCTATATTTTAAATATGTAAGTTATAATTCTTTCATTCACATTGTTAATTATGGGCATAAAATGGTTGTATATCTATATCTATAATCTATATCTATACTATATTATAAAGCAAATAGGGTTTCAACTTTCAACATTCAACAATGTACAATACATTTAAACCACATTACATTTATACATCGAACCACATTATCTATATTATATTATATTATAAAGTAAATAGGATTTCAACTTTCAACATTCAACAATGTACAATACATCTAAACCACATTATATTAATACATTGAACCACATTACATTAATAACTTACACTACTCGCCGCCATCGCCACCAATCTCTGCCGTCGCTGTCACACCCCGTTGTAGCGGAAATACAGGGTTAACAAATAATTGCGTAATAATCAGAAGGTAAATAGAGATTACATCCATTAATGCCAATACATGTTCAATACAAGTACAATCGTTCAAATGTGGACCCCAAAATATGGATACAAGTCATCCTCATTTGGAACTGGGCCCACTGTATACGAGTTCAATAAATTGGACAGTCTAATACAATTAAAGCTAATAACATGAGAGTCCTCAAATGTCTGATGCGAATTGTACGTCCAATGTCAAAAAAATGGCCCTATAATGCCATAGATGATCCAAGACTTACTGTTGGTTACCTGAAAAACATGAAATTTGAGAGGATCAACTATCGAAATAGTTGGTGAGTTTACAGTGTGTTTGACTAAAAGACCAGTCGTCATTGGGAGTACACAATGACATGTAGTTATTAAGACAAGACAGTCGGGAGCAAGGTCCGACAATAAGACTAATTTCCCTCGCACAGGTCTCCCGTCTATAATGGGGTGCGGACCAGAACCAAGACAGTCAGGCACAAAAACTGACAAGACAACCATTAGGATCTTAATATGGTAATAACTACATAGGGGCAACATTTTAGTTCGTCAAACACAAGGAACAATTTAGTCAGCCGACAACATGGCAAGTCAAAGTCATTTACTTCAATATTTCATAAGACATGTATACACATTTTTCAGATAGCCGTCAACATGGCAAGACATAAGACAAATGATTTAATTTACCAAATCTCATGGCATAGACAAAGACAAATCATTTATAAAGTAGTCGTGTATACAGTACATGTTTTTCAGGCCCAAAGTAAAAGGAAAAAGGGCGCCATAAACTCACCTTAGCGATCAAAGAGCTAAAAGTATGAGTAGTCCGAGAAATGAGCAGTCTAGTCTCCACGTCTATCCAAAACCTAGGATATGAGTACCAATGGTGAGGATCAAATCTCACGACGACAAGTATCCTACATACAACTACTTAGCTATCAACCCTAGAATGCCACGACCAAGAATGTGTTTTAAACTTTCATTTTATTTAACTTTAGTTGGTAATATCAATGACATTGTCATTATAAGGTAGTCTAAAGTACCATTCGATATTCACCAAGTTCAAACGTTCAAGTTATCAAAAACTAAAAATGTTAAACAGCACAGATCCTCGCGGCGCGAGATCCAAGGATCGCGGCGCGATTATCATTTTACACTACATCGCGGCGCGAGACCTGGAGGGTCGCGGCGCGATGCCTATTTTCTACTACCTCGCGGCGCGACCTGGAGGGATCGCGGCGCGATATAAGACCTGAACGAGCAAAATGCAGTTTTTCGACCATTTTCGCCAAACCAAATCATTTTCTAATCAACTCTTTTCATTTCAACAAGTGACAACAGGTTCCATAACCTGGAAACAATCCATTTCGCTTACCATTTCACAAATCCAACACTTTAGATTTCCAAAACCTAATTTTAAATCAATTTCATTTATCCAAAACAATTCCAAGCATTTTTGATCTCAAATACTTACTTCTAACAAAATCCATCTAACCACTTATACAAACCAAAATCATCTTTTAAGCCAACTAATTCAATTAAATGTAACTAAATCATAAGCTTGAATTTATAAAAGTCAAAGTCTAAAGAAATAGTTTACTTACAATTTCTTTTGGAGTTCTTGAAAGAAAATACGGAAGATGATGATGATAATGATGCTTGAATCATAAACTAGCAATTTCCTTTAAAAATTCCTTGTTCAAACCGATTTGGAGAAAGGAAGTGAAAGTGTTTGTGTATGTTTTTGGTTTGTGGTAGAACAAAGAAAAGAAGAAAATGAAGGAGGGTGTTTTGGTGTATTATTTCCCACCACAAAATCAAGAGGCCGGCCTTGGTGGCCTCATTTTAGATATTTTGTATCCCTTAATTTGGTAAAATGCTTACGATTATACACCGTATGACTAAAAGGTTACAATTTAAAGTAAAGGTATTTTCCCCCGTGTTATTTAAATTAAGACAAGTCAATAAAGTTTCGTCAAAGTGAACTTTATAATATTAAGTCTAGACAGTCTATTTATTTTGTACAAGACATAACCTTTAAATATTTATTTAAAGTTATTTTTAAAGACTCGGCATTCGTCTAGATAGCTAATAGTCTACGTCATCAAGATACGTCTAATTTGACTAAGTCAAAAGTCCAAAAGTCTAATAATTTCCACGTCTAATGACTGTCTAATTGAGATTAAGACTAACCCGATGTTAATTAATTACGAGTTGTCACAGCATCCCCGACTTCTAAGGATTTCGTCCCGAAATCAAGTCTTGCTCAGTAAAAAGATGAAGATAGTTATCCCTCATATAGTCTTCACGTTCCCAAGTCGAGTCGGGTCCGTGTTTTGAGTTCCAACGAACTTTGACCAACTTGATACGACTACGTCTAATTTGCTTGAGCTGTTGGTCTAGAATTTCAACAGGTTCTTCGACAAATTGAAGAGAGTCGTTCACTTGCAGCTCTTCGACAGGTACTACTAATGTTTCATCAGTCAGACATTTCTTAAGATTTGACACATGAAACGTGTTCTAGCTCTTGGGGCAAATCGAGCTTATAAGCCACGGAACCAATTCTTTGAACAATCTCAAATGGTCTGATATAACGAGGACTAAGTTTCCCTCTCATGCCAAAACGTGCAGTGCCTTTCCAAGGTGACACTTTCAACATGACTTTGTCTCCCACTTGAAACTCAAGTGGTTTCCTTCTACGGTCGGCATAGCTCTTTTGGCGATCTTGAGCCGCCTTCAGCCGTGCCCTAATTTCAACAATTTGATCAGTAGTCTTCTGAACTAGTTCATATTTGTACAAACGACGTTCGCCAGCATCAAGCCAACAGACAGGAGATCTACATTTCCGTCCATACAAAGCCTCATAAGGAGCACATTTGATGCTAGTGTGATAGCTGTTATTATATGAAAATTCAGCTAACGGCAAAAAGGTATCCCAACTACCCTTGAAGTCAATGACACATGCACGAAGCATGTCTTCTAAAGTTTGGATGGTACGTTCACTTTGTCCGTCAGTCTGTGGATGGTAAGCCGTACTCAAATGCAATTGAGTGCCTAGGGCGTCTTGAAAATATCTCCATGACTGTGAAGTGAAATGACCATCTTGATCAGAGATAATAGACAAAGGAACACCATGAAGTGACACGATCTTCTCAATATATAATTGAGACAATTTCTTTATCTTCCAATTCTCCCGTATTGGAATGAAATGAGCAGACTTCGTTAATCGATCGACAATGACCCAAATAGTATCGTATCCTTTCAGGGTTCGAGGCAGTTTAGTAATAAAGTCCATAGTAATCTGTTCCCATTTCCAGTCAGGAATTTGGGGTTGTTGGAGCAGCCCAGAAGGCTTTTGGTGCTCCGCCTTGACCATTGAACAATTTAGACTCTTTGAGACATAAGTGGCGATATCTCTTTTCATACCAGGCCACCAATAAAAGTCCTTTAGTCCATGGTACATTTTGTCAGCACCAGGATGGATTGAATACTTAGATCGATGACTCTCGTTCATTAAGAGTTCTCTAAGTCCATTGTACTTGGGAATCCACACTCTGCCCTTGACATGTCGGATCCCATCGCCATCCAATTCAAATAAACGTTCAGCATTCCACAATGCTTCTTTCTCGATACGCCCTGGCTGTAGGGCATCGTTTTGATCGTCCAGAACTCTATCCCTTAATGATGAGCCAATATAAGAACTTGCTCTTTTTATGACAGATAGGGAAATTCTATCTTTTCGACTTAGCGTGTCAGCAACAACATTTGCTTTACCGGGATGATATTTGAGTTCACAATCATAATCACTGAGTAATTCTACCCATCGTCTTTGTCTCATATTCAGCATTTTCTGATCGAAGATATGCTGAAGACTTTTGTGATCTGTGAATACCGTACACTTGGTACCATACAAGTAGTGCCTCCAAATCTTTAAGGCAAAAACAACCGCTCCGAGTTCGAGATCGTGGGTTATATAATTCTTTTCGTGGATTTTGAGTTGTCTGGAAGCGTAAGCAATGACCTTACCTTCTTGCATAACTACACATCCCATTCCATGATGTGAGGCATCACAGTATACCACTAAATTTTCAATGCCATTCGGTAATGCTAGAATAGGAGCATTACATAGTCTGTCTTTTAACGTCTGAAATGTCTTTTCTTGGGCATCCTGCTAAATAAATTCCTTAATCTTCTGAGTTAACAAAGTCAAAGGTTGAGCAACCTTAGAGAAATTCTCAATGAATCTCCTGTAATAGCCAGCCAGTCCAAGAAATTGACGGATTTCTGTCGGAGTCTTAGGGGCTTCCCACTTCTTTATTGCCTCGACCTTAGATGGATCTACATGGATTCCATCCGCATTCACCACATGACCCAAGAAGTGTACTTCCCTAATCCAGAATTCACATTTTGAGAACTTTGTGTACAATTCTTGATCCTTGAGCAGTTGTAAAATGGTTCTCAGATGACCTTCATGTTTGTCTTTAGTTCTTGAGTAAATCAGTATGTCATCAATGAATACAATGACAAACTTGTCGAGATACGGTCGACATACTCGATTCATTAAGTCCATAAACACAGCAGGGGCATTGGTTAAACCAAAAGGCATAACCAAAAACTCATAATGTCCATATCGAGTTCTGAAGGCTGTTTTAGGAATGTCCGTTTCTCTGACTCTGAGTTGATGATACCCAGATCTGAGATTCAATTAAATAAGAGAACATAATGTACCAAATATTTAGGAGAATTCCAAATCGAAGTTACAACCGAGCCACAATAAGTAACTATAGCCAAAATTGGTCTTCAAATCTTCAAATGATATTTGGGAAGTAAAAACCCTTGGAAAGCCTTCAAAAACTGCTAGAGAGAAAAAGTGGAGGCTGGAGTGTCCAAGATTCCTTTAGGGTTGAGTGGGGGTTGGTATTTATACCCCAGGAGAGAGAAAACCATGTTGTCAGCTCGAAGTCGCGCCGCGACCCCCATTTCTCGCGCCGCGAGATCTTCCAAAATTCGAACAGAGGGTTGCAGACCAAAGACTCGCGCCGCGAGTAATTCTGCTCGCGCCGCGAGTTTTCTTGAGAGATCGCGCCGCGAGTAATTCTGCTCGCGCCGCGAGTTTCACCTGGATTTGTCATTTCAGCTTCATTTTCGACCATGCTTCATCCGTTAGTGCCTTTGGACCATTCCCAAGTCGTTTTCTACCATTTGTGAGTGAAATACCTGCCTTAGACCTGAAATCACTGGAAAATACCATAAAGCACCATAAAACATGTATGAACGGCTATCAACCGTGCCTAAAACGTCCAAATAAGATGTGGGAAATGTGTATAAATTGAGACACATCAGTACCTGTTCTTGACAAGTCAACTTGTTCAATTCTCTATAGTCAATATACATGCGCATAGAGCCGTCTTTCTTCTTGACGAATAGGATTGGAGCTCCCCACGGTGATGAACTTGGACGAATCAGTCCTTTAGCTAACAACTCTTGAAGTTGTTCGGACAATTCTTGCATTTCTGACGGCGCAAGGCGATAGGGTGCCTTGGCCACAGGTGCAGCTCCAGGGACCAAGTCTATTCCAAACTCGACTGGTCTATGAGGTGGAAGTCCCGTCAAATCTTCGGGAAACACCTCCGGAAAATCTTTAACAACTGGAATATCTTGAATGCCTTTACCCTCTGGTTTCCTTTCAACCACTAGTGCTAAGAAAGCAGGGTATTCTTTTTGTAAATATCTATTCGCTTTTATCGCCGACACTAAAATCAATTCCTTCCCTGACTTGTCTCCTTGCACTATCAATGTTTCGTCATTTGGAAGAGGTATTCTTACAACTTTCTCGTAACAACCAATATCAGCGTGAACTCTAGACAACCAGTCCATACCAATGATCACATCAAAACTTCCTAGTTCTATGGGAATAAGATCAATTTTAAAGGTTTTACCGGACAATGTCAAACTGCAATCTACTAAATGGTCTCTAGCAACATACTTTTGACCGTTTGCATATTCGACGATATAAGTTTCTTTCATGGGGATAGCTACTATATTAAATCGAGACTTAAATTCTAAGGATATAAAGCTTTTATCAGCACCAGAGTCGAATAACACAAAGGCATAATGATTATTGAGTATGAATGTACCTATCACAACGTTGGGATCACGTCGTGCATCAGCAGCATCCAAAGCAAAAACTCGACCTCTGCCTTGTCCTCCTTGATTCCTAGCTTGATTGTTCCCTGCATTGTTCCTCATGGGAACTATAGCATTGTTGTTCGGGTTAAAATTGAGTCGTGGATAAGCGCATATGAGTTTCGCTCCCACACTCGTAGCATTGATTGAGTGCCTTCTCCTTACAGTATTTTATCAAATGTCCCGTCTTTTTACAACGGTGACATGTAGGGCAATTTCCCCTGTGATGGAGGTTACACCTATTACACTTGGGGTCTATGCCAATGTACCTCTTGACGTCTTGAGCAACCACAGCAAAGTTTCTGGCAGTCCTAAACCTCTTGCCATTTCCACCGTCGCCAAATCCACTACTAGAGGCATGATCATTCCTTCTCTTGACAGCCTCATTTCCAACAGAAGAACCAGTGGTTCTTTTCAAGTCTATCACCATCCGGTTGGTTGCACTAACTGCCGCTTGAAGAGTCAAAGGATTAAAAGCGGCTACCAACCTTCGGACATCAGGTGACAAGCCATAACAGTATCTTTCGATCAATTTCTCCTCCGTATCTACCATACGAAGGGACTAGTCTTGCCAACTCATGAAAACGAGTTGTGTATTTCTCGTTGTCTAGTCCAATCATACTATGATTTCAGAATTCACCTTCCATTTTCTGTACTTCCTCACGAGGACAATACTTTTCCATCAACATCCTTTTAAAGTTCAACCAAGGTATGCTATTAGCTGGCTCTCGACCACGAGTCCTTATCTGCTCGTTCCACCATGACAAGGCGTGCTTTTGAATGTGAGAGGCAGCATATTCCACTTTGTGCTCTTCGGCACAACGGCTGATATGAAGCACCGCCTCTATGCTTTCTAGCCAATTGATTAGTCCGACAGGACCTTCGGTGCCATGGAACTCCTTTGGCTTACAATAAGTGAAGGTCTTAAAGTCACTCCCGTGCAGATGAACTCGAGTAATAACTTGTTCAGCCGTAGGTTCGACATTGTTACTATTGTCAGCATGATGATTATTATTGGCGTTCATGCTCGCCGTGATCTGAGCAACTAAAGTAGGCATGGCGGCCAACAACTGTTGTGTCACAAATGCTGCCATATTATTTTCCCCGCCAGCATGTGGGGTAGATCCAGGACCAGTGTTCACATTTGCAGCAGCAGTTTCTGGTTCTTGTTGGATCACAGGTTCTTCCTGTTCAGCTTCATTGGGTTTAGGAGTTGATCGAGTAACTCTCTTTTGAGCAGTTTTCTTACTTGGAGCCTTTTTCTGGATTTTGCTTCGCGTCTTGGGAGCCATAAGTCTATGACATGAACAGGAATGTCATTTAGAGATTTCTCTAAAAGGTAAATCGGAAAGTAGCTTTGCGAGACAGATGACAGTACCATGCAAATCATAAATTATAAAATTTTATGAATTCATGTACTAGACAAGACAAGAAATATGGAACATCATATTTTCTAGCGTTAAGAATAAGCAATTGACATAGTTTTGAACAAGTATGTAAGCCAAAAAGACGATCGTATTTCATTGAGGTCCAAAATTTACATAGTCTAACAGGTACGATTCAAAACATGTGGGAACTACATCCACAACGATAGACTACATAGTCAGAGTAATATGACTTAAAGACATGTGGGAACTGTAACAACCCTCAAAATTCCGACTAGGATAATTTACTTGGGCTTATCTAGACATTTATCCCTAGAGGTTTATTGAGAGGATTTGCCTTCTAGACATTAAGGCATAGTGATACTTTCTCTCTAGTTCAATGGAATGCCCAAAGATAGCTAGTTATCTTAGAAATGCCAAAACATGAGACAATCTCAAAGTAAAGAAATAATGACAATCTTATAAGAATGTAACCATAATCAATCAAATCAACTTCAAGAATATGTAAAGTAACAACAAGTTTATAAGTATTTAATCCAACAAACAAGTCTCTATGCATCCAAAATATAATCAACAACTCAAATATAGAAGGTACATCAAGAAAATTTTACAAAGATTAGTGCCAATGCATATATATATACACGACATACATATATATATGCATGTATAACCCGTACAACTAATAAAAGTGTAACAATAATTTATAACTAGCTAACTTACATTTATAAAACTCTTACAACTAATTCATTTATTCTTACACTCTCATATTTTACATAAATTAACCAACAATGTATCAACTAATCCAAAACACACCCATATTGTGAACCTAGACCAAGTTAGGAACCAAATTCAAACTCATCACCACACACCACCCCTCCTAGCCAATGGATATCAATCTTCCACTCCTACAAGCCAATAAACCAGCCCTCACCTCCTTTCTTGCTCCCTCATCACGTGAATGTGGCCTTGGGAAGGCTCACAACTCTCATTTTCCCAAGCAAAACACACACACAACTCCAAAAACTCTCTCTAACTCTCTTAAATTTTTCTGCACTTTTTCTTCTCCTTTTCAATTCAAACAAGGCAAATGAAGCTTAAATCTAACTAATCTAATGTAATAATAAGTCATATGGATCATCTATCACCTAGGGTCATGTATGGTGGAAGCTTGGAGATGATTTGGAGGCAATAACCATACGAAATCAGCCCTTTAAGGGGACTGATCGGCAGCAGCAAATATGGGCCAAGAACAACCCATAAACTCATGATTTAATCATCAAACAATCAATAACTAACAATAATCTTGTATGGGGTTAAGCTATAATCAATGGGAGCATGGATAGGAAGCATCAATAGCCCTCAAACGGCCATATATGTCAAGGTTTTCATCATCTAAGGTTGATATCTTGAAACCGATTTCAATACCTCCTTACCTATGATATTTTCTTTGATCCATGGATGTTTTTTTAAGCTTGATCATCAGTAAATATGTGTTTTGTAACTAAATAATGCATCGCATGTTGAGAAAATACAAGATCTTTACATGCATGTTGTTTTTAGGATGATCAAGAAACGTTTTTGCAAGAATCTAGTTAACCAAACATGTTTTTGTGTAAGATCAGTATTTAAATAATAATGGATGATTTGAAATTTTTTTGTAATCAGTAAATATGTGTTTTGTAACTAAATAATGCATCGCATGTTGAGAAAATACAAGATCTTTACATGCATGTTGTTTTTAGGATGATCAAGAAACGTTTTTGCAAGAATCTAGTTAACCAAACATGTTTTTGTGTAAGATCAGTATTTAAATAATAATGGATGATTTGAAATTTTTTTGTAATCAGTAAATTTTGATGTTACAAGTAATACAAAATGAGTGTTAATCTTGTAAGTGATAAATTAAGGTGTTAATTAAGCAAGAAAGGCCATTGGTTGGTTGTTTGGATCAAAAACAAATCTGACAGAATCTATTTTCTGCCTTGGAACGGGTAAACTGGGCATGTGAGGCCAGTTTCAAGCAAAACTTTAAAAATAAAAGTTGTATATGAACGAGTTAACTTTAACCACCAACTGGAATCACTCAAAAATACTGAACCAAACAGAAGATATGATTTTTCTACTAAAACTGGTCAAAACTGCATTTTTGTGTGAATATTTTATCAACTTTAACAATTTTTATCTCCTAAGACATAAGGTTCCATGAGACCATACTTGGTGGAAAGTAATTTCAATGTGTCCTGAACTTAAAATAAAATCATGGGATTTTTCTACTAAAACTGGTCAAAACTGCATTTTTGTGTGAATATTTTATCAACTTTAACAATTTTTATCTCCTAAGACATAAGGTTCCATGAGACCATACTTGGTGGAAAGTAATTTCAATGTGTCCTGAACTTAAAATAAAATCATGGGATTTTTCTAACAATCAAAACATCGAGAACTTTTATAAAACTTCTGATGTCGCAAACAGTGCCCATTCGGGACAGTTTGTGTTTGGGTAATTTTCAAGGATATCAAACACTATCTAAAAATTCATCAAAAATTCACAAAACTAGGATACGCATATAGGTTATTGTATAAAAATCAGGAGGTCCCAAATAATTAGATTTAACCCCGAATTAGTGGCCAACATTTCATAAATCTGATGTATAAAAACAGAAAAGTTGAAAGGAAACTAACCATTTGTATAATGGGCTAAAAGATGCACTAAAGACCATAATGGGCTAGCCCGGCCCAATTTGTGTACCCAATGGACCATGAATCAGTGGGCCCACTTGGCCCAATGACCCACTTGACCCATTAGTCATATAGTCCAATAATTCATATAACCCAATAAGCATCCAACCCGATTAAGATTAAGCCCAACAACTAATGTAAGCCCAAAACAGTTAGGCCCAAAGGATGATGACCCATAACACTTAAACGATAAACCCAAATAATCATAAGACATATCGAGAAGTATGTGAGTTTGAAAGATAAGCGAAATCAAAGTAACACAAAAGATAAATAAGTGGAATGGACATAAGTAATTACGTTAACCAAACTATAAATTGATATCACAAATGCTAATTCGTGCTAAAATCGGTTACACATCAAATGATGAATAAGGATAATATAACTTAATACGGCATACCTATATGATAACCTAAGATGCCAAACTAAACCACAAATGAAGGCAAGTTACCGAAAATCTAACAACTTATAACTACATGTATAATGAAAGTGACCTTTTACCCCAACACTCTCTATAACCAAAAAGATGCGAATATTAGCAATATACTTGGATTCCATAATTGATGACAACTTAATGAAAGTGGCATTTCTAAGTGATGGCTTAAGATAGGAACTTACGTATATTAGTCCTCTCGTAGGGATAGTCTTGGCTTTGAAATGTGGTTGAGGACCATGACGGATATATGATTAAGGAAGCGATAGATGGGAAGTACCATTTTGGATAAGTGAATATAATATGCGGCATATCAAGGTGAGTCATAGCCCCCTTTCAAACTCTTTTATGTGTTTTACTTTCGGGGTGAAAAGCATGATAATCAAAATTGCTTTCTTTTATAAAATGATATTCCAATGAATGATTATGATATGGGAACTATATTGTATGTTCAACGAGTTATATGTTATATGATGAGCTTGAGTACTGTCAAACGGTGGTCCCCTGTACACTACTATTAACTCATTGAGGCCTGTAGTTAGAGGGTTGCGCAACTAGGATTCGTCCCCTCACTCACCAAGATGGCAGCGGGTTGACTGGCCGCCTAAGTGGTCGCCCTCATCTCCGGTCTGCCTAGGGGTGCTCTAATCTACTTTATATTATCGGTCGTCTCCATGGCACGACCCCTTTATTATTATTATTGCACGTGATTGACAGCATGTGCTTCTATTATCATTTCTTCGGGACATATTATCATTATTATTATTTTGACGAGAAGGGTCTTAGTAGTGGCTCAAGCACAAACTCATCAAATTATGCCTTTGGCTAAATATTATTGATATTATTTATGGTTGGATATTATGGATTGAACATTGTAACATCCTAAACTTTTTATTTAACAGTTGACTAATGCCGTTAAGTCAACATTATGTGTGTCGTTAAGTCTATTGTAGATTTAATAATTATACGTAGTTATTGTGTGTTTTGTGTGAGGCTTGAAAGCCTAAATGTATAATGTAGTATATATGTGTGTGAAATGTAGATAAATGCTTATGTAGTGGTATTTAATAAAGTAATTATGTTATATATGGTCCATAGAGTAGTTTGGGACTAGAAATGAAGGATTAGGAAGCTTAGGGGCTAGTTTTGACATAGGAGGAAAGTCAAAAACTGGTTAAGGGGTTTAGGGAGTGTCATAAGGTCATTAGTTACAGATGTTCTTCCTCCTAAACAAGCCCTAACCGCCCCACATAGTTCCTCCATCAAATTGCAAGATGAAAAGCTTCCTTACGTGGGATTCGAGTGTGTATTGTCAAGAGTTTTGCATTCTATTTGATATCTACAGGTAGAGCAGGTATGATTTCATTGTTTTCAGGTCCTTTTGATATTATGAGTCATTAGGATTAATTATTGGATTATGGGGGAATCGTTCAACGGAGATTAATGGTGGTTTTGATGGATTAAAGTCACATATGGTGTAATTGATGGTTGAAATGCTTTGTAATGATTTGAATATGAAGGATTTTGAGGTATGAAAGTCTTGCATTTGATTTAGAATGATTTGGACCTGGTTTGGGATGAAGTCGATCAAACTTGTGCAGAATCGGGGCCAGTTGCGGCGCAACAGGTTTCCAGAAAGATAAGTTGCGGCGCAACGAAAGGCTTGAGCTGCGGCGCAACTCGGCGTAACTCATCTATTTTCAGAAAATGTATACTTTTGAACCGTAACGTCGTTTGACATGTAGATTAGACCTGAATCATAAGTGAGTCTTTAAAGTGTGTGGGTCTAGTTATTGGCCTTAATGACGTGAGTATGTAGCTTATCTAATAATCGTTTACTAATTATAGGTAGACGAGCATAGTTGCTTTACACAGTGACTAGTTGTTGATTGTTGTGGACTACGCCGAGGTAAGATACACTACTTTGACACGCTGGGGGATTCAACGAAAAGCTGGTTTCAAATCATAAATACTTCCATTTGGTATCTTTATATTGCATGTGGGCATATGGGGTTACACGAGAGATATTATGGGTTATGTAGTTGACCATGAGACCTGAAATGCAGTTCCTAATGTAGTGAAATGAAGTATTGCTTAATGTAGTGTATTGTTATACAGTTTATGTAGTGTTACGAAGTATCTCATTATGCATGAAACGTAGAAATGAAGTTGATGTGTGATATATGCATGCTTACCTGGCTTGCACACCTAGCTCACTAGACTTATTAGGTTGCCATGTCACTTGCACGTTTAAGGATCCAAACTTAATGAAGATTAAGTGTGTGAACGTCTAGGAATGTGTGTTACCTAGACTATATGTGTGAGACGGTTTAGGAATGTGTGTTACATAATGCAGGGAAAGTGTTAAGCTTAACCCGTACTGGTCTTAACCGGACGAGTGCGTTAACGTAGTTGTTGCTTGGGTGGCTCCTTGCAACATGGTCATTATAATGCAGGGCGAGTAATACGAGGGGTTTGACCAACCTCCACATACGGATTACTCTTGGATTGGCTTGTCATTCCTTAACGACGAAGTATGACTCGCCTTTTGGTGAAGCATCTAGTCGGGTGTGACTTATGTTACACTTATATGCAGTTAACGAAGATACGTGTGATAATGTGTGAATAAAATGAAGGATAGGCACAATTAGGGGGATTCATCCTAATTGATATGAAGTTGATATGCAGTTATGTGTGAACGTGTGAAGTGTGTTGTGCCTAAATAAACTTGTCTAATAATGAAGATTGTTTTAATTGGACAAATGTTTTAATAACATAGTGTTACCTTACTTAGCTAATTCGTTAGCTAACACTTGTTTCTTAAATGTGGTTGTTCCCTCAGGTTTAGCTTGAAGGACTAGTTGATGCAGGAAGAGTGAGAGTTGGGTAGATGCATGCAGGAGAACTTAGCTACCCATAGACGATTGACTCTTTAGACATTTATTTACATTTCGTACTTGATGTCGAATTTATGCAGTATTGTTGAACGGTTGTTTTGTGTTGGGCAACCGTTGGGTTTTCATTTTAAACTATTTGATGGTATTGCCTGTAACACCAACTAAACGTAGAAACCGAACAGTTTTTATCGGTTTTGACTTTT
The DNA here is from genome assembly GCA_034093135.1 of Erigeron breviscapus. Taxonomy (NCBI): domain Eukaryota; kingdom Viridiplantae; phylum Streptophyta; class Magnoliopsida; order Asterales; family Asteraceae; genus Erigeron; species Erigeron breviscapus. Next base: position 37,828,637 of record CM067169.1, on the reverse strand, counting down.
AAAGTCTTTTCTTCCGCAATTTGACACTGTTAGGTGCAAGTTTTTGAAAACCCATATTTTTAAAATGACGGGTGTTACAAACATACGGTTTGGGTATTGGACCTTATATGGAATATTGAAAGTTGTTGAAATTGGCGATATTGAAATATTGATGACCGAATGGTTTTGGTATGATGTATGATTAATCGATTTATATACTTTTTCTTTCACGATAAATTTGACAAATGAGAACTTTATAATTTACCATGGATTCTCAACTCTTTGAAATGATGTTATGGTATTTTGAAAACTTGATGGTTTGATATGGGAATTTTTGCCGATCATGTGGTTTGGGTATGTTGATATCTAATAGCATGTTTTCTAAGTGTTTAAAATGGTTAAGTAACGAGATTTATTTAAAAACCTATGCACTCACTAACTACGTTTTCGTAGTTGACACTTTTTCTTCATGCTTTTCAGGAATTAGCGTAAGCTTTGAGGAATTATATGCATCACGATTGTTTGCATTGCACTTTGGAGTCAAAGATCAAACCTTGTGATGGGCAATGGAATCCGCCTTGATCATTGTAGTAAATCGTTTCATGTATTTGTTAATTGTCTCGTGGACTTAATATCCAAGTACGGTGGACGCATTGTACTTGGGGATTGGTTCACATGCTTGTGCATTTGTAACATTCTTTTATAAAATAAAGCTATGGTGAATGTTATTTATAATCCTTTGTTTTGAATACTCGACTTTCTGTACATCTCATTGTTCCGCCTTAGTTGGGGTGTTACAGGAACTACATCCACAACAGATAGACTACAACTCAAAGTACAAAAGTACGAGTTGTTATAAGTTCTAGGCTTACAATACATAACTACTACAAGATTACATCTTGAAAAGAACAACAACTAGCAAAGCCACAACCAAGGTCACCAAAACCAACAGCATGCAGACCAACGTTCTAACAGTCTCCTTCCCCTCCTTAGCAACAGTCATAGCATCAGAAGCATGAAGATAAGCTCCGGTCAACGCTTGGGCTTGATTCTCAATAGCCTCCCTAGTACGGATGAGAGAGTTGTTCATCCTTGACATTTGTCGGAGATAATATTCCGACCTATCAGTTGCATCAGCAACTGGCATCACTTCAGCAACATTGGGATTGTAAACAGGCACTCTGGAGGGACCCGCAGCATACGGATCGCCCAGAAGAAAAGAGGGACCAAACACATGGTTGTCCTGAACCGGTGTAGAAGGACCAGGAGCATTAGGGTCTCGAGGAGCATAAGGCAGACGAGCTCCCTCGGTAGTCCTCCTCTAATATGGAGCTACCGGTGACAGAGATGGTTAAACATGAATAGATACATTTTCATTTCCAGATTCACTGGATGTTGACACCAGATTGATGGGGCGAGACTCATTGCCCGAAGCCTCAAATTGTTCCTCTTCAGAAGAGTGGGGAACACGAGGAATGGAGTTTGCTACAACTGGAACTTGAGGAGTACCAGGAACAACAGCATAAGAGCTAGCTCCGTCCGACATGACAAGTCTGAAAGGATAGTCATAGAATCCATATAAGTCTAATGGATGAGACAGTACAAGTCAAATGGATGTGACCGTACGCAACATACGAATTTTTCAAAGAAATCTTTGTCTAGACTATACACATACGATTTGGGTTTCTATTAACAATATACCTTCAATGCTTATATATAGGGTCACCCGCAGCCTTCCCACCACATTTACAGTATATTGTTAATATAATCCAAACTATCACGTATATAAGTCCCATGTATACACATACGATTTGGGTTTCTACTCCTAACATACCTTCAATGCTTATATATAGGGTCACCCGCAGCCTTCCCACCACATTTACAGTATGTTGTGAGTATAATCCAAACTATAACGTATATACAAAGTCTAAGATATTTATTTTGAGCCTTATATTATTTTACATAATCGGGACGTAGTTGATCAGGCTAGGTCTAATTATAGACAAATAATATAACTCTTGAAATAAGTATCCTAAACCTTAGTAGACTTAGATTTCCTTTTGAAATGAAAATGGCTATAGATTGAGTTTTTCCAGCGGAAAAACTATGTATTAACTATAACCTTGGCTCTGATACCAATTTTTGTCACACCCCGTTGTAGCGGAAATACAGGGTTAACAAATAGATGCGTACTAATCAGAAGGTAAATAGAGATTACATCCATTAATGCCAATACATGTTCAATACAAGTACAATCGTTCAAATGTGGACCCCAAAATATGGATACAAGTCATCCTCATTTGGAACTGAGCCCACTGTATACGAGTTCAATAAATTGGACAGTCTAATACAATTAAAGTTAATAACATGAGAGTCCTCAAATGTCTGATGCTAATTGTACGTCCAATGTCAAAAGAATGGACCTATAATGCCATAGATGATCCAAGACTTCCTGTTGATTACCTGAAAAGCATGAAATTTGAGAGGATCAGCTATCGAAATAGTTGGTGAGTTTACAGTGTGTTTGACTAAAAGACCAGTCATCATTGGGAGCACACAATGACATGTAGTTATTAAGACAAGACAGTCGGGAGCAAGGTCCGACAATAAGACTAATTTCCCTCGCACAGGTCTCCCGTCTATAATGGGGTGCGGACCAGAACCAAGACAGTCAGACACAAAAACTGACAAGACAACCATTAGGATCTCAATATGGTAATAACTACATAGGGGCAACATTTTAGTTCGTCAAACACAAGGAACAATTTAGTCAGCCGACAACATGGCAAGTCAAAGTCATTTACTTCAATATTTCATAAGACATGTATACACATTTTTCAGACAACCGTCAACATGGCAAGACATAAGACAAATGATTTAATTTACCAAATCTCATGGCATAGACAAAGACAAATCATTTATAAAGTAGTCGTGTATACAGTACATGCTTTTCAGGCCCAAAGTAAAAGGAAAAAGGGCGCCATAAACTCACCTTAGCGATCAAAGAGCTAAAAGTATGAGTAGTCCGAGAAAATGAGCAGTCTAGTCTCCACGTCTATCCAAAACCTAGGATATGAGTACCAATGGTGAGGATCAAATCTCACGACGACAAGTATCCTACGTACAACTACTTAGCTATCAACCCTAGAATGCCACGACCAAGAATGTGATTTAAACTTTCATTTTATTTAACTTTAGTTGGTAATATCAATGACATTGTCATTATAAGGTAGTCTAAAGTACCATTCGATATTCACCAAGTTCAAACGTTCAAGTTATCAAAAACTAAAAATGTCAAACAGCACAGATCCTCGCGGCGCGAGATCCAAGGATCGCGGCGCGATTATCATTTTACACTACATCGCGGCGCGAGACCTGGAGGGTCGCGGCGCGATGCCTATTTTCTACTACCTCGCGGCACGACCTGGAGGGATCGCGGCGCGATATAAGACCTGAACGAGCAAAATGCAGTTTTTCGACCATTTTCGCCAAACCAAATCATTTTCTAATCAACTCTTTTCATTTCAACAAGTGACAACAGGTTCCATAACCTGGAAACAATCCATTTCGCTTACCATTTCACAAATCCAACACTTTTGATTTCCAAAACCTAATTTTAAATCAATTTCATTTATCCAAAACAATTCCAAGCATTTTTGATCTCAAATACTTACTTCTAACAAAATCCATCTAACCACTTATACAAACCAAAATCATCTTCTAAGCCAACTAATTCAATTAAATGTAACTAAATCATAAGCTTGAATTTATAAAAGTCAAAGTCTAAAGAAATAGTTTACTTACAATTTCTTTTGGAGTTCTTGAAAGAAAATACGGAAGATGATGATGATAATGATGCTTTAAAGGTTACAATTTAAAGTAAAGGTATTTTCCCTCGTGTTATTTAAATTAAGACAAGTCAATAAAGTTTCGTCAAAGTGAACTTTATAATATTAAGTCTAGACAGTCTATTTATTTTGTACAAGACATAACCTTTAAATATTTATTTAAAGTTATTTTTAAAGACTCGGCATTCGTCTAGATAGCTAATAGTCTACGTCATCAAGATACGTCTAATTTGACTAAGTCAAAAGTCCAAAAGTCTAATAATTTCCACGTCTAATGACTGTCTAATTGAGATTAAGACTAACCCGATGTTAATTAATTACGAGTTTAGATAAATTTAATTTCAATATAATAGAGGTTTTGATTGGTTAATATATTGAGTTTAGAGATGTGCACAGATCGAAACCCGGCCCGAAACGGGTTGACCTGTGACCCGCGAATGCATGAAAAACGGAACCGTGTCCCGGCCCGTGAAGGTCCGGATCGGTTCGGGCGGGTCACGGGTTTCTTCACATTTTCTCGGTATTTGACATCACCCGACCCGGCCCGGACCGGCCCAACCAACCCGTGACCCGGAAATGCAACAAAAACTTGACTCGTGACCGAAATTTTTTTTGAAACGGACGTTTTTCAAGGGTGTTTTGTCAAACAAGTTTTTGAAAGAAAAAAAATTGTGAAAGTGGGTAAACCGGTATTCCCACTACCGGTTTCAAATTTTTGGCTCAAACCCGGTATTCGCAAAACCGGGTTCAAAAAAAGCTAGTTGAAACCGGTTTTAGCATTACCGGTTTCGAACGACGTACCTACTTTTCAGAACAACAGTAAAGTTGCAGGTTGATTACGACATATCACTGCGAACCCGGTTTTCCCAATACCGGGTTCGAGGGTGACGACAAAAAATGCAGCCAACAATGTAGAAGAAACTTAAATAATTTGCTAAAATTAAAGATACTGTAAATACCTTTAAGAATACCAATTCGATGAAAGACGGGTAGCTGTTACAGTAAACCAACATTACGTCCATTTTATCAGGTCAGCCATCACTACACAAACCAAAACATTATGCTTCAAAGCATTGATTCACTAGTCTTCTTCATCATCCTCAATTCCAACCCACTTAGTAAGGGCAAATAGAAATTCCTTGAAGTTCACCAGTCCATTTTTATCCCAGTCCATCTCCTCTTAAAATCCCATCAAATTCAGTATTTTTCACCCTAATTGATGGTGGCCGGAAGTGATGACCGGCGATGGTTGAAGGTGGAAATAAGTGATGATAACCATCTTTATAGATTGATTTGGGTTGTTGATGGCGGAGATGGTGGTTGGAGATGGTGGCCGGAGATGAAGGCCGGTAATACTTGATTTGGGTTGTAGGTGGCTGGGGGTGGGAGCCACTGGTGGGAGCTAGTGGTGATACTTAATATGTAAAAGATAAACTCATTTACCAAGAAAATTGTAAATAAAACATGAAATGCAGAAAGCTGAAAAAGCAAACATTTTGGTCAGAAAAAGTAATAATAATTTGACTTTTAGCAAGTACAGATAACAACCCCCAATATGTATCACATTTGAGACCGGGGATCCCAAACCCGGTTTCATTTATTTTGCCTTTGACCACTGTAGCTTGTCACATCGCCTGAAAAAGTACCTGTATACTGCCAAACCAGGGTTGTTATTACCGGGTTCGAGCCTAGAAAATTGAACCCGGTTTTGGGAATACCGGGTTCGACCCACTTTTTTGAAACCGGTATTCCCAATACCGGTTTACCCTATTCCATAAAAAAAATTTGGCCAAAACTTGTTTGACAAAACACCCGCCAAATATGCCCGTTTCAAAAAAAAATTCGTCGTGACCGGCCCGTTATGGCTTCAGGCGGGTCGGTTCGGGCGGACCGCGGATTTACGGGTCATTTGCACATCCCTAATTGAGTTTAACCCAACCGTCTTATATTAATACAAAAATTTGGAGGAAAACGGAATAGATTATAGCTTATTTTCTTCTTCTTCCATATCACAGTACGTATGTTATTGCGAAATCTGACATGTAATTGATTTAAGTCTTTTGATTTCAAATCAACTAGGATATCCATGACAATTAATTATAAAGTCGATATATGTAATTTGTTTCTAGACTGGTAAATTAACTACAACAACTAAAAGTCAATACATAATTTATTATATTAATTATTAACTATCTATTATCATTTTAATATCCTAGTTAGTAATTTTGCATAAAACAACTTATTTTAATCTATATGAGCATATGCAAGCTTTCTTTGAAAGCCTTGAACAATTCTACATTGTAAAGAGACTAATGTGAAGATCTCCATCTTTGAGTGTTTGCCGTGTTGGCATTAGGCATTTCTTTGGCTAGTAATCTGTTACAATAGTATTTTGGTAGGGTCATCGATGATGATGCACAAGTACGTACATGACCACAATTATATAAGATATGTTTTAAGTTGGATTTATGAAAATTTAGCCTGATCATACACCAATTTCATCATCCATCATTGAGTTTGGATCATTTAATTTTTCATTTCAAGGCCTCATTTTGATCACATGCCCTCAAAAATCTCGGTACGACTCTGATACTTACCTAATGAAGAGTGTCTATTTACTTTTTTAACCATTAAATGACTGAATGGATAAATTAAGTGACTTCATTCAGTGTATGAAAGCCGCAAAAGTACACCTAATTGTAAGTATATACTCGATCATGACGATAAATAATTTTCTTAAGATATATATATATATTGTATTAGATTGGATATTGAATTGATTGATTGATTATGTATAATCATGTGTAGGATTTTTACTCTTGTATAAATAATATATTTTTTGTTGGTTGGTGATGGTGACGGGGTACGTGGGTAAAGGGTAGTGATGTCGGGTGGGTGGATATATAGATGTGTTTGTTTAGCTTATAACTAGATGACTGACATGGCTCATAAGTAGGGGTGTAAACGATTCAAGCCAACTCGTGAACTATTCGAATTCGATTCGAAAAAAGCTCGTCTCGAGCCGAGCCTAAACGAGCTTGAGCCGAATTCGAGCTTAACAATAGACTCGTTTATTAATCGAGCCCGAGCTCGAGCTTCAAGCATATAACTCGAATAAGCTCGCGAGCCTAAACGAGCTTTTTTAATATAATATAATATAATAATTTAATACGGAGTATATGTATAAGGCGTATAATATAGTAACAAATACATTAATAGTTTAATGTTATAAAGATCTTTTTTGACCGCCTCTTTACATTCTCATTCCTCTTTTCAGATCTAAACTAAAAAAAGACCTAGATTAAATAGTCTTTAACTCTTTTTCTCCCACGCCGCCGATCTTCATCTCGTTTCTTACGTCTTCTGCCTCATGTAACAAGTATGTCTCTTTCTTCTTATTTAATATTAAACTTACATTGATTTGTTATTTTTAGTTTTAGTTTTATTCATTTGTTTACTTAAGTAGTTAATAATAAACTACAATGGATAAAACCCTTATTTTATTTTATTTTATCACTGATATAAGTTTACTAGTGTGGATCTATCCTGGAAATGACTCCTATTTTGATTAAAAATTATTAATATTCATTGTATTAAAGTTTACTAGTGTTGCTACTATTGATGGATGTTGTTGATGATGATACATATATGAGTTTCTGTAGATCTATGATGGAAATGACCCCTATTTTGATTAGAAATCAATAGTTTTCATTACGTAAAAGTTTGTATTTATATCATTATTTACTATTGATGGATGTTGTTGTCTTGTTGATGATGAATTGATGATACATATATGATATATGTGTATTTGTAAATACATTTTATATCCTTTTGTCGGCTTCTTTCATATTGATTTAAAGTGGGCTGGTAACTAATAAGACTCAATCGTATTAGTCTAATGCAGTTTTCATATTGATTTAAAGTGGGCTGGTACATTTTATATCCTTTAAGATGTACTACGACGAAGGCATATACAAAGTGCAAGGGGGAATGGAGACATTTAGTGCGCTGGATTGGTGGAAAGTTCACAAGTTTAAGTATCATGTTTTGTCAAAGATGGCTATCGACGTTCTTGTTGTACCAATTTCTACCGTTGCATCTGAGGCAATATTTAGCGCCGGTGGCAGAGTTATCGACCCCTATCGATCTAAGTTGGCTCCTGACACAGTACAAATGCTTATTTGCGGAGGGGATTGGATTAGGCAACGTTATGGATTGGAAAGTAAAATGAAGGTATGCTTTTAGAACTTCAAATCTCTGTGAATTGATTTTTGTGTTTCTTCTAACCTTTTTTTTTCTATAGAAAGAGGACATGCCCACTGAGGTCCTACTTCCTGATATGAAACAAGCAAACTAAATGTATGTCTTTTATTGTTAGTTATAATCATAATTTATGAGATTTTTATACCAACAGATGTGGACATGTTGTTCTAATGTAGTAATGTGCATGTATCGTATGCAGGTTTTTAATGAGACTACATGGAAACTGAAGGATTAAATGTCTTTACTGGCGGCCTTATTTTGTGATACTTTTGTGGTACTAGTACATCAGGCTTTGTAAAAAAAAATTTGCTTTTTGAAACATTATTCTTACTTGCTGAAACAAGGCTTGTTGACATTGTTTTTGTGATACTGAACTACTGATTGTAGCTTTGCCATTGAAGCATTTTCTTGTTTGTATTTAATGTTTACATTAATGGAGTGTTGGTGTATCTAGTGAAACTTTGTTTAGAAGCAGCCATCATTTTCTTTTCTGACCAAATGTTTGACTAACGAGCTTTCGAGCTCGAGCTTCTGATAATCGAGCTCACGAGCCTAGTTTTGATAACATACCGAGCTCGAGCTCGAGCCAAACTCGAGCTCGTTTATTTTTTTTAAACAATCGAGCCGAGCTCGAGCTTTTATGACACTTTACGAGCCGAGCTCGAGTTTAAGTAATGAGATTCGAACGAGTTCGAGCTCTTAAAATCTGAACGAGCTCAAGCTCGAGCACTGCCAAGCTCGGGCTCGGCTCGGCTCGTTTACACCCCTAGTTAGTGGTAAGCGTATTGACCAGGTACGAGGGGAACAATAATAGAAGTGAAATATTCTCTCAACTATGTAATTAACTTTTAGAAGGTCAAACATGTAACTTTAAATCAAAAGCTCAATCATTTCTGCTACAATATGATCCAATTATGAGTTTGTGAATTTAGTCTTTTAGGAAAGGAAAAATTAAAAAGAGAATAAGATAAGATATTGTCTGCATACGGGCAGGGACGGAGTTAGAGCATTTTCTGTGAGAGGACAAATTTAGAAGTTGTATGTTATACTCAAGGCAGTCCTGAGATTTTTAACGCCTAACATGAATAGCTTGAAATTTTTGTAAAGAGATACCAAATTGTTTTTTACTCCCTCCGTCCTAATTTAAATGTCCAAATTTGACTTACTGAGTCAATCTTGTCTAACTTTGACCGTATGTACTTTTGTTTATATTAAATAATACCTAATGAAAGTTATATCAATGAAAAATACATCAAAATCTCAATCTATCCATATATTTTACATCAATTAATAACACACACGAAACAATTTACGGACATTTAAATTGGGACGGAGGGAGTATATGTTTAGGATATACTCAAACTAGAAGCTCATTCTATGCCCATTTTTACATTTTGGAAAAACTATTAAGAATTCCTTTTAGAAAAATGGCTAAATAGTTTATAAATTAGCGTTCAATTTCAACTAGCAATAACAATATATTCATTTTAAAAAAAAAAAAACTAAAGTGTTGAATTATTGATATTACTTTAATATTTTCCTTTAAAACAAAAAACCTACATAAGAATTTTAAGGGTCAATGAAGTTGTCTACAAAGTTACAAGATCAATATAACCACTTCATTTAAGTATAAGGGTTTAAAAGAAACAAATACTAAAATGTAAGGTATGTTTTAAAAATACATCATCTTCCTCCCTTATCCCTATAACCTTATCCCCTGTAAACACAAAAACCATTAAAACATGAATTTAATTATGACTTTAACAATAAGCTTTTAACAATATCAAATAGGCTTCCATTATTATCTATTCAGTTTCTTCTCATTTTTAGTGACAAAATTCCAAGTACATTCATAAAATAAATTAAAAAATCTACATAATACCAAAATTGGAGTGGGGCAGTTGCCCACACTACCCCAAGCTAAATCCGCCCCTGCATACAGGAAAACATATTTTTTTGAATATGAAATATTTTATTAAAACTATCAAGGTGTTGTAAATGGAGAATTGATAGGTGATTGTGGAAAGCCAAAGATGAAAACATGTTAGTTAGATTATCTAAACTTTTTATCATCTTTATTTACACTTTTTCCAGTCATCTGGTATATCATCTTTTTACAATCGTCACATTTTTTTATTTACGTTAACTACTTAACTCTTCAAATTCAAATTCAATATTTCATTGTATCCTACAATATACTAACCAAAAATAAAACAAATAAGATAATGAAAGTGCGCCCCACTATCCCTCTTCACCCTTGGTGAACATTTACACCAACCCCTGTTCATCTTTAGATTTCTCCCATTATTTTTGAAGATTTATCTTCATTTCATTTTCCATATCTCACTTTAAGGTGTAAACGAGCCGAGCCGATACAGTGCCAAGCTCGAGCTCGACTCGACTCAATAACTCGAAGCTAGTCGAAAACTATCGAGCTTGCTCGACACGATTCGATAAGTTATATATTTATAATATTAACTATAATAAATAATAATATAATAGTTAAATTTATTGAGTTAATTGCATTTTTGGTCCCTGTGGTTTGTATGTTTTGGCAGGTTCAGGACCTTTTCAGGTTTCATTGCATTTTTGGTCCCTATTTCGGAAACCTTTTGCAAATTTGGTACAAATTAACGGTGGTCGTTAAATGAAGCCGTTAAGTGCTGTTAGAATTTAAAATGGTGTTTAATTGTAAATTTCAAAAAGTGTAAGAGGTATTTGTGTCAACAGTGTTAGTAATTTTTTTTCTCCTATTGTAACAGTTTATTCTTTTTATTGCTTTTATATCCTTTTCTTTTATTTAAAAAAAATAATTTTTTTCCTGCAAACTTCCCTCTTCGATTCCGTTTTCGCGATTTGTCAAATTGATCTGAAAAACATCAGCTTTCGTTCGCGATCCGATCCGGTCATATTCATATTTTAAGTTTTTCGATTCATCGAGATTCGTTGACAGTTACTTTTCCGACGACTTTTCCGGCAAAGTTTTTCGACAGAATAATAGGCTAGGGTTTGTGTGGAATGCAAACCTGAGCATTTTGGTATCGGTTCCGTGTTTTATTTCGTAAAAACAAATGACAAATCGCAAATTTAAGTTTCCTAGTGAATTGCCATTTTTCCGGCGATAGTTTCTGAAGTTCATTTTTGTCATGGTTTGTGCGCGGTGGAATTCTGATTCGATTGGTATCAGTTTCGAGTTTTTACTCGAAGAAAGGAGAGAAAAATCGTGAATTTTGTTTTCCTTGCGCGTTTTGAATTTTTCGGCGAACTGTTGAACATTCCGGCTACCATTGTTTCTTACATTTAGCGACCTAAACTACAAAACTTTCAATTATACAGCTCGTAAATTTTTATAAATTTTTACAAAACAATCACGTGTATATCTCAGTGACAACAGGACAAACTTTTTGACCAACACTATTAACACAAATACGCCTTACACTTTTAGAAATTTACAATTAAACACAACTTTAAATTCTAACAGCACTTAACGGCTTCACTTAACAACCACCGTTAATTTGTACCAAATTTGCAAAAGGTTTCCGAAATAGGGACAAAAAATGCAATGAAACCTGAAAAGGTCCTGAACCTGCAAAAACATGCAAACCACAGGGACCAAAAATGAAATTAACTCTAATAAAATATTTACATAAAAAGGGTAGAACTATAATATCAAAGATGTACGATAAGGCTCGCGAGCTTCACGAGCTCGTTATTTTGATACTCGATCTCGGCTCGATACCAGGAGTCCAGGGTATATTTTGGCGATTTGAATATATAATGATTTTTGCAATGTTTTAAAAACCGGTATCTTAGTCATACCGGTGTGGAAAAATTTCCGGTATTACCGAAAATACCGACCGGTACGACTATTTTAAATTTATTTTATTTTTTTATATAAAAATCTTACAAAACTTGTTACAATTTAACGAAAATAGTCAAAATACAATTATAATTCACTCAAAATAATATAAATAAGTATTTCATAACAAAATATAAGTTTTAAAGTTCACAAATAACAAAAAATAACATTAAGGTATCATAAAAATAATTTTTATAAAAAATCAAAAACAAAATACCGGAAATACCAGCCGGTATTGAATAATGAAAATACCAAGAAAATGTCGGGCTTAAAATACCGGAGCACCCTCCGATACCGGTATATACCGGTATTTCAAACATTGGATTTTTGTATGTATTTTTTTATTAATTGTTTTTTTTTTTAAATGTGAGCCGGGGATTACGAGAATTGCAAGCTACGCCGAATTTCACTATTTTGAAACAGTTGGACCCAGCCGGCCCAAGTTTATTTGTTTGTACCCTCCCTCACCTCACTCATAGTATTCTGGTTTAAATCCAGACACTCAAACATGGAGAGCACCACCACAATTTAACATGCAATGAGCATCCAAGACTAAGTTGTGCCCCCTCTAATAAAATCTCCCAATAAGAAGAATTTACCAAAGTACACTTTTTTTTTTCTTTCTTTCTTTTTGTCTTGGTTGACATTGATATTAATTAAAATGGCTTTTTAACCATTTTGTTACCATAATATACTAAATCGTTAGTAAAATCATGGCAGTTTTGATTTAACGTGATATAGTTTACCTTAATAACTATGTGGATGACGTGACTTACGTTAGCGATTAAATTTTCCAATAATATGAAAGTGTAATTCGGCCTTCGGTTGATAATAATGTTTTACTCGTACAAGATAAATCATGTCATAGATACTTAATATATGGAGGTTCGAATTAGCTTTACTTCAATCGGTTCGGATCGAGTTGTTGTTAGTAAGTGAGTTTAAGTTAATTTTATGTATGATATTGCTCCTTTTTTTTCCCCATAGATCGAGTTAAATTTTACTATTTTAGAGTGCCTAGTCGGATTTGCTGGTTATGTCACATCTTTTTAGAAGTTTAATTTGAAAGTAAAATAAAAATGATTTTGCATCTAACTATATATGTACAGTAACATACTTTGTGACAAATCAAGCCTTTCGAAAACTACATCAAGTGTTCTGTAAAGTGTCATAAAAATTTGAGTGCCATCTAGACAACATTATTTAGTTCGGTAATATATTTGGTCAATGTCCTATATATAATAGGAAAATGTCTACCAACTTATAATTAAATAGAAATTAACCCATCTTTTTTATCTAGTAGCTCTCACTGATCCATCTGATGATCGATCTGATTCCTGGAAAAACATAGTGATCTTGAAGCTCCCAAATATATATAGGTCTCAAAAGAACGTGTAGACCGCATGAGTTCAAGAGATCGATTATTGACCAATGCCAAAGATAAAGAACACAATACTATATACATTGATCGATCATCACACAAGAAAAGTAAATAAGTTCGATCAACTATTATTCATCCTATAATCAAGACATGTAATTTCCTTAGCCAGTTATCGATCATTCACCCAACGTACAAGTTTTTGCTCGATTAATATATAACTGGATCTTCAATATTAGTAATAACAAGCTAGGAAAATTCATGAAACCGTTACCAACTACATAGAAATTATCTGTAGATATAATAAATTAAGGAAAGAGCATCAAAACTATAGAAGAGATAGTAATTTATGTATAATTAATCACATAATGGGTCGAGTGCTTCTTAAATGATCGACTTCTTCTATTGTACGTTATAAACGAGCTAGTTTCATATAAACCACATATACTGAAGATACCTATATATATATAATATATATATATATATATATATATATATATATATATATGATGATCATACCATGTATCAGTTAACATATATACTGCCTAGTACACAAGAATTTTATGCTAATAAATCACATACAAATATATATAAACAAATGATCATATGCTATGGCTACGCCTTTTTCTAGAGGAAGTTGAAGAAACCCTAACGGTAAATAATCGGAAAAAATCATCTACCTCTTCTTGCCTGGTGTGTTCAAAGAATTCCACAGTAGTTAATCCATCATCGGCCGATGACCTTCTTCTTCTCTTATGTAACAGCTTACGTGGCGGTGGTGGTGGAAACCGTGGTGGTTGGATCTTGTGATCATCAGAAGTTGGAGTTTGACAATTGTAATAATCAATATCTTCGTCTTTAGGTGTTTCCAACAAATGGTTTGACTTTGAAGAAGCTTCATGGTCATCATCTTCATCCTTTATTCTAACATCACCAGTTGATTTTAGGCTCGAATGACTTTCATTTGACATGGCTACCCTCTGATCGATGGAGCTTAATTGCCTGGAGAGAGATATATATTAGATATATAGCTTCCTTGGCAATCTACAAATTTGGTACACTTGATATTTGTTTATTCTTTTTCTTATACTTCAATGTTAGATTTTATTGTCCCTTTCAACTTTTGGCATCACTTGGATTTCTTCTTACTATATACGAGTATATATTAACGGTTGATCACTAATAAGAGTGCGCTATTTCATTTCTGCATTTAAAAATTATGTTTTGAAAAAGTATATTTCAATTTATTTTTTCAAAATTGTGTTTTATGATATCAACGAAAACACATAAAATTAATTTTTTGTTAAACATATTTTTTATTATATGCATTATACAAACACAATAACCAAATAATCACTCGAGATGTTGTGCTAAACATTGATCCTCAGTATAATTGGTCACTAATTTAATTTGTGAATTTTTATATCTTATGAAGAATTTATCATCTTTCCCTTATAATGATAACATACCTACTTATAAAAATTATAGCCCTTTTATTTTTGAAAATGTTGAAATTTTCTATATGCGATATGACACAAATTTCCCATTTCTTTTTTTTCTTTTTTTCTGAATCACCCATTCTTTGGTGGATTGGATCAGTGGTAAACATCATGGCCTCTGGAGAAAGAGGTCATGAGTTCGATCCTCATCTCATGCAAAGGTTGGAGGTCCTTTTCTACCATTTAGGTAGAAAATGGAAGCAGCCTCTCTACTTAGGTAGAGGTAAGGTCTGCCTACATCTAAACCAACCCCATACAGCGTCGAGGTATAGGGGCTCAAAACCCGCGGAAGTCGACACTGAGCAGTTTCTTTATTTCTTTCTTACTCATTCCTTATTCACTAATTTAAACATTTCCACTAAAATACCCTTAATTAAATAGATTACACCACCAATCTCTCAACTCTTAAAATAACTACAGTACCTATTATATCAATTACATTTATATCAATAGTCTACACTTTAATACATGATCTTAAACTTTAATAAATGCATCCAACATATACTATTAGTTGACTTGTGAAAATCACCATCTTATATAATATTAGCGTAGTGTCTGTGTAATGCGACTGGAGTAAATTTCTTCTATCAGTAACATCTAGCGACTTTTTATGATGGTTCTCACAGTTTGTTTAAAAAAAGGGGTAATTGGATGAGAACCCCTTGATCCCATGTACCATTTGGTACCCACTAATCCCCCAGCTAGGCTAGTGTCCAGATGAATCTCGACCACTTAATAATCTCCTGATTATCTCAAGTTTGCATTTGGCAAGACTCGAACTCAGGACCTCTCCTGGAAAGTGACGGCTGGTGGCCACTAGGATATTACCTAGTGGTTCTCACAGCTGGTTTAATAGTTAAGAATATAACGTAATATACTGAATTACTCTTTTTGGGGAAAATTTTTTTTAATGAAAAATGTTAGGAATTAGTTATGTGAAGTGTGTTTGTATATGTTTAGGTAGTTTTTTTTAAAAGATGTGAATTACTCGTGAATATCAGTAGAGAGCTCTCTCGTCGAATGAATCTTCAACTTAAGCCGCTCGATTGGAAACTTCTATCACCCAAATTTTAGAAGGAAAACTCACTCAACTTGCTATAGATAGAAATTAAATATATGTGATTATCCCAAATATGCCTAGGTAGCTTAGAGAAAATGTCTCAATATAGGAAGTTTAGAAAGTAGATTAAGAAAATTATGTGTTAGTTAAGCATATGGTAAAATCATTTCAATTACATATTCACATAGAAATAATGAGTAATTAATTAATTATGCTCATTCGTCAAATAATAGTAAAATATTAAAACATTTTTTAGATAAAATCACTATAGATAATATATTTAATGATCTAAAATAATTGCCTACGAGAAAAAAAAAATCATAGTTTTATTCAATGTTTAATGATTTCATATTTTCGTTTCTAGTCTTTGTGTAAAGTTTACATTTGAGATGCTATAATTTTTGCTTTAGCCTAAAAAAAGCCTAAACTTTAACTATAAATTGTGCGATATTTAATAAAACGCAAATAGTGCTTCAAATATAATATTCTTGGCGCCTGGTGACCCGACCAGTAATCTGTTATTTCGACCAGACTATTTGCAGCGATTATCGCTGCAAATAGTGGTGTTTTGTCCATATCCAACTATTTGCAGCGATTACTGACAGGGGGCCCGTTATTATTCTGCCAGATTTGCCATTACTGGCATGGGGGCCCGCACTATTTGCAGCGACTATCGTTGCAAATAGTGGTCGAGATACCAAAAAACAATGGTCGGGATACGGGTTGCGTTATTAAAAGCTACTTTCAGAATATTAAAGCTGCAATAAAATCTACATTGATTTTAGGGTTAAAAGCTATTTTCAGACCACCATATTTGTTGGTTGAGGTGACTTTTCATGGGCTGTTCGATTAGACCAATAATATCCATTTTAACTTATCTGTGAGTCTTTATCCATTAATAACTTTATCACATATAACTATATAAGTATATAACACAATACAACTATATGACAATTTTTATGGAAGAATAGAAACTATCACTATCTTTAACTTATTTGTTAGTTTAACCAATTTGATTATAATTTAAATTAGAAACAGAATAACTATACAGTCCGCTCTTCTAATTTTCACATGCCAATTTTTTTCATGTTTATTGTTGGGGAATTTCGCAAATAACGAACAGATAACCGGATACAATCAATCTTTGAAGGCACGTAATCGCTTTCAGATTGAATCAATTTGGCGGTTCACCCAAACTATTCAATCGGATACAATCAAAGATTAAGAATTTTCTGTATGTATGTGTTTGAGAGAAAAGAACCAGAGAAGAGAGAAAAGAGAATGATCAGAGTTGTATTACGGGATATATTTTATGATTATGTTGGCCCATAACTGCCTAAACGGCAGTTAATCATAAGGGATTTTGAATTGCCAATTTTGGTCCCTCAAGTTCCGAAAAATAAATTTTCGAAGGGAATCTTACCATAGCAATTTGGTCCCTCAGCTCGACCCCAGCCAGGGGCTCTGCCCCTTGGACCCCGCTCCCAGGGGCGCTGTCCCCGGACCCCCGTACTTTAGGGGTTTCGCCCCTAAGGTCATAATAAATTCAGATAAGCGTGCACTCCACACCTCCAAGCCTATATGATGTATTATTATGACGTTATCGATCAAACAAATTAATCCAATTACACTAAAATATACAACATTTATTTGTTTTTTATTCTAGCATTTTTAGGTATGAAAATTTGTTAGAAAAAAATAATAGGAACATTTTATTCTTATGGCATAGGATACCAATATACCATGATATTGCATACGAATTGCACCATTCGGGGAAATGGGGAATAATTGAATAAAGACACAAATGCATTCCCAAATATAGGAATACTGACCCCCAACACTGTATATATGTCTGTATTATTATCATTGCATGTAAGTTCACAGAAACTTCCCGATCGACTTGCATTATGTTCTTGTTTTTTGTTATATATGATAGTACAAGGGGTAAAGTTGAAAATATGCTTGAGAATGTGGGGTCTATTAGTGACCAATCATATGGATCATATAGATTCCTGTTACGAAGTACTCACAAGTCTTTAGCCAAGATTTAACCAACATTTCAAGTACCAAAGGTTTTTTCTGCTACATTTTGTTATTTATCTAAGTATATAAATCGAGATGTTGAATCAGATGTATAATTTGTAATTTACTTTTTCTAGTCACATCATAAATATCTATGGAGGTTTGAATTTGATTTTTTTTAAGAACATCAAGATATTTGACCACTAGAACGACATCTTGGTTCGGTGTTATTTGACAAGTATATATTCTTCATAATTTTGTTATTCCATCAAAAAAAAAAAATATAGTAACTAAAGCAAGATAAAGAGCTTTTAAGCTATCTAACAAAAAGCCTTTTCTTAAGCTGTATATGGAGGGGTCAAGGAAACACTTTTGGGTTTGGACCATCTTAAAAAAGATGTAGCCTAATGGACTGATGAATAATTGCTCTTTCAGTCTTTTTGGGCTTCATCTAAGGGTGTTGTTTATTGAAAAGGAGAAAAGCTCCAAAACTAATACAAATGCCAATGCCATGCTAACAACCAAAGTGGTTTAGTATTGAAGTTTTTTTGTGCTACAAAAATGCCAATGTGAAATCCAATTTCAACGCCATGAGCCATGATTATAATCAGTGGAAAATCAAATCCAAGCCAAATGAAATACTCATATTTTGATTGGGTCTTGTCCGTTTCATTTCCCTTTTCCCCCCTTTTCTTTAACTTGCTTTGATTTGTTTTGCATTGGCATTAAATTCGTGTTGTATTGGCATTAGGTTCGTTTTACATCGGCTTGGATTCGTTTTGCATTGATTTTGAATTTTGCTTCGCATTAGTCTTCAATTTGTTATGCATTCATATCAAATTCGGGGCATGCTCTACTTGGCGTTTTCGATTGTGTCAGTAACATTAACATGTATAACCAATGGTTTAATAACCATGTTGATCTAGACGGTTAAATCAGTAATCAGTCGGGATATTGATCGTTTTAGCTGTTTTTGTTGGAATAAACATGATTCGATTCGAGTGATAAAACATCCCAGATCGTCCCGTGGAACCTGTAAGAGCATTAAGCATGATTGCTATTGATTTCGGGTTCCCAAAACAAGATGATTGAGTAATAATGGGATGAAGATTCGGCTGATGTTATGCACGAATCTGATGAGGAAGACACACACGAATTTAAGGAGGGATTAGGGCGTGTTATGTGTGATTATTCATTAACCTTAAGTTAGGGTTAATGACTCTCTATTTATAATGAGAGTATTTACACATTCAACCCCTCTGGTGTTTAATGTGTATAACATTAGTCCTCATAGTTTCAATCATCTAATGGGAAACCCTATAGTATGTATTTAAGAGTAAATACGCCCATTATATATTTACTAGACATAGGGATTTCAGTTTTGTCAATTATCATATCAGGAATGATAGATGATCAGTGACGATCACACTAACGTGGTTCCAACAGTTTTTGTTTGGATTGTTTTTAGTTTGACTAGTGACCTGCATCGGGTTGATGCAGGTTTCCATAAAAAAAAAATTCTAAAAATAAGAAATAACTTATCTTTTAAAAGATATTTAAATTAGAATTATTGCTCATTGTGTGATTATTATATTTTGAAATTTTAAGGTTGCATTCTTGTTAGGTTAGAATCATTTGATACTCTCTCCGTCCCATATCAAGTGTCCTAGTTTGACTTTTTGAGTCTTTTTCTTTCAAATTTGACCGTAAATATCTTTGTTTGTGTTAGATAACACTTGATATAACATATATGAATTGATTGAGTTTTAAATGTACTTTTCATTGATATAACTTTTATCAACTAATATATAACACAAACAAAGATATTTACGGTCAAAGTCAAAAGAAAAAGACTTGACTAGTCAAAATAAGACAATTAAAATGGGACGGAGGGAGTATTAATCTATTATGGATTATTATTAGTATTTTCTATACTAACTAGACAATATGGTTAATTATTATACTATATTTAAATTTATTGTTTGTTTCATGGTGTAACACTATAATATCTTTGGGTTATGTGGTAGGCTGGGTAAAACGCTCAATTTGCATTTTAGGTGTTTTACGCTTATAATTTAACAGGCATAAGCATGAAAATGAAACACCAAATTTTGTGTACTTTTTGCTGTGCTGCTAGAGAGATCCAATAGGCATTTTCTTTTATATTGGGCTTAATGACATAAAACGCAAATGGGCTATAAAGTTCAGCTATTTTTTAACGACATAGTATTCACTATTCAGTATTGTATTCCTACTCTTAGTAAAAAGTAAAAACTATCATTTAAATATTGGATAAACATATACCTAATATAATTAAATTCTTAATTGATTTTTATATAAAATTTGATGATATGTTAATATGTATATAGTCTAGTAGGATATATATACGTACCATACATACTTATTATATAAACAAATTAGGATATATAATAAATAATTTATGATATGTGTTGCATGCGATCTCTTAGACTTTTACCATTAAAATAAAGTTAACATTAATTTGAATTAGTATAGGATTATTAATTTTTCTAACTATTTATATAGATACATATGCCTCCATATCATTAGGGATTTTTAGTACATCGGATTTTTATAATCTACAATGTGTATGACAATTGCCACATAACAGGTGCTTCCCCAATAAAAATCAAAATAACAGAATGTAATACTGGAACATTGACCAAAGTGTTTAACTTGTTCATCTATCAATATTATGTCAAGGCTTCCTTTTGTAACAGTTTTTTTAACAATACAATAAAGAAACTTCTTGTAGATTTGTTGTGGTATTTGTTTTTCATGAAGTTTTGATTATATAGTAATTGTTATTTGTTATATATATATATATATATATATATTATATATATATTATATATATATATTAATTAAAATTTGAATAAGTTATAATTATAGTTGGATGAAAACTAATTGTAAACAAAGTTGGTTTTTTTTATTTATTAAAAAGATATTTTTACATATTATAGATCGATAGGAATATTATTTAATCAAAGGTTTTTTTTAATTTAATAAAAGTCAACTTTATTGTTAAATTAGTTGGATATTTGGGTAAACATGAATTTCATATTTTATCTATTTTATTTGAATAATATTATTATTTTAAGAAAAAGGTTTAAAAGTGTAAATTGGTGATGGAAAATCAAAAAGTGTAAATTAATTTAGACATGTGCTGATTTAATTAATTTTGAAAATTTGAGAGTTGTGATTGGTTAATTGAGGTTATGTCAGTTTCCTTTTAGTATATATTAAAACCAAAAAGTGTAAATTAATTTAGACATGTGTTGATTTAATTAATTTTAAAAAATTGAGAGTTGTGATTGGTTAATTGAGGTTAGGTCAGTTGCCTTTTAGTATATATTAAGATTAAGATAAGAATCACATGTATTAGTTATGTTTTAGTTTTTTTTTCCGTTAATCTTTTATTTTCTTGTAAGTTATTATACTTAAATTTATAGTGTTTATTCTATTTGAACTAACAATAAATTCTCCATTTATCAACATGGATGTTATGAATATAATATAAACACTAAATTTTGTTTATATGTATATGTATATGCTATGTCTCCTCTTTTCTCTTTATATTTCCTTTGTTTATATTGTGTTTCCAACAGTATTACAAATTCTTACAGAGTAAAAATATATATATAGGTACTAGGTAAAATAAAACAAGTATTAAAGTAAAACAAATAAAACAATAGGTTTCTTTTCACTGAAAATCACCGTGCATCATGAAATTCATCGTGCATCTTGTGTTTCGTGAATCTTCGTGCATCAACTTTATCATGATCTAAGGGTCAAGATCTTGTCCTATTTGTTTTACTTTAATACTTGTTTTACAATAACCAGCCCCTATATATATATATAAATATATATATATATATTATATATAAAAAATAAAAAGGTGGTTCAAATATATATATATAATATATATATATATAATATATATATATATTATATATATATATGATGTTAAACAACTGGATCTTCTTTGGTAGGTGGTTATTAAATCTATCTAAAATGTGAAAGTGAAATGATATACGAACATACATTAGGCAATAACTACAATATATTAAATAGTACATATTTTTAATTTTTATTCAAAATTCGATATATATATATATATATTATTTCAATTTACTTTTTATGTAAATTACGAGTATATAATATACAATCAATTTGTATTTGTAAGGGTATTAATCTGTAAAAGTAATGATATTTGATTGTTAATTAATAAAGGCATAGGGTAACACGACCAGGAAAAGGTCAACCCGACCAGGGGCATTAGCGGCGACGTCGCCGCTAATACTCTGTTACTGACGGGGGGCCGCTAATATTCTGTCAGATTAGCCGTTACTGACATGGGGGCCTGCAGTATTAGCGGCGACGTCGCCGCTAATGCTGCCTGGTCGGGGTTTGACTTTTTTGGCCTGGTGGGCTTACGCTCCTCGATAATTAATCATGGCCAACAACGGCCCACCATAACCAAAGCATGTGATAATAATTTTGTCCTTGTCCGTAAAACAGGCCGAACAAATTAAGACGGGGTGTCACGTATGACGACGGGTTCATATATAGCATGTGACATGGATCATTTAGTTTAGTTTATTACCCGCAAATCATGTTTTTCTTCCTTCTACTATTTTTCATTAAACTATACATAACCAACTCACACAATAAACACGGTGTTGCATGTGACTAATTCATTCATGCCAATATGCCATATGCTAATAAGTTTATTAATCATACCCACAAAAATAGTCTAAATTCACATTTTTCTTCTTTTTGTTTAAAATACTTTTTATGGAATTGAGACGCTACGAGAACTATATACAATGTTGGTGTTGTTTATAAATAGTTGTTGGTGTGTACATATGATTTTTCATACTTATAATGGCATATTATTATTATTATTGTTATTATTATTGTAGTTCTAAAGATTTTTACTCTTTTTTCGAACTTATTAGATACGAGTATAATTTAGTGAAGGAATGCATGATGACTTTGTTACTATAGATGGATTTCAATATAGCTAATAAAATGTTTAAAAAACTCTTTATGTTTATCATCAATCACAATCAGTATTATCTACGAGTACATATAAATTGTATTGTATAACATATATACGACTATACGAGTACAATTTCTCCTATCTACATAATCGTATATTATTATAATAATTATTATTTTATTATGTATAGATAATTTTCACTTTAAATTTTTCCGAGTTAATAAAAAGTACAAGCAACAATGTACTAGTGCAGATTCTCTCTGATCCGTCTTTTTCTCGCACAAAACTTATCCCAAATGCTTCCTTTTGTTTTTTGAGTTTTGTTAACAAGGGCTGTCAGTATTAACTAATTTGATAAAATTAAAATTTGTACTTTGTTTTACGAAAATTCAGGGGGCGGTTATTGATATATAAAGTACTACCTTTTATGCATGTAATAAGCTGTTAATGACAACCCTGGCTGTCATTATCATTTTCCTTGTTTTTTTTCCATTTAAAATGATAGATATAGAGCCGGCTACGTTTAACAAAATTATTATTCATAACTTAAACGTAATCACTTTATATATATACGGACCCCGATACATTGTTTAGTATCCTTGGAAGCATATATGTTTTTATCATTTTCCATCCTTAGAAGTTAAAATCTTTAACATGTTTAACTAAAATCAAGGGAGTTTGGATTTGTTTACACGTTAGGTCAAAGTTGGTAATAAGAGTTATTACTCGTACTACCATACATTGCTGTCAGCAAAGTCAAAAATCCATCCCATATTTTTTGTTCAATTCAGTTATAACACTCTAGAAAACCACGCCTCTAAAGTCCCATCCTTATCATATTTCACTTATTATTCCATGCATATATTATAAATACTACATACATATACATAATTCACTTAAATTATTCTCCTAACAGACTCACTTGTTTTTTACCAGATGGATAAAAACCATTTTACTGTTTTACTCTTTGTTTCTACAATATGCATTCTTTTAATTCCACATTTTCATGGAGGATTGGTCATGGCAAAAGGCACCCAAGATGGTTCAGAACATTGGGGTTATGTTGAAGTCAGACCCAGTAAGATTTAACTATCTTTTTCTTTATATATATATAGTTTTCATTATAAAACGTATGATAAAAACTTACTAAATTAGGAAAGAAAAAAATACCCATGTTACAAGATTGAATTTTTGGTTTTGGGTTATCTTGAATTTGAAGTTTCTTGTGTGAAAACAGGAGCACATATGTTCTGGTGGTACTATAAAAGTCCTTATAGAGTTGAAGATCCAAATAAGCCATGGCCAATTATTCTTTGGTTACAAGGTGGACCTGTAAGTAGTGCTTGTATACATACATACCTATATGGCTATATACATACATTGTTTGGAAAAATGGTTAAAGATGTTTTAGTGTTGACTTTTTGTTTTTATGGTCAATATAATGCAGGGTGCTTCAGGGGTTGGAATAGGAAACTTTGAAGAAGTAGGACCATTGGACACTTTCTTAAACCAAAGAAACTCAACATGGCTCAAAAGAGGAGATCTCTTATTTGTGGTATGAATTCTCTAATATATAGTTTCGGATTTTGCTAATCACAGCTCTTCCAGCTATGGTTATGTGGTGATCTGTACACCACCAATTTTTGGCGATACACCACCCACTAAATGTGCTTGTGCTTTAGTGGTGTATCGCCAAAAACTGGTGGCGTACAGATTGATCCCTATGCTAATACATTGTACATAACTGCCCCTAAAAATAATTATCAACGTGTACACTACATTAATGTGTGTTAACCATAGGCCTAAAAATACTTCATTATTTTGGTTGATAAATTGTTCTCATTTATTTATATAAATATTTTTTCTGGGAATTTAGGATAATCCAGTTGGAACTGGATACAGTTTTGTGGAGGATAAAGAGTTATTGGTGAAAACTGATGTAGAGGCTGCAAGAGATTTAACTACATTGTTGATTAAAATATTTAATAGAAATGAGACACTCCAAAGAAGCCCCCTCTACATTATTGCAGAGTCATATGGAGGTAAATATGCAGTAACTCTTGGATTGACAGCTCTTAAAGCCATTAAAGCTGGAAGGTTGAAGCTCACTCTTGGAGGTATACTTTTAATATGAATCTTGGAAATTGGCAAATGTCATTCAAGATAAAAACAACAACAAAAATTTACTGAAAAGTTTGTAACTTTTTTTTTTTGTGGGTATCTAGGAATTGCATTGGGAAATAGTTGGATGTCACCATTTGATTTTGTGGTAAGTTAAACTATTTACTGTAAATTTATCTAATTATTTTTTACCCGCGGATAATGTCTCCATCTTATCTTTCTCATATCTGCATATGGCGGGATTGGCTATCCTGCTCATGGTGGGATGGAGATTTGTTACATTTGAGATTGACATACTTGAAATTGAATTATTCTTTTTTAGGCTTCATGGGCTCCTCTGCTTAAAGATCTTTCAAGGATAGACACCAGTGGCTTAAAGAAGTCATATAGGTTCATTTTCTACTTGACCAACTGTGTAAATTATTTTGGTGAAATGTGTGTTGTGTATATTTTGCATTACTGTACTAGGATTTCTGTGATCTGACAAACCCATTTCAGGAAACAGTCTAGTTAAAAAAATAGAGCACCAAATGGGTAAAGGACAAATGAAAGAGGCCACTAAAACGTGGGGTGATCTTGAAGGAGTGATCATGGACACTAGTAACTCTGTTGTATGTTTCTTTTCATACTTTTTTCAATAACGGACCTTCTCATATTTATTATTCTTTCCAATTTAAGTTGTTTATTATACAAATAATGAAAATAATTCTGTTTTTGATCATAGGATTTCTACAACTTCTTGTTGGATTCTGGGAGTGGTGGAGGGTCAAATATGATAACGACTGAACTATCGAGAAAAACCTCAACGAACATATACTCACGAAATCTTGATTCTTTGAGAGTTTTGCCTGGTGGAGATGGTGATCTAGACACTTTGATGAATGGTGTCATTAAAAGGAAATTAAAGATCATCCCAAAAGATGTAACGTGAGTCTTTGCGCCCCTCGTTTACTTTTTTTTTAGTGATAAATTTTTTGTAATGAATTTGGTTTTCGCAGATGGGGAGGGCAGGCAGATCTTGTTTTTGAGTACTTATCAGGCGATTTCATGAACCCAAGGATCAATGAGGTGAAATTTATAAAAACTTATGACTATACTCTTAATTTGTGATGAGGTTTTCATTAACATTGTTTTCGTTATTCATTTATAGGTCGATCAACTCTTGAACGCTGGAGTTAACGTGACAGTGTATAATGGTCAAGTAAGAAGACTACTACTACTCTAATGCTTTTCAAATATTTTACATAGATAAAAGTTAATACTTGGTAGCAATGTTGGTTTTAACCATCAATGCACAAGTATAAGTGTATAACTAATAACTTATATAGTAGATATTGCAATTGTGTTTATTAATTCTGTTGGTTGGCTGGTTTGCAGCTTGATCTTATATGTGCAACAAAGGGAGCTGAAGCATGGGTTGAAAAGCTCAAGTAAATTAGCCTCTTATATTTGGTTATTTATACTGAAATTACTATATTACCCTTATTGATGGTTTCCTTTTTCCAACTTTTTTGTGAAAATAGGTGGGAAGGGCTAAATACATTCTTGAGCATGGATAGAACTCCAATGTATTGTGGAGATGACAAAAAAACAAGAGGCTTTGTCAAATCCTATAAAAACTTTCACTTTTATTGGATTCTTGAAGCTGGTCACTTTGTAAGTCCCAAAATTTTAAACCAACGCCACCTTCACATTTCATATGCAGTAGAATCATAATGCTCAGAAACTTCCTAAAGTCCAAAACTATAATTCATATGACGATGTTTATTGTGACATTTAGGTGCCGGTCGATCAACCATGTGTAACATTGGACATGGTGGGTAATATCACTCAGTCGCCGTTAACAACCTATTAACTGACGACGAGGGAAAGAAGAAACGAATAAAGATGAGGACGTAAGTGGAAGCCATTAATTTTAAAAAAATTTAGAGCACAATTGTATTCTTAGTTTGAATTTTTTTTTCTTAATAGAACATTTGGATTTATTTTAATCATATAAAAATCCCAAACATCATATTCTTAAAGTTCCATGTTCAACAAGCGATTAATCGGTACTGAAATTTAAATTCATCAACTTGATAGTCGAATTTTCGGCATCGTGTGTATTAAATGAACATAGGAAAAGTATAAACATAACATTGTATTGAAATTGTATAATACATTAACTATGACTAGTCAAGGAAATAGAATATTATAGTTTAAGTCACATTATTTGGTGGTTCAACTTTTTAGTTAATACGAACCATAAAATTAGAAATAGTGATTTAAATAAATATAAAGTACAAAATACCAGAATGCACAAATAGTTTGACTGCCACTGCACCTGCCATTGCCAGTCATGTTTACTTGTTTCCTTCCTGATTCATATGGCACGTGACTTCCACGTTTACGGATGATATATGCTTGAAGATGTGGGTTTAGATGTACGGTACCGACACAACCCTCAACAAAGTTATACTAGATTTGTTTTGTTCAATAATACTCAAGATTTGTTAAAGGAAAATGAATTAGTTATGGATAATGAATAATAGGCTTAATTGATGTGCCTAAAAATAAGGTTAAAAATAGGATGATGACACATTGCATGATGAATGATAAAGCTTTAGAAAGAGAAAACTCATGATACACTATCTTTAGGTCTATGTTTTAGGTCTATTAATTATTTTCCATTAGTTACATTTTCTTAAAGGTTTTCGATCTTTGCATTACAATGTAGTAATAAATTTGTCAATTTGTAACCATATGTTAAAATGAATTAGTTACATTTTCTTAAGGTTTTCGATCTTTGCATCATAATGTAGTAATAACAGTAATAGATAAACCGTATAAATTAGCCGTTATATTGCTTTCATCTTGAACTCAAGATTAGCTTTTTATCCAGAGGTGTCTAAAACAGTAAAACCTGTAAACACGATTGATACCCTTTACACATGTCAACAGAAATGAACAAAACAAAACCCACTGTCATGATTAAATGCAAAACCTGTATATTCCCTTCTTGTTACAGAACTTTGAATCAAAACCTACTCTTAAAGCAAGAATGACAATTACAACTTAACCAATTTTATAGCTCTAAATTGCGTTTAAACTGAATTTTGTAACAAAATCGACGTATCACTTCATTTATTTCCGCTCAAAATTTTATGTTAATCAATAACTCAAATTATATAAAATGTACATTTTGAACATATAAACTACTTAAATTGACAATTCAGCAAGCCCTAAAAAGGGAAGCATATACTACGATCTTTGACTTGTGAGGTTCAATTTACAAAGACCAAATCAATAACGAGGGATTTACAAGCTAATTACATGCCTGCTGCTCCTATCTTTTCCAACACTTCCAATCTGCTTTTTCTTTTCCAACCTTGCATCGTAGCCACAAGGTTAATTAGCCCTGCTAATTGGCTTTTTGTATATTCCTGCATAATCATTCAGAGCAATTTAATGGTTGCTTAGTGTAGATATAAAGAACCATTTTTTTTAGAATTTATCCATATATTGTTCTATTTGTCCAATTAGGTCATTAGAATATGGTTTCGAGTCCTAATTAGATCATCCGGTAACCTGATAACTTGAAAAAGTGTTGACGTTAAGGTAATAGGTGGTAGGTGATATGTAACATTGCATAACATTTTTACTTTTGGTAGTTTTTAAAAATAGATAACCTCAAATCCCCTCCTCTTTCATTTTTCGGTGATGCCACACGCCGTCAAAATCTTCTCTGGCCACCACCAGAGTATTCCTCAAATTAGTTTTTCAATAATATGCTCTTCTTGTGTTACCCCTCAAAGTCGATAGCTCCTTATCCCCCACCATCACAATTTGTACCCCGGACATATATAAAATAAACTTTTAGTAAGAGATTTTTGCAAATTGCAAGTATAGATATAACATACATAAATCATAACCCGAAGAAATGTTCCAAATCAAATTTTTAGTAAGAGACTTTTGCAAATAGTAAGTATTTTTTATGTAAGCATAAATCATAATCCCTTTTGTTGGTAGGAGGTGTCGTCAGCATCTAAATATGTTCAATTGGTTAAGAAATTGTTCTAATGTCTGAAACTGAATCATTATAACTGTTCGTTTTTAAAAGGTCCAAATAGTCTATTCTATCATTTATATAAAATTTTTACAATTATATTCAAGCATTAAGAAAAACAAAGGCGAGTAAATAAAAATTATGGGAAGATCGAACTTAAGATTTCTTATAGGCTTTGTTCATATTTTTAAGCCACTAATATTAGATTATTAGTTAACATTATAATTTTTTAAAAAAACCTCCGTTTTCTAAGCTTTATTATTCATTTAATGTAATGTATTATACACAATTAATAGACACTCTTTCACAATACAATTAGTTGTTTTTTTTCATCACATGTGGTTTTAAATATAGGTATCAGCTATGATAACTGGCATTCTGATATAATTGTCCAATTTTGGAAATTTCGCAATTCAATAACTAAATAAGTAGCATTGAGCCAGAATATGTTACCGGATGAGCACGTGCCCAGTGCACATATTCAGTTTCTGGAAGATAATATGCCTGTAAGAAGAGCAGAGCAGACACAGTAAATCAATTAACTCCCGTCACAATGGCAAAACTTTCACAAGTAAATATCTTAACCAAATCATCATTCAGTTACCTTGATAAACGTTTCGACGGTTTGCAACTTCGGCTTAACATTAACGGTGACAAAATGCTGAAGGCCATTGATCAAAACCTGGAATTGTAACAGAAACATGAATTTTGTAGGCTCTGGCATATCAACAAGAAAAAGCAAAATATAGTTTCAAAAAAGACCTGAAGATCCAATAGCATTAGGGCGCGGCCCTCATCAGAACACCGTTTCACTCTTGAGAGACCTTCAACGAGAACGTCAGAAATATTTTCAAGTCCGTACTCTGTTAAAAGATCTTGAACCTGGTTTACAAGAATATTCTTTAATGATATAGTTACCCTTTTGTAGAAATGGTTCCTTTAACCCCAGAATAAATACAACTTTTCTGTTAGTTTCAGTTCAAATTTTTACCCTTGACCCTCTAGAAACCATTACAAATAATTATCAGTGTTTGGCTTTAGTTCAAAATGGGCATCATTAAGAAAGTTTGTAAAGCTTACCTCCGTCCTAATACCTCCATGAGCTAGTCTTGTTTTGTAGTGCTTAAATTCTCCCAGTAACAGGTCAACATACCTATAATTACAATAGGTTAGCCCTCCAAAGAACAGTTTGTAAATTTACACAGAAAGATTAGCAGGTATCTAGGGAATAACATAGAAATACTCACAAGATTAAGTAAATGCTTCAATAGGTAGGCTGGACTTGAAAGAACGAAAATCTTAATGCACACAAACATCTAACTAAATTTCTTAATATAGATGACTAACCAGTTTCATTTTTCTTAAGATAATATCGAGCCAAGTACAGAATACTGTAACAGAGTAACAGCACATACAAACTACTATTTTTATAATTTGCACAACAATTTTGACCAAGTAATTGTATCAATAAATATCAAACCATGGTCCTAATGGTGCTATTGCATAAGATGGTTACCCATTATGTTCCATTCCAAGTTCTTTAACCTCCCACTTAGCACTAGCAACTCGATCAGCATACCTGTCATTATGTCAAGGTTAACCACACAGAATACAAAAGATTTAAGAACATAACTTGTATACAATTGATAACTGTTTTTTCTAGGTGAGAGAATGATTAAGTTGGTCATATAAGCATTTAAAAAGCCAACAGTTGACTACAGAATACAAAGAACATAGTATAAAAGAAAACGAGCAAAAGATGTGACAAACATGTTTTACCCATTAATATGAAGAAGTGACTTTGCAGTCGTTCTATAAATTTGCTCTATGAGATCTGGCACAGAATCCACCTGTAAATGTTGACGATTAGCATACTGAATATTCTGAAGTACAAACAAAAAGATTATTAAAATGCTACTTGATGTTTATCATATACATTTAACAAAACTCGAAAGAAAATTACATTACAATACTTTTTGGGCTTGAAACAGAAATACAATTATAACTTCTGGTTTTGTTTTTCAGATTTTCATTGTTTGCTGAACCACAACCATATTGCTAAGTATTTAACTTAGCCATCAAACAAAACTAAAAAAATTATTAAATTAGAATATATAAAAACGTAACAGCATACCAACTGCAAATAAAATTCTTCAACCACTGTAGTATTATTAGTCAGGAGGACTGATTGAAGATGAGCCTTAGATTTATACAACAATCGAGCAACAAGAGATATAGTGTCAGCTCCTGCACATCTTTCCTGCAACATCACCAATGAAACTAACAACGGTTATATTAATAAGCCAGATAAAACTCATACTATATATAAGTACGAAGCATTTGGAACAATGTATAAGCATGCAACTCAATGACACAACAACAGATAATCAATCATTAGAATATGAGAGAAGTATGAACCAATACGCTGAACGCAAGATTACCTTCAAGCCTAAAGTGGTGCTGGACAAATGACTAGAATTTGAACTGGGTGGAGTGGGTGTGATGTCCATATGAGAAAATTGCATGTTTGAAGTTGCATGTGAAGAGTAAGAGCCTGAAAGAGATGGTGGTTTTATCCATTGATTGCAATCTTGCATAATTCTGGATAATGCGGTTTTCAGACGATCTGGGAGCCAAACAGAGTACAATTATTCATCATAAAGCATATAAAGTGAGCGCCAAAGAACCAACGATACAGAAAGAGGAGCCAAAAGAGTTTACAGTTGAGAGCATCACTATTTGTCTTCCCACTAGGATTAACGTTCTGATGACCAAAGCTTTCAAACACGTAATAGAAAAAGATTCCAAATAATTGGCATATCCCCTGTAAGAACTCAAATTGTTTAGACAATGTGCTGTAATTCAATGACTTAAGATGGAATGAGTAAATAACAAAGAAAGAAGCATAAGACATCATTAACAGGAACATACCTTGAAAAACTCAACATTGATGATCTCTAATCTTTGCATCAGCCTTGCATATTTGTCCATCAGCCTAGTTTGCATATATGTTAAAGTCTGGCCAGTACACTTGAAACACTAGGTAGTTAAAAAATCTAAAGAGAAAAAAAATTCACCTTAGCACACAAACTGATGATCCTGTGTGTGCTGTCATATCTTCATCCATCCAAGATAAAGAGGAATTTTTTAAGTGTTTAGGCTTAGCAATACGGCTTGGCAGTTGACTATCCTCATCAATAAAATCTGCAAGAAGATCTTCATTTTCATCTTCTGATGTATCAGCATGGCCATTAGTATGATTTGTATCACTGTTATGTGAAGAATCATTCTTGTGAAATACCCCATTGATTTTTTCTCTGGGAGAACCATCATATTCCTTAGGATCATGATTTAGACAAAATGGATTCCCACTTCTAATCCAATGGGAGAATCCACCTTGCTTAGTACTAGTTTTTACTGAAGCAGGTGACTTGTGGCCAGTTTGACTTAGTAATGCAGCTCCATCACCAATAAGGCCTGCAAAACTCACTACCTGAATCGTCTCTGGTGGCATGGTGACCCAACTCTCTTTTTCCAAAACCATTTTCAGAGCCTGGAAGATGGAATACAATCTCATTCGTTCACAATAAAAAACTACAGCACAATATTTTAGGCCAATGTTATATATGTCAAAGTCTTCAGTGACACAAGGTAAAGGTTTATTCGTATAACATAAAAAGACCCCACAAGCCAACTTACATGTATATTTTGTCTGTGAATAGCAAGATAATAATTTTCACAGATAACTCTAACTTTCTGCCTGAACTCAACTGCTTCCGAACCGCAAAAAGCCTCACCAGCCAAGATAAAGATATTGAGATCTTCATATATTTTTAAAAACTGATGAATGCTAGTAGAAGAAACTGCGGAAGAAGAGAGCAATACTGACAATCGGCTCGTTGTAAGTTGCCAAAGATTCTTACGACCTCTCTGTAATGTCTGTGAAACAACTACTGTGGCATCACTTCGCAGCTGAAACCATGGGGAGCCACTGCTTGAAGCTCCACTGCCATCATCCCTTGATTCTGAACCAGATGGGTCACCAGGGACAAAGCTGCCACTTTCACTCTCATCAGAGTGTTGAACATTCTTGGAGGATCCTGTTTCATCACCTTGGTTCTGTGAATCAGGTAATAACTGACCCATCGAGATCTGACAAAGATATTGAAGAACCAGGTGTAATTAGTAAGCATCATGACTCCTGGAGAAGAACCAGTAGTATCTGAACCACAACCACCAACCAAATGATGCATCAAAGACGGTTTGGTCCTTGACTAGGATAGGAATAACAAAATTCAAAAACTTAATATCTATCACCACAACTATTAATATAAAAATAAAAAATCACACCTTGCACTCTGAATGGAAGCTCATAATCGCATGATACGAGCCCATCAACTTGAAAAGGGCAGCTAGAGTTGCCAACAAACATTGCCTAAACTCAGATTCAGGTATCCGAGTGCAAAGATCACTGTATGTAAGCCTGAGATATAAAGATAAGTTTATAGCGATTAAAGTAAAGCCAGAATTAGGTAGGATAATTAGTATTAATTAAATTACATAAATTACAAGAAAACTACACCTGGTGCTTTGAATATCTGCCGCTTCTGGATCCTGCCACAGTCAATTAGTTTAAGAATCTTAGATCAACATGAAAAATGAATAACAATAACCAAAACGATATAAAAGCAGCATTGCTGTTCAGATTCTCCCAAAAAATGCAGCAATTCCTTTTCTGAAAGGTTTCTAGTATGTGCATTAACCACTGTAACACGATATTGGTGAGAGTCACTGTGGTTCACAAATTTATCACTTCTTATCAAAGAAATATTTAGTAATCTATGATTCAAAGTTGCTGATAGTAAGTGTACCTCTAGCAGAATGTTTTTAAGGACTGCATGGGTTTCAGATATAACCTCCTGCATAAAGAAGCTTTGTATCTTTTCAGCAAGACCAGAAACATCACCAATCAACGCATAAGCGTCGACCACCTGCAAGGATGGAAACAAATTTTATATTGTGCAAAGTAAGAACAGAAAAGGGCATACAGATAAATACAAACATGAACTGAACTGGTAACCGAACTACTTTTCCTAATCAAAAATAAAGCAGTCTATAGAATTCAAATCAAGATACAGTGAACTATTTTGGTGTGTGACCAAAGGCTTGCTCATGAGTCATGGCAAGTTTGGAAATGAGATTTAATCGAAGTTAGTCAAACAATAAGATGACGTAACCAAATTACATATCAGTCCTATCTATCTGACGATCTGACATGGAAACAGCTCAACGTACTCACAGTCAAAAAACTTGTTTCCTTGAAGTCTTGACACACTCCCAATAAAAGTGAATCCAGCTTCTGTAGAGTTCTTCCCAGCCAAATCTGAAATGTAATGTGTAATGTGTATATTGGAGCTGAAAGACTAATGACAATTGAAACAAGGAACTGTAAAAAGGATACCAGCTATCTATAAATTTCTTACCTCCACACCACGACTCATCTCCTGTATAGCGAAAAGCTCAGATAAGCTATCTAGAAGTTGAAGATACTCAGACAGGACCTGGAATGCCTGTACAATGAACCAGTCCAGCATAAAGCTGCATTCTCGAATTGAGATATCATAACATGTAAAATATTCAGCCACGGAAATGGCTTAACTGCATGACACAAAAGGACTTCCAAAAAACTAGGTGCACCTTAAAGAAATTTTCTTCATTAACGAGGGTTTCAAGTTCTACTTGCATGTCCTTTGCACGAAGAAGTGTTGCTAGAACTTGAAGCATGTCCTGCAAAATTACTTTACATTTTTAGTGAAATGTAAAAATATCCTACAGTAGCTGTCTTAAAAGTTAAGCAATTTCAAATATTGTTCATTTCGACAATGTGTATGATCTCTTCATACTTGGAGCTTTGTAGCACTATAATATAGGACCCAATCTATTTTCACCCAAGCAACTTAAACTCATAATTATGAATCTAAACTAATCCCTTACAGTTCACAGTTTTATTTGAGAGGATTTGTGCATTGATATCTATAATAATGAGTAAATGTCTGTCTATGGTGACAACATAATTCGATCAAATGAATAAAGATGTAGGAAATAATGATGACATTTTTTCACTTTCTTAGTGCTCTCAGTTCATTCTCCAAAATATTGTTGCAGTTTAGCTAGGGTTGAAAGTTGGCCTAAAAGGTTTACAAATTACTTTTATAAAGCCTATAGTATATCCACAACATGTGCAAGCAAATTAATTTGACAAAAAGTAACATCTTTAAGAGTCTAAGAGGACAGGGAATACCAGAAGAGTCTGTTTCCTTCTAGAACTCGTGTTAACAACAAGGTCCCTCGATACCTCATTCCTCGAAGAAGTGAGGTGTCTTCGTCCGTTCTGAGCAATTAAAAAATAAACATACATAATGAGTTCTGAGCAATAAAATGGCCAGCCTAGATCAACTTATTTACTTTACATGGCTAGATTAGTTCTAGCTATGTGTAGGTTTATGGTTTAGGAAAATTTAGACATAGACAGATAAACAAAACAATCAGATCACATACTTACCATGCAAATGACATTCGCAACCTTCAAGTCCTTCTCCAACTCGCCTACCAAATCCATTCCTTTCACTGGACGAAAAAATTTGTAATGCTTCATCACCATGTGAAATACTTTTACTCAGACTAGTCAAATGGCAGGTCAGTGGCTACTTAAGATACACAGTCAGCTACAAGAACAATAATGGCAGTCTCATGGAATCAATATTTTCCTACCAACAACATGCATGATGTCCTTATAACCTGAATCCTGATAGTACAAAGATAGGGATCCCTGATGCCCTATAGTTTTGCACTAACTTATCGGCTGCAATACTTCGCCACTAATTCCTGAATTACTAGGTACGGAATAATATTATGCAAAACTCAATGACTGATATGCCATGCAAGCTCAACATAATGGATACCTCTGTCTATAGAAGATAACTTGTAATCACAAGTCACAAATGACTTTGGTTTCTAAAAGTTAAGGTTCAATTCCCCATAAAAAAAAATAGTATTTTTTTTGGAAAGACAAGTATCACACACATCCACATATTCATACTTTGTCCACCATTATAATGTGTAAAATGCAGTTGTGATTAAACTCATTATGTATCTGATAACAAAATATTTAACAAATTACAGCATTAACCTTACCCATTACTTCGTGGTGCTCCATCACTTGGCGTGACAGACTTTCTGTTACTTTATCCAACTGTAATAATCTAAGAGCAGCCTGTAAACAATTAATTGCAAATTAAAATGATGAACCTTTTACCGCCTCTGAATGCTGGAAAAATATTAAATCAATCTAAATAACCCCCAAACTCTATATTATTTTCCCTTCAATACGAGGACTAACAGAAAAAACATGTTACAATATATTAAGTAAGAGGATTCCACATTCTTCTACAGATTATGCAGTATGCTTCCACAATAAGAAAGCTATAAGATGCCTAATGAGAGAGAAGGAGGTACCAAGGGTAGGGGACGACAAGCATAACTTGACACTTGAAGGAAAAAGACCAGATTACCTTCCCCTCAAAATATGCAAGATCACTTTCTTCTGATGGAATATTCTCTAAAGTGTGTCGAACGGGATCAAACTCCTATGTACAAAATTCAATAGCATTAGCGATTGCAGAATACTTAGTAGCAAAACTGAAATTTGTTATGCACAACTATTAAGAATAAACGCAACCACCCCAAAACAACATAGACAAGTACTCCCTCTGTCCCAAGAAAATTGTCCACAAGAGAAAAGCACACAGCTTAGAAAAGTTCTATCATTACAGATAGATGTTGCTCAAATGACAGTTTTACCCTTCTAGATTTATTTAATTCTTCTTTGACTTTTATAATATAAACTTCAGTAATATGAGAATATCAATCAATAATACATAACCCTTTTTAGAAGTTGACAGTTATTTTGGGACAAACTAAAATAGTAAGGTGGGAAATTATTTTGGAATGGAGGGAGTAACTAAGGAGTACAAATGAAAAAGAAAGGAATACATCCAGCAAAATAGAGCCATCCATCCCATGGTAGTTGGTCTCTCTAAGAACAAATCTAACAAAAGATGATAAGTACTCTAATCTAAGCATGACTAGAGGAGTTACATGACACTTAAAAAACGGTCAAGTAACCAAGTCACATCACTACATATACATATGAAGTCGGGAAGATATATGACCTTGACTGGTAATTCCACATATTCAAAATTTGTGAAATTCATTGATCCAAATTTTAATGGGTATGCATATCAGGTGTGAAACTTTTCTACAAGTATTCTTTTAAAAAAATCACATTAGCAAAACCAAAATTTATAATAGCAAGGGTAGCATGGTAATGGTATCAAAACACTCGAGCATAGAAGAAAGTGCTCTATTGCGCATACAGTAAAATATGTCTTGTGATTCATTTGATTTGAATAAACATCATTTACTGATTTACATAGCATCAGTAAAAATTATGATACAGCACAGAAGGGATAGATGTCAAACCTCTTCATAAAATTCTTCCTCCAGTTTTTCTAGTACTTCACCACCAGGTTCGCTTCCATACATAGAACTCAGCTCCTCAGAGCTTGAAGATATATTCTGCCTCTGATGTGGAGGAATTGAAGCAAGTGCACGAGCTATGGCTGCTGCTGCTGCAGCACGTTCTGGAACCTGTCAGACAATTAGTTTACAACAAAATCATACTGCAAAATCCTAATGAAAATCCATACTGATATCAAGAAACCAAATCAACAAAGTTATTCCACAGAGCACTAAAAACAGAAACTGAACAAAGGAAGTATATTTTACCGGGGTAAAACGCTTTACCCAAAAAAAAGTATGAAGTCTCAAGAGGAAAAGAAAAAATCAATCAACAAAAAAGCATCTGCAGATTACACATTAAAACTATCTTGAAAAGAAAACAAATTCATTAATACATACAATACTTACAAATTAAGTTTACATACCAATTTAAGCATAGCAAGAATAACCACAATATAGATATAATAAGACCCTCAATGACACCTCGGCTAGAGTGGACACTTTAACTGTATTCAATCATGGAATTGGCATGTTATTCTCAAAGGACTACAAACTGTAGTTCAATGCGACTATGATCCAGAATATTAATGTATTGCCTTCAACATTGTAGGGCCTTCAGATATAAATCATTACACGGATATGAATTCTAGCTCCCTACTTCCTTCATCCCTTTAATCTTCTCTTTTCCACCTGATTCTTTTGCGTACCCTTTTTATAGTATAGTAGATAGCCTAAATCTGGCAATAAGTTTCCGTTACCAACAAAGTAACTTTTGATTCTTAGCTGATGATTAATATAAATAAACTTGACTAGCTATTGAATTTTCAAAAATATAAATAAACTTGACTAGCCATTGAAGTTTTCAAAATAGTGTATACTCTTCAACAGATCAGACTTTGGCATACTTTTGGGTTATGCTCTATAAGACAGTATATCCTGGAATAAGACCCTAAAAGCTAATAGATTATAAATAAATGAAAAGCAAGGTTATAATGGTTTACAGCTCTAACATCTCTGTTTCTGCTTCAGACATCATCCTGCAGGTTGAATGTTGGGTTTTTTTGTGTGGGCACACACTAAGGTACATTTTGTAAGGCTAGTGAGCATGCGGTATGGAATATGCATGATCACAATACCATCTCTCTGAACTTATCAGAGATTCAGACACTAAAAAAAGTAATCCCAAACATTATATTATTCATTAATGATGATCCCTCTCTTCATTAATACAGATCATGTCAACAATAAGTTAAAACTCAAATAAGTTAAGGCTTTCATATCCGGCTAAAAAACTCCAGTAGTTTAAACATTGTCTACCTTATTGACCACTCCGACTTGGACACACCAGTTGGTAAGCTTCTATTCTGAAACCAAAATTACTTTTCTCTCGGTCTTTTAAACCACCAAGCCAAACTTCTCTTGGTCTTTTAAACCACCAAGCCAAACCAATCTATGTACTACATTTTGGATTACCGTCACAAATTATAATGAGGAAAAGCCATAACATGATGCTTACACCATATTTTAGTTTATCATCAGCACTAGTTCAGAAGAGTTGAACCTAAACTTAAACCCTTCAGTTGAAAGTAAGAATCCTACTTGTGCAAAAACCTTTATATCCAGCACCATCGCAACCCTATACCCTCTTTCTCCAAAAAACCATGATATAGTTTTGCAGTTAATTTACTACTTCTAATCAATTTCCAAAACAAAGTCAGACCCGATTATCAAAACTTTGAACAATTACTAAGATTTTGACAATGTAAAGCCCAACTTAACTAAAGTTAAAACCACTTCAGCAAGTTTCACTAACAAAACATACACATTTCCGGTTAGAAGATAGTTGTAAAAGGTGTGGGGCACACTCAATGCGCAAAGACCTCAAATGCGGCCTCGGCGAGATGCGCAAGTAAGCGCAGGCCCGAGAAAAAAAAAGCACTTAAGTAAAAAAACCGAATGTCATTTAATTTACTAAATTCCATTCGAAAAACCATAAATCATTCAGCCTTAAACCTCAAAACAAATTATTCATAAGTTGAAAACAAAAAACTTCAAACCAAATAATTCATAACCGAGAAAAATTCAGTTAAAGAAGGTACCTTATGTTGAAATCATCGATGGAGCAGCAAATAAAAAAGTATAAAAACAGAAAAAAAACATACACTACTAAAAACGAAAACATACACAACCAGAAATAAGGATAAGAAACTCCTATGGAAACTGGTTTTCACACAGAGGTTAAAAACAGGTTTCTTTAGCCCTAAAAATGAATAGAAACCCCTATGGAAACTGATTTTCACATAAAAACCTCCCCCATACAAAATCGGATCAACAACATGTTTCTATATCCCTTAAAACCGGTTTTCTTTCTTTTGTAGGTTTCTATGTCCCTTATAACCGGTTTCATTTCCCAACATTGTGCCTTTCACATTATGGACTTGGGCTTAGGGTATCTAAGCAACCTTATTTGGCCTCACCTGCGCTTTGCGCCTAGGCGCATGAAGCGCTTACCTTTGATAACTATGGGATATGAGCAACCTACCCACCCCCACTAGTTCCAAAACAACATCAATAGGTAAATACAACATAAGAGCATCCGGTATGGGGGTGGATCACGCCGTAATACGCGCCTGATCACAGCGTGATCCACTTCGGCTTTGGTATGGTGGCAGTGTAGTGATTTTTTTACCACTTATTAAATATTAGTATGATCCACTACACGTATAAAAACAAAAAATTCAGTTTCATGACAATGTTAACTGATGTGGTGATGTGATCACATTGTGATCAAGGCTCAACTCCTAATGCTCTAAGTATCATACACAGTACTATTATATCAGACTAATGTTAATGTGAGATCACAATACAGTTTACATAGGTTATTAAAATGACAGATTAGCGTACACATATTCCTGTTCCTAATTTAATAATTTGTATGAAAATGAGGTGTAAAGCATCAAACTATTTACATACATAGTCCAAATGACGGAAATGCATACATGAGGTAGGTATAAACGAACATTTCCGCTAATAATATCATGATATAACACTCTAAGAGTTTAAGCTACTTCAACAATATCAAACAGTTGATACATACACATATTCCTAACATAATCTCCACAAACATAAGGTGTAAAGCATCGAATTACTTACATAAGCTATCGAAAATGACGGAATCACAAACATAAGGTATGTATCAACTAACATTTCCACTAATAACCTCATGATCTGTTAGTTCTAACTACTTCAACATTATCAATTCACACTACGATATCAAATAATTGATACAGATATATACAAATATAAACATACATATAGTAGTATATACTCTGTATATTACCTCGGGGCGATCGGAAGTAGCCGGAAGGAAGCCGAGAGATCTAGCGGACCGGACTGAGCTGAGAAACTTCTCACCGACCTTAGAAAAATCCATACCGTCGTCGTTTTCGCCAGTGGCGGAAGCTGGTGATAAAAGAAGAGAACCTAAAAAGAAAAACCTAGAAAGTTCGAAACCTTGAGGAGAGAAATCTCCGTGATTTGATAAAGCAAGTGGAATTAAAGCAAATGGAGATTGTATTGTTGAATAACTGTTTGGCTGCATCTCAAATTGGAGATCTGAAATCAAGGAATTGATTAAATTGAAATTGAAATTGAAATTGAAATTGGATCGCCATTTTCAGTTTTTATAACAAATATGATGAGATCATCATTTGGTTTGAGTGTACACATATGAGTTTGCTGTGTATGTGAGTGATTTAATTGACCTTGACTTGTATAGCTCTGTATAGCTCTCTGAATCCTGGTATTGTTTTTACTGCGTATTCCTTTTTTAACTGTTATAAATAAATGTTGGAGAAAATTACATTTTTCGTCCCTCAACTTGGCAAATTTCACAGTTTTGACCCTAAAGTGAATTAATTACAAAAAAACCCCTAAAGTTGGTCGTTTTTTACATTTTACACTCCGCGACCTAACGAAGTTAGATTTTGGCCGTTAACCCTTACACGTGCCAAACACGTGAGGGCATTTCTGTCATTTTCACCTTTAAGACCAAAAATGAAAAAATATACAACTTTAGGGACCAAAAGTGAAAACATATACAACTTTAGGGACCAAAAACGTAACAACAATTTAACTTTAAAAAACAATTCCACATCACTAATTACAATGACAAGTACTTTGTTCATGTTTGGTAGCTACTGGGAGTGGAAGTAGTGGAAATGAGCTGTTGCTGCTGCTGGTATCATCCTCGACAAATGGATTTCCCATTTTTAGTTTTAAAAACAAAACACAACACAGTTTTAAGACAAAAAAAAAAGAAAAAAAAAAGAAAGAATAATCCAGCAAAAGAGAAACAAGTTGGTTTATATACATTCACTAATAATTAGAGTGCTGCAAGTGATGAACAAAATGGAAAACATCTCCATTTAACTTCATCACATCAAATCCTGTATCTATATCTCTATCTCTATATCTATCGATCAAATTTCCCTCAAAATCCTCATTACTCAAAACCCTAAAAATCCACTTACTCATTCATGAACAATTAATCCCCAAAATGGAAGCATTAACATGAACAAACCCTAACCAATTCTCCGAAAAAATCGCTTGGATTTGTAACCGCTGTCCTCAACCCGAATCACTCCGATCCCGATCTCCTAACCCGATCTCCCATCATCACCCACCATCGGACGTCACCACCACCGTACGTCACCACCACCAGGAACCCCAAATCCTTTTCCGGCCGTTTTTTCCGGACATCACTAAGCGCCAGCCAGTAGCACCGGTTGTCATCATCATCATCCTCTTGCAATATAGGATCCTCACATCAATAAACATCACATACAACACGACTTTAAACACACAACTATTACACATTTATAGTTGAAATCTCAACCAAAAAAATATTAGATTTGTGGGTCTTATTCAAAAATACATCTGGATGTTTGTCCCTTGTTGTTTAGGTGATGATAGAGATGATTTTAGTGGCGTCATGGGGTGTCCCAGTTCTCCGGCGAAGTAGTGCGACATCGATGATAGCCGGAATTCAATTTGGGGGTTTTGTTGATTTGGGATTTGTACAAATGGATCGATGGATTTGTACATATGGGGGTTTTGTTTAATTGGGAAAGTGTTATAACCTTTTAAAGTTAAACTGTTGTTACGTTTTTGGTCCCTAAAGTTGTATATGTTTTCACTTTTGGTCCCTAAAGTTGTATATTTTTTCATTTTTGGTCTTAAAGGTGAAAATGACAGAAATGCCCTCACGTGTTTGGCACGTGTAAGGGTTAACGGCCAAAATCTAACTTCGTTAGGTCGCGGAGTGTAAAATGTAAAAAACGACCAACTTTAGGGGTTTTTTTGTAATTAATTCACTTTAGGGTCAAAACTGTGAAATTTGCCAAGTTGAGGGACGAAAAATGTAATTTTCTCTAAATGTTGCACCGAATTGAGCGTCTTTTAACCCGGTGTGGTTACGGATTTGTCAAAAATTGGTATCGTCACACCTAGTGATCGTTTGTCATGTGGTTTTGCCAATCCGTGTCAAAATTGTATGGAATGGTCGGCATCTACATATACATTTAAAGGTGAGTGAGAGATGAGAGTGGTCATGTTAAAGAATATTAATGTTTATGTCAAACTTATAACTTTTATATCTGCAGGGACTGAAAGAGTCAAAAGGTAAAGTTTATATACTATCTGTTGTTTTCTTTATTGTGCAGGGGCTAAAGTGAAAATTCTGATTTAGGGTTATATAAAAACCCTCTTCTCCTTGTATTTCATCAATTCTGTCTGTCTCAATATTTTTGTATCGTTTTCTCTCTGTATTTTGTTCTTATTGTTTATCAACATTGAGTTGATATTAGTTTTCATTATTGAGTCTGTATTCTGATTATCATTTGTATTTAGGATCACACACATTTGTGGATGATCCCAGTCCTTTAGAATCGCACACGATTGTGGACGATTCATCATCGAGTCTGTATTAGATCTTTAGGTATTCGATTAAATAAAAGTCTGAGTTGATTCGGTATTGTTGGTAATTAATCTCAAATTATTACATGGTATCAGAGCCAAGTTTGATAAATTAGGGTTTTGATCGAATAAAATTAGGGTTAGATCGATTAAAAGTTTTTTAATCGATTATAAGTTGGATCTGATTTGATTAAACTCTGGAATTAAAAGAATATTGAAGAAATTAGGGTTTCAAACCTAATTTTTTGATCTCTTGGGATATTTTCGATCTAGGGTTTGAGAAATTAGGGTTTTCTTTTAAAACCCTAAAATTGTTGAAGGTTGTGTTTGCTGCTTCCGCCTAAGTATCTATTGTGATACTTTCTTCTTCTTCAACTCCTTCTTCTACTTTTATAGCACTGTAAGTCTTCTTATCCATTATCTGGTGGATTGCCTTGATTCGATATACAGGATATTACGGCTGCCTTGACCATCTTCTCGAAAAGTGTGGAATCCTGGTAGTAGTATTATCTGCAAACTATATTGAGTCTTGTGTGGTCTACAAAACTCCAGATAATTTTGTTTGTGTTTATCTGTGTTTATTGTGTGATTTCTTTTGTTTATTGATTGTTCTGTTTGTTTTATTTACAATGGGTGATACTGCTACTGTTAGTGGTCTTGATATTGGTAGTCCTTTGTATTTGCATGCTAATGATACTACTGGTGTGCCTATTGTGTCTATAAAACTAACTGGTACTGAGAATTATCGAATTTGGGCTAGTGCTATAAAACTTGCTTTACAAACTAAAAATAAACTTGGTTTTATTGATGGATCTGTGGTTAAAACTGCTTATGCTACTAGTCCTGTTTTGTCCCAGCAATGGGAGAGATGTAATGCTGTTGTGCTTTCATGGTTGTTAAGTTCTGTTTCTCAAGATGTGTATTTAGGTCTTGTGTTTTCTGAAAGTGCTTCTGCTGTGTCTGGGATGAGTTACAGGAAACTTATGATAAACTAGATGGGTCAATTGTGTATACTTGATGCATAAGATTAATACTATTAAACAGAATGGAATTCCTTTGTCTGAGCATTATCGCAAACTTAACTCCCTATGGAGAGAATTTGATTATGTGACTAAATTGCCTGCTTGTACTTGTGATGCTAGAACTGAACTTGGAACACATGACAAATTAATAAAACTTATGCAGTTTTTGATGAGTCTTGATGATGTGTATCAACCTATTAGAAGTACTCTTTTGACCAAAGACCCTTTACCTGATGTTAAAGCTGCTTTTGCTATTTTATCTAGGGAAGAGTCACATAGGGGGATAAATCTGTCTGCAAATAATGATAATAAA
The DNA here is from genome assembly GCA_034093135.1 of Erigeron breviscapus. Lineage (NCBI taxonomy): Eukaryota > Viridiplantae > Streptophyta > Magnoliopsida > Asterales > Asteraceae > Erigeron > Erigeron breviscapus. The sequence continues at coordinate 37,783,649 of CM067169.1, read as the reverse complement.
CCTCAAGTTAGTTCTTTTGCTGCTAAAGTTCATGATTATAAAAGAAAAGGTAATGAAAGAAGAGGTCCTAATCCTAATCTTGTATGCAAACATTGTAATATGATAGGTCATACAATAGAAAGGTGTTATGAAGTTGTTGGTTATCCTCCTGGTTTTAAGAAACATCCTAATCCTATAAGACAAAATCATGGTTTTAAACAAGGTTTTAATGCTAATGTTGATACTACTGTGAATTATATGCAATCTGCTAATGCATGTGCTTCTACTTCTAAACCTAGTACTTCTGTTATGCCTTTCACTAATGATCAAGTGCAGAAAATTATTTCTCTAATCAGTGACAAGAGTAATTCTCCTACTGTTCAAGCTAATATGTCAGGTAAACCCTATGTGTTTAATAATAGCAGTATGTTTAATATAAATTTCTCAAAAATTTTCTGTGCAAATATAAGTAAAGAAATGAAGAGACTATTGTTAGCTTGGATAATTGATTTTGGTGCTAACCAACACATGACTGTTTCTGCTGATAATATGTTTGATGTTGTGGATGTTTCTGATTTAAACTTGACTGTTGGACATCCTAATGGAACTTTAGCTAAAATAACACATGTTGGTAACTTAAGGTTAACAAATAATGTAATCTTGTATGATGTTCTGGTTGTCCCAAATTATTGAGTGAGTCTTATGTCTGTTCATAAACTTGTTAGAGATAGCAAGATGTTTGTTGGTTTTGATGAAACTAATTGTTATATACAGGATTTGAAAAGAAAGACTGTCTTGGGGACTGGTAGTGAGTCTAATGGTTTATACTTGTTTGATGAAACTAAATCTGTAATTGGTAAGTGTAATATGTCTTTACCTGTCTGCTTTTATGCTTCTAAGTCTTTGTGGCATAGTAGATTAGGTCACCCTGTTGACCCTGTACTTGCCATATTAAAAGATGATTTAAATATAGAAAAAAATGCTTATGTGTCACCTTGTGATGTTTGCCATAAGGCTAAACAAACCAGGGAACCTTTTTCATTAAGTGAACACAAGTCTTTTCAGCTAGGTGATCTTATTCATCTTGATTTATGGGGTCCTTATAAAGTTAATAGCAGAGAAGGTTTTAAATACTTTTTAACCATTGTTGATGATTTTTCAAGAGCAGATTGGGTTTATTTACTTAAAACCAAAGATGAAGTTTATGATATGTTTGTTTCTTTTTCTAATCTTCTTGAAAATCAATTTGACACTAAAATCAAGGTTATAAGATCTGACAATGGAACATAATTTGTTAATAGAAACATGAATACTTTTCTAAATAACAAAGGGATTTTGCATCAAACTTCTGTTAGTTATACTCCTCAGCAAAATGGCATTGCTGAGAGAAATATAGACATTTGTTGAATGTGGCTAGAAGTATTATGTTTCAGGGAGGATTGCCTCTCAAATTCTGGTCTGATTGTATTCTAACTGTTGTTTATCTTATTAACAGGTTACCCTCTTCTGTATTAAATGGTTGTTCTCCTTTTGAAATGATTTATAAAAGAAAACCTGTCCTCTCCCATATCAGAAGTTATGGTTGTCTTTGTTATTCAACTGTCTTAAATAATTTTGATAAGTTTTCTCCTAGGTCTGAGAAGTGTGTCTTAATTGGTTTTTCTTCTGTTAAAAAAGCTTATAAACTTTTTAGTATTGATAATAATTCTGTCTTATATTCAAGAGATGTAAAGTTTTATGAAAGTATTTTTCCTTTCAAAATGAAATCTGCTTCTGAAATATGTTCAGATCTTGTAAACTCTACAGAATCTGAACAAGTTCATTTTTTTGATAATAGAGAGTCTGATGTCATAACTTCTTTAACTCCCAATGATGAAGGGAGAGGTACTTTTTATGATGATGGCACAGCCTCCACCTCAAATGAGCATGCAAATGTTCAAGGGCAGGATGATAGAGCAACATCAATAAATGAAAATTACATCCCTGAGGGAAATGTTCCTATTGATCAGTCTGGTTTGGTTCATAATGAAGAGACAACTGTTAATATTGAGGGTATTCCTAATTTGAGAAGATCTAATAGAATAACCAAGCAGTCTGTTAGGTTAAATGATTACATTCTTGACTCTAATGTTAGATATGGTCTTGATAAGTTTGTGAGTTATGCTTGTTTAAGTAGTGATAATTTCAGTTTTACAACTAGTTTAAATAAAGGTTTTGAACCTTCTACTTATGAAGAAGCTATTAAAGATCCTAAATGGGTTGAAGCCATGAATAATGAGATTGAGGCTTTACATAGAAACAATACTTGGGTCATTACTGATTTGCCTATTGATAGAAAACCTATAGGTTGCAAATGGATCTTTAAAATTAAATATAAAGCTTCTGGTGAGGTTGAGAGATATAAGGCTAGGCTTGTAGCCAAAGGCTACAGTCAAAGAGAAGGTTTGGATTATGATGAGACTTTTAGCCCTGTGGTTAAGATGGTTACAGTGAGATGTCTTATGAGTATTGCTGTTTGTAAAGGATGGCCTATGTACCAACTTGATGTTAATAATGATTTTCTCTATGGAGAGTTAGATGAAGATGTTTATATGACTGTTCCTCTTGGCTGTCAAATTGGTGATAAAACTAAGGTATGCAAACTTGTTAAATCCTTGTATGGCTTGAAGCAAGCACCAAGGCAGTGGAATGCTAAGCTTACCAATGCCTTGGTTGAGCATGGCTTTGAACAAAGTAAGTTTGATTACTCTCTTTATGTTAAACAGTCTAAAGATGTGTTTATTGCATTATTAGTTTATATTGATGATATTGTAATTACTGGCAATAATGAAGAAGAAATTAATAGTTTTAAACAGTTTTTAAGCAAAAAGTTTTTAATTAAGGACTTAGGTGCCTTAAAATATTTTGTAGGTATTGAGGTCTTGAAAAATAAAAGACGTGTTTGCATGACACAAAGAAAATATTGTTTGGAACTTCTTTATGAGTATGGTCTTTTAGCTACTAAACCTGTTGATACTCCTTTTGTTCTAAATGAAGTTATGAATTATGAAGAAAGTGAAAATGATAAATTTATTAAAAACATTTCTAGCTATCAACAACTTGTTGGAAAATTAATCTACCTTACTCATACTAGACCTGACATATCTTATGATGTGCACTGTCTTAGTCAACATATGCATGCTCCTCTTTAGTCTCATTTTAAAGCTGCTCTAAGAGTTCTTAGATATCTTAAAAAATCTCCTAGTACTGGTATTCAGTTTGACAAAGACAGTAATCTTAAGTTAAGTGTTTATGGAGATGCTGACTGGGCAAAATGTCTAAAGACTAGAAAGTCTGTTTCTGGATTATGTATTTTTCTGGGTAAAAACTTGATTTCATGGAAAAGCAAGAAGCAAGCAACTATATCCAGATCTTCAACTGAAGCTGAATATAGATGCATGGCATCTGCAACTTGTGAAACTGTTTGGATTACTAATATGCTGCTCAGTCTTGGCATAAATAATCTCATTCCTGTAAGTATATATTGTGATAATAGTTCTGCTGTCCAGATTGCTGGAAATCCAGTATTTCATGAAAAATCTAAACACTTTGAAATAGATGTTCATTTTGTTAGAGAGAAAGTTGCTTCAGGTATGATTAAAGCTGTTAAGATTGATTCTAAAGATCAAACTGCAGATATTTTAACTAAAGGTATTACAAGTAAACAACACAAAGTTTTGTGTGACAAGCTTAACTTAGTTGACATGTTCTCCAAAGTTACTGGATAATATGTAAGTTATAAGCTTGAGGGAGGATGTTAAGAATATTAATGTTTATGTCAAACTTATAACTTTTATATCTGCAGGGACTGAAAGAGTCAAAAGGTAAAGTTTATATACTATCTGTTGTTTTCTTTATTGTGCAGGGGCTAAAGTGAAAATTCTGATTTAGGGTTATATAAAAACCCTCTTCTCCTTGTATTTCATCAATTCTGTCTGTCTCAATATTTTTGTATCGTTTTCTCTCTGTATTTTGTTCTTATTGTTTATCAACATTGAGTTGATATTAGTTTTCATTATTGAGTCTGTATTCTGATTATCATTTGTATTTAGGATCACACACGTTTGTGGATGATCCCAGTCCTTTAGAATCGCACACGATTGTGGACGATTCATCATCGAGTCTGTATTAGATCTTTAGGTATTCGATTAAATAAAAGTCTGAGTTGATTCGGTATTGTTGGTATTTAATCTCAAATTATTACAGGTCATAAATGCCCAACGTTCTCTTGGACCGTTATCATCATGCCGATTTGACTAATGCATGCCGCATACAAATTGATAGTTTGATACCAAAATGTAGGAGGCGGTCATGCCACATGCCAATACGTGCCAATATTGCATGTTGATAAAATCATGTCGATCATATCTTTCATCCTAACTGCATAACAATAACATTTACCATGATGTTTTTCATGAACTTTATTATTTTATGATAAAATTTTTACTTGTATCTTCACAAACACATCCACATCAATAGTCATTTTACTTAATATTAGATTTAGCTTTGTTCTTATCATAACAATATGTATTGTTTAAAACTTCAATGAACTTTTGAATTCACATTATTTGTACTTCCGTTATTCATTCTATATGGTTTCCGACCTCAACGTGTTTGCTTATGAAATGTATTCACCTTTGTTTTTTTTAGGCTAAAATATTCGTTCTTTAGTGTTTGCAATGTAAGTTAATGAAAAGAACAATTGGGTTCTTTCTGAAAAAGACACAGATAATTTGAATCATGATAATCAATCTTAGTCATTTCAAGTAGTAAGGTCTACTAAGAAGCAAACAAGTAAATAAGTAAAATACTTAGCTTCTAGTAAGGTGGGGACATTTTTATGTGCTTATAACTGAATTCGATTACTTCATGATTTAATTTCATCTAAATAGTTGTTATAAATTAATTTTTTAACAACATGCTACTATAATTCATATTTACATAAGAGGTGAAATGAAGAAAGATTTCAATATAACGTGATGAAATTTAATACATAATAGTAAAAAAAGTGGAACGGAGAAAGATTTTAATAGAGCATAGTGAAACTTAATAATAATTATGTGCCTAAAGGTAACAAATGACAATATATAATTAAAAGAGTTGTGTAATATCAATAATAATCTAGTACTTTGTGTTGGAAAAAGTGAGTATTTTCCTAACTTTGGACATCGATAAATATATGATTGAGTGACATATATCGAGAACCCTTTGGTGGGTGTGTAAATTGGGTGTGTTTAGTGGTGTGTTTAGTGCAAAATTTGGGTTAAAGGTGAATGAGATGTCAATCTCAAAGTGGTGTGTTTAGTGCAAAATTTGGAATTGAAAGTTGAAAGTCCCAAGTTTGCAACGATTATGTAATTAAACAACTAATGTAAATTACACTAAGAAAGCAAGACAAGAAAGTAAACACGTTTAATCATAAGTAGTATTAATTAAACGGTGAATACATGGTTGGTTTACAAAGAAAGAAAGAAAGAAATATTGTTAAGTTTTTGCACACACGAAAACTTAACAATAACAATTATACAATTATACAATGAGAGAAAAACACACTAAGTGACTATTGTAGAATGAACCAACAACTTTGCGGCTAGGTCAAGTGATGCTTTATATAGGGGAGAAAAGACATCACATGACAACCCAATAGATGTTGACACATGAAGGTTGTCAACTATCTATTGGTGTGTAAGACTGGTCTTCAGACATCTCTGTTTGCCATCTTGTTTCTTTCCCAAAACGGCATGAAAAAGAAACACCTTAGTACCATTTTGGTACAAGGTCACATGGCTCCATCTTGATCTTGCAACACGTGTCCTTGGGACCAGTCTTCTTATCTTCATTTTCCCGCCTATATTTGACTTACAACATATGACGGTGAGTCATTGAACTTATCCTTTAACTAGAAGATAATAATGATCGCTGAAGGCTCGCTGATGAAACTTCTCGCTGAGGCTGTCAGCGACTACTTAACTCAGCAAGTAATCTTCAGCGAATCCATGACTCAACAATCTCTCCTATTCGCTGAGGAGACTTAGCTGAGTATAAGTTACTTCTTAGAAGTACAATAGATAGAAATGAAGGAATGCTGATCTTATTTATTTGACAAACAATCTTTACAATAAAAACAGCATTACAAAGGTTACAAGTCTCCTTAATCCCATTGCGACTCTTGCTTGGCCTCGATGAAAGCTCTGTCTTGCTGTCTTTCAGGCTTCAGCAGCTCTTGATCAATTAGCTTTATAAATTCGGGATTGTTGGACGACTGAGCACAATACTTTCTTATTTTCAAAAGAAAAGTAGAGGGGGCAATTCCAATTTCATTGGTCCTGAAGAAGAGTTCATGACCATGGACATTGCAAAAGCATAAACCTCCCAGCTTGTCATCATAAGCTCCATCCATAAAGAGGGTCCTGGAAGGCATTTTTAGATTCAGCAGAGGCTCCTCATCTATATCAGTCTTTGGAACAGCTCTGAGAATGAAGGGACGCTGAGACATCACTTGACCAGAAGCTGTTCTCTTCACACCACTTCTTGGTTGCTGAGGAGGAGGAGGATATGGATGTCTTGCAGCGCTGAGCAGAGAGTCTTTGACTTTGTATTTTTGTTCCATTTTGCGAATATGTTTTATCTGCTCACCTGCCATCCTGATCAGCGGTTCATAACTTACAGCTGTCTTGTCCTTGATCAGCTTGTAAATTTCGATCCATTCAGTTGGCCCAAGTGTATCCTTAGTAACATTTTTCAGCGTATATAACTTGGGCACTCCTTTTCTTTGTAGGGAAAGATTCATCCCTTGTTGGGTTAGCGAGACCCTGACCGACGTGATCTCTTCTTTCCTTTGCCTTATCTCTCTTGATTCAAGATAGGTCGCCTGACCTTCTTCAAAAGTTTTCATTCTTTTGGCAAAGAACTTTTCTTCATTCTTTTTCAAGACTGCCAATCCACCAGATTGCTGAGCCAACCTCTTTGTCTCATCATCAGCATCTTTAAGTTCATCACCAACAATTTGCTCACTTATAAACTTCTGAGACAGCTCCTCTTCTTTTTTCTTACTTAACCGTTCATGTTGACGAACAACTTCCTCAGGAGACAGTTCAGCAGTAGAAGTTGTGGATTTGGGAAAGGCTCCAGACATTAACTTTTCTTGTTGTTCCCTTGCTGAAGTGGAACTTTTGGTGGCTTGCTTTGAGTAACCACTGCTGCTTTACCCTTATCAGCATATCTTTTTTCAAGGGCAGCGTGGAACTCAGCAGTTGGCTTGAAGATAGAAACATTTATTGGTTTTGCTGGCACATTCTCAGCAACAACCTTCTCAGCTGCCGGTTCAATAACCTTCTCAGCTTCTTTAGTGACGTTCAAGGTTTGCTCCCCCTCAACATTAGCTGCCGGTTTACTAACCTTCTCAGCATTTCCAGTTTCAGTGGGGGGAACTTGGGGAGCATTTTCAACATTTACATTCACAGCTGCCGGTTCTACAACCTTCTCAGCTGGCTTGGATTTTTGTGTTGGGTCCTCAGCATTTTTCTCCCCCTTGGAAGCAGCTGAGGTACGAGCTACTTCCACATTACCCTTTTTGAGGAGGCCCAACATTTCACCCATCATTCCTTTAAGACCAGCAACCTTCTCTTCAAGTTTCTTTGTCCTGGTGACAGATTCATCAAGTAGCTTCTTGTTAACAGCAACTTGAAAAGGAGTTTGAGAGAAAATTTTGTTCTTGAGAGAATTGAGGTCTTGAGTGATGGAAGTGTGGAAATCATCTTGAGATGTAGAAGAGAAAGAAATTTTATTATAGAGTTGGCGAAGATGGGCGGTGAAGAGAATGTTTGTTTGGGAGAGTTCAAGAAGTGCTGGCACAACTTCTTTAAGAGCTGACTCAGAAACTTCATTCTTCAGCTTGTCCAATGAGGCAGAGATGGCAGAATTAGAGGTGCTGACCTTCTTCATGCTTGCATTCAGCAAGGTTTGATTTCTACTAAACAACTGCTCATTTGACTTTGTGTGGGTGACTTGATTCTTGGTGATCCCAAACACCATACCTTTGAGCTCAGCTAGCTCATCAGTCAAGTCAACATTTCCAGCTATCAACTTTAGAAAGTTTTCATGAGCCTCAATATGAACCTGAGCTACTTGGTCTACCAGCCAAGCATACAAGTACCCATGTCTATTCCCTTGACTTTGGCAGATTTGCACCCTTCTCAACAATTCTTGTAGCTGACGAGTTTCAACATAGTCCAGGCCAGGTACATTGACAGCAGTAAAAGCAGTGGTGAGTTCTTTATCAGCAGAAGGGACCTTGAGATCCTTTAGAGAAACAGGATACTTAGAGCAAGGAACCCTGAAAAAATCTGGGTGGTGCAATGGTGGCACTTCCATGATTATTTCATCATCAACTTCTTCCACCTCAACATAAACAGCTGGCCTTATTCTTTGAAGGTGACATAATTCCACCCTTCGCTGAAGCTCAGCATCATTCACTTCAGGCACATAGTCTCCATAAAAACCAACTTGTTCATGAGAAGCTGTGGGTCTTTGAGAGTAGCATGGTGGAAGAGGCATATCGGCCAACAACTCTGGGATATCCTCAGATTCAGTAGGAGGAGACGAGATCAACATATATCCCAAGTCTTCATCTAAGAAACCACTTACATAAGCCTCTTCTTCACTTTCTTCTGCGGCAGTGAGTGTGATTTCAACATCATTATCTTGGAGGTCAAACTCGCTGCCCAGATCTTCATCAGTTTCCATTTCACTTGATAAGATATTTGTCTCAGTCCCTGCACAGACAGTTTCCAAGATAATAGAAGAAGGAGGGGTAAGGGAACCTTGTGCCTCAATCTCAGTGTGTTGTTCCACCAAGACATCATCGGCCGTAGAATGTGTTGACTCTAGCATCACCTGTGATCTGGCTGCTGTCAACGACTTAGAGGGTAATTGAGAAGAAGGGGAATTATTTGGGGGAGGAGTTTGACTTTGACCTCTAGTGGGCTGGGGTGACCCAATATCTTCACCAACCTCACCTACAGAAGTTTGAGGTGGCTGCCTGCTGTTCCCATTTGTCTCGTCAGCAGCCTGTTGGGAGGCTGCTGATGGGGTGGCCTGGGTACTATCATCCTTGGGCAGTGAGGACTTCCTAACCTTGGGTTGGCCCTTTGGTACACTCCGCTTACGTTTTGGGACGTCAGCGGAGGGTGAAGATTGTGAAGTTTGTGTTGAGGATGCTGCCTTGGATTTTGCTTTGGTCTTTTTGGAGGCTTTGGAGGTCGCTGGGGGGTTTACCAGCGAGCCAGCCTCTAAAGGCATTTGAGCATCCACAACGACTGTATCAGCCACTTCATCAGAAAGAAGTGCTGCCTCCCAGTCGTTGTCTTTCGGGTATAAAGAAGAATTTAGGGAGAAGAGTACCTCTTTCATGTGTGAGGTAAGGCGAGCAACAAGATGCTCAGCGGGATGCTTGTAGATGTTGTTGCCCACTCTCGCTATAGGAATTGTGGCAGCGTTTGGTAACACATATTCTTCACTCAGTGCCTCTTTGAAGATAAGAGAGAAAATTCTTACAAAAGGCACTATATGTGACCTATTGTTCATACTGACCTTGTTCTTCATATCATTGAAAATCAGCTTCCCATAATCTACAAATCTCCCTTCAGCGAGGGCATGAATAATCGGCATCGAGGTAGATGATGCTTGATTATATGATCCAGAATTACCACCCATGCACTGAATTACATGGGTGAACAAAACTCTCCAGATCCCGGGAAGATTCTGCTTCAAGGGGTTGCTTGGAATTGTTGGAGGAGTTTTCAAGTTATAATTATAGCCAATGAAAGGTAACCACTCCTTCCATTCATTTTCACCAACAGCCTCTACAAACTTGTTTTCATTTGTCTCTTGGGGAAATCTTAGGGTTTGGCGAAGAGACGCTGGAGTAATAGTTATTTATTTCGCCCCATGTCTAACAGTGCCAGTGATGGACTTCGTTTCATCATTATATTCACAAGTCCACCAGAACTCTCGGAGAAGATGAACAAAAATCTTCTCCGGATCAGCCATAATACAATGACTGGCAGGAGAAGCATGGATAAAGTCCAACATGGGCTTGTACTCCTTAGAATCTTTTGGCAACTCAGATGTGCCAATATGATTATTGGATTTCACAACAATTTGGGAAGCAGAGAAATTCACTTTGGATGATTTTGTGATATTTATGGGAGTGAAAACTGGTGAATTAAGATAAGAGATATGAACTTGTTCCTGAACTTGTGGTTCAGGAACCGGTGGGTTTTGTACGGCGGCGGTAGAGGAAGAAGGAGGGATCTCAACATTTTGAGGAATATCAGAGGAGGATGCCATTGATTTTTGTTGGGAAGAAGATGAAGGAGATTTATGAGAGAAGATGAACAGATGGAGAGAGATATTTGATTTGAGAGAAAGTGAATAATTATAAGGAAGCGTGAAAATAAGGTTGTGAGAGTGAGGTTGTATATATAGGGTATGGTTGTGAGCCACAATTTTACAACATAATTTCTCTCTCCTCTTTTTCAAGCTGTGGAACAGTTGTAATCAACAACTGTTTCGTACATATATATAATATAAAAAGATTTTGAGAGTAACGTTTAAATAAAGGAAAAGAAATTTTATCCAAAAAAAAATACTTGAGTGTGCGCCGTATTGAGCAGTCGTAACCTGTCAGTCAGACTGTCACATACAGACAAATGACGTGATCAGGGCAAAAATCGAGGTGACCTTTCAGTTTGAATATATAAAACATGTGGTTCAAGATTTTGCCACGTCACCCACATAGTTACTTTGAAAACACTTAGTTTTGAAAATATCCTATGTTTTATTAAATGAGAATTTTAATTTCTTAAAAAGGATATTTGGGAAGATTACATGCTGAAGGATGCTCAGCATGTTTAAAGTTTTTGTCAGCGACTTCACAACTAACGTTGGTCGCTGACTACAGTTTTTGGCAAACTGTCAGCCATCAACGGATTTGATAAGTCTTTACCAATAACCGTTTGCTATTGGACTAGATGAAGACTTTTAGCTCTTCATTGCTATTATTTGCTTTTTCCCAAAGCAACAGGGATCAACGGATTTTATAAGTCTTTACCAATAACCGTTTGCTATTGGACTAGATGAAGACTTTTAGCTCTTCATTGCTATTATTTGCTTTTTCCCAAAGCAACAGGGATCAACGGATTTTATAAGTCTTTACCAATAACCGTTTGCTATTGGACTAGATGAAGACTTTTAGCTCTTCATTGCTATTATTTGCTTTTTCCCAAAGCAACAGGGATCAACGGATTTTATAAGTCTTTACCAATAACCGTTTGCTATTGGACTAGATGAAGACTTTTAGCTCTTCATTGCTATTATTTGCTTTTTCCCAAAGCAACAGGGATCAACGGATTTTATAAGTCTTTACCAATAACCGTTTGCTATTGGACTAGATGAAGACTTTTAGCTCTTCATTGCTTTGAGATCAGCGAGTAAGACTGACTTAAGCTCGCTGAATTAGCATACATGACAAGTCATGTCGCTGATTCCCCATTCAACATTCCTAACTTGCTAACAAGCAGTTTGAATCTAGTTTCATCCAATGGTTTAGTAAAGATGTCAGCTAGTTGATCATCAGTTGGAATGAAGTAGATCTCAATGTCACCTTTCATGACATGATCACGAATAAAGTGATATCGAATATCAATATGCTTAGTTTTGGAATGTTGAACTGGGTTGTGTGTAATAGCAATAACACTTGTATTATCACACATGATTGGAATTTTAGAGTATTCCAAATCATAGTCAGCAAGCTGATGTTTCATCCATAGCATTTGGGCACAACAGCTCGCTGCAGAGACATATTCTGCCTCAGCTGTGGAGATGGAAACTGTGTGTTGCTTTTTACTAGTCCAACTAGTCAGCTTCCCCCCCAACAGTTGACATCCTCCACTGGTGCTTTTGCGATCAAGCATGCAACCAGCAAAGTCGGAGTCAAAATATCCAACTAACTCAAAGTTGGAGTCTTTTGGGTACCAAAGACCCAGCGTGGGTGTGCCCTTGAGATATTTGAAGATACGCTTCATAGCGAGGAGATGAGATTCTCTAGGAGAAGCTTGATAGCGAGCACAGAGACATGTTGCAAACATGATTTCTGGGCGACTCGCTGTGAGATACATGAGTGACCCAATCATGCCACGATAGTAAGTAGGATTCACATACTTACCATTAGGGTCAGCGTGAAGATTATTAGGAGGGGACATTGGAGTTCCCTTTGGAGTGACATGGGTGAAGTCAAATTTATGCAACATATCCCGAATATATTTTTCTTGATTGATAAATATTCCAGTGGGAAGCTGCTTGATTTGTAACCCCAAAAAGAAGGTTAATTCACCCATCATACTCATTTCGAAAGTGCTAGACATAAGAGAACTGAACTTTCGACAGAGTTTGGTGGATAGGGAACCAAAGATAATGTCATCGACATAAATCTGCACATACAGAACATCACCCTTTTGCTTGTAGATAAAGAGGGTGCTGTCAATGGTTCCCTACGAAAGCCATGGTCAAGAAGGAAGGTAGACAAAGTGTCATACCAAGCTCTAGGAGCTTGTTTAAGACCATATAAAGCTTTATTTAGCTTGTAGACATAGTGAGGATGCTTTGGATCCTCAAAGCCAGGAGGCTGCTTAACATAGACTTCTTCATCAAGAGCACCATTTAGGAAGGCACTCTTGACGTCCATTTGATAGACAATGAAGCCTTTGTAAGCAGCATGAGCGAGAAAGAGACGAATGGCTTCAAGATGAGCGACTGGAGCAAAGGTCTTGTCATAATCAATGCCTTCAGCTTGAGTATAACCTTGAGCAACCAGTCTTGCCTTGTTTCTGATGACCACACCAGTTTCATCCATCTTATTCCTATAAACCCATCGAGTGCCAATGGGTTCTTTATAGGGAGGAGGAACAAGGAACCAAACATGTTGTCTTTCAAATTATGTTAGTTCTTCTTGCATGGCTTCCACCCATGAGGGATCAGCCATGGCTTCACCAATATTGGCAGGCACAATTTGAGATAGAAAATTGACATAGAGACAAGTATTACTTGTCGCTGAGCGAGTTTGGACACCATTGTGTGGATTACCAATCACATGGTCAAGAGGGTGATCAACAGTCCATTTGAGTGCTGGTGTGTGAATAGAAGAATGATTCATAGCGGATACTGTGGTGGTAGTTTCACTAGGAGTGGGAGTATAGGAGGAGAGATCAATGGTTAGCAAGGGTTCAGGGTTGCTGACAGGAGGGTCACTGAGAACAGTGGGTACCTCTTGCTGAGGAGTGTCATCCTCAGTGTCTCCTGAAAGAGGATTCGCTGAGGCATCATGAAATGTTTCCTCAGCGACACGGTCAGCATCTTGAGGTTCAGTTGAGAGAGGAACATTAATGGAAGTGGCATTAACTGTTCAAAGAAGAGGCTCAACTGGATCTATAGAATAAATGTGAGCAGCAATGTACTCATCATTTGGTGAAGGACTTGGAGACTCAGCGATAGGTTGTTCAGCAACATCATGATGTGTTGCTGATACTTCAGACGAGTCAGATAGATCGCTGAGAATTACTTCAGCAGATGACTCATTTGAGAGATCACCTAAAGCTGAACAGCTTTCATCAAAAGTAACATGAATTGATTCATCTACTTTTTGAGTGCGAGTATTGAAAACTCTGAAAGCTTTGCTTATAGAAGAATATCCCAGAAAGTAGCCATCATCAGCTTTGGGATCAAACTTTCCTAAATGATCCTTATCATTTAGGATGAAAACTGGGCAACCAAAAACATGGAAATATCCAATTTGAGGTTTCTTGCCCTTGAGAACTTCATAGGCAGTCTTATCATGTCGCTTGATAATAAGACACCTATTTTGAGTGTGGCAAGCAGTACTGACTGCTTCAGCCCAGAATTTACTAGGAAGAGAGGACTCACTGAGCATGGTTCTTGCAGCTTCAATGAGAGTTCTATTTCTCCTTTCAGCTACCCCATTTTGCTCAGGAGTGCGAACAGAAGAGAAATTTTGTCTAATCCCTTGATCAACACAAAAAGTCTCAAGAGTGTGGTTTCTGAACTCAGTGCCATGATCGCTTCTGAGTTCTTTAACACGTATGCTGTTGAGGTTTTCAATCTTTTTAATGAAATTAATTATTTCCTCAGCAGCATCACTCTTAGAATGAAGAAAGATTGTCCAAGTATATCGTGAATATTCATCCACAATAACTAAGGTGTATCTGCTACCCCTTAGACTTTGGACATTTACTGGACCAAAAAGGTCCATGTGAAGGAGATGGAAACAGCCACTGATAGAGTTGGCCTGTTTGGTTTTGAAGGTGGCTCGGTGGCTTTTACCTTTTTCATAAGCACCACAGAGCCTGTCCTTCTCATAAGTGAGAGGAGGAAGGCCTCGAACTAGATTTTTCTTGGCCAAAGAGTTTATGGTTTTGAAATTCACATGCGACATACGCTTGTGCCATAACCAGTTGATTTGAGAAGCAGATTTTGAGAAGAAGCAGGTCTCGCTGTTAGTTTTGACAGGAGTGAAATCTACCAAGTAGATATCCCTTTTTCTTGGAGCGACCAAGACCACTTCTTTATTGACATTGATCACTGTGCCTTGATGCTTATCAAGGATAACCTTGTAGTCTGCATCGCATAATTGACTGATGCTGATCAGATTGTGTTTCAATCCATTCACATAAGCAACCTTAGTGAATTTGATCAGCCCATTAGAGAGAGACCCATATCCTTCAGTTTGGCCAGTAGAATTGTCACCAAACACAACTGTGGGACCATCGGTCTCCACAAAGTTATCAGCAGGTCCTTGGATCCAGTCATATGTTTTGAACAGCCACTGTCCAAATACCACACTTCTTTTCCTAGCGAGGCCTGCAGGATAACATAGAAGGATTTAGGAAGAATCATGAGCATCCTCGCTGATAGTATCGTCAGCAGAGGATGTGAGAGGAAGATGAGCAAAGTCATCATCATTTGAAACGAGAGGAAGAGGGGCTCTAGGATCAGCATTTGGATCAACTAGGAAATCAACCAGCTGATGAGCAGGAAGCATGTCATGAGTAATCTCTCGTGTGAAGAATTGATCTTCAGAGGTAAAAGTGACAGAGCTTCCAGTGTTTAGAACAACCATGTTAGTGACTTGACTGTTTTCCCCATATTTAGCCAGTATACTATCACTACCATTGGTAATGATTTCATGAGACTGGGGAAAGGAGATTCGCTGAGCGGCAATGTATTCAGCAATGTTGTCATCAGTGAGAACAACATCTTCACCCAAGCTGATATTAGATTCAGCTGGGGGAGTTCGCTCAGCGATTTCAGAGGAGGGATGAGCGGCGGAAGCTGAGGGTAGATTTGGCTGAATGACTACTTCAGGAGGATTCCTGGAGTCTTTGTCATTGCAGTCAGCAGCGATGTGTCCTCTTTCGCCACATAAATAGCATTTTCTTCCAGCCTTCTGATTTTGAATCAGAAATTCCTTGAGTTGTGAGGACAAGTCGTTGACACGCTTATTCAACTCACAAATCTCATGATTTGAGGAAGAAGTTGATGCTACTGAAGGGGCCTTTTTCTTCCTGAACCGAACAGGAAGAGTTTTGGGAACAGGGCCAAGAATGGACTTGCCCTTAGATTGAGCATTTGAAGAAGAAGGGGCATGATTATTCAGAACTACTCGCTGACCTCCTTGCTGAGGAGGTCTGACTTGTTGAATAGGTCTGGGTTGCTGAGAACTATGACTACTTAGAGCAACTTGCTGACCTCCTGGCTGAGGAGGTCTAACCTGCTGAACAGGTTTTGTTTGTCGAGGGACAAAAGTTCCCTTTGGGACATAGACAGAAGTTTAAAGAAAAGTTTTTAGATGCAGAAAATTAAGTACATAAAGAAAGAAAGATAATCTTGCAAACTTTTACTCAGATCAGATTCGGTGTGTTGAACCACCGCTCTGATACCAACTGAAAGTCCCAAGTTTGCAACGATTATGTAATTAAACAACTAATGTAAATTACACTAAGAAAGCAAGAGAAGAAAGTAAACACGTTTAATCATAAGTAGTATTAATTAAACGGTGAATACATGGTTGGTTTACAAAGAAAGAAAGATAATCTTGCAAACTTTTACTCAGATCAGATTCGGTGTGTTGAACCACCGCTCTGATACCAACTGAAAGTCCCAAGTTTGCAACGATTATGTAATTAAACAACTAATGTAAATTACACTAAGAAAGCAAGAGAAGAAAGTAAACACGTTTAATCATAAGTAGTATTAATTAAACGGTGAATACATGGTTGGTTTACAAAGAAAGAAAGATAATCTTGCAAACTTTTACTCAGATCAGATTCGGTGTGTTGAACCACCGCTCTGATACCAACTGAAAGTCCCAAGTTTGCAACGATTATGTAATTAAACAACTAATGTAAATTACACTAAGAAAGCAAGAGAAGAAAGTAAACACGTTTAATCATAAGTAGTATTAATTAAACGGTGAATACATGGTTGGTTTACAAAGAAAGAAAGATAATCTTGCAAACTTTTACTCAGATCAGATTCGGTGTGTTGAACCACCGCTCTGATACCAACTGAAAGTCCCAAGTTTGCAACGATTATGTAATTAAACAACTAATGTAAATTACACTAAGAAAGCAAGAGAAGAAAGTAAACACGTTTAATCATAAGTAGTATTAATTAAACGGTGAATACATGGTTGGTTTACAAAGAAAGAAAGATAATCTTGCAAACTTTTACTCAGATCAGATTCGGTGTGTTGAACCACCGCTCTGATACCAACTGAAAGTCCCAAGTTTGCAACGATTATGTAATTAAACAACTAATGTAAATTACACTAAGAAAGCAAGAGAAGAAAGTAAACACGTTTAATCATAAGTAGTATTAATTAAACGGTGAATACATGGTTGGTTTACAAAGAAAGAAAGAAAGATAATCTTGCAAACTTTTACTCAGATCAGATTCGGTGTGTTGAACCACCGCTCTGA
This sequence comes from Erigeron breviscapus, assembly GCA_034093135.1. Classification (NCBI taxonomy): domain Eukaryota; kingdom Viridiplantae; phylum Streptophyta; class Magnoliopsida; order Asterales; family Asteraceae; genus Erigeron; species Erigeron breviscapus. The sequence continues at coordinate 37,766,577 of CM067169.1, read as the reverse complement.
TACCAACTGAAAGTCCCAAGTTTGCAACGATTATGTAATTAAACAACTAATGTAAATTACACTAAGAAAGCAAGAGAAGAAAGTAAACACGTTTAATCATAAGTAGTATTAATTAAACGGTGAATACATGGTTGGTTTACAAAGAAAGAAAGAAAGAAAGAAAGAAAGACAGAAAGAAAGAAAGATAATCTTGCAAACTTTTACTCAGATCAGATTCGGTGTGTTGAACCACCGCTCTGATACCAACTGAAAGTCCCAAGTTTGCAACGATTATGTAATTAAACAACTAATGTAAATTACACTAAGAAAGCAAGAGAAGAAAGTAAACACGTTTAATCATAAGTAGTATTAATTAAACGGTGAATACATGGTTGGTTTACAAAGAAAGAAAGAAAGAAAGAAAGAAAGAAAGAAAAAAGACAGACAGAAAGAAAGAAAGATAATCTTGCAAACTTTTACTCAGATCAGATTCGGTGTGTTGAACCACCGCTCTGATACCAACTGAAAGTCCCAAGTTTGCAACGATTATGTAATTAAACAACTAATGTAAATTACACTAAGAAAGCAAGAGAAGAAAGTAAACACGTTTAATCATAAGTAGTATTAATTAAACGGTGAATACATGGTTGGTTTACAAAGAAAGAAAGAAAGATAATCTTGCAAACTTTTACTCAGATCAGATTCGGTGTGTTGAACCACCGCTCTGATACCAACTGAAAGTCCCAAGTTTGCAACGATTATGTAATTAAACAACTAATGTAAATTACACTAAGAAAGCAAGAGAAGAAAGTAAACACGTTTAATCATAAGTAGTATTAATTAAACGGTGAATACATGGTTGGTTTACAAAGAAAGAAAAATAGACAGAAGTTTAAAGAAAAGTTTTTAGATGCAGAAAATTAAGTACATAAAGAAAGAAAGATAATCTTGCAAACTTTTACTCAGATCAGATTCGGTGTGTTGAACCACCGCTCTGATACCAACTGAAAGTCCCAAGTTTGCAACGATTATGTAATTAAACAACTAATGTAAATTACACTAAGAAAGCAAGAGAAGAAAGTAAACACGTTTAATCATAAGTAGTATTAATTAAACGGTGAATACATGGTTGGTTTACAAAGAAAGAAAGAAAGAAATATTGTTAAGTTTTTGCACACACGAAAACTTAACAATTATACAATTCTACAATGAGAGAAAAACACACTAAGTGACTATTGTAGATTGAACCAACAACTTTGCGGCTAGGTCAAGTGATGCTTTATATAGGGGAGAAAAGACATCACATGACAACCCAATAGATGTTGACACATGAAGGTTGTCAACTATCTATTGGTGTGTAAGACTGGTCTTCAGACATCTCTGTTTGCCATCTTGTTTCTTTCCCAAAACGGCATGAAAGAGAAACACCTTAGTACCATTTTGGTACAAGGTCACATGGCTCCATCTTGATCTTGCAACACGTGTCCTTGGGACCAGTCTTCTTATCTTCATTTTCCCGCCTATATTTGACTTACAACATATGACGGTGAGTCATTGAACTTATCCTTTAACTCGAAGATAATAATGATCGCTGAAGGCTCGCTGATGAAACTTCTCGCTGAGGCTGTCAGCGACTACTTGACTCAGCAAGTAATCTTCAGCGAATCCATGACTCAACAAAAGTCATCCGCATTCCATAACGTATCATTTATGTATATTCATAAATGAATACAAAGAATTTGAATTAAAATTCACTTAGCTTCATTCCATAACGTATTATTTATCACCATTTACGTTCAATTTGTTGTTAAATAATCTTTATGGTCATTATGAAACTTCAATTCCATTTTGGTGTATAAATAACGATCATACCATGATCTTGAAAGAATATATGAATTATATGAGAAAAACACACACATAGAAAACTCACTACAATTCTCTGAAACAGCACCCCATCCCCGTGTTCCATTCATCTTTCAGGCAAGTGTTTAAGTCCGGCAGTACTCTGCTTTGAGCCGGTGTACCCTGGGAACAGACAACGAATAAAGTTATTTATATGGTTTAATGATTTTACTTATAGTGATTTGTTAGATCCGCTTTGCGTTTAGCTATTTTTAAAAACCAACTTGCTACAAAACAAGTGTCTTGTGGTGTGATTATATATTCATGATTATATACTCTCCAAGATGTTTTTCGGCTTAGAAAAATGATAATGAAATAGTGTATTGTGGTGTGACTATATAATGAAAGCGGGGCGGCACCACTTTCACTAGCTTCACGCACACATTGTTGGTGCCCTTCCTGGTTTGGTTGGCCGCCTTATTGTCACGCTCTTTGCTCTTCGGGATGGTTGCAGCTTTGTCTCTCAGATTAGTCATGACCATTAGCTAGCTAGAGAATTAAGAGAGATAGAGGAAGATGAAATAGTGTATTGTGGTGTGACCATGTATTTATAGGAGTAATTTCCTAAACATAACTCTATGCTGGATATACTCGTATATACGCATGGTTTCTCGAGTTATATGTAAAATACTCATCAATAATACAAAAGTATCAAGTTGAATTCTGTAAATTACATACAGTCTGTAATATCCACAAATGGAATATGTTCATTCTCCAATAGAGTTTTTCACGGTGGTTTATTGAGGTAAAAAAATTTGACGTCTAACAAACTTATTATTACCGAGTATAATGTATTGACTACTCCGTATGAATAAGAAAAAATTAGAGGGAAAGTTAAAGTGGTTAAGCTATACCGTATTTGTATTTTGTCATATTAGATCCCATTGTGAGTTTGTTTTTCTTCGTTTTTCTTGGTTTTTGCATAGTTTTTTTCACAGTTGTGAGTTTTTTTTCCTTCGTTTTTTGAGGTAAAAAATTTCCCTCTAAAGAAAAAACCAAGAAAAACGAAGGAAAAAAAACTCACAATGGGATCTAATATGACAAAATACAAATACGGTATAGCTTAACCACTTTAACTTTCCCTCTAATTTTTTCTTATTCATACGAAGTAGTCAATACATTATACTCGTAATAATAAGTCTGTTAGATGTCAAAAAAATTTACCTCAAAAAACCACTGTGAAAAATTCCATTGGAAAATGAACATATTCCATTTATGGATATTACAAAATGTATGTAATTTACAGAATTCAACGTGATACTTTTGTATTATTGATGAATATTTTTACATATAACTCGAGAGTACCATGCGTATATACGAGTATATCCAGCATAGAGTTATGTTTAGGAAATTACTCCTATAAATACATGGTCACACCACAATACACTATTTCATCATCCTCCATCTCTCTTAATTCTCTAGCTAGCTACTGATCATGACTAATCCGAGAGATAAAGCCACAACCATCCAGATGAGCAAAGAGCGTGACAATAAGGCGGCCAACCAAACTAGGCAGGGCACCAGCAATGTGTGCGTGAGGCTAGTGAAAGTAGCGCCGTCGCCGCTTTCATTATATAGTCACACCACAGTACACTATTTCATTATCATTTTTCTAAGCCGAAAAACATCTTGGAGAGTATATAATCATGAGGTTCGGTTTGGGTCGGTTTTAAACTAAAACTGAAAACCGAACCGTTATAATTCGATTTTTGAAAACTAAAACCATTGGGTTTCGGTTTTTCCTGTTTCGGCTTTTTCGGTTTGGGTCTATTTCGGTTCGTTTTTTCAGTTTTAGTTGGTTTTTAACCACTTGTGGTTTGGGCCAACTTGAGTTTGAAAAGTTTATAAGTTTATATCCTATGATTACACCATAATTTTAACAAGTCTTCCAAACTATATTAGTAGCAATAACACTACAACAATGACAACAAATCCATCAAAATAAGTTGTATAAACTTCAAATACTTATTTCAAACAAATTTTATATATAACTATTTATATCTTTTACGCGTTGTTTAATTATGCAATTATTAAACCAAATCAATCTTGTTGTGTATTTTCACCTAAAACATATAAATGATTGATGTGACCAATTTATATAGATCGCCCACATCATTATTGGCCTTTTTCGTATGTGTTTTTAGTCAATTTTGTATGCATTTGGCGCGTTTATGGTGTTTGTTAGTGCTTTCAGGTTCTTACCAGGTTGTGCGTCCATTTGGTGCATTTTTTGACGAATTTAGGCCAATATGTTGATCCGAGTGTTCGAGAGCGGTTAATAATGAAGAACTAAAGATTCCAGCAAGATTTAACTGCGCCGCAGTGGGAGTGCACTAGCCCCACTGCGCCGCAGTCACCAGTGAGAAGAGACAAATGAATTCCAGACGATATTCACTGCGCCGCAGTGGGTGTGCACTTGCCCCACTGCGCCGCAGTCGTTGGGTGCCAATGCCAAACAATGTCCAGAGGATATTCCATGCGCCGCATTGGGAGTGCACGTGCCCCACTGCGCCGCAGTCAAGGTCGAGAAAAAAAAGAAAGGATTTCCAGATGATTTTCCATGCGCCACAGTGGGAGTGCACTAGCCCCACTGCGCCGCAGTGGGAGTGCACTAGCCCCACTGCGCCGCAGTCACCAGTGAGAAGAGACAAATGAATTCCAGACGATATTCACTGCGCCGCAGTGGGAGTGCACAAGGCCCACTGCGCCGCAGTGAGTGCACGGGAAGATCAGGGATTCAGCTTTCTGCATCAGATTTTGGGGAGGTATAAATAGAAAAATAAACCCTATTTCCCATTTTATCAAATTTTCTTTCTAGGAGCTGTTCTACCGCGAATTCTTCGAAGGATCATCTCAGATTTCATCATTGGATTCATTGAAGATTCAAGAACACCCATCTAGATCGTATCTAATTTTCTGTCTTGCAATTTACATTCAACAATCATTGGTACAATATGTTATCTTTCTATTTTGTTTGTTATTTTAAATTTAGCATGAGTGGCTAGATTTCCAATCATCCACTTTGATGAAACTTGACGAATGATATGATTGCAATATTTAATTCAAGAGTTGATTAAATTATCGTTGTGTCGTGATCTTTATCAATTAATTCCTTGTGATTTATTCTTTTGATGTTGATGGTGTATGTGTTCATCGTTAGTGGTACTAGGTGAATATGTTTATCATTGCAATTCGATTGTCTATGGTCGTTTGTCACCGGTTCATGGTATGACGGTGAATGTCAAATCTATAATAGGAATTAAGCGGTAAACGTGTTTAGAAACGGTTGGTGGTACCACGTTTCCATTCACATAGGCATAATTGGTAATTGGATAATCAAGCAAACTAATTGTTGGGGAGATTTTCTTATCATTGGTGGTACCGACTTGGGTAATTAAACTAGCAACTTAGGTGTTTGGGTGATTTGCGAGCGGTTGGTGGTACCACGCGAGCATTTTTATCCTTTCACGATTATCTTGTCAACTCTAAAGAATTTGAACTTTATCGTGTGCAATCATAGTTGAAGTCAAGTGGATTCGAAGTGGATGATCTTTATTTATATTGTTTGAACTTTCTTTACTTTCGATTGTCTTGTTATTTAAATTTCTTTAATTTCAAATTGTCAAAGTGAGGTAGCGATTTGGCTACGGTTCCATCCTTATTCTAAAACCACTTTAGTAAACAATTATTTCAAAACCAATCCCCGCGAACGATCTCAAACTTACTACTTACTAATTTTTTTTTTTTTTTTTTTTTTTTTTTTTTTTTTTTTTTTTTTTACTTACTACTTACTATACTATATGCGATCAGGTCCACTGCCTGAAAGTGTGTAGTAGTCGGTTTTTAGTGGGTACTTATTTATAAATTTTACAAACTCGATTTCACGCATCAAGTTTTTGGCGCCGCTGCCGGGGATTGTGTGCCGATTTAGTTGTTAATTTAGTGGTTTGATCCTTTCTCACGCGTGAGGAAGTTACTTGTTTTATTAGTTTAGTTTTCTTTTCTTATCACAGTTGCATTTGACGTGTTTGTGTTAGTTGTGTGTTTGCAGGCATATTTTTTTAGTTGATGAACTTGCGTTCTTCGGGTCTACCTTTGAATAGTCCTTTGTCTACTCTGAGAAGACCAAGAGGGCGTTGGTTTAACTTCACTGAACCCACAACACCAATACCAACACCGTTTTCACCTATAGCTAAACCCACTCCTGATTCGGACGAGGAAGGGTTTTATTTAGACGAATTTTTCAATTTAGAAGTTAAGCAAGAAGAGATGGGTGACGAACAACCAAGGGATCCAAATGACACTCGCTATGGCGAGAGGGTTCGAACTATTCCAACTAGCCGTGGCTCCGCCATTAGACCACCGACCATTGATCACACTTTCAATTTGAAAGGGAATCATCTTAAGAGCATAGAAGAGCACCAATTTGATGGAAAAAGGAAATGGGATCCTTACCAACACTTGGATAGGTTTGAAAAGTTGGCTCGGCTTTATCAATATGGTCAAAATCAAATGAATGCCGTGAAACTTGAGACATTTCCCATGTCAATCACCGGAGAAGCACTTGATTGGTTCAATGATCTTCCAGAAAATTCAATCACTACTTGGAACCAACTTAAGGAGGCTTTCATTGGTGAGTTTTATTCACTTAGAACTCAAAGAAAGTTGGAGAATATGATTAGGTCATTTGAACAAGATGATGGAGAAGATGTTGCAGATGCTTGGGTTTGTTTCAAGGAGATGTTGAGAAATTGTCCAGGTCACAATTTGACTAAGGAACAATATGTGGAGCTTTTCTTTGATGGGTTGAATAAGAAGTCTAAACGAGAATTGGGATATGCTTTTGGGGGTAGTTTTAATAACATTACACCCAATGAAGGCTATCAAATCTTGGAAGACATGGCAAAGGATAACTCAAATATGGATGATGAAAGGTTCTTGAAGAATGAAAGAAAGATGAAGAAAGGAACTAACCAAGGGAGAGTTGCTAAGGTTGAAGCTAGCAACGATTCAGGGGTTATTGGAGAGATTAAGGCGCTATCTGAGCGCATGGATAGAAGCTTTGCTGCTCAAGAGACTAGGTTTGGAGCAATTGAGAGGGATGTTAAGGTCGTAGCCGATGGGTGTGATCATTGTGGTGATATGCACTATTCTGATGAGTGTCCAAATCGGGCACCCGAAGATGTGAACTATGTTCAGAATCAACCCCAAGGGAGCTACCACCGCAACACCGGTTTCCAGAACCGGCCTTCAGGTAATTCTTCTTATAACTCTCCTTTTCAGGCTAATGCTCCTCGTTTTTCAGGTAACAGGTGGCAAAGAGATAATTATCAGAATCAGCCACAACAGCAGACTCAGCAAGGACAAGGATCAGGTTCTTCTTCTTCTAATGCCGATCCTAATGCCGAGTTGAGGGAGATGATGAAGCAGTTGGCTAGTAATCAAGTTGAAACAAACACTAGCATTCAAATGATCAGGGATGATACTAAGGCTTTGAGTGAGAGGTTGGATCAGATAAGCAGGAAGGTGGAGATCAACATGAAAAATCAGGGTGCTAATTTCAAGGATCTCGAAAGTAGGATGGCAGCTCTTGCTAGCCCACGGGGACTCTTCCTAGCAACACACAGCAGAATCCTAGACCTCAGTTTAATTCAGGACAGTTTAGTCAGGGACAGAAATACACTCCACCTCCAGTCCGTAATGAGCAAGCCAAAGCCATCACCACTCGTACTGGTAGGTCTTATGACCCACCTCCTATTCCTAATGTTGTTGTTTCAGATGTGCAGGATAACGGGAGTGATGATGCTGATGTTGATGAAGAGATAGAGATGGAGGAGGATCCGACCGTGAAGACTCCGGTCACTCCACCAAAACCGGCTGTGGTTCCAGAGGTTAAACCATACAAGTTTGTTGACATGATCAAAAATGTTCATATTAATGTTCCTTTAGTTGATCTTATTCAAGGGATGCCCAATTATGCCAAGTTCATTAAGGAGCTTGTGACAGACAAAGGGAAGTTTGAAGAGGCAAATGCCACTTTTATTAATGCCGAGTGTTCTGCTATCTTGCAGAACCGCATTCCACCAAAGCTGGAAGACCCAGGGAGTTTTCTTATCACTTGCTCTATTAGAACTATTATTTGTAAGGCCTTAGCTGATTTAGGGGCTAGCATCAATTTGATGCCTTACTCGGTTTATGCCAAGTTGTCCTTGGGAGTCCTTCGCCCTACTCGCATGAGTATAAGACTTGCTGACCATTCATTTCAGTATCCCATCGGGATTGCTGAAAACATTAGCGTCCGAGTAGGCCATATTGTTTTTCTTGTTGACTTCGTTATCCTCGAGATGGAGGAAGATACGAAGGTCCCTCTTATTCTTGGACGCCCATTCCTTAATACCGCGGATGCTATCATCCGTGTGAAGGATAAGGAGATTTCCTTAGGCGTAGGAACTGATAGGATTGTGTTTAATGTTGAAAAGTCTATCAAGCATTCTTATTCTAATGCCGAGACTTGTTTCAGGATTGATGTCATTGATGATGCATTGGATCAAGAATTTCAGGAATTCATGGAGACAGATATTGGAGAGGAGGAGATCGCTAATTTAGGATCTGGAGAAATTACTGATGAAGCTTTGTTTGCAGAGGTCATGGCACTAAGCTTGGATGAATCACCTCCCGAGGATGAGACTTTTGAGGAGGTAGTTGCTGACGGGAGTTCAAGGGTACCTAACTCTGTTGATGTACCACCTACTGACTTGGAGCTCAAGCCGCTTCCAGACCATCTAGAGTATGCATATCTGTCAGGTGAGTCTTCTCTTCCAGTGGTTATCTCGTCCTCACTCTTGAGTGACGAGAAAGACCGTCTCATGTCTGTTCTTAAAGCCCACAAGCGGGCTTTTGCTTGGAAGACCACAGATATTCCAGGTGTTAGTCCTAATTTCTGCCAGCATAAGATTGATTTTCTTGATGATGTTAAGCCCGTTGTCCAGAGACAAAGGCGGCTGAATCCTAATATGAAGGAGGTTGTTAAGAAAGAGGTAATTAAGCTTCTTGATGCAGGAATCATTTTTCCTATTGCCGATAGTCCATGGGTAAGTCCTGTCCACTGTGTGCCCAAAAAGGGGCATGACAGTCATTGAAAATGATAATAAGGAGCTTTTGGCCACTAGGACTATTACGGGTTGGCGGGTTTGTATAGATTACCGTAAGCTTAATGATGCCACCCGTAAGGATCATTTTCCCCTTCCTTTTATTGATTAAATGTTGGAACGTCTTGCAGGGAATGAATATTTTTGTTTCTTAGACGGGTTTTTCGGGTACTTTCAAATACCCATTGATCCCAAGGATCAAGAGAAAACCACTTTCACTTGTCCATTTGGCACTTTTGCTTATCGGAGTATGCCGTTTGGTTTGTGTAATGCCCCTGGCACCTTTCAAAGGTGCATGATTGCTATTTTCCAGGACATGCTTGAAACTTCCATGGAAGTTTTCATGGATGATTTTTTAGTTTTTAGGGATTCTTTTCATTCATGTTTGAGTAATTTGGATAGGATGTTGGAACGGTGTGAGAGAGCACACCTTGTTTTGAATTGGGAGAAGTGCCATTTTATGGTCACTGAGGGTATTGTGTTAGGGCATAAAGTGTCTAAGGCTGGGATTGAGGTTGATCGGGCTAAGATAGATGTAATTGCCAAATTACCCCCGCCTTCCAATGTGAAAGGGGTAAGGAGTTTTCTTGGACATGCAGGTTTTTATCGTCGATTTATAAAGGATTTCTCTAAGATTACTCGTCCTATGACCCACTTGTTGGAAAAGGACGTTCCTTTTGTTTTTGATGATGCTTGTTTGAGTGCTTTTCAGGTATTGAAGGAGAAGTTGACTGATTCTCCTATCATGGTAGCTCCAGATTGGGAATTGCCTTTCGAGTTGATGTGTGATGCAAGTAACTATGCTGTGGGAGCTGTGCTAGGGCAAAGGGTTGAGAAACATTTCAAACCCATTTACTTTGCTAGTAAAACTTTGAACCCCGCCCAGCAAAATTACACCACTACAGAGAAGGAGTTGCTTGCAGTGGTCTTTGCATTTGATAAGTTTAGATCATATCTTGTTTTGAGTAATACCATAGTTTTCACTGACCATTCAGCCCTTAAGTACCTGTTCTCGAAATAGGATGCTAAACCCAGGCTTATCCGTTGGATTCTTTTGTTGCAAGAATTTGACATTGAGATAAAGGATAAGAAAGGGGCTGAAAATTTGGCTGCTGACCATTTGAGTCGTTTGGAAGATCCTCACCGGGAGGAACTTCGTGATGGGGAGATCAATGATCACTTCCCCGATGAGTCTTTAATGTTTATCTCTAACTCTGATGAAGCTCCTTGGTTTGCAGATATAGCTAATTATTTGGTTGTAGGTGAGATACCTAATGATTTCACGTCCCAGCAGAAGAAGAAGCTCATATCGGATGTTAAGTATTATTTTTGGGACCATCCATACTTGTTTCATGTTTGTGCAGATGGTATGATTAGGAGATGTGTTGCTGGAGCTGAGACTAGAGAGATTTTGGATGCGTGTCACTACGGGCCAACCGGGGGTCATTATGGACCTTCAGTGACGGTAAGAAAGTTTTTGATGCAGGTTTCTATTGGCCAACAATTTTCAAGGAGGCCCAGACTTTGGTTGAGACTTGTGACATCTGTCAGCGACAGGGGAACATCACTAAACGAGATGAGATGCCTCAACAGAGCATTCAGGTATGTGAGGTATTTGATGTCTGGGGTATAGACTTTATGGGACCATTCCCACCGTCTAATAAGTTCCAGTACATTCTTGTCGCCGTTGACTACGTGTCTAAATGGGCGAAGCCAAGGCTTTGCCCACGAATGACCCGCGTGTAGTCATTGATTTCTTGAAACAGTTGTTTTGTCGTTTTGGTTGCCCTAGAGCTTTGATTAGTGATCGTGGTACCCATTTTGCAAACCATTAATTAGCCAAAGTGATGAAGAGGTATGGTGTTGTCCACTATTTTTCTACCTCGTACCATCCACAGACCAGTAGTCAAGTGGAAAACACAAATAGGGCCTTGAAGAGGATTTTGGAGAAAACTGTTGGGGATAACCCCAAGGTGTGGTCAAAGAAGTTAGATGACGCCTTGTGGGCGTTCAGGACGGCTTATAAGACGCCGATTGGCACCACGCCATATCGGTTGCTCTATGGCAAAACTTGCCATCTTCCTATTGAGATAGAGCATAAGCGTATTGGGCTTTAAGGAATTTGAATTTGGATTTGATGGAAGCACGTGAACTTAGAATGTTGCAACTTCATGAGCTTGATGAGCTTAGGTTAGGTGCTTATGAGAATTCGAGGCTTTATAAGGAGAGAACCAAGATTTGGCATGATAAGAGGATTCGTAGGAAGGAGTTTAAGGTTGGGGCTAAAGTGTTGTTATTCTTGTCTAAATTTAAGATTAAACAACCTAAACTAACTTCTAGATGGATTGGACCGTTTGAGATTAAGCACGTGTACCCGTCGGGATATGTTGAGTTGTTTAGGCGAAATGGTGAAGGATCGTTCATTGTCAATGGTCATCGACTTAAGCTATATTTGGAAGAAGAGCAGGTTGAGGGGATATTTGATGAGATCCCCGTGTTTGAATTGGAAACTTGAAGGTTGGTCGAGTCAAGCTCAAGACTCGTTAATAACTTAAGCGCTTCTCGGGAGGCAACCCGTGTTTATTTTATTGCATTTTACTTTTCTTTGAATTAGTTAGTTCTAATCTTGTTTCATTAGCAAGTGCAGGTGTGGTTTCGATTTGATGCGGTTCCGGGCATGATATGATTTGAGATTTTGACATAATATTTGTTAAGGAAAAATTTCAGAGGATCCCCACTGCGCCGCAGTGGGGTGGGATAACCTTGACTGCGCCGCATTCAAAATCCTCTGCCCAGTGTTGAAATGTTCCTCACTGCGCCGCAGTGGGAGTGAAGAGTCCTCACTGCGCCGCAGTGAGGAGCCGGGTAAGTTAGTCTAGGATAAGGAACATGTGGGTAACTTTATTTTTAACCTTTAACTTATTTTCTCTCTTTTCTCTCTTCTCTGCAAACCGTATAAAACATAAAAAAAAAAAACCATTTTCTTCCATCAAGATCTCCATTCTCTTCCATCTTTAATCAATCTTCCAGATTTTCATCCTCATACATTGCATAATGGGAAGAAGTGTAAGTTTTTCTCTTTTGTTTCCTTGTATTTTTCTTTTATTTTGAGCTTTCAAATTCTAGGGTTTATGCTAGCTTAATGTTCGAATTAATTTTGGGGTTTTGATGTTTGTGGGCAATAGAAGCTAATTAGGCGTTGAATCTTCCATCTTGTTCATCCATTTTTGATTTTAATTTTGAAATTAGGGTTTTGGAAAAATTGGGGATTTGGTTATGAACAAGTGTGGGGGATGTATATGTCAATTAATGTAGAGATTATTGTTTGATTATTCCCTGAATTTGCTTGTTTGATTACCCCCCTTTTTTGTGCCATGTCGTGATGAACCCTAATCTTCTTACCCAGAATTTGTGCCTCACTGCGCCGCAGTGAGGGGGTGCATTGCCTCACTGCGCCGCAGTGAGGATCGTCTGCCCGTTTTGTCTTTTTGCCCCACTGCGCCGCAGTGAGGGTGAAGCATGCCCACTGCGCCGCAGTGGGGGCCTTTCCCTGCCAAGATTTTTGCTTGTTTAATATGGTTCCCAACTTTGCATTCTTAATACTCACAATTGGACGTTTTCATGTTTGTGAATGCAGGGAGCGAGTGATAAGGCCGCGGGCAAGCGTAAAATGGTTGAGGGGCAATCTAGTGAGGCAGTTGATGTCCCGACTCAAACTTCAAAGAAACAAATGGAGGTGCCGCTTACATTTATTGAAGAACTGAACGAGCGACATGCTTGGCTATCATTTGAGGGAATTAGGCAGCCCCAAAAGAACATATACAAGAACAAGTTGTATAAGCTTTCTAAGCATGCGGTCCTTCCCGCAAGACATTTAACTCCTTTTCAAGCTCAGGTATTTGGAGTATAGGAGGACATTCGACGGTGGTTTTCTATGAGTTTGAGAGTTGGAGGTGAGTCAAGAGGGCATGACGTGAGTTGTGATATTTGGCGGCGGGTATTTGCTAACCGTGAAGCCGCCTACCGTGAGTTATGCTTAGAGTTCTATTCGACCTTGAAACTGAAGAAGGGGTTAGGGAAAGTCAAAGATATTTTTGAGGAGAGGGTAGTCTCGTTTTACTGTGGGGGACAGCAGAGGAAGCTGTCAATTGCTGAATTTGGTTACTACTGTGGGATGTATACGAGGGAGGAGTTGCAAAATGCAGAGTTTAGGGCTATTTTGAAGAAGGGGTATAGAACAGGAGCCGATTTGGGTGATGGAGAGTCTATCTTGGAGTATTACACCAGGATCACGGGGGAGAAACTGTTAGGACCAGTTCACCTGGAACTGGCCAGTCACCAGTTCACACTGACCAGTCACCAGTTGCATCTGGTGACCCAGTAAAACTGGTGACCAAGAAGATTTGTCCATAAATATATGTTGGGATTTTTGGGTTTTTATCAAAGTAATATTATCCTTATAATATTAAAACGCAGCGGAAAATTGAACCATTTCAATGTGTGTATATAGTTAAAAACCAAATTTTAACTTTTAAAAGAAAACCCAAACAATAAGGATCCATGTATATGAATAACATACATACAAAACAACAACCATAGGGTGTTTTAGAAGACTACCTTCTTCCAAGCTTGTGAGAAGGTTGATATGAAGGAGATGATGATCTTGAAGTGGCAAGTCTTCAACCTAGAAGAACCTCAAGCTTGTATACCCCAAACTATCAACAAACACCCAAATATGCTAGGATTTAACTTGAAATCAACCCTCCTTTGTACCTCCTTGATGCCGAAAATAAAAGAGAAAAAGAGGAGAGTTTTGCTCTTGAGAAAGTTGAGAGAAAAATTCTTACTTTTGCATGTGAGAGTTGATACACTCTATGTTGAGTGTTGTGTGTGTATATGTCTTGTAAACCATGCAAGACTACAAGTGTTGTATGTTGAACAACACATCAATATGCACATGGGGGGGGGGGGGGGCGGCCCCTAGGTCCATCACATGGGCATTTTCCACCAATTTTATAAACTTGTATTTTATATAAAACATTTTATATAAAAGTCTTGTAACTTGTTACATACCTTATGTAACATGTTATATATTATACACAACACATATAAATGTTTATTTTGCCAAATAAACATATTTACATTTCTCTCAAAATAAATCATCCATATAATTTATTTACATATCTCAAGTACAATTATTTAGAAACCACTTTCTAAATGTTTCAAGTATTGATATTTATTTAAAGATCAAATCATATAAATAAATACCATAAGTGTTTGTCTAGCTTGTTATTGGGTATGACCCGACTTGGATCATCACGTACTAGCCACGTCAATTTAATATGTGTCTTGGGCAGACGAATTCCAACAATCTTCCACTTGCACAAGATTCATAGAAGATTGACGCAAGCAGCAAATACCGCCTAACAACGGTTTGCTACCCCTAATACGTATGACGAAGTGCCATTCAATAACATCATCCTCTTCAAGTCCCTTACTTGAAATGATTTAGGTGAATCGATCATTTATCCTTTTGTCACAGATGAAATGTTAAATCTTAGAGACACAGAGTGATCATTCTCCATTGATTTAACTTTATAACAGGCCTTAGACATCTAACTCTCAACGAATAAGAGGGACAAATTCCATCTCGACTACATACGTCTTTCACAATCACCTTATATCATACCTGAGCTTAGTCTTATGTACTGCCATGTTTCAGAACAGCGAAGAGCTAAGTCAAAGTATTATATTCAGTGAATATCAAGACCCAATATGTATCTCAGGTCTGAGGATACAATGATATTCGCCTTTTAACTCAAGATTACTTATGATCAATCACAGAGATTCCATGTAGTATGCTTGATTGCAGGTCAGTCCAATATTTGTATCCCACAAATATCTATGAACCTTGGTAGCAACACTTTGCTCTATATTCAAAACCTTTGAATATCTACCAATCCAAGTTCATAATAATCTTACATTCATATTTGTTCCCACAAATATGATCGACTACGGACGTTTAGAATAATTAACTTATTCATGGATTTAAACATGCAAAAATGGAACATAACACAATTTAAATGCAAAATACCAATATTCATATAAATGTGTTAATAATTACAAGTGTTCCGATATCCAAATACATAAAATAGATCAAATCCAATCACTAGAATATCGAAGTCCCATGGCACAAGTATGTCTCTCATGCTTGGGCCTTTCAAGGAGCTTCGTGAGTGGATCCGCAACATTTTGATCAGTGTGAACTTTGTGAATACATATCTTTCCCTTTTCAACTTCATCCCTTATGTAGTTGAATCTCCGCTCAATGTGCCTAGTCTTTTGATGTGCACGAGGTTCTTTGATTTGAGCAATCGCGCCCTCGTTATCACAAAGAATTTCTAGGGGTTCTTGAATGGAAGGAACAACCCCTAGATCGGCAATGAATTTCTTCAACCATGCAGCTTCTTGTGCTGCTAAAGAAGCGGCGATGTATTCAGACTCTGTAGTGGACAATGCAACCACATCCTGCTTTGAGCTTTTCCATGAAACAGCTCCTCCGTTTAGAATGAATATGTACCCCGATTGTGATCGAGAATCATCTCGATCAGTTTGGAAACTCGCATCCGTGTAACCCTTTACAACGAGCTCCTCCTCACCAGATCCATATATTAAGAACATATCTTTAGTGTTTCTAAGATATTTCAATATATATTTGACAGCCATCCAATGACTATCTCCTGGATTTTGCTGGTATCTACTTGTCATGCTTAAAGCGCATGACACGTCCGGTCTCGTGCATATCATAGCATACATGATGGATCCTATAGCAGATGCATATGGGATTCCACTCATTTTTTCTTGCTCAACTTTTGAGCTAGGAGATTGAGAAGTACTCAATATAGTTCCTCTTTGAATAGGTACCAAACCTTTCTTAGAGTTTTCCATCTTGAACCTTTTCAAGATTTTGTCTATGTATGCACTTTGATTCAAACCTATTAAGCGCCTTGATCTATCCCTATAGATCCTTATTCCCAAAATATAGGCGGCTTCACCAAGATCCTTAATGGAAAAGCAACTTCCAAGCCAGGCTTTTACACCTTCCAAGGTTGGAATGTCATTTCCAAATAGTAGAATGTCATCGACATATAATACTAGAAAAGTAATGATGCTCCCACTAGCCTTCTTATACATACAAGCTTCATCAGCGTTTTTGATGAAGCCAAATTTCTTGACTTCTTCATCAAAACGACGATTCCAGCTTCTTGATGCTTGTTTCAATCCATAGATTGATTTCTTTAACTTGCATACTTTATTAAGATGTTTTGGATCGACAAAACCTTCAGGCTGATCCATATAGACATCTTCCTCAAGATATCCATTTAGAAAAGCGGTTTTGACATCCATTTGCCATATCTCATAGTCATAATGTGCGGCTATGGCAAATAATATCCTAATAGACTTTAGCATTGCCACAGGCGAAAAAGTTTCATCATAATCGACTCCTCGAGTTTGAGTGAAACCTTTTGCTACAAGTCTAGCTTTATAAGTAAGCAAGTTTCCATGCATATCGTGTTTCAATTTGAACACCCACTTACTTCCAACTACTTTGGAATTAGGAGGTTCAACAACCAATTCCCAAACTTGGTTGTCATACATGAATTGCATCTCAGCGTTCATGGCCTCTAGCCATTTGTCCGAATCTGATTTGGACATTGCATCATGGTAGGTGGTAGGTTCATCAGAAACTACCATGTAGCATTCATCCACGAGAAATCCATATCTCTCAGGTGGATAAGTAGCTCTACCAAATCTACGAACGTTTTGTGTGTCTTGATCAACCCTTTGATCATCTTCAACATCCTTTTGTTGAATGCTAGTGTCACCCAAGTATGTATCTGTCAGTGGTTCTTGATCTTCTTCAAGTTCCACTGTTCTGGAACTAGTTCCTTCCATAAGGAATTTAGTTTCCAAAAACTCAGCCTTTCGAGCAACAAATACATTTTGCTCATTAGGATTGTAGAAATAATATCCCAAATCATCTTTAGGATATCCTACAAAGATACATTTAGTGGATCGGGGCTCCAATTTGTTTGAGGCATCATGTCTTACATAAGCCTCACAACCCCATACCTTTAAATATGACAAAGATGGAACTCTTCCATGCCATATTTCAAAAGGTGTTTTCTCCACTTTCTTGGTGGGAGCCATATTTAAAATTCGGGCGGCAGAGATTATGGCATATCCCCAAAATGATAGAGGTAGTGAGCTTTTACTCATCATGGAACGAACCATATCTAATAGAGTTCGATTCCTCCTTTCAGACATACCATTATGTTGTGGTGTTCCAGGTGGAGTTAGTTATGAGATAATCCCACAACTTCTAAGATGATCTTGAAAAGCATCACTTAGGTATTCACCTCCTCTATCAGAACGAAGAATTTTATTGACTTACTGAGTTGGTTTTCTACTTCATTCTTGAAAATTTTGAACATTTCAAAAGCTTCACTCTTATGTTTTAATAAGTATACATAACCGTAACGACTATAGTCATCGGTGAATGTAATGAAGTATCTTTCACCATTCCTAGTCATTGGCTTAAAAGGACCACATACATCCGAATGTATGATATCTAATAAATCTTTTGCCCTTTCATTAGTGCCTTTGAAAGGTGCTTTAGTCATCTTGCCTTGTAAACAAGATTCGCATACATTAAATGAATCATTTGATTTTGTTTTCAAAAGACCATTCTTTTGAAGTGTTAGTATGCGATTCTTATTTATATGGCCAAGACGACAATGCCAAATATAGGTTTCACTTAAATCTAATTTAAGTTTCTTGGTGGTAGCTTGGTACATTGAGTTATCATATGTGTGGTTTTCATGAACTAATTCATAAATACCATTTAAAGGCATAGCTTTAAAATAAAATACATCATTCATAGAAACATGGATATCATTGTTAACAAATTAAAATCATATCCAACATGTCTTAAACGGGAAACAGAAATAATACTCCTAGTCAAACTAGGTGCATACAAAACATTGTTCAATACAATTTCCAAACCATTTGGAAGTTTCAAAAGATAGTCTCCTTGGGCTTCAACATGCACCAATGCACCATTGCCCATAAAGAGACTAATGTCTCCCTTCTTGATGTGCTTCTTTCTTCTGAACCCCTGTAACATATTACAAATATGAGTTCCACATCCGGTATCCAATACCCATATGTAAGAAAAAACAGTATTAAGCTCAATATATATCATAAATATTGTACCTGAGGTTTGCCCAGCATCCCTCTTAGCTTTTAACTCTTTGAGATAGGTTGGACAATTACGTTTCCAATGTCCTACCTCCCCACACTCAAAGCATGGGTCATTGACAGCAACCTTTTGCTTCTTTGCTTTTGGGGTATCCATTTTTCCCTTTCCTTTGCCTTTGAAATTCCCTTTGTTGTTACCCTTTCCCTTAGCAACATTTGCCTTGGGTCCGGAGTAAGCCCTTTTCTTTCCGCCTTCATTGATCATGAGAACGGGTTGAACTTTTCCTCCCATACTAGCCTCAGCCGTTTTGAGCATCCCATGGAGCTCGGAAACGGTCTTGTCCCATCCGTTCATGTTATAATTTAACACAAGGTTTCAAATCTCTTAGATAATGAGTTAAGGATCATATCCGTAGCTAGCTCATTTGAAACGGGACAATTTAGCCTTTCGAGGCGATCAATATAGCTTTTCATTTTAAGAACATAAGTTGAGACGGGTTGTGAATCATCCATGCGACATGCATGAAGCGCTCGAACCGTTTCGAAGCGCTCAACCCTTGCCTTTTGTTGGAACATTTCCTTGAGTTGGGTAATCATGTCGTAGGCCCCATGGTGTTCGAACTCCTTTTGGAGTTCGGGAGTCATACTCGCTAACATTATGCAACTAACTTGCACGGAGTCCTCGACATACTTAACCCAATCATTATAGGCCTCAACTTCAGTTTCTTCGGGCTCATCAGGAATAGGATCGTCTAAAATATAGGATTTCTTTTCGTGCCTGAGAACAATTCTCAAGTTACGAAACCAATCCACAAAGTTGTTTTGGTTTAGACGATCCTTTTCAAGGATGGATCTTAGAGAAAAGTTATGGACGTTTGGGTTGGGGTTAATTGCATTGTTAGCGGCCATCTACAAGATTAACAAAGTTCTTTATTAGTATTTTCGATATCAAATATAAATTTTAATTGTTAATACCCTTTTATGTCTCATGGACAATTAATAATTAAAATCTAGAATCCAACGTTATATTTAAATGATGGTTAGGTGACCTTATCCCATGATCTAAATTAACAAGGTAGTCAACGTTTGACAATTGCAACACTTTACAATTTCTAGTGGTATGGGACCGGTTTAATATCTTATATTAAGTTGGCATGTTTAATCCCATCAACGCCTTTGGTTACCATGCTTCGGTGACCCTAATCACATGGCTTCCAAATCAAGTTGTCCTACTTATACACACATGTAAATTTATCTTATACTAGTGGTTAGGTGACCTTTATCCCATAAGTACAATAAATTTACCTTAACTTATAAGTTCCCTCAAAGTAGTTAGGTGACCTTTATCCTACAAAGAGTTCCCAAATAATTAAGTGTTGTATAAAAGGATGGCGTTAACTTGTTTTTAAAGGGTCGTTTGAGTTTTTATATTCTAGTTAAAAACTATGTACCATAATGAATTTTGAAATCCAAATTTCAAGGTTCTTTTATAAAATCCATTTTATAATTGTGACCATTAACTTTTAATAAAACCCATTTTAATTTACCAAGTTAATGTCAATATTAAAACCAATTTTAATCTTTATGTGTGTCTTTTAGTTTGTTGGTTTTTAAGCATCCACATGACAAAATAATAAACAACCATACAAACATGACAAACATAATAATAAGTGCACAACATTAGCCAACTATTTTGACCACATTTGTTAGCCGAAACAAGTGGGTCAAAAGGTCTCAACCTAAGGGACAAAGTAACACAAAATATTGTGTTATTTGAGCTCCCACTTGATCTTGCATCCAAATGCTTCAAGTAACCTTTTGTGATGTGATTTGAATGATTTTCTTCATTTTGATAACCCACTGCGCCGCAGTGGGTCTAATACACTCCCACTGCGCCGCAGTGGTAAGTCCCACTGCGCCGCAGTGGGAACTTACGGGTCTCTTCATTAGGCCTCCAACTTCAGCCCCAAACCTTTTGATGCTTTCTTGGAGATTACATTTACAAGAAAAAAAAGCAACTAATCTACTTATTACATACCAAATGAAATAAATAGATTACATAACCAAATGAATGAAGAAAATCCTATTTAACTATTACAACCATTTAATAATTAAATAAAATACAAACACATCCACATATCACAAACAATCACAAGGTCTCTTGGCTAAGTTGTGACACTAAAATACACAAGAAAAAAAGGAACCTCCTTTTTTTGTGTATTAATTTCGGCCATAACCAAAATGGCCAAAACATTGGATTTTGTCCAAACAAAATATCAACTTTTGATGTATGTATCCATATAACCGGCTCTAGATGCCATTGTTGGGATTTTTGGGTTTTTATCAAAGTAATATTATCCTTATAATATTAAAACGCAGCGGAAATTGAACCATTTCAATGTATGTATATAGTTAAAAACCAAGTTTTAACTTTTAAAAGAAAAACCCAAACAATAAGGATCCATGTATATGAATAACATACATACAAAACAACAACCATAGGGTGTTTTAGAAGACTACCTTCTTCCAAGCTTATGAGAAGGTTGATATGAAGGAGATGATGATCTTGAAGTGGCAAGTCTTCAACCTAGAAGAACCTCAAGCTTGTATACCCCAAACTATCAACAAACACCCAAACTATGCTAGGATTTAACTTGAAATCAACCCTCCTTTGTACCTCCTTGATGCCGAAAATAAAAGAGAAAAAGAGGAGAGTTTTGCTCTTGAGAAAGTTGAGAGAAAAATTCTTACTTTTGCATGTTAGAGTTGATACACTCTATGTTGAGTGTTGTGTGTGTATATGTCTTGTAAACCATGCAAGACTACAAGTGTTGTATGTTGAACAACACATCAATATGCACATGGGGGGGGGGGGGGGGATATGTTGCATAAATTTGACTTCACCCGTGTCACTCCAAAGGGAACTCCGATGTCCCCTCCTAATAATCTTCACGCTGACCCTGGTGGTAAGTA
>CM067169.1:37376221-37744314 GCA_034093135.1 Erigeron breviscapus | reverse complement strand
CTAGACAAATAGGGGGAATTTGTTAGGACCAGTTCACATGGAACTGGCCAGTCACCAGTTCACACTGACCAGTCACCAGTTGCATCTGGTGACCCAGTAAAACTGGTGACCAAGAAGATTTGTCCAGAAATATATTGAAGTCCAGTTGCACCATACAGTCAACGCAACTGAAGACTTCCTCCAGTTGAGAACTGACCAGTTGAAGAATCATTCCAGTTGAAGTCGAAGACAACAAATGGAAGATAGAGAATGGCAATGGCAGCGAAGCCCAGTTGGCATTCTAGTCAGTTACAAACTGGAGACCATCAGTGGAAAGCCCTTACAAAGCTTTACACTGATTACGAGGAATTGACTTGTATACTTTATGTACCTTTACCCGGATAATAAGCCTTGTCTATTATTTAAGTAATAAAAGGTACATAAAGGTGGTTGTGTAAAGTTGCTTTATCATGCGACTTTACACTGCTTTTTAAGGAATTAAATGCTATTCCTTAAATGCTCTCAACCACATTTGTACGGCTAAAGTTAACATCCCAATGTTAACTTTGCCTATAAATACAAGTCATTGCACAACCAAGAATTTAAGTGTTCAACTCACAACGTGAAAAACATACAAACACTTCACACTTTGCAAACCTGCAATATTCTTGGTGAACTTGTGTAATCTTCTCTCAATCGCTAAAAGGAACATTTCACAACTTTAAGTGTTTCGATTGTCTTGAGAAATTCTGAGTATAGATCAATTGTATTTCATAGGTTGTTAGGATATTTACATTCGTGTATTATCTTGGTTCCGCATCAACCTTGTAATTTGTTTATATCAATAAATAAATTACACATTGAAAACTACATATTGTCTCAATTTACTTTACAAGTAAAAAAAAAAAAAAAAAAAAAAAAAAATTTGTTTAATATCAATAAATAAATTACACATTGAAAAATTACATATTGTCTCATCAAGTTATCTTACAAGTTATTTGTATTATTGCATTGTTCTTTACTTATTGTCTTTTTATAAGTAATCTATCTAGAACTTGGTATATACACACTGTAACTGGTCGTCTCCAGTTCAGTGCATATATTGCAAAGTAACTCCACCATCGACATAGAGGTGTCTTCAGTAGTACCATCTATTGAGTTGGGACTTACAGACATGGACATACACAAGTGGTGTGTCAAAGATTAAGAATGTACGTTTGAGGTTGCTCCACCGGATGATTGTGACTTTCTTGGTACAGCGTTCGAATCATTGGGAGAAGGCGTACCAGAATGATCTATGGTTACATAAGTTATTTTCTGAAGGCGCTCCAACAAGGTTTGCTTTGCCTCCTCTTGTACTGCTGGACCGTATGTGTAATCATTCTGATTCGAATATGGTTTTGGGACATTTTATCACGGTCATTTATAAGAGGATGAGAGTCTTTGCTTCTGATGATTGCCAGACTTATCTTTCATTACCAGTGCATCAGGGGGATTTTACGTATAATGAGCTTTATAGGGCAAAGATTTTGAAGAAAAAGAAAGCAAATGAGCAGGAGCAGTTGTTAGATGATGAGGGTGAGGGTGAGGTTGAAGGACCACCTCCTGTACAGGAGGAGGATGAGGAGGCTGATGTTGAGATGGCTGATGCTCCACAGGAGCCCCCGAGGAGGACTGGACGTAACATTCCATCCCTCGCTCGTTTGATTTAACACTTTTGGGGAACACTATTCAGAATATCTATGAGGCTCAGCAGAACAGTCAGCGAGAGTTTGATGCTTACCAGCGGAGGGTGGACCAGGATTTCACCTGGGTTGGATCACAGCAGGCCCACACTAACTACACACTTGATTATTATCAGCCGATGTGGGATGCTCAGTATCACAGTCGGGAGTTTGTTCGACCTGACCCGATTCCTCCGTTCTCTCCACCGCCTATTTATGTCCCCGATTATCGTCAGGGGGTCAGTCCTTTTTCTCTCGTACGACTGCCCCGGGGAACATGTCACCACCACCTCATGATTTAGGAGGTTCTCCTCGAGGTCCAGTGCAGTTTGGGGTCTTTCAGGGTGGTCATGTTGGCGGTGATTCTTCATCTTTTGCAGGTTTGGATGCAGGTGCTCATTCTGGATTTGATGCTGGCCATTCGAGAGGAGGTGCAGGTGGTTTGGGTTCAGCTCAGGAGGAGGAGCAAGATTGGGTGACGAGTATTTTTGGAAAACCTGGACTACCTTATGGCTACCATGGACACCAGGAGTAACAGAAAATGATTCCCATCCGGTACCGTGGGATGGAATCATATGATGTTTGGTTATGTTGGTATTCTCCTGTCATTACTTTCGTTATCATTGTCTGGTATCCACCCTACGGGGTGATGAAACATTTGTACTTTCCTTTGTTTCTTTTATTTTCTGCATGATACTTTTTTTTTAGTTTGCACTTTGTATGGATATTTGGGATTTGTTCTTGTGTTGTGTAATTGAGCAGGTTTGATCCGAATTGATGGAAATACTTAGTGGAACCCAAGTGTGGGGGAGGACCCGTTGGATTCTCATTCTCACCTACATTCGTTGGCATTGATTTGTTTGATTGTGTGATCGTGTTAGTAGCTCACTATGATGTCACATGCATATGCTGGCAGTAAGTTCAGCACAACATTTTTAATTGGCATCTTTATTGACATTGTTTCACACACAGCTCTCGCACATTCCGTTTTGGGCTAGTCTGTTTCTCCCGTCAAGCAAATTGGACTTCCTTTTTAGGAAGAGCAATTTGTGGTGCGGGGTCGACTTACTTGTTTTGAAACGGAATGTGTCCATGATCCGGTATGTGTTCTCATTCTTTCTGTCTATTTTGCTTACCCCTATTTACCTTAGTTTTGACCGAATATTGGACATTGAGGGCATTGTCCATCTTCTTACCCCTATTTACCTTGTTTTGACCGAATATTGGACATTGAGGGCATTGTCCATCTTAAGTGTGGGGGGGTGGCAAATAGGTTTAAGCAACCGGATATATCTCTTTTGTTGTTTTGCCATTGAGATTTAACCGTTCTTGTGGATGTGTCCCTCTCGTAGGCTTTTGGGTTTTATCCAAGAGTAAGGGTTCTATCTTGAACTCTGAACTAGGATGTGCATGTTTGAGATTGGTGGCTTCGATTTGGTAGGATGACGGAAGACGATATGATTTGAAACTTGTGTTGAGCTTGTCCTTGTGGTAAATTGCTTTTGTCACTTAATTCATAATAACTTAATGAGCAATTTTACTACAAATTTTTGCTTCCTTGGTGCAAATTTAATCGGCGAAATGTGTTCTGAACGGTTATTGGGCTAATCCTTGTGGATTGATAACATTACTTGCATACTCAAAATTCCCAAACCTAAAAGTTGTGAGATTCATCATTCATTTATAGATGTGCTAGGTGTTTACGGTTTTGGTTTGATTGCCTTGTAAATTTGTCCCTCTCTTAGGCTCTTGGATTTATTCGGGAGTAAGGGTTCCATTTCGAACTCTGAACTAAGATGTGCAAATTTGAGGTTAATTTATTCCATTTCCGGGTTACTTCTTTGATATGAGTGTGCCGGTGATGTGTTGAGCTAGAACTTGGCCTGGTGATCGTTACGAGACCGCAGTGAGATCACTTTTGTGATAGAAGTACATTGGATGACGAATTGGCATATTAGGTTTGACCCGTATTTTCTTTCTATTCACCCCTGGCTTATGTATATTTTTACCTTTAGCATACATACTTTTATACATGTACATACATGTTTGATGTTGCTGGCTACTCTGGTCAGTGATTTTCCTTTCTTTGTAAACCTTTGTTGCACTCATCTTTAGTGCAAGATACACTTAGACACACTTTTTGAACTTAGCCTTTTCCTTTGTATAAATCCACTTAAATATGTAAACTTTACCTCGCCATACCGATAGTCTAATTTTGGGGGGCCATTGATTGTCATTGGTTTGTTTGGACGGTTTGGGAGAGCTTCAATGGGTTATCGGTTGGAATATTCTTGGTCTATGGGAATACGTCGATTGGTCAAGTTATTGGGGAATGTCTTGGATTGTTCAAAGGAAGTATATTGTTATAGACATTGTTCATCATTGTAAGAGGGTGCCTACTAGTAGAGTAAAAATGGTTCATGAATAAAAAAAAAAAAAAAGAAAAAATAGAAAAAAATGAAATAGAAAAAAAAAAGGAACTTGGGCTACTAGTAAGTACTCCTCATTTTTATATGTCAAAAGAATTGTTGTATCATGTGGTTCGTGAATAGAATGGAAGATTTGGTTGTTCTTAAGTTGTTTGAAGTTGATACACCACAATGGTGTCGGGTTTTGCTTGTTACTTTTGAGGTGTGTTCAAGGGATAGCATCTTATGGGTTGGTGGCAATCAATGGTAAGGGTTTGATTAGACTATTTTGTACATAACTTATACTTTTGTTATTTCCTATCACTAACCTAAATATCCCAAATCCCATTGTAAATACCCTTAGCCTAACTTTACAACCGACTTATATGCCAAATTTTGATGATGTACTTGGTGCTCACGCCATGTCGGTGAAGCTATGATCCTTGTTCAAGCCTATGGTAAGATATGCATCACGACCGTGCAATGAGTGATTATTCATATATATTCAACCCCAATAGTAAGTTCGTTGGAGTAGGATGATTTTGATAGGCTCATTTGTTTTACTTTTGCTTTGTCGTGTTATTGAGGCTTGTGGATTGTTCAGATATTGTCAAACATTTCGGATTTTCATTTAAGATTAAAACTGCTTCACCGAGTCCTTGTCAGCGACATACTTGGTTTGGCTTCTTTTTGATAATCGTAATGTGTTTATATAGCTTCATGCCAAGGAATGTTTTTGCTTAATTTCCAGATTTGCTTGAAGACAAGCAACGCTCAAGTGTGGGGGGATTTGATGTGACCAATTTATATAGATCGCCCACGTCATTATTGGCCTTTTTCGTATGTGTTTTGAGTCAATTTTGTATGCATTTGGCGCGTTTATGGTGTTTGTTAGTGCTTTCAGGTTCTTACCAGGTTGTGCGTCCATTTGGTGCATTTTCTGACGAATTTAGGCCAAGATGTTGATCCGAGTGTTCGAGAGCGGTTAATAATGAAGAACTAAAGATTCCAGCAAGATTTGACTGCGCCGCAGTGGGAGTGCACTAGCCCCACTGCGCCGCAGTCACCAGTGAGAAGAGACAAATGAATTCCAGACGATATTCACTGCGCCGCAGTGGGTGTGCACTTGCCCCACTGCGCCGCAGTCGGGTGCAAGCACTGCGCCGCAGTGGGATGCACTAGCCCCATTGCGCCGCAGTGGGAGTGCACTAGCCCCACTGCGCCGCAGTCAAGGTCGAGAAAAAAAAGAAAGGATTTCCAGATGATTTTCCATGCGCCGCAGTGGGAGTGCACTAGCCCCACTGCGCCGCAGTCACACAAGAACAAAATTTCAGAAGACTTTCACTGCGCCGCAGTGGGAGTGCACAAGGCCCACTGCGCCGCAGTGAGTGCACGGGAAGATCAGGGTTTCAGCTTTCTGCATCAGATTTTGGGGAGGTATAAATAGAAAAATAAACCCTATTTCCCATTTTATCAAATTTTCTTTCTAGGAGCTGTTCTACCGCGAATTCTTCGAAGGATCATCTCAGATTTCATCATTGGATTCATTGAAGATTCAAGAACACCCATCTAGATCGTATCTAATTTTCTGTCTTGCAATTTACATTCAACAATCATTGGTACAATATGTTCTCTTTCTATTTCGTTTGTTATTTTCAATTTAGCATGAGTGGCTAGATTTCCAATCATCCACTTTGATGAAACTTGACGAATGATATGATTGCAATATTTTAATTCAAGAGTTGATTAATATCGTTGTGTCGTGATCTTTATCAATTAATTCCTTGTGATTTATTCTTTTGATGTTGATGGTGTATGTGTTCATCGTTAGTGGTACTAGGTGAATATGTTTATCGTTGCAATTTGATTGTCTATGGTCGTTTGTCACCGGTTCATGGTATGACGGTGAATGTCAAATCTATAATAGGAATTACGCGGTAAACGTGTTTAGAAACGGTTGGTGGTACCACGTTTTCATTCACATAGGCATAATTGGTAATTGGATAATCAAGCAAACTAATTGTTGGGGAGATTTTCTAGGCATTGGTGGTACCGGCTTGGGTAATTAAACTAGCAACTTAGGTGTTTGGGTGATTTGCGAGCGGTTGGTGGTACCACGCGAGCATTTTTATCCTTTCACGATTATCTTGTCAACTCTAAAGAATTTGAACTTTATCGTGTGCAATCATAGTTGAAGTCAAGTGGATTCGAAGTGGATGATCTTTATTTATATTGTTTGAACTTTCTTTACTTTCGATTGTCTTGTTATTTAAATTTCTTTAATTTCAAATTGTCAAAGTGAGGTAGCGATTTGGCTACGGTTCCATCCTTATTCTAAAACCACTTTAGTAAACAATTATTTCAAAACCAATCCCCGCGAACGATCTCGGACTTACTACTTACTATACTATATGCGATCAGGTCCACTGCCTGAAAGTGTGTAGTAGTCGGTTTTTAGTGGGTACTTATTTATAAATTTTACAAACTCGATTTCACGCATCAATGATATTATTGTATACGCTTAAAAATGCAACTATATTAACATATTTTCAAAAAATTAGTAATAAAATGATACAAATATAAAATAAAGTAAACATTATATATGTAACACCCCAACATGGCGGAATCATGGGATATCACAAGAAAAGCACAGCATGACATGGAGATTAAATAGAGACGATACTACATGCAAATAAGGATTTGGGCAATCCCTGAATATAAGTTCAAATACGATTACAAGTCCAACAAATGGATCACAAAATGCATAAGGAGCACATAACCATCAAATGTTACAAAAGAACAATTCAAAATGATGGCCAATAATCCTAAGCATAACCCGTAAAGGGATCAATGAATCACGGATCCAATAGTCAAGCCCGAATCCTAGCAGAGTCATGCAATCATCCATTTCGTCCTTGATTAACTTGATTACCTGAAAAGTGTACTAAGACGGGTCAACATAAAGTTGGTGAGTTCGTAGGGACAAGTGTCGGGATAACAACCATTAACGATAAGCGAGGATTAGAATACCTAATCATGTCCAAGGAAACCCTAAAAGGGTCCCACAATATGACAAATCAATACGAGTCAATGTTTAACAACAACGATTTTATATAACAATTAACAACGTTCAATAATGACGCGACTTACATAATGAATAATGCGCTAACGGTGCGACTTACATAATGAATAATGCACTAACGGTGCGACTTACATAATGAATAATGCGCTAACGGTGCGACTTACATAATGAATAATGCGCTAACATATCTCAATCACCAATCCATCATACCACAATTCATCCAAACTATGTACGACTACCCTAAATAATCACGATGTCACAATCATATGCGTAAGCCATCAAACAATCAATCAAATCGATTAATCAACAATCAAACAGTTATGTACACTTTTCAGCCCGACCTCAGTTGAGTAGGGTGGGTTTACGAAACTCACCTTCGCCTTTGATGTTCTTAGAAAATGATTAAGCGGGTAAGCGGGGAACACATAGATCACAACCCTATTACGTCAACATTAAATCATCACGTTATAGCCTACACTACGTTACAAGTCATCCTAGGCCAACCAAGACACCCCATGGTCAAATCAACGAACACACGATTGAAAAAGTGAGGTAACAGAAAAATGATGATAGATTCACACTAAAATAAAGATACTATGAGAAACTAGACTCTCATACGATTCCAACGATAGGTCATACGCCTAAAACGGACTTACGGATCAAAAGTTATTAACGTTTGAAAACTGACGCGTAAACTGACAGAAATCGCGACGCGAGGGTTAAATCTCGCGACGCGAGTAGTGCAGGAAGGTCGCGACGCGAAGGCCAAATCTCGCGACGCGAGAAAATACTCTGGAACATTTTGGGGGCTGAAACACGAATGTCGCGGCGCGAGGGGGGTGGTCACGACGCGAAAATCTGCAGATCTTCACAAAAACAAGCCAAACACGATTCCAACCCTAACCCAACCCCATTTTTGACTACCAATTCGACTTGGTATGTTTCAAGACTCGTTTTGAAGCTTAAACAAACATAGTTTGACATAAATAAACACATCCCACTTCACGGTTTCGATCCATAACATCATACCAAGTTCAAATTCGGTTTTGACCCAAATCAACCCTAATGAAACCCTAATTTGACTCAATTCAAGTTTTGACCCGATTTTTGACCAAGGGTTTCTTAGATATGACTAGTAATGAAGTTCTAAACATAAAGTGAGAGATTTAGGATGAGTTCAACTTACCAAAATGGCCAAAGGCTTCCAAATTCGGGTTTAGGGCAAAAACTTGGATGAACACCTTTAAATCCTTGATTTTCTTGCAAGAAGATTATTATTATTAATGTAGTTACTAGATTTAATTAATTTATCATTAGTAACACAAGATTTAGGAACTAGATGATGAATTTATGATGGATCTTGGTGGTGGTTGAAGGAAAGAAAGGAAGAGTAATGAGGGGAGAGAGAGATGGAGTGTAAGGATAAGGAAAGGAATGAATGAATGGTGAGTGTGTGAGGGAGTGGGATGGGGGCCGGCCTAGGGGGTCCATTTTTGGGCTCCCGCTCCGCTAAATTCGACAAATAGCTAAACGTTAACCATTTAAACGCTAAGACAAGACCGTAAACACAAATAAACTCAACGACGTTCGATAATTCATATAAACCAACAAAATCGTTCATATTCATTTACGTTAAATTTACAAGTCAACTAAGTCAAATATCACGGATGTTACAATATATTTTTGGTTCGGTTCGGTTTTTATGGTTCGGTTTTTCATTAGAAACAAAAACTGAACCATAACTTTCGGTTTTTAGAAACCAAAACCAAAAACCATTGGTTTCTTCGGTTTTCAGGTTTTTCGGTTCTCATGATTTTTTGGGTTTTCGGTTCGGTTTTTGCTCACCCTAATCATGAGTCACACAACTTTTCACCGTCCATACGTTCAAGTTTGCGTAAAAGTAGTTGGGCCATAGGTATCTGTGTTCTATAACAGGTACATTACGCACTTGCTATTAAAAAGTCTAAACAACAATTGTTAGAAAGGCTACTATCTTATGTCAGTTATTTTAGAGTAAATGATGTAACTTGTTATTTCTTGAAAATGGATCAAGAGGTACAAAATATACACACATTAAGCCAACGACATCATTGGGACCCAGATGGCGGGGTCTTGGCCCTAGAGGCAGGGCCCTTTGTCGTTTTCCTGAAAGTGGGGTCAATGGTGAGTCCCATGTAGGGTTCGCGCCCCAAAACCTGACCAAAGTTTGCATAGCCAGTACATCACTATAAAACCCGGCGGTGTCATGGTGTTGGTGCATATTAGCAAGACATGGAAACCGACTTGTATCAAGATATTGATTATGGACGGTGGCTAAACTGATCAGCAACGATATATTGGTTGTTCTATATATCAAATTGAAGCATAATAATAATTAATAAAAAGAAATTAAATATTATGATCACAATCACAATTCCTTGATTTCCTTTTGTATATATATATTATAGAGTAAACGACATAAATCGTCCCTGTGGTTTACTCAAATAGTCACGTTTCGTCCCTGTGCTTCAAAAACGTCATGGATCGTCCTTTATAGGAGGAAAAACTTCATGTTTCGTCCTTTGACTTATTGACCGTCAACTCAAGTCCGTTAACCCTCCCACGTGAGGGGTATTTTGGTACTTTTCCAAGCATAAAGGACCAAACTTGATCTTTTTCAAATTAAAAATACATAATTACATATATACTATAAAAAATTCATATATTTGTCCATTTCTTTCTACCAACTGCTCTTTCCTCAAAGCTTTGATTCTCTCTCATATATGTATCATCAATAAATTATAACAAAATCTATAACTTCATAGATATATAAATCAATCATCATTGACAACATATCTGTATCTATATCAATAGATAAATAGCCTATATCCATTTAAATAATATACTCCAAATTCATCATATGATCTATTTCAATAACATATTCCAAATCCATCTAAGAAGATCGAATCTTTACCACGTCATCCATCTGTAGCATCTTTGCTCGTTGAACATCTCGTCTTATTCGAAAACCGGACCCAACTTTTTGAAACAAAGCTTGAGGTATCTATCGCCGCAACCGCCTGCATTTTTCCGGCCAAAACGGCCACTATCGTTGCCGTCTGCGTTTTTCCGGCCAAAACGGCCACATCGATCTGAGGAAACCTTTTTGATTTCCTTACATCTATCCTTCTTTTGCATATCAAATTACATCACTTTCTCTCAATTCTTTACTAGTATTTGGGTGGTCGGATCTTGGTGTTAGTAGTGATGTGTGGCCGGATCTGGTAGGTGGTGATGGTGGTGTGGTCGAATCTTGATGGTCATGGCTGGGTCATTTTAACGGCGACGACGACATTACCATGGAACATTAGATGGTCGAATTCGCCTCCTCACCATCTCGTTCTATCTTCATCCGCGTATATATACATGTGTTTGTATATATAAATACTATAATTTGCTTTAAAAAGGGGCTAAAAGGACGAAACGTTTGATGTATATATATAGATTCAAGGTATATATATATATATTTCTGATTTCATAGATTGAAGGTATATAGATATTTCTTATTTCATTACTTACAGTTTGATGTATCTATATGTGTATGTATAGGTTATGATAAGTGATTTTTTATAGATTGTTGTGTGTATATACGATTATGTATGTATATGTATATGTAGAGTGAGAGAGAGAGATTGAGAGTAGAAAGAGAAAGGAGTTTGATGAGAAAGTAGACGGTGAGAAAAGGATACAGCCAAAAGGGAAGGATAGAGCCAAAAAGAAAGTGAGAAAAGACTCATTTACCCTCACGTGCACGACACGTGAAGCAGTTAACGGACTTGAGTTGACGGTCAATAAGTCAAAGGACGAAACATGAAGTTTTTCCTCCTATAAAGGACGATCCATGACGTTTTTGAAGCACAGGGACGAAACGTGACTATTTGAGTAAACCACAGGGACGATTTATGTCGTTTACTCTATATTATACTAACTTTAACTCACATATTGTTTGACTTATATAGTCAAAATAGATCTAGTTTATTTCTACCATTTTGCTAAAGATCAAAGTTTCAATAAATATTTCATTCATTTTCAATGGATGAAATTTAAGGGAAAGAAAGAGTGATATAAAGAGGTAGACCTGAAAAATGCCTCAATTTTTGCAAGCATTATGAAGTTTCAGAAGCTGGGTTTGTTGCAAGCTAGGATCAATGATCGGGATAGATTCATCGACGAAAGGGGCGGCGGTGGAGTAATCGAAGGTGGTGGTTATTAAGTAGCGGTCAGGGACGACTCTTTCTTCAAGAAAAGACTTTTGAGATACAATCATCCACAATGGTCAAGTCATCCAATGACTTTTTTTTAATTCCACCTCATATTTTCATTTCCTTTTTTTATTAATCTAATAAGAATAGTAATTAAGATGTACTTTTTCAATAAATTAAAAGGTGATAAAATTATAATAAATTTAGGCTCATTAGATTCGTTTTGACGAGATGTTTTCGATTATAAATTTTGTTTTTAAAAAATATAAATATTAAGTGTGATTATCAAACAAACTAGATTATTATGCAATTTTAATTAGGGTAGAAAACAAAAATATAGAAAAGCAAGGTTACAAATGAAAGTTTTAAGGGGGATAAAATGAAATTTTCTATAAAAAAAAGTCTTCCTTCAAAAGCTTGAAGATCTTCAACCTTTTGCCCAAAAAAGCTTTTACTTACAATGATATCAACCTTTTACAATAGCCTTTTTTCTCACAAAAAGCTATCCTTCAAACATCATTGGAGATGCTCTTAGATAGGGATTGTTGATCCTATGTTCATATTCATATAATTAATGTATTATTATATATTTATACTAGTGCTTAAACCCGCGCGATGCGCGTACAACCCTAAATAATAACTGTATTGTTATTGTCAGATTATATACTAAGTTAAATAGATCTAAAAAGTTTATAAACAACATATATATTCAGCAACATACATAAACTTACTTATGATGATATACTTGTATCCAGTATTGCTTTTAACTTATCAATGAAATGGATCCTCGCAACCATTTCTATTTAGAGAAAATTATATTTTTGGTCCCTCAAGTTGACAGGATTTTCAGTTATTGCCTTTAAGTGAATTAATTACAGAAAAAACCCTAAAGTTGGTCAATTTTTTCACTTTTCACTCCGCGACTAACAGCCGTCTATTAGGTCCGTTAAGTGAGAGGCAGATTCGTCATTTCACCATGATCCTTTCTTCTTCTTCTTCCACACTCAAACACAAACCCAAATTTTCTAAGTAATCACTTCGGTAAATGACTTTTTGGTTTGAAAATTTTTCTAAGTAATCACTTCGGAAAAATGGGATTTTGTGATTTACCGAACTCGAGTTCGGTAAATGCATTTTTGCAGACAAAACATTGGCCAGAAAAGAAGTTACGAAAAACTTGATAAATCTGGGTTTTTGTTTGAGTGTGAAAGAAGAGATCATGGTGAAATGACGAATCTGCCCCTCACTTAACGAACCTAATACACAGCTGTTAGTCGCGGAGTGAAAAGTGAAAAAATTGACCAACTTCGGGGTTTTTTCTGTAATTAATTCACTTAAGGGCAATAACTAAAAATTCTGCCAACTTGAAGGACCAAAATTGTAATTTTCTCTTCTATTAATAAACTTTTTCACAAACAAATATCATGTCAAATACAAAATAAAATAATATAGACGGAAACATTAACTTAAATGCATAGAAACAAAGTATAACGTATGAGACCAAGGCACCAAGCACAAACAGGAGATGTACAAAATGTTGTTTCTAGCTTTTGACCAATTACAGGGACAATTCTTACACTTGAAAACATTATATATACGTTCCACATCCCTTATATCTAGAGGCATCAGGACAATGTTGCACCCTAAAAGAAACAAAAATGAACACTTTCAGTATCAATTAACCCATTGTTCCTACTTGATGCATAACAAATTTACATTTGATTATAAAATCCTTCATTCTTCAAGAATCCTTCAGGCATTAAATCCTTCAAGCACTTATAAATCACGATCAAATTCCTGTAAATCTCGATAGAATATGAAATAGGCAAGCATAAACCTTAAAATGTAACCAAATTAAAGTTGTTGGAATAAACTAAATTGCAACTACCACATACAAACTCTATCATGTTCATCCTCAATTTCAAAATGGAAGTTCTCTGTTACATACAACATTTATATTCACATCGTCGTCTCTTGCAAGTTCAAAACTCTACCATTACTTAATTAGCTAGCTTTAATTAAGTTATCTACCAAATTGTTTGTTGTGGAATGCTCTGCGTCTGAGCCTCATTAGGCTCAGCATAAGTGTAAGGTGCAAGTGAAGAGAATAGAAGAGATTAAGTTTGCCCCTTAGCCTACTCTATATTCACAGCTGCACAACTCCGTACTGATACTAATTGAGAGTAAGGATAAAGAAGCTCTGGTTCCTAATACTCTATTGATAAAGCAGCTATATATTATACTGTAAAGTTTCTTAGGACACTGCATTAGCATATCACAAACTGAAAAAGTAACCGCCTGACAATTAGTTTAACTCGATAAATAGTCATCCCTAGAATGCATCCTTTCCACGATAGCATTTAAACTTCCTAATGGATGATAAACATGATAACCCCCCCCCCCCCCCCCCCCCCCCCCCCCCCCCCCCCCCCCCCCCCCCCCCCCCCCCCCCCCCCCCCCCCCCCCCCCCCCCCCCCCCCCCCCCCCCCCCCCCCCCCCCCCCCCCCCCCCCCCCCCCCCCCCCCCCCCCCCCCCCCCCCCCCCCCCCCCCCCCCCCCCCCCCCCCCCCCCCCCCCCCCCCCCCCCCCCCCCCCCCCCCCCCCCCCCCCCCCCCCCCCCCCCCCCCCCCCCCCCCCCCCCCCCCCCCCCCCCCCCCCCCCCCCCCCCCCCCCCCCCCCCCCCCCCCCCCCCCCCCCCCCCCCCCCCCCCCCCCCCCCCCCCCCCCCCCCCCCCCCCCCCCCCCCCCCCCCCCCCCCCCCCCCCCCCCCCCCCCCCCCCCCCCCCCCCCCCCCCCCCCCCCCCCCCCCCCCCCCCCCCCCCCCCCCCCCCCCCCCCCCCCCCCCCCCCCCCCCCCCCCCCCCCCCCCCCCCCCCCCCCCCCCCCCCCCCCCCCCCCTCCATGACCCACCAAGCCCCCAAGACCCATCTCTCCCCCCCCCTGATCCTTTTCCTTTCTCATTTCTCATCTTTCTCTCTTTCTCTTCTATTCTCTCTAGCAAAAGAAATCCTCCATCTAATTGTCATTTTCTCCCATCTAAATTGTGTTTTGGAATTGCTATAATACAAGAATCGTAATCATCATCTTCTCATTGTCGTCATCTTTGAAGAATCAAAGGCCAAGTTCTAACCTTTTTCCCATTTTTGACCTAATTTCGGATTTGAGCACTAAGAAGAGTTTTGGTAAGTCTAAATCAACCCATTTACTTCTATTTATGTTCATTTACTTGTTTCTAGTTAACTTGGTGCAGTTGCAAGCCTTGAATCGAGTCGAATGGCGATTTTGGGTAATTAGGGTTTTATTTAGGGTTGGGACGATTCGGCATGATTTCGATGTTATGGGCGGATTTATGGTATGGGTTAAGTGTGGTTATGTGTAGAAATGCTTATTGATGCTTCAAATTATGTTGCAAACGCTTACAAATCGTTTTGGGTTGTTTTTGGGGGTGTTTGGGTTCGTTTCTGCTGCACTGGCAGCTGCTGGTACTGGGTCTGCTGGTTGTTCCACTGCGGCGCAGTGGGCATGGTTTTGGCCACTGCGGCGCAGTGGCATAGTCTCCACTGCGGCGCAGTGCTTTTCCTCGGCATCCTGGTTCAGTCTGGGCCACTGCGGCGCAGTGGACATAGTTCTGGTCCACTGCGGCGCAGTGGATGGTTTTGGCCCACTGCGGCGCAGTGGGCATGGTTTTGGCCACTGCGGCGCAGTGGGCATGGTTTTGGCCACTGCGGCGCAGTGGGCATGGTTTTGGCCACTGCGGCGCAGTGGGCATGGTTTTGGCCACTGCGGCGCAGTGGGCATGGTTTTGGCCACTGCGGCGCAGTGGGCATGGTTTTGGCCCACTGCGGCGCAGTGGGCATGGTTTTGGCCACTGCGGCGCAGTGGGCATGGTTTTGGCCCACTGCGGCGCAGTGGGCTGGTTGTTCCACTGCGGCGCAGTGGGCATGGTTTTGGCCACTGCGGCGCAGTGGAATTCCTCGGCCATCTTTGCTTCTTAGCCCACTGCGGCGCAGTGAGCATAGTCCTTGCTCACTGCGGCGCAGTGAGCATAGTCCTTGCTCACTGCGGCGCAGTGCTTTTCCTCGGCATCCTGGTTCAGTCTGGGCCACTGCGGCGCAGTGGACATAGTTCTGGTCCACTGCGGCGCAGTGGGCATGGTTTTGGCCACTGCGGCGCAGTGGGCATGGTTTTGGCCACTGCGGCGCAGTGGGCATGGTTTTGGCCCACTGCGGCGCAGTGGGCATGGTTTTGGCCACTGCGGCGCAGTGGGCATGGTTTTGGCCCACTGCGGCGCAGTGGGCATGGTTTTGGCCACTGCGGCGCAGTGGGCATGGTTTTGGCCACTGCGGCGCAGTGGCATTTTGTCTGCGGCCTGGGCAGTTTTGGCCACTGCGGCGCAGTGGACATAGTTCTGGTCCACTGCGGCGCAGTGGGCATGGTTTTGGCCACTGCGGCGCAGTGGGGCCATAGTTTGTCCACTGCGGCGCAGTGGATAGTCACCGTGTCTTTATGTGTATCGCTTTTCAACTTGTTTGAGATTGTATAGTTGACGTGGCGGTATTGCGATGAATAATTATAGGTTGTGGACGTGTGGAACCCGTTACTCGCTCGTAATCTTATACTAGCTTCTTTGCCGATCAAGGTGAGTTTCGTATCTCCCTACCCGCTTGGGATTCGGGCTGAAAAGTGTAAACCTGGCGTGCTTACTTGTATTTATTGGTGCATTACTTGTTTGACTTGATTGTTGGATTGATGTGGTGTTCATTTCGTTTGTTTGACTTGGTTTATGTTTTAGTTAAGTATTACTTATACTTAGGATAGACGTACATACATGGAAGTCGGTTATGCCTTCCTTGGGTTTTAGATGTGGTGGGAAGGCTGCGGGTGACCCTATACATAAGCATCTGGGACTTGAAGAAAGTAGAATCCTCTGAAGTATATGTACGTATAGTGGTTTATATTGATCGTTGACTTATGGTTGTCGTATTTTTGATTGTTGGGTTATGTTTGAGGAATATTGATTGGTGGCACAGGTTCATTGTACATTAATTGTTGGTTCATGAGTATGCATTTACAGTTGTTTGTAAGCATTGCATACATTATTGTTGGTTCATGGGTATGCATTTACATTTGTTTGTAAGCATTGCATACATTACTGTTGGACCCTCGGCAGGGGATTTGCCGGCATCCTGGTGCATAGATGTATGCACCCATTTTGGATGTAGTTCCTGACCCCGAGTATATAGACATATATATCTCGATGATTTTGAGATACAGCCTTGTCCATAGTGTTGGCAGAAGGGTATCGTTGCATACGTGATTGAAGGTCACGCTTGTGATAGGCATATTTGCTTATTCATTCATTTGGCACTTGCATTGATGCATACATCATTTATGCATTCCTCATTACACATGTACTTGTCTTGTGGAATCTTGTTGTTGGACGATGTTGTGGTATGTAGAGGCTCACAGTAAGTCATGTCTAGCTTCTATTCGTTTATTGTGATTATTGTTGTTGGTTCCTTACGAATCATTGCTACGAACTCACCAACCTTGTGTTGACTATGCTTAGTACACTTTTCAGGTAATCAGGTACTCCCAGGACGTGGTGTTTAGTTGCTTGCTTGCTGTCTAACCCGGACTTGGACCTTATGGATCAAGGATTCATGGACCCTCCTTTTGCATTATACTTAGGATCGTTTGCCATCTTTGGATGTATTATGTTAACTTTGATGGCTATTTGCTCCTGTTGTATTTTGTTACTTGTTTTGGATTCACCGAATCGTTATTTGCATTTAGTTGTTCTATTGTAATTCCACCGGGTGCTGTATGATTTCCGTGACATTTTGAGCTCCGGCTTGGGGTGTTACAGAATGGTGGCCCATGCGTGGTCGTAGAGAATTAGGTGGTTTGACCTAGACTACGACTTAAGTTAAAACTCTTCATATAGCATGCATGGTTAGGAAATTCGTGTGCAATATGAATTTTGTGAATCCCCGTGTGAGTTCGTAGTTAGGACCACTTGTGTGATAGCTTAATTCAACGTGATGAATGGGAGTGCCATGATTTGTTGTTGTTATTTGTTGAAGCTAATGTGATGAATTAGGGCAAAATGATGGGATGCCATTAACTTAGTATAATATTATGGCAACCCTAAAAGAACCCGATCAACTCTTTTATGGTTACCCGATATTATAGCAAGTTCATGACATCGTGGATTGCGCACGTGTGGCTTAAAGTATAATAAGGAACCGATATGCTCAATGGAAGTTGATTGGGTGGAAGGTTAGCCGTTGGTACACCTTGTATACATACCCGGTCAATAACTAAGGAGCATATCGAATTCGGATTATACTTTGAATCATTCGTGTTAGTTGTTTATTTACATGATGAAATGAACATGATAACTCGAATTAATGATGATGTATTGTAATAAATTCAACTTGATGTCATAATATGTAAAAACCCCTTATGATTCTAACACTGTTGCCTTAGCATAATATTATGTAATGAGTATGTGGTATCGGTACGAGAGCATTGACTACTTGTGTGACTAACATGTGAGCATTTGAGACTAACTTTCGGGTCAACGTGTCGCTTGTTTTATAGAAATGGAAAGACCAAGAAGAGTCCGAACAAACTATAGGACTGAAGAAGAGGAGCCTCAACCGGAAGCTCAACCGGAAGTACAAAGAGGTAGGGGCCGTGGTAGGGGCCGTGGTAGAGGTCGTGGTAGAGGCCGTGGTAGGGGTCGTGGTAGAGGGCGTGGTAGGGGCCGTGTAGGGCCGTGGTCAACCGGAAGTACAAAGAGGTAGGGGCCGTGGTAGGGGCCGTGGTAGAGGTCGTGGTAGGGGCCGTGGTAGGGGCCGTGGTGAAGCCCCTGAGCCAAACTTGGCTGAGGTAATCGCTCAAACGGTTGCCGGCATCATGCCAACCATCATTGCTCAAGTCACGGCAAGTCTTGGGCAAAATAATGTGGCTCAAAACAATGAAGCCCCAGAAAATGAAAATAATGAAGATGCTCAACATTATGCCGAAGATAAT
This sequence comes from Erigeron breviscapus, assembly GCA_034093135.1. NCBI lineage: Eukaryota > Viridiplantae > Streptophyta > Magnoliopsida > Asterales > Asteraceae > Erigeron > Erigeron breviscapus. The sequence goes on along the minus strand of CM067169.1, from coordinate 37,725,842 downwards.
GAAGAAGAGGAGCCTCAACCGGAAGCTCAACCGGAAGTACAAAGAGGTAGGGGCCGTGGTAGGGGCCGTGGTAGAGGTCGTGGTAGGGGCCGTGGTAGGGGTCGTGGTAGAGGTCGTGGTAGGGGCCGGGTAGGGGTCGTGGTGGAGCTCCTGAGCCAAACTTGGCCGAGGTAGGGGCCGTGGTAGGGGCCGTGGTAGGGGCCGTGGTAGGGGTCGTGGTAGAGGGCCTGGAAGGGGTCGTGGTGGGAGCCGTGGTGGAGCTCCTGAGCCAAACTTGGCCGAGGTAGGGGCCGTGGTAGGGGCCGTGGTAGGGGCCGTGGTAGGGGCCGTGGTAGGGGCCGTGGTAGGGGCCGTGGTAGGGGCCGTGGTAGGGGCCGTGGTAGGGGCCGTGGTAGGGGCCGTGGTAGGACTGAAGAAGAAGCCTCAACCGGAAGCTCAACCGGAGGTACAAAGAGGTAGGGGCCGTGGTAGGGGCCGTGGTAGAGGTCGTGGTAGGGGCCGTGGTAGGGGCCGTGGTGAAGCCCCTGAGCCAAACTTGGCTGAGGTAATCGCTCAAACGGTTGCCGGCATCATGCCAACCATCATTGCTCAAGTCACGGCAAGTCTTGGGCAAAATAATGTGGCTCAAAACAATGAAGCCCCAGAAAATGAAAATAATGAAGATGCTCAACATTATGCCGAAGATAATGAAGAAGAGGAACCCGTGGGAGTTGGTATCGGTATGCCCATGAATAATCAATATGGTGGGTACCGTCAAGGTTGTTTATTCAAAGATTTTAAGAGTTGTGGGGCACCGGAGTTTGATGGGAAGGGTGGTCCCACGGAATGTATAAGGTGGTTCGAGGCAATAGAGGCGGTGATAGAAAGAAGCCATTGTACCTACGAAGACCGGATTCCCTATGCATCCGGCATGTTTAGGCATGACGCCTTAAGTTGGTGGAACCAAGAAATAACATTGGGGCGGACTCAAAATTTAGAGTGGGTTGACTTTGTAAATAAAGTAAAAGCAAAGTTTTGTCCTCCCTACGAACTACAAAATTTAACCATTGAGTTTGCAAATCTCAATATGGAAGGAGCCGATTTCAAGGGCTATGTGAGACGATTCCAAGAGTTGTCTACTCTCATTCCTCACTTGGTGGGTACCGAGCTACAAGCCATCCAAAAGTTCGTATTGGGCTTGAATCCTCACGTCCGATCATATGTAAACTCCAATATGCCTACTTCTTTGGCAAACGCGGTTAACCAAGCCGGGAGTGTGACCGAGGACTTATTGAGAAGGGGCGTTTTGAGCAAATCCTCATCAACTAAGAGGAAGGAAGTGGGAGAGTCGAGCGGGGTAAGAAAAATGGGGAGGTTTGACCCTAAGAATGCTAATAGGGGTAGAATAATGGCGGCGGTGGAACCGGTTAGGAGGGCTTATAACGGGCCTCATCCTTTCTGTGGAAGGTGCAACAGGCACCATCCCGCCACTACTCCATGTGGGGCATGCTTTAATTGCAATCAAGTCGGGCACGAAGCTAAAAGTTGTAGGGCTCCAAGAACGGGTCCAATGAATGCGGCTCCTATTCGGGCCGTTCCTCCTCAAGGTAACCAAAGGAGGGGTGAATGTTTTGTGTGTGGTAGCCGTGACCACTACCGTGATAATTGTCCTCGATGGGTGGGACAACAAGTTCAAGTAGCCGTTCACCCTAATCAACTCCAAATGGTCGGGCCTAATCAAAACCGGGGACAACAAGGCCACCAAGTGCAACCACGCGGCCGAGCCTTTGCGGCAAATGTAAATGAAGCCCGCAACGATCCCAATGTAGTAGCAGGTACTTTCCTCTTAAATGGTCTCTATGCAACCGTCTTATTTGATTCCGGGGCCGATTATAGCCTCGTGTCTTCTAATTTTGTTCCTTTGATTGATGTGCATCCTTGTGCTCTAAACTATGTGCTTGACATTGAAATGGTAAACGGGTCACTAACTAGAATTAGCCAAATACTCCGTGATTGTGTTTTGACCTTGGAAGACGTTGACTTCTTCATTGACCTTATGCCTCTTGACATTGGTAGTTTTGATATTATAGTGGGTATGGATTGGTTGACGGCGGTGAATGCAACCATTGATTGTGGTGAGAGAGTTGTTAAGATACCTTTAGCCAACGGTAACATTCTTAGGGTTCAAGGCGAAATCTCCGATTCCCCAAATTCTAAAGTCTTTAGTGCTACCACCACAAAGGTAGAATTGAAGACCGTTCCCATTGTTTGTGATTTCCCCGATGTTTTTCCGGATGACTTACCGGGATTACCTCCAACTCGTGCGCTTGATTTTCGTATTAGTCTTATTCCCGAAGCCGCGCCCGTAGCAAAAGCTCCTTATAGACTAGCTCTAACCGAGATGCAAGAGCTACAAACTCAACTCAAGGAACTCCAAGAGAAGGGTTTCATTCGCCCTAGTCAATCTCCTTGGGGTGCTCCTGTTCTATTTGTTAAAAAGAAAGACGGATCCTTCCGAATGTGTATTGATTATCGGGAATTGAACAAGCTCACCGTGAAGAACCGGTATCCCCTCCCTAGAATTGATGACTTGTTTGATCAACTTCAAGGAGCTAAGCACTTCTCAAAGATCGATCTTCGCTCAGGTTATCATCAACTCCGGGTACATGAAGATGACATCCCAAAAACGGCTTTTCGCACAAGGTATGGCCATTTTGAATTCACCGTGATGCCTTTTGGGTTGACCAATGCACCGGCGGTGTTCATGGACTTGATGAACCGGGTGTGTCAACCATACTTGGACAAGTCTGTCATTGTGTTCATTGATGACATACTTATATACTCGAAGACAAAGGAGGAGCATGTTAAGCACTTGCGTGAAGTGCTTGAATTACTAAGGAAGGAGAAGTTGTATGCGAAATTTTCCAAGTGTGAGTTTTGGTTGGAAGAGGTCCACTTCCTTGGCCACGTAGTGAGCAAGGATGGTATCCATGTGGACCCAAGCAAGATTGAAGCGGTTAAGAATTGGAGAAGACCCGAAACGCCATCCGAGATCCGTCAATTCCTTGGATTGGCGGGTTACTATAGAAGATTCATTGAAAACTTCTCCCGTATTGCACAACCACTCACTCTTTTGACTCAAAAAGATAAAAGTTTTGAATGGGGCGAAAGACAAGAGAACGCCTTCCAAACCCTTAAGGATATGTTATGTGATGCTCCTATTTTGACGCTACCGGATGGGATAGAAGATTTTGTGGTTTATGTGATGCTCCTATTTTGACGCTACCGGATGGGATAGAAGATTTTGTGGTTTATTGTGATGCTTCGGGGCAAGGGTTGGGTTGCGTTCTTATGCAAAGGGGTAAAGTCATTGCTTATGCCTCTCGTCAATTGAAGGTGCATGAGAAGAACTACCCGACACATGATTTGGAATTGGGGGCGGTTGTGTTTGCTTTGAAGTGTTGGAGGCATTATCTCTACGGCACCAAATGTGTGATTTATACCGATCACAAAAGTCTCCAACACATCTTCAACCAAAGTGAATTGAACATGAGGCAAAGGCGTTGGTTAGAGCTATTTAGTGATTATGATTGTGACATCCGTTATCACCCGGGCAAGGCAAATGTAGTAGCCGATGCCTTGAGCCGAAAGGAGAGAGTGAAACCAAGACGGGCTAGAGCTATGAGCCACACGGTAGGGCCAAACATTCGTGATCGAATCATTGAAGCCCAAATCCAAGCCACCCTACCGGAAAATTTTGGAAACGAAAACTTAGATGGCATGGAGCAACTTTTTGACCGAAAGAATGATAACGGGCTATACATGGTGGAAAGACTTTGGATTCCTATATTCGGCGATTTAAGAACGCTTATTATGAATGAAGCCCACCTATCACCTTATTCGGTCCATCCCGGATCGGATAAGATGTATTTTGACTTGAAGGAATTGTATTGGTGGCCGGGCATGAAGCGTGATGTGGCAAGGTATGTGAGTGAGTGTCTTACTTGCTTACAAGTCAAAGCCGACCACAAGAAGCCACCCGGATTGTTGGTACAACCGGTGATGCCCGAATGGAAGTGGGAGCACATTTCAATGGACTTCATCACTAAACTACCGAAGACAAGAAGCGGCCGTGACACAATTTGGGTGATAGTAGATCGGTTAACGAAATCGGCTCACTTTCTAGCCATTCGTGAAACCGATAAATTTGACACTTTAGCTCGTTTGTACATCAAGGAAATAATATCTAAGCATGGAGTGCCGATTTCTATCATTTCGGATAGGGATGCCCGTTTTAAATCAAAATTTTGGGAAGCCTTTCAAAAAGCCATGGGTACTCGACTTGACATGAGCACGGCGTTTCACCCTCAAACGGATGGGCAAACCGAGAGGACCATTCAAACACTTGAAGACATGTTAAGGGCGTGTGCAATCGATTTTGGTGGAAGTTGGGAAGACCATTTACCGCTAGTAGAGTTCTCCTACAACAATAGCTACCATGCTACCATTCAAATGGCACCCTTTAAAGCATTATATGGTAGGGTATGTCGTTCTCCTCTAGCTTGGGCGGAAATTGGAGAGAGTCAACTTATCGGGCCGGAAATTGTGATTGAAACTACTAAGGTGATATCTCAAATCAAGGAGAAGTTGCAATTGGCCCGTGAGCGTCAAAAGAAGTATGCCGATGTGAGGCGAAGACCGTTAGAGTTTGAAGTTGGTGAATTTGTACTTTTGAAAGTGTCACCTTGGAAGGGCGTTGTACGATTTGTGAAGCGGGGAAAACTTGCACCAAGGTATGTTGGTCCTTTCAAGATTCTTGAACGGGTTGGGAAAGTTGCTTATCGGCTAGAATTGCCCCAAGAGCTTAGTGGTGTGCATGATGTGTTCCATATTTGTAACTTACGCAAGTGTTTGGCGGATCCTACACATCATGTGCCTATGGACGAAATTAGGGTTGATTCAAACTTGAACTTTGTTGAAGAGCCGGTAGAGATCATGGACCGTCAAGAAAAGAAGCTCAAGAAGAAGCGCTACACCATTGTCGTCATCTTTGAAGAATCAAAGGCCAAGTTCTAACCTTTTTCCCATTTTTGACCTAATTTCGGATTTGAGCACTAAGAAGAGTTTTGGTAAGTCTAAATCAACCCATTTACTTCTATTTATGTTCATTTACTTGTTTCTAGTTAACTTGGTGCAGTTGCAAGCCTTGAATCGAGTCGAATGGCGATTTTGGGTTAATTAGGGTTTTGTTGAATTTCGGGACGAAATTCTTGTAACGGGGGGATAATGTAACATCCGCGAATTTTAACCCGTTGACTTTTGTGTAATCTGACTAACAAACTTATTGAATGAAGTAATTCGGGCCCATTCATGATTTTATGACTAAGTGATATGTTAGTTGAGTCGTTAATAAGTCGTTGGCGTTTGGTAGTGTAAATGATTGTCTATATGGCTTGTGGGAGAAACGGGTCGGCCCGTGGGTAGTCCATGACCCACCAAGCCCCCAAGACCCATCTTTCCCCCCCCCTGATCCTTTTCCTTTCTCATTTCTCATCTTTCTCTCTTTCTCTTCTATTCTCTCTAGCAAAAGAAATCCTCCATCTAATTGTCATTTTCTTCCATCTAAATTGTGTTTTGGAATTGCTATAATACAAGAATCGTAATCATCATCTTCTCATTGTCGTCATCTTTGAAGAATCAAAGGCCAAGTTCTAACCTTTTTCCCATTTTTGACCTAATTTCGGATTTGAGCACTAAGAAGAGTTTTGGTAAGTCTAAATCAACCCATTTACTTCTATTTATGTTCATTTACTTGTTTCTAGTTAACTTGGTGCAGTTGCAAGCCTTGAATCGAGTCGAATGGCGATTTTGGGTTAATTAGGGTTTTGTTGAATTTCGGGACGAAATTCTTGTAACGGGGGGATAATGTAACATCCGCGAATTTTAACCCGTTGACTTTTGTGTAATCTGACTAACAAACTTATTGAATGAAGTAATTCGGGCCCATTCATGATTTTATGACTAAGTGATATGTTAGTTGAGTCGTTAATAAGTCGTTGGCGTTTGGTAGTGTAAATGATTGTCTATATGGCTTGTGGGAGAAACGGGTCGGCCCGTGGGTAGTCCATGACCCACCAAGCCCCCAAGACCCATCTTTCCCCCCCCCTGATCCTTTTCCTTTCTCATTTCTCATCTTTCTCTCTTTCTCTTCTATTCTCTCTAGCAAAAGAAATCCTCCATCTAATTGTCATTTTCTTCCATCTAAATTGTGTTTTGGAATTGCTATAATACAAGAATCGTAATCATCATCTTCTCATTGTCGTCATCTTTGAAGAATCAAAGGCCAAGTTCTAACCTTTTTCCCATTTTTGACCTAATTTCGGATTTGAGCACTAAGAAGAGTTTTGGTAAGTCTAAATCAACCCATTTACTTCTATTTATGTTCATTTACTTGTTTCTAGTTAACTTGGTGCAGTTGCAAGCCTTGAATCGAGTCGAATGGCGATTTTGGGTAATTAGGGTTTTGTTGAATTTCGGGACGAAATTCTTGTAACGGGGGGATAATGTAACATCCGCGAATTTTAACCCGTTGACTTTTGTGTAATCTGACTAACAAACTTATTGAATGAAGTAATTCGGGCCCATTCATGATTTTATGACTAAGTGATATGTTAGTTGAGTCGTTAATAAGTCGTTGGCGTTTGGTAGTGTAAATGATTGTCTATATGGCTTGTGGGAGAAACGGGTCGGCCCGTGGGTAGTCCATGACCCACCAAGCCCCCAAGACCCATCTTTCCCCCCCCCTGATCCTTTTCCTTTCTCATTTCTCATCTTTCTCTCTTTCTCTTCTATTCTCTCTAGCAAAAGAAATCCTCCATCTAATTGTCATTTTCTTCCATCTAAATTGTGTTTTGGAATTGCTATAATACAAGAATCGTAATCATCATCTTCTCATTGTCGTCATCTTTGAAGAATCAAAGGCCAAGTTCTAACCTTTTTCCCATTTTTGACCTAATTTCGGATTTGAGCACTAAGAAGAGTTTTGGTAAGTCTAAATCAACCCATTTACTTCTATTTATGTTCATTTACTTGTTTCTAGTTAACTTGGTGCAGTTGCAAGCCTTGAATCGAGTCGAATGGCGATTTTGGGTAATTAGGGTTTTATTTAGGGTTGGGACGATTCGGCATGATTTCGATGTTATGGGCGGATTTATGGTATGGGCGCAGTGCTTTCCTCGGCATCTGGTTCAGTCTGCCACTGCGGCGCAGTGAGCATAGTCCTTGCTCACTGCGGCGCAGTGCTTTTCCTCGGCATCCTGGTTCAGTCTGGGCCACTGCGGCGCAGTGGACATAGTTCTGGTCCACTGCGGCGCAGTGGATATATGGTCATGCGGCGCAGTGGCTGTTTGGTCCACTGCGGCGCAGTGGACTAGTTCTGGTCCACTGCGGCGCAGTGGAGCATAGTCTCCACTGCGGCGCAGTGCTTTTCCTCGGCATCCTGGTTCAGTCTGGGCCACTGCGGCGCAGTGGACATAGTTCTGGTCCACTGCGGCGCAGTGGATAGTCATGTGTCGCAGTGGCTAGTTTGGCCACTGCGGCGCAGTGGCTGTTTGGTCCACTGCGGCGCAGTGGCTTCAGTTCTGGCCCACTGCGGCGCAGTGAGCATAGTCCTTGCTCACTGCGGCGCAGTGCTTTTCCTCGGCATCCTGGTTCAGTCTGGGCCACTGCGGCGCAGTGGACATAGTTCTGGTCCACTGCGGCGCAGTGGACAGTTTGGTCCACTGCGGCGCAGTGGCTGTTTGGTCCACTGCGGCGCAGTGGCTAGTTTGGCCACTGCGGCGCAGTGGCTAGTTCTGGTCCACTGCGGCGCAGTGGCTAGTTTGGTCCACTGCGGCGCAGTGGCATAGTTCTGGTCCACTGCGGCGCAGTGGCTGTTTGGTCCACTGCGGCGCAGTGGCTAGTTCTGGCCCACTGCGGCGCAGTGGGAGGGCATAGTCTCCACTGCGGCGCAGTGCTTTTCCTCGGCATCCTGGTTCAGTCTGGGCCACTGCGGCGCAGTGGACATAGTTCTGCCACTGCGGCGCAGTGAGCATAGTCCTTGCTCACTGCGGCGCAGTGCTTTTCCTCGGCATCCTGGTTCAGTCTGGGCCACTGCGGCGCAGTGGACATAGTTCTGGTCCACTGCGGCGCAGTGGATAGTCACCGGGCATGGTTCAGTTCTGGTCCACTGCGGCGCAGTGAGCATAGTCCTTGCCACTGCGGCGCAGTGCTTTTCCTCGGCATCCTGGTTCAGTCTGGGCCACTGCGGCGCAGTGGACATAGTTCTGGTCCACTGCGGCGCAGTGGTTCCCGGCATCTGGTTCAGTCTGCTCACTGCGGCGCAGTGCTTTTCCTCGGCATCCTGGTTCAGTCTGGGCCACTGCGGCGCAGTGGACATAGTTCTGGTCCACTGCGGCGCAGTGGAGCATAGTCCTTGCTCACTGCGGCGCAGTGCTTTTCCTCGGCATCCTGGTTCAGTCTGGGCCACTGCGGCGCAGTGGACATAGTTCTGGTCCACTGCGGCGCAGTGGATAGTTTTCACTGCGGCGCAGTGGCTGTTTGGTCCACTGCGGCGCAGTGGCTAGTTTGGTCCACTGCGGCGCAGTGGCTAGTTTGGTCCACTGCGGCGCAGTGGCTAGTTTGGTCCACTGCGGCGCAGTGGCTAGTTTGGTCCACTGCGGCGCAGTGGCTAGTTCTGGCCACTGCGGCGCAGTGGCTGTTTGGTCCACTCGGCGCAGTGGCTTCAGTTCTGGTCCACTGCGGCGCAGTGGACATAGTTCTGCCACTGCGGCGCAGTGCTTTTCCTCGGCATCCTGGTTCAGTCTGGGCCACTGCGGCGCAGTGGGCATAGTCTCCACTGCGGCGCAGTGCTTTTCCTCGGCATCCTGGTTCAGTCTGGGCCACTGCGGCGCAGTGGACATAGTTCTGGTCCACTGCGGCGCAGTGGATGTTCTTCCACTGCGGCGCAGTGGACATAGTCTGCCACTGCGGCGCAGTGCTTTTCCTCGGCATCCTGGTTCAGTCTGCCACTGCGGCGCAGTGAGCATAGTCCTTGCTCACTGCGGCGCAGTGCTTTTCCTCGGCATCCTGGTTCAGTCTGGGCCACTGCGGCGCAGTGGACATAGTTCTGGTCCACTGCGGCGCAGTGGATCAGTTTTCACTGCGGCGCAGTGAGCATAGTCCTTGCTCACTGCGGCGCAGTGCTTTTCCTCGGCATCCTGGTTCAGTCTGGGCCACTGCGGCGCAGTGGACATAGTTCTGGTCCACTGCGGCGCAGTGGTGTTCTGGTCCACTGCGGCGCAGTGACATAGTCTCCACTGCGGCGCAGTGCTTTTCCTCGGCATCCTGGTTCAGTCTGGGCCACTGCGGCGCAGTGGACATAGTTCTGGTCCACTGCGGCGCAGTGCTTTTCCTCGGCATCCTGGTTCAGTCTGGGCCACTGCGGCGCAGTGGACATAGTTCTGGTCCACTGCGGCGCAGTGGACTGTTTGGTCATCGGCGCATGGCTTCAGTTCTGGCCCACTGCGGCGCAGTGAGCATAGTCCTTGCTCACTGCGGCGCAGTGCTTTTCCTCGGCATCCTGGTTCAGTCTGGGCCACTGCGGCGCAGTGGACATAGTTCTGGTCCACTGCGGCGCAGTGGCTGTTTGGTCACTGCGGCGCAGTGGCTAGTTTGGTCCACTGCGGCGCAGTGGCTAGTTTGGTCCACTGCGGCGCAGTGGCTAGTTTGGTCCACTGCGGCGCAGTGGCTAGTTTGGTCCACTGCGGCGCAGTGGCTGTTTGGTCCACTGCGGCGCAGTGGCATAGTTCTGGTCCACTGCGGCGCAGTGAGCATAGTCCTTGCTCACTGCGGCGCAGTGCTTTTCCTCGGCATCCTGGTTCAGTCTGGGCCACTGCGGCGCAGTGGACATAGTTCTGGTCCACTGCGGCGCAGTGGACTGTTTGGTCACTGCGGCGCAGTGGCTAGTTTGGTCCACTGCGGCGCAGTGGCTAGTTTGGTCCACTGCGGCGCAGTGGACTAGTTTGGTCCACTGCGGCGCAGTGGCATAGTTCTGGTCCACTGCGGCGCAGTGGCTAGTTTGGCCACTGCGGCGCAGTGGCTAGTTTGGTCCACTGCGGCGCAGTGGCTAGTTTGGCCACTGCGGCGCAGTGGCTAGTTTGGTCCACTGCGGCGCAGTGGCTAGTTTGGCCACTGCGGCGCAGTGGCTAGTTTGGTCCACTGCGGCGCAGTGGCTAGTTCTGGCCACTGCGGCGCAGTGGCTGTTTGGTCCACTGCGGCGCAGTGGCTTCAGTTCTGGTCCACTGCGGCGCAGTGGACATAGTTCTGGTCCACTGCGGCCAGGGGATTTGTCGGCATCCTGGTGCATAGATGTATGCACCCATTTTGGATGTAGTTCCTGACCCCGAGTATATAGACATATATATCTCGATGATTTTGAGATACAGCCTTGTCCATAGTGTTGGCAGAAGGGTATCGTTGCATACGTGATTGAAGGTCACGCTTGTGATAGGCATATTTGCTTATTCATTCATTTGGCACTTGCATTGATGCATACATCATTTATGCATTCCTCATTACACATGTACTTGTCTTGTGGAATCTTGTTGTTGGACGATGTTGTGGTATGTAGAGGCTCACAGTAAGTCATGTCTAGCTTCTATTCGTTTATTGTGATTATTGTTGTTGGTTCCTTACGAATCATTGCTACGAACTCACCAACCTTGTGTTGACTATGCTTAGTACACTTTTCAGGTAATCAGGTACTCCCAGGACGTGGTGTTTAGTTGCTTGCTTGCTGCCTAACCCGGACTTGGACCTTATGGATCAAGGATTCATGGACCCTCCTTTTGCATTATACTTAGGATCGTTTGCCATCTTTGGATGTATTATGTTAACTTTGATGGCTATTTGCTCCTGTTGTATTTTGTTACTTGTTACTTGTTTTGGATTCACCGAATCGTTATTTGCATTTAGTTGTTCTATTGTAATTCCACCGGGTGCTGTATGATTTCCGTGACATTTTGAGCTCCGGCTTGGGGTGTTACATTTATAGAATAGTTCACTGGTGTTTTAATTGATTAGGGATATTAACCAAGTTATAATTTGGCACTCGATTAGCTATTATTAAGAGACTATGAAAAGAAGATTTTTGGAAAGGGCTAATTCCATAAAAAGATAACGCACTTCGACTTAAATTTGTTCGTCATATTATTAATTGAACCTGCATTCAGCAAGGTCAGAAGGTAAACTGGGAGAACTACCAACCATAGGAAAACAACTTCCATAATAGAATCCATAATTTGAGGAAGACAGAACATTATAGAAAACAGGAGAGAGAGAGAGAGAGAGAGAGATCCATGCCACATAGGCGGAAAAGACGATAACCGTAATTGACATATATAGGGAGTAGGATGGTTAAATAATGTTAGCTTTATAAATTTATGTTGTTGAATTGTAAACTTCTATTAGTGGAAGGGGCATTAGTGTTAATTAGTTTCATGGTATATAAACCCTCTTCCACCCCATTTTGTAATTAACACTTTCATATTAATAAAATCTAATCCTTTAGAATACTAGCTTTCTCTCAACACTCACACAAACACACACTAGATCTAGATCTAACATATATCAACAATTAAGCTTAAATCAATTATAACAATTGGTATCAGAGCAAAACAACAACCGTTGATCGATCCATCACATCAATTCTGAAAATTTGAGCTTAATGTTTCATCAAAATTTGTTATTAAATCTGTTTTTTTCTGGAACTGTTCAATCGGAAATGAAATTGTGATTCTGAATATTGTTTGAAGGTGGATTAGTGTTTAATTTCATTAATCGAGTGTTGATTTGGAGTTTTTGTTCGACAATTTCACAGATTCATTGTTTTTTAAGCCGTTGCTCGGCAAATTCATATTTCACATTTTTCAAGGATAAACAGGGTCAACAGATTCCTTTTAGTTTCCTGTAGCTACAGTGATGTAACATTGAACGATGCAAATTGCAGATCTCGACAAATTCACAGATATCAAGTCTATGTCACTTCCATTTTTTTTTCTTTTAATTAATTGAAATACAAAACAAAAAAAATATATCAAAACTTCTCTCTTTGATTTCTACTTCGTTTTGCATCAAATCGTTCTGAAATTTATAAGGTTTTGTTCGCGAGATCATTCTGAACACGGTGATACTTTCAATTTTCAGATCGGTCGACTTTTGGTGACGGTCAATTTTTCGGCGAGATCTAGAATTTTCCGGCGAACTTCGGATCTGAAAAATTTTGGTTAGGGTTTGTTCGCGATGTGTTTCTGAACATTTTGGTACCAATCTCGTGTTCTAATTTGAAGAATCGGTGAAGAGATCTAAACTCTAAGTTTTCCGGCGAGATTCCGGCAGCCGTGTTCTTCATCCAACCTGCTGCTCATTTGAATATCTATTCAAATACCGGCTTTCCTTTGAAAAAAATAAAATAATAATAATAATAATAATAATAATAATAATAAAATAAATAAATAAAATAAATTAAATACAATACAAATACCGGCTTTCATTTTCACCATACAAATACCTGGTTTACCCCAAAACCGGTATTAGTTCTTTAATTCTTCATTTCACAAAAAGAAACTCTGCCCAATTTTTTTCTTGAAAACCGGTATTACAAAAGATTTTGTCAAAACCGGTATTTGTTCTTCATTTGCAAAAACCGGTATTTGTTAAATAAATTTCGAATCCCAAACCCAAACCCATACCCGAATCAAATTCATTTATTTGCAAAACTAACCTCTTGAGCTTAAATCTTCACTATCTTGAACGACCCTTCTGTTCTTCTCGTTCTTACAAGTACCATATTTTTGGTTTCTTATTCTGCTCGATTTTATTTCCTTGAAGCATTAAGTGTATTGATTACTTTGATCTTCTTTGTGGTTGTGTAAGAAAAGAAAAGGTGACTTCTTTTCTTTGTGATGTCATTTTTGGGAGAGAAATTCAAAGAAGTGTGAAATTTGATTGTGGAAAAGTGAGTCTTGTATACAACAAAAGTAAGTATTCTCGTGGTTGAGGAAAACGCGTGATAAAGTAAAAAGGAAACGTGTGGCAGTAAGGAAAACAGTTCACGTGTATTGGGTTGATAAACCAGCTGGATTCACATTATCTAGTCTCATTGATTTGTCAAATAAAAGTGTACTTTGTGGTCCATTGTATATTCAGAATTCACATGGTTCTTTGAATTTAATTTCTTTTTACACTTTGTGGAGGGATTGATAATTGTGATTGTGGTGTCAAAAGTTGATACGTCACTTTCTCTATTCACGTGACTTGCTAGAACTTTTTCTTCCATTTAGTTCATTATTTAGTCTAAAAAGTGTAGTGTATTTTTGGTTTGGAGATCAAATTGGCTGAATCTTTGGGTTGTTGACTTTTTGGGCTAAAGCTTTGGTTTCTCAATTATTAGGCTGATTCTTTGTTGTTGTTGGGCTGATCAATTTGAGTCAATTGGGCTGAACATTGTTTTTGTTGTTGGGTTGAACACTTGTCATCATTTGGACCGCAATTTGAATATTTTTGGGCTCTCATTTGTTGTTCCTTTATTGGGCTGTGAACTAGTTTTGATTCAAAATGACAATTAAAATAACGCACGAGTTTGTTGCGATGGTGTTAGATCTTTTAATGGGTGAAGAACCAAGTTGGGAAGAAATACGTCGTCATGATAATCACATTTGTATGTGTTGTACCTGTTAGAAATCCAAAAATGGTGTTAAAATGTAATTATTTTAACAATGGAAGGAGTATTAGTGAAAGTTAGTCAAGTGTATAAATACTCCTTTCCATACCCAAAATTGTAAGTTTTTCCCATTTTTCCATAATTAATCCCAATCTTTCAACCTTAATTCTCTCTCATCTTCATCCCTAACCTCCATTTCACACACTTCACCTTTTCACACACTAACTCCATTTTTGCACAAATCGAGCTCAAATTTCTACTTAACAATTGGTATCAGAGCAAAATCAGTTAATCTGAACGATCCATAGCTCGATTTGCTGCAATTTTCATTCAATTTTCAAATTTTTTATTCAAAACCGTTTTCACTGTTCATCAAAATTCACACTCTCAAATCACATAAAATCACAGTTATTTGTTCACCAATAGATTCGTGATAGTTGTAAACATAATCCTGTCAAGTTTCAAGTTCCAATTCGATCTAAATCTCGAGATTGAATTTTTGATTTTGGCGCGATTTTTTTTGGGTTTTGAATCTGTTGTGTTTGGTGTTGAATTTTGTTCATAGATTTGTTGCGGAGGTGAAAACAAGCAGTTTGCAATTGATTTCAAGTTCTAACTCCTAGTAATTCGGAAGTTATTGAAGCTTTTCTATGTCGTTAATGGAGAAAACTGCTGCTGTTCATGTTCATGATGAAGAAGATGACAACAAGACGATCTTACACTAGGACGATCTTGCCAAGATCGTCCTAGCCTTTATTTCTTTATTTCTCATTTCTTGTACTTAGTGACTTGTAGGACGATCTCCCCAAGATCGTTCTGACAAGTGTTGTGTGGTGAAGTGTTTGTTGTGGCTAATTAATCCTTACGGATTGGTTTGGTCAATTCAAACACTTGGAAAGTGTTTGATTCTTGAAGATTATAAGCCAGAACCTTGGACGATCTCACCAAGATCGTCCCAGCCCATTGAAGGATAGGACGATCCTGACCAGATCGTCTCAACATTGTGACACTAGGACGATCCTGACTAAGGTCGTCCCAGTTCATTTCAAGACCGTTTCACATTTCAAGACCGATTCATTTCAAGACCGTTATTCAAGACCGTTTCATTTCTCATACTTAACCAAAATTTCATCAAAATTCCAAGACGATCTCACAATCTTGCCTAGAACGATCTTCTCCAAGATCGTTTCAATTTCCAGACTTAACCAAATTTCACCAAAAACCTAGAACGATCTTGCTTAGGACGATCTCACCTAAAACGATTCTCACCAAGATCGTTCCAGCTTCACCAAGATCGTCCCAGTTCCTTTGAATACTTTCATCAAGATCGTTTCACCAAGATCTTCATCAAGATCGTTCCAATTCCAATTAAAAAAAAAAAAAAAAAAAAAAAAGAGTCTTTTGGCGGGAAAAATAATTTTTGCCCAGGATCTTAAAAAGGGATAATTCATGAAGATTTAAAATTTGATAGCGTTAAAAAAATTTTAGGCCAATTTTCATCCGTTATCGACGCGGTTTTGGCGAAAATTTTTAGAAATTATCAAATTTTTCCTATGATCATGATATCCAAAGTTTACATGAAATTCTAAGTTTCGTGAGAACATATTTCGGCGAAAAAATTTGGAGGGAAACCTGAACCTGAAGTACAAAATCTCCAAATTTCAATTTTAATTCTTTCACTTCAATTTCAATCACAATTACCTTTTCATTTCATTTCACCATTTGCTTAACAAAATGTCAATTGAAATATCCAAAGATTTTATTCATTCCTTAACAGAAGATTTAACGGGCTTAGAACCAAGTTGGAAAGAGATACATTATCATGGTACTCAAACTTGTTCATGTGGTGACAAGTATCGTTCAACGAATTGTATTGTGGCTGAATATGAACGAAAACAAGCTAATTTGAAAAAGCTTCTTAATATTTTGGAACAACACCACAATTTCCAACTTGAAGTTCAACATCTCAAAGAAGAAAACAAAGAGCTCAAACATGCAAATGATCTAAAGTTGTCCAACATGGAAAGTGTTCAAAAAGAACATGATCTTTTGCAGTCCAAGATTTCAAAAATGTCAAAAGAATTGGAAACTTCCAACAAGAAGCTGAATGATAGTATCTTGGAGAGCAAATCAAGAGAACTTATTTTGCAAGAGAAGATTTCAAGTCTTCAAATTCAGTTGCAAAATGAGACATCCATTTTCTTAACCATGGAGGGAAAGTTTATTGATGAGATGAACAAAGTTGAGAAGGAGAGACAAGATGCTTGCAAGAAAATCAAGACTCTTGAAGAGAATTGTTTGCAATTTCAATCAAATGAAACATCTCTACAAAAGAGAATCTCTGAACTTGAGATGGAATTGCAAACACAATCAACATCTTGTGACACTCAAAGTGATGATGGATCAGTTTATCATGATGCAAGTCCAATACTTCCAACTAAACTTGATGCTTCAAAGAAAGTTTGCACTGAGTCCATCCCAAAGAACTCAAAGATCAAAGTTTCATCACCTGCTGAACGTAAAGCTTCTCAATTTACTAACTATGCCTTATTCAAGGATAGAAAGTATTCTTCGAAGCCTACTATTGATGGAACACAGACTCTCATTCCATTCTTATCATTTGAAGACAACTCTCAGTTCATCTCTCAAGCAAAAGCTCAGTTGACCAAGATCAAATGGAAACCTGTCTACAAACCAAAGTCAACTGAGTCAAAGACAATCAAATACTCACTTTGGCAACTCTATGAACTTGCACCAAAACCAATTACCGTGCAAAAAGTGAATGTCTTTGCATCTCCACTGCGTCCACAAAAACTCAACTTTTCATCAACCTCGAGTTTTCACCCACCATGGACTGCAGATTCTATTCGTCGAATCGATGACACGTACATATGGAATGTCAAAACAAAAACCGTTGGGCCTACACAAAAATGGGTCCCAAAGGTTGTTCATAAGTGATTCGATGAAAATGGCTTATACACATGTCAGTGTATAACCCGGGCTAAAGATGTTGTTTATTGGACTACTACTTCATAATGGTTGATTCCCCAGTTTCGACTTCAAAGAGACATGATGAACATGTTGCCACACATTCATCATGAGGGGAAGAAAGAGGATAATGAAGTCAAACAAGTCAAACAAGTGTGTGTGCTTTCTTGAATTTTGATGAAGAGAAAGAAGAATTCATCTGTTGAGGGGAAGAAAGATAAATTGTTGACTAAAGTGATCCCCAAATTTTTCTTTGAAGATAGTTATCGCCAACGTGGTGGGTACGCCGCGGGTACACCCTATACATAAGCGTTGGTGGTACGCAAATATGATTGTTTGATCGAGGGGAAGTTTGTGATGAAAAAGATGTTTGTCCAAATGCTTCAAGAGAAAGATTCATTAATTAAGGGGAAGTGTGACAAAGTTAAGATTGTCAAGAAGAGGCTATCATGTTCAAATCTAAAGAGCCAAGATCAAGTTTCCGCAATGCTCATACTCTGAGAAGTTCAAGACTTAAAGATACATCTTTAAGGTAAGTGTGAAGATTAAAGACGTAAAGCCAAGTTTGATGGAAGATCTTGAAGACAATGAGAAAGCTTCGAAGACCTTCATCAACAAATTCGTATTTATAGATGATATCGTGCATGAATTACATTTCAACACCAAGGGGAAGAATGTTAGAAATCCAAAAATGGTGTTAAAATGTAATTATTTTAACAATGGAAGGAGTATTAGTGAAAGTTAGTCAAGTGTATAAATACTCCTTTCCATACCCAAAATTGTAAGTTTTTCCCATTTTTCCATAATTAATCCCAATCTTTCAACCTTAATTCTCTCTCATCTTCATCCCTAACCTCCATTTTCACACACTTCACCTTTTCATACACTAACTCCATTTTTGCACAAATCGAGCTCAAATTTCTGTTTAACAGTACCAGTTC
Source organism: Erigeron breviscapus (assembly GCA_034093135.1). Lineage (NCBI taxonomy): Eukaryota > Viridiplantae > Streptophyta > Magnoliopsida > Asterales > Asteraceae > Erigeron > Erigeron breviscapus. The sequence continues at coordinate 37,708,175 of CM067169.1, read as the reverse complement.
GTTTCCATGTGGAGTGGTTATTTTTGAGGAAAAACAAGTCGATGTGAATACATTTAAAACGATTGTGACAGAACACAACAGTTTTCAACTTGAAATTAAGCAACTCAAATCTGAGAACAAAGAGCTCAAATCTGCAAATAATCTTAGTTTGTCAGCCATGGAAAGTTTTCAACTTGAAATTGACCAACTTAAATCTGAGAATAAAGAGCTCAAATCTGCAAATGATCTCATTTTGTCCAACATGGAAAGTCTTCAAAAAGAAAATGATCATTTACAATCAAAGATTTCCGAATTAACAAATAAGTTGGACAATTCTTCCAAAGAGCTCAATAAAAATGTTTTGGACAGTCAATCAAAAGAACTTGTTTTGCAACAAAAGATTTCTAAGCTTAACCATGAGTTGCAAGATCAGTCCACCATTTTTGTGAGCAAGGTTGAAAAGGAAAGAACGAATTTTTGTGCTCAAATCAAGTGTCTTTTGCAACTTCAGTCAAATGAAACATTTTTGACCAAGAGAATCTCCGATCTTGAGATTGAATTGCAAACACAAACCAAATCTTTTCAAACTCAAACTCATTCTTCTGTCTTTCCCGACCCACCCAATGAAGTTGTTAAAGTTTGCATTCAACTTGATTGTCCTATATGTGAAGTTGTGAATTCCCCTGTGCAAACTAAATTTGATGTTGTTAAGACCATTGAGACCTCAACTCAGACTGATCCTGATTTTGTATGTGACGAGATTGAGGTGTCTAAAAGTTTTACAAAATCTGAGTCATCCAAACCAAAAGTTGATGTTCCAAAGAGGGTTTACACGGGTAAATCTTCAAAACCTTTTGAAAGAAAGGTCTCTCAGTTTACTAATTACTCCTTGCAAAAGGGTAAGAAGTACTCTAAGAAACCTATTTTTGATGGAACGACTACTTTTGTGTCTTTTCTATCCTTCGAGGATAATTCTGAACACATTTCTCAAGCAAAATCTCAGTTGACTAAATCTATATGGAAACCGATTTCTAAAGATAAGTCAGTTGAGTCAAAATCATTCAAATATTCTTTTTCTGAGCTTTTTGATCTTGCACCAAAACCTGTGAAAACAGTTGTGCAAAAAGTGAATGATTTTGGTTCGAAAAATCATTTTTCAACTCAATCTCTAAAGATTGACAAGTTTTCAAAGCAATCAAATGATTTTTCACCGTTGCTTCCACGAAAAATCTTTTCAATTAAAACACCGGGTTTTAGTTCTCCGTGGAATGCAACGTCGATTCATCAAATCGATGAGACTTACATTTGGTCTTTTAAAAAATCAAAAACCATTGGAACCAATCTCAAATGGGTTCCAAAAGTGATTTCCAAATGATTTGATGAAAGGTGGCTTATACACACTTCAGTGTATAACCCGTGCTAAAACCGTTTTCGTAATTTCTTCATTTTTCGAAAACTCCAAAAAGATTTTCATTTTCTTATTTTTAAAAAATCCAAAAAGATTTTCTCTTTTCATCATTTTTATTTACTTTGTCTTTTAGTTTCTCACAAACTATTAGGATGAGATGCAAGACATCGAACGCCTTTGTGTACTGCCTTTGTAGTCTCATTTGTAATATTTGTGAGCAAATTTCAAACTTTTTACTCACCCTTTATATGAAAAAACTTTGTTCAAATCATGCATATATTTAGGGGGAGTTTGTTTATTAAACCAAAACTTCCAAGTGTTAAACCTCGTTTGCCATTTTCAAACACTTTGGATGATTTTCAACCATTTTCGATCAAATTCAATGAAGTTCGGTGTTAGATTTGCACATGAGAGTTTAGGCCACTCATACAAACTCCATGATCTTGTCATCGCCGATGAGATCTAACCCCGGAGTTAAAATCTCAAATTTAGATTGTGAGGGTATTTGAGTGAGATGTTGTTTGTGCAAATAAGACATGAGGGAGTAGTCGAAAAGTGAGAGGTTAAGGTGAAATGTGAGAAAGGGTTAAAAGAAATGAAAGCCCTCCCCAAAATTCTCAAAAAGCCAAGTCAACACGTTTCTATCGGATTTCATTTGTTGTTTTTTCGATATTGAAAAACACTTCATGGACCCAGTGAAGCAATGCACATCTTTTCCTAGCCACTCAAGTATTTCTTAACAAATGCTTGTTTTATTCTCACGGAGATTTTCACATTTCTATCGACTCTTCATTTGGAAGATGTTGATATTGAAAAAGGGAGACACTATGCTCCGGTCCCCGACTTCGAACATGCACTTATTGAGTCTAGAGCTTATTGATATATCATTCTTTGATTCATTCTTTTCTTAGGACACATCGAGTAATTATATGTCTCTGTGACATTGCATATCTTTGTGATATTGCCGGAACATTCGTAGTGATATCATATTTTTGATATTCCATTTTCATTTTATGGATTTGTTGAGTTAACGAGAAGTCTATGTGACCTCGGATTTATTTTCCCAAAAGTCTTTGAGGAAAGCTAAACATGGTTATCGATACGCCTTTGTGACACTGACCATGTTCTACATTCTTTAAAGCAATCTATTGGTTGAAAAGCCATAGACCGAACCATTTAGAGATAAGCTTTGTGCATTTCTCGATGATAATGGGAAGTCCTAAAAATAGTAATCGTATTTTTAGGCCACACTATTAATCCTTTCGATTCTTGGTTGTGTTATCGGGTCATTTTTATCCGGATTTCATTTCTCTTCACACAAACACAAAGAACACAAACACTATATAAAAATCTTTTTCCAACAACGCAACCTCACATTCTAGTTCACCAATAGGTTCATTGGGAATTGGGAATTGGGTTGGGTTACTTTGTTTAAATATTGTTTCGTTTCATCTACCGTTTATGCTATCAATCATTATTATATGATGAACACGTTTCACATATTCATCATAAGGGGGAGAAATGATTAGATGATTGATTGATAGATGAATTTCAAGGTTTTAGGTAGAATTTGATTAGGTAGAATTTGATTGGTAGATATTGATTGATGATAATCGTTTTGATTGGTTGTTCGAAAGATCATTAGTTAAGGTGAAGGGAGTGAATAATTATCTTGAAAGTTGTAATATTGTGTCGAGAAAGTTGAAAGATAATATTCATGATGATTTTAGTTTTGGAAAGTACATGGTCGATAATAGAAAGATTTGTTGGAAAAATGACCATTGTTCGATGATGAGAAGAGTTTGAGATTGAAAAGAGATTGTTCATTTAAGGGGGAGCAAGAGTGAACTCATCAAATGCTTAAGTGATAATAAGTTGCTCCGAAATAGTTGTTTGTTTGAGGGGAGCAAGAAATTGAAGATTATTTGATAACTTTCCCCGAGATAGTTGATTGTTTGAGGGGGAGCAAGAAATTGAAGATTATTTGATAACTTTCCCCGAGATAGTTGATTGTTTGAGGGGGAGCAAGAATTAATTGATCAAAGGATCAAATGCTCCAAGATGATTGTTGATTCGAAGACAAGTTAGATCAAGAAATGAAGTTTCATGGTCAAACCAAATTTCCGCATTCCAAAACCAAGCTTCCGCAATGCCAATAGAATTCAAAGATAACCAAGCTTCCGCATCTCAAAAGAATTCAAGCAATTCAAAGTCAAAACCAAGCTTCCGCACTCTATTCAAAGTTGCAAGAGAAGATTAAGATTTAGAAAGTCATCGTCAAATGTATATGATTGTTGAGAAGATTCAAAGTCAAGGTTGATACAAGACGTTGAAGACAATGAGAAAGCTTCAAAGTCCACTCAACATTGAAGATTTTTAACAAATGGGCTCATCCTGATTATTTAAATACCGATGACGATGCATTATTTACAATTCAACACCAAGGGGGAGATTGTTAGCTTTATAATTATGTTGTTGAATTGTAAACTTCTATTAGTGGAAGGGGCATTAGTGTTAATTAGTTTCATGGTATATAAACCCTCTTCCACCCCATTTTGTAATTAACACTTTCATATTAATAAAATCTAATCCTTTAGAATACTAGCTTTCTCTCAACACTCACACAAACACACACTAGATCTAGATCTAACATATATCAACAATTAAGCTTAAATCAATTATAAAAAATAAATTTGATAAAAAACTAAGAACGGGTCATATCGTTCTGCAGTGACCCAAAGTACTGATGCATACAACCTACTGAATGCTTTATAAAAATGCTTTGATTATGATTGTCATCATAACTTATGTAATCATAATTAACATAACCCATTAATAAGAAGATAGACAAGGGGGGTTATAGGTCGATCCGAACATAAGCTATTCGGGCAACTACCAAGCCTACCCATTTTACCCCCTCAAAATTGGATATTACGCTTAAAACGTTTTCTAAGACAAAAGAATTCCTTCAGTTTTAGTTGTTTTAGGTGTTTTTAAGGAAACTTGCCTCACTCCGAGCTGAGATATCCTTCATGACAAGTGGTTTGACTGGAGGCGGTGTTATTTGAAGGACATGCAGAATCATCCAATTTGGGCGAGCATTTTTGGGGTCCAAGCCCAACAATAGACAACCCTCATCACTCCCTTTTTTTACGACACTCACTGTTAGGACCAGTTCACCTGGAACTGTCCAGTCACCAGTTTACACTTGCCAGTCACCAGTTGCATCTGGAGACCAATGAAACTGGTGACCAAGAAGATTTGTCCAGAAATATATTGAAGTCCAGTTGCACCGTACAGTCAACGCAACTGAAGACTTCCTCCAGTTGAGAACTGACCAGTTGAAGAAACATTCCAGTTGAAGTCGAAGACAACAAATGGAAGATAGAGAATGACAATGGCAGCGAAGCCCAGTTGGCATTCTAGTCAGTTACAAACTGGAGACCATCAGTGGAAAGCCCTTACAAAGCTTTACACTGATTACAAGGAATTGACTTGTATGCTTTATGTACCTTTACCCGGATAATAAGTCTTATCTTATTATTTAAGTAATAAAAGGTACATAAAGGTGGTTGTGTAAAGTTGCTTTATCATGCGACTTTACACTGCTTTTTAAGGAATTAAATGTTATTCCTTAAATGCTCTCAACCACATTTGTACGGCTAAAGTTAACATCCCAATGTTAACTTTGCCTATAAATACAAGTCATTGCACAACCAAGAATATAACTTCTTCGAATACACTTCGATAGAGTTCACTTTGCAAACCTGCAATATTCTTGGTGAACTTGTGCAATATTCTCTCAATCGCTAAAAGGAACATTTCACAACTTTAAGTGTTTCGATTATCTTGAGAAATTCCGAGTGTAGATCAATTGTATTTCATAGGTTGTTAGGATATTTACATTCTTGTATTATCTTGGTTCCGCATCAACCTTGTAATTTATTTAACTTGATTTATTTATTGTTAGGATATTTACATTCTTGTATTATCTTGGTTCCGCATCAACCTTGTAATTTGTTTAACATCAATAAATAAATTACACATTGAAAAATACATATTGTCTCATCAAGTTATCTTACAAGTTATTTGTATTATTGCATTGTTCTTTACTTATTGTCATTTACATAAGTAATCTATCTAGAACTTGGTATATACACACTGCAACTAGTCGTCTCCAGTTCAGTGCATATATTGCAAAGTAACTCCACCATCGACATAGAGGTGTCTTCAGTAGTACCATCTAATGAGTTGGGACTTACAAGTGGTATCAGAGCAGAAGGCTAATAAACTTGCCTAGATCTGCTAAGATGAACACTACTGAAGGTGGAGATGGTTCTGGTCAAGGTGAAATTCCTTTGAATAATAATGCCCAACCTTTTCAAAATGTTAATACTAATCCTCCTCCTCCTTCTACCCCAAACCACGTCCATGTACACTACTCTAACACTCCTGTTCCCAAATTCGATGGAAACAGTGAGACTTTCGGTACATGGAAGGCTAGAATGCTTTTGCATTTTGGTGGTATTGAGAGGTATATGTTGAAAATCCTTAAGGATGGACCATATATACTCATGTCTCTTGGGGTGAGTCCTCTTCTAGATCCAACTGGAAGAAGAGGTTCAAGAGAAAAGCCTGAAGACCATTGGTCTGATGAGGATCGTAGACTTGTTGATCTGGACACCAGACTCAAGAACATGATCCTTGGGGCTGTTCCTGAAGATCTAATTCCAACACTTGTGTTGTTCCCCATTGCAAAATCAATGTGGGACGAATTAGTTATTCAGTTTGAAGGAGGTGATGACACTATTGTCACTAGAAAAGTTGCCTTGAACAAGAAGTATGAATCCTTCTTTGCCTTGCCCAATGAAAGTCTAACTGGTACATACACCAGATTTTCTAGCCTCATTAATCAGCTGAGAGGCTTGGGTGTGAAAGATAAGGATATTCTTCTTGAGAAGTTTTGTGATATTCTTCCTTCCAAATGGGAAAACATGGTTCTTGTCTTGAGACAAGGTAAAACCTTGCACAACCATACTCTTGCATCGCTCTATGGAGCCTTCAGATTCACTGAAGATAATAATGCTGCAAGACTGGTGGCTGAGCAAGATGCCATGAACCATGCCCAGAGTTCCAAGGTTGCTAGTGTACCTGAGCGACCTTGTGCTGCTTTAATGTCTGCAGAGAGTGTCCAGACACACTCGATGAAGGAGATGTTAAACAGTTTCTTGAACTCTGGCCTGACCACTGAAAACAGTGATGGTTGTAATGAAATTGACGATGATGATCTGGTCGCCATGATTGCTAAAACCTTTAACAGGTTTAAGCATAAATCTAAAAGATTTAATGGCCCCAACAATGCTTCCAGCTCCAGCTCTCTGGATAAGACCAATCTTACATGCTATAAGTGTGGCAAGAAGGGTCACTTTATGAAGGAATGCAGATCTAGTCAGTTGAACAACCAAACTGGCCCCCCTGTCCCTAATTTCAATCGGCCTGATGATAGCTACAAAGCTAAATACAAGAAGCTTAAGGCCCAGATTGCCCTCCTGTCCATGGAAAAGAAAAAGGATCAGTGCTTAATGGCACAAACTGAGGGAAAATGGGAGTACTCTGATGACTCATCAGTTGATGAAGTAGAGGAAAGGGACATGTGTTTCATGGCCTTGGAAGATCAACAGCAGCAGCACGTGGCAAAAGAAGATGTCATCACTGGAAGATGGGGGACATCATCTTGAAAAAGGTATGTGATTATGATCACCAGATTGACCCTGAACTAAAACTGGACCTGGCTGAATCATTAAGTGGTGATTTAGCTTTTGTGGAAATTGTAAGAGCTGATAGTGAAAGATATCTTGACACTATCTTAATTGAACTGAACATTGTTAAACCACAACTGAATGATTTGCAAAGTGTCCAGTTGGCTCTCAAGGAGTCAGTTTTAAAGATTGAGGCATTAGAACTTGATAATCAAAAACTATTTTCTGATCTTGAAAAGGAACAAAAGATATGGGTAAAAGCATCTGGTAAAAACTATGATGCATTTTCAAGAACTATCGATGCCCAGAAGAATGCATGAAAATCTGGAGATCTGGAGATGGCAGCTCTCATACCAGATCTTCATGCATTGCCTCCAGCTCTCAAGGTTGAAACACCTTATGATCAACCTGAAGCTGTTGAAACTGAAACCTTTGAGACCACCCCCATTGAGGTTAAAACTGGAGCCAATCAGGCTAAAGCTCCAGTCAAAAAGGCCACTGGTAACAAGCCTTTACCTCAAAAGTTTAAGGTGCCCAAGACCCGACAGACTAAAGCTCCAGTTGAACCAAGGTCCAAGGTTCAACTGCCTGAAGAAAATAATATTTTGGTTAATCTGGAAAGTCAACTCCAACTTTTGTCTCGGCAGGTTCAGAGTTGTACTGCCCGGATTAACAATCTGAAAGGAGGTTTATCACCTCCAGTTTTCAAACAAAATATTAAACCACTCCCTTCAAAATCAAAACAAAAGTTTGTTCCATCTGGAACAAAATCTGGTAAAAATAAGGGGAGTAAGTATCAAGTACCAATCGTTTTTACTTCTGCACCTGGAGCTGGTGATAAAGCTCCAGATGCAGCCTCCAGTTCAACACCTCAACAATCAACTGTGACTTCTGTAGAGAAGTCCAGTGAACCCATCAAGAAAAGATGGGTTCACAAAAAGAACTAATGATTTTTGTGTATGTGTAGGGCGATCGAAAGAAGAATATCTGGTATCTGGACAGCGCTGCTGGCCGGACTATGACCGGATGTAAGCCCCTACTAGAAGAGTTCACTGTCCAAGATGGACCGACAGTGACGTTTGGTAACGATCAATCTGGAAAGACTGAAGGATATGGTGTGCTCAATAATGGACAAGTCGAATTCAAAAGAGTTGCATTTGTGAATGGTTTGAAATACAACCTGATCAGTGTCAGCCAACTTTGTGATGATGGCTTCAGAGTTTTGTTCGATATTGCTCAAGGCACCATATTTAACAAGGATTGGAAAGTGGTGATGATTGCACCAAGAAAAGGAAATGTGTACATCATGGATATGGAACCAGCTCCAAAAGAGCAATGTTTCTATACCAAAGCTGATGAGGACACCAACTGGCTATGGCATAAAAGATTATCCCATCTTAATTTTAAGAATATCAACAAGTTGTCTCGCAAACAACTGGTTGATGGGATACCTCAAATTTCTTTCAATAAAAAAAAACCATGTCCAGGGTGTGAGATGGGCAAGCAGAAAAGAGCCAGTTTCAAAACTAGGCAAAATTTTAGCATCACTGAACCTCTTCACATGCTACATATGGATCTCTTTGGTCCAGTGAATGTTCAAACTAGAACTGGAAAGAAGTACACTCTAGTTGTGGTTGATGAATTCACCAGATACTGATGGGTGGTATTCATCAGATCTAAAAGTGATGCACCTGCTGAAATCATCCCTCTCATCAAAAGAATTGAGCTCAAGTATACTCGAAAAATTTGTCAGTTGCGAAGTGATAATGGTACTGAATTTCAAAATAAGGTACTTGAAACATTTTGCAATGACACTGGCATCTCTCAAAACTTCTCATCAGTTCACTCTCCAGAACAAAATGGAGTTGTTGAAAGAAAGAATCGTACACTGATAGAAGCAGCCAGAAGTATGCTATCTGAATCTGGTCTTCCCACCAGTGTTTGGGCTGAGGCAGTTGCAACTGCTTGTCACACCCAAAACCGGTCAGTCTACATCAAGAGACATAAGAAGACTGCCTATGAAGTACTCAGGAATCGTAAACCAAATGTTGGATATTTCCATGTATTTGGTTGTCCAGTTTATATCTTAAACGATTCCAGTCAGCTTGGAAAGTTTGATGCAAAAGCTGATGAAGGGGTAGTTTTAGGTTATTCAGATATTCGAAAGGCCTTTAGAGTTTATAATTATAGACTCCAAAAGGTTCATGAGACAATTCATGTCACATTCGATGAGTCAACTGAAGCAATCAACAAGAGACCAAGCCTTGATATTACTCCAGTCGTTCCAATCAACTTTGGTGAAACTGACCAAGTTCATCGGTCAGTTGTTTCACCAAAAGATGTTTCCAGTTACAACAAATTGGAACCAGTTAAGAAGAAGAAAAGCACCAGTGACACATCATTCTATCCCTCCATCAATTTCAACTTACCACAAGAATTGGTGATTGGATCTGATGTACGTGCCACTCCAATATCAGCACCAGTTCAAACACCTACTTCTCCAGTTCTTCATGAAATGCCTTCTAATGAGTAATTTCATGATGCCAATCGAGACCTCATTGACTCTGATGAGGATGTAGAAGTTGTTTGGACTGATCCTTCTCCAGAAGCTGTTGCAACTGAAGAAGATCGCCAGGTGACTTGCACTGATATTGTAGTTCACCAGCCTAGTCAATACACTAGATGGACTCGAGCCCATCCAATTGAACAAATTGTGGGTGATCCAACTAGTGGGGTTCAGACTAGAAGAGCCACCAATGAGCAATGCTTAAACGTCACCTTCTTATCTTTAATTGAACCAAAGAAGATTGACGAGGCTATGGCAGACCCAAGCTGGGTGGAAGCTATGCAAGAAGAGCTCCTCCAGTTTGAAAGGAACAATGTTTGGGAGCTTGTTCCTTGTCTACCAGGGTTAAAAAAAGAACCTATTGGTACCAGATGGGTCTACCGAAACAAAATGGATGAAGATGGCCATGTTGTAAGAAACAAGGTCAGACTAGTTGCCCAGGGTTATTGTCAAGCAGAGGGCGTTGACTTTGATGAAACTTTTGCTCCAGTTGCAAGACTTGAAGCCATAAGAATATTCTGGCTTATGCAGCCCATCTGCAGTTCAAGGTCTTCCAGATGGATGTCAAAAGTGCGTTCCTTAATGGAACATTGGAAGAAGAAGTTTACGTTAAGCAGACTCAGGTTTCATCGATGAGAAGCATCCTCATTGGGTTTATAGACTGAACAAAGCATTGTATGGTCTAAGACAAGCCCCAAGAGCCTGGTATGATACTTTAACTAAACATCTTCTTAAAAATGGCTTTCAAAGAGGTGCAATAGATAATACGTTGTTTATCTTGAAAGAAAGAGGTAATATCTTATTGGTACAAATTTATGGTGATGACATTATTTTTGGTTCAACTGATGATTGCAATGTGTAAAAAGTTTTCTAAAATCATGTCATCTGAGTATGAGATGAGTTTAATGGGTGAATTAACATTTTTCTTAGGTCTTCAGATTAAGCAAACTGAAAATGGAATTTTCATAAACCAAGGAAAATATGTCAGAGATTTGTTAAGAAAATACAAATATGATTCAATCATCGAAAAACACACCTATTGCAGCACCATTGAATTTGGACTCTGACCCAACTGGCAAACCAGTTAACATAACTGACTATAGAGGTATGGTTGTTCACTGATGTACTTAACTGCCAGTCGACCAGATATAATGTTTGCAACATGTTTATGTGTCAGGTTTCAGGCTAACCCTAAAGAATCACATTTGCACGCTGTAAAGCGTATCTTTAGATACCTGAAAGGGTGTCCTAATCTGGTCTTTGGTACCCCAAAGGCTCAGGATTAGATCTAATGGGTTATTCAGATTCTGATCATGCAGGTTGTAAGATAGATAGAAAATCAACAACTGGTGGTTGTCATTTCCTTGGAGGAAAACTGGTAAGTTGGACCAGCAAGAAGCAGACTTCAGTCTCTATGTCCACTGCTGAGGCAGAGTACATTCTGCGGCCAGTTGTTGTGCCCAGATTCTCTGGATCAAGAACCAGTTACTAGATTATGGTCAAAAGTATACAAGGACCCCAATCTTTTGTGACAACACCAATGCAATTGCTATATCTCACAACCCAGTGATGCACTCCAAAACAAAGCATATTGACATCAGGTATCATTTCATTCGAGATCATGTTATGAAAGGAGACATTGAAATTCATTTCATCCCCACTGACAAACAGTTAGCTGATGTTTTTACAAAACCTCTCGATGAGAAAACCTTTAAACATCTCATCAGCGAACTGGGAATGTTAAATCCTTAACTGGAGCTTTCTTTGTTATTGAACGCGTCAGTGACACTGATGAAGTTCTCCAGTTGAGGAGGTCCAGATAATCTTTGCTCGCCAGGCTATCAAACGCCTTAGTGATACTATCTTGGCACTAATCGATTTCTGGATCATCATTTTAGGGGGAAAGACTCAAAATAATTTTCTGACTAAAATTCGTTTTGTTTGAAAATGCAACTGAGAACTCTCCAGTTGGAAACTGGCACTGGACTGATCCTCCAGTGACCAGGTTCAGTCTTGTCTTATTTTTATAACGTTAGAAATACTTGGTCAATATGTGTGACACGTGATGATACTCGAGTGTTTTAAACCACTTGATATCGTGATCTGACGTGTTTGAAGCTATTTTAGTACTTGACAACTGTTTGTATTGGGAAAACAAAAAGTGGGTGAGCGCGTGGGTAAGATAAGCCGTCGTAGCATTTAATGCTGACATGGTAGCATTTAATGTTGACATGGAAAATTATGATTTTATTTCAAAATTCAAACCAACTTTGTGAAAATATCTTCAAAAGGGATTTTGTTTATTAAAATATGATTTTTGGTGTTTCATTGGGATCTTGAATCCCTTTATAAATACCCTTATTTACTCCGAACTCATTTACTTCTTTCTCTTACATTCCTTCATTTACTTCCCAATCATCAAAATTGCTTCATTCTTCTCTCTGCTTCACAAATCAAGAACCCTAAATTCACAAATCTTCAATTTCAATTTCCTATGGCTCCTAGATCATCTCGATCAAGAGATGTAAATCTCTTGACTGTTCCATATGCTCCTTCACCAGATGTCAAACCGGCATCTGGTGCTCCTAGTAATGCCTCTGTCATCAAACTAAATCCAAATAATCCGATGGCAAGCTTACGAGGATCTCAAGGGTCCGATACCCTTATTGGAAGAATCCAAAAGTTTTTAAAGGATTCTCCAATAGGACCCTCATTCTCTCTTAACCCACGCAAGTTGTTTCACAACTACTTGTGTGAGTTCTGGTACACTGCCAGTCTTTCTTCTGATTGTTCCTCCATCAGTTTCACATTAAAGGATGGAACAATCCAGTGTACCTTGTCCGCCGATGTATTGAGGGATGCCTTACGCCTCAATTACTGGAGAGAGGGTGAATCTCCAGTCGTCTTACCCCCAAACATAAATTTTCGTCAAGTACTTCTTGAAATGGGACACAAGGAGTGCTTGGACAATGGGGTGTTGAAAACGAAAGGTGTGATGACCATGAAGGGCCTTACACCTTCATGGAGGTATTTTTTCATCCACCTGGTGGAGAGCATGGGTGGGAGTTCTAGTGGACTTGACCAGATTAACTCCTCACAAGCAGAAATGGCTTACTGCTTGTGGAACGGATTGAGAGTGGACTTTGCAGATATTTTGTTTAGAAGCCTGGTCCAAAAGCTGAAGGGCACAAGGGGTGTATGTATCCCCTTTTCAAGGTTCCTCTCTCTTTGTTTTAAGCATATGCTGGGCAGAGAAGCATATAATAGTACAGATTCACCGTACACTGCTCCAGATATGCTAAGGAATTTAGACTCTCTAGTATCTGAAGCTGGAGAGGTCGAAATTCCTGAACGAATGCAACTGGCATTCGCTTCAACTGATGCACCTATTGAAGGTGAGTCAGAAAGTGTGAGTCCCTTAAATTACGAGATGGTTAACCAATGAAAGTGTAAAATACAACAAGTCTAATAATCACTAGATTTGGACTAGTATTACTTGTAAATAAAGATGCAAGAAATATAAACAAAGTAATACAAGACTTAAAGCAATAAACAAATAAAGTGGACCATTATGTATGTTTCATGGGTATTTCATTTATTGATGTTTAAATAAAATACAAGGTTGTTGCGGAATCAAGATAACACAATTAAGTGTGTATCCTAACAACCTATGAGTTACAATATGATCTATATTTGTTAAATAACTCTTTAGGATCGAGATACTTAAAGTTGTGAAGTATCCCTGTTTAAGATCAAGAGTATTTGGACAAATTCACTTTCATGCAAAGTGTTATGCTTAAAAGTAATTTTCTCAAGGATATGACTTTGTATTTATAGGCAACAAAATTCACCAGTGAATTTTGTGCCGTACAAATATGGTTGTATACATTTAATGATCCGACAAGAACATTAAATGTATTGGATAAGGAATAAGGATAAAGTCACATCAAGTGCAAGTGTATCCTTTTATCCAACCACCTTAACACACGTATACTTTGTTAAAGAACAAGTGGATTGTTCTTTGGAAAGTGTGTTAAAGGCATAAGTCAAACCTCGATATCAGTGTTCAGACTTGTAGTATCCAGAACACTGACAATCCTCCAGTGTGCAGATCTGGTAAGACTTTCCAGTGGACTCCGCCATTTGTTAAGTCTTCTTCCTTCAGACTTCAGTCTTTGACTTCAGTCAGAATGTCTTCAGTAGAGTAGATCTGGACTGGGGGTGAAGTCTTCAGTGAGCTAATCTGGAGAATTCTCCAGAGTACCTATACAAGTAAATGCTCACTAGTCTTCAATTATTTCTGGACAAATCTTCAGAGGGACTCCAGATTCCAAGTCTGGAGTAGGTCCAGTAGAGAAACGTTTTCTGGTCAGATCTTCAGTGAGGCTCCAGTAGTCGGGTCTGGAGCGAGACCAGCAAAACAAGTTTTCTTCAGATACTTCAGTGTCCAGTAGTCGGGTCTGGAGCGAGACCAGCAAAAAAAGTTTTCTTAACAAACCTAAATAAGGTTCCAGTAGTCCAGTCTGGAGCCAGTCCAGTAAGTCTGGACTAAATCTGGACCTAACAAGAAAGGCAACTGGGCGGGCCTCAAAATAATGAGAGACCCTCCAGTTCGTCTAATGTTGTGGTTGAGGATAGAGCAACCATAACTGAAGCACCCCAATTACATCTATCCCTGGTGAAGATACTTCGGTATCTGACCCTCCAACAGATGTACCCATCCAGGAAACTGGGGAAAGGTCATCTGGAGACTGACCAGGAAAACTGGTCAGCCCTCAGTTACATTCATGGATCTGGACATGAATGTTAATGACGAGGAAATCCTTATAGAATCTTCGGATTCTGAAGGTACTGAAACAGACTTGGAGATTCTTGATGCTTCTGTACAAGCTCAAGACCCTTCATCTCCAGTCTCCCTTCCAGACGCATCAATTTCACTTTCACCCTCCCAAGAAAATGTGCCTACTGATATATCTTTACCAACATATACCGCTCCTTCACCAACTGGGCAATTCTCATTTGCTCGAGAAATGCCACCTCCACCGACGCCGTTGTTCACACCTGAGCATTCTCAGCATGAACAACACTTTGATTTTCCAGTCCTTTCTTCATCCACCACTCCTATTATATCTTCAACTGCTGGTTTGACAACTGGGGAGACTTCCTTAAGTTTGCCTCCTCCAGTTGCTCCAGTAGTAACTGCTGCTGGTCCAGTGACACCTTCTCCTTCGTCACTGGACAGTCAAGTTGTCTCACTTCAAGCCGATCTCCAAAACCTTCTAACCAGGGTGGAGGAGATTCAGAAGACACTTGACAAAAACACCAAGTCATTCTCCAGATACCACAAGGATCACCTGACAAACATCAAAGTGGTGGATCTGGGGATAAACAAGTTTTCTTAACAAACCTAAATAAGGTTCCAGTAGTCCAGTTTGGAGCCAGTCCAGTAAGTCTGGACTAAATCTGGACCTAACAAGAAAGGCAACTGGGCGGGCCTCAAAATAATGAGAGACCCTCCAGTTCGTCTAATGTTGTGGTTGAGGATAGAGCAACCATAACTGAAGCATCCCCAATTACATCTATCCCTGGTGAAGATACTTCGGTATCTGACCCTCCAACAGATGTACCCATCCAGGAAACTGGGGAAAGTCATCTGGAGACTGACCAGGAAACTGGTCAGCCCTCAGTTACATTCATGGATCTGGACATGAATGTTAATGACGAGGAAATCCTTATAGAATCTTCGGATTCTGAAGGTACTGAAACAGACTTGGAGATTCTTGATGCTTCTGTACAAGCTCAAGACCCTTCATCTCCAGTCTCCCTTCCAGACGCATCAATTTCACTTTCACCCTCCCAAGAAAATGTGCCTACTGATATATCTTTACCAACATATACCGCTCCTTCACCAACTGGGCAATTCTCATTTGCTCGAGAAATGCCACCTCCACCGACGCCGTTGTTCACACCTGAGCATTCTCAGCATGAACAACACTTTGATTTTCCAGTCCTTTCTTCATCCACCACTCCTATTATATCTTCAACTGCTGGTTTGACAACTGGGGAGACTTCCTTAAGTTTGCCTCCTCCAGTTGCTCCAGTAGTAACTGCTGCTGGTCCAGTGACACCTTCTCCTTCGTCACTGGACAGTCAAGTTGTCTCACTTCAAGCCGATCTCCAAAACCTTCTAACCAGGGTGGAGGAGATTCAGAAGACACTTGACAAAAACACCAAGTCATTCTCCAGATACCACAAGGATCACCTGACAAACATCAAAGTGGTGGATCTGGGGATAAACAAGTTTTCATCTAATGAAGACTTGGTGTTTAAAAAGCTAAATGAGTTGGTCACTGGCTGCAACAATTTGGCTGGTACTTTAAAGGAAGCCTTTGACCTAACTCACTCCAAGGTTACAACCTCAATCTCCAACTTGCTGGGAAATACTGTCAGAACTTCAGAAGTTGATTTGAAAGAGATTGAAAGGCAGGTTAAGGAATTGATTGAAAAACCTGGCCTAGATGTAACTGGACTTGGAGAGCAGTTGATGACTTCGATTGGTCAGAAAATAGAGGATACGCTGGGTGCTAGGGAAGCACAATTGGTTGAAAGGGTGATATCTGAGATCACCAAGCTGGCCACTCCTCAGGTTGATCTGGCCCCACTCACCAGTGAGATCAACCAGTTGAGAGGCAGCATTGAAAGTTTGAACACCCAGGTATCTCTACATGCTCAATCTTTAGATAGACTGACAACTGAAGTAGAAAATCTGAAGAAGAAGGATGATGAAGTGAAGGATAAGGTTGTCTCCGGTTTGGATGAAGACTCCAAGATCCTAAATGAATTGAAAACTGGTCAAGAACAAGTTAGTGCAAATGTCTTGATTCAGTCAAAGGAGACGAACCATTTATGGAGGTCCTTCAGGATGATGTGTGGGATCTTTAAGAAGTGTAAGGACATGCAGTCATGGCAGCCTCTTGACTGGTTGCCATCTCACCCCTCTGAATGGGTAGGTATTCGGGCAGGTCTAGATGCTGCCAAGGGGGAAAGAAGTGCAGTCCTTCCACCAGTTGCACCTAGAAGGACTCCATCTGGAAGAGAATTGATTGTGGCTACCAGTACTGAAGCTGGTGAGCAAAGAGTTGGTGGATCTGGTGATGATGGTGATAGGGGGAATGTTGTTTTGGATAAGGGTAAAGGTTTGGCTGTTGAAGCATCTGCCCAGCCGGCCACTGATGTAATGCTTGAAACTGGTAATGCTGATGTACTTCCTCCAGTTTCAGATAGTGATAGCAGAAGACTGGCCAGACTTGGAAATGATATTAAAGAAAGAAAGAAGATAAAACAAAGAAACCAAGCTGAAGCCAGGGCACATCTTGCACAAATCAAGTTACTTGATATGAGTGATGCCAATCTTTTGGGTATCACTAAGGAGGAGTATGTTAGGATCAAGAATGATCCCAGGATAGTTGACCAGTTGAAAGAAATGCTGGATGTAGAACTGGACAGACACTATCCTGAGGATGAAGCTGAATTCGATGCCAGAAGCTTGAATATTTCAGTGGAGAAGGCCAAGGAGAATAGGGCCAGTGGGATTCTTAAACGAATTGAAAATGTTAAGAAGGTTGTGAAGAAGGTTTTGAATCCACCAAGAAGGATTCCACAACCAAAAAGACCACTGTCTAGAGATGCTGACCTTAGCACATTTGTTGAACCAACTGGCGAGGTTTCAAATGAAGACATCAAGTCCGCTGTACTGGCTGCTGGTGCTGGGAGTATAAGAATTACAAATGAATCTGAAGCTAGAAGCTACTACTCCCAGATCATGTCAACCAGAAGACATAGTGGTACTATTAATGGTGTAAATGTAACAATCAAGCCAGGCACCAAAGTTTTTCAAGTCAAAGTTAGTTATACCAGGGGGCCACTGGTTAAAACTGACAATCCTGGTGCTATGCAATATGGGTTCAACGAATGGGTGGAGATGGTGAATGTTTTGGATGCGAAGGCACAAAAGAACAGGTTTGAGAAAGCATGGGCAAACTTTCTAAGGGGCAAAATTCAACATAAAGAAAATCTTGAGCAAAAGTTGAATATTGATCCTGAAGACTCTCAGCCTATTTCTTTTATGACCAAGAGAAGAAGAACTGGCGAAGGGCCATCTCATTAAGTTCTTTCTTCAGTTATCTACTTGTAATTTGTATTTACATTCTGTAACTTGTATAAATTCCATTTCATTGTATAAATGAAGTTACCAGTTTGTAACCACAAGGTAGATAAAAGATTAAAATCTAACAAATCTAAAAGAAAAACCTAAGCCATTTATTGATCTATAAAAATGCCTTGGAAACTTAGATAGATTTAAATCGAACAAGTCTCTATAGTTCACACTTGTATAGATACAAGAACTAGAAAAAGACTTAGACTATATTTCTAGACAAATAGGGGGAATTTGTTAGGACCAGTTCACCTGGAACTGTCCAGTCACCAGTTTACACTTGTCAGTCACCAGTTGCATCTGGAGACCAGTGAAACTGGTGACCAAGAAGATTTGTCCAGAAATATATTGAAGTCCAGTTGCACCGTACAGTCAACGCAACTGAAGACTTCCTCCAGTTGAGAACTGACCAGTTGAAGAACCATTCCAGTTGAAGTCGAAGACAACAAATGGAAGATAGAGAATGACAATGGCATCGAAGCCCAGTTAGCATTCTAGTCAGTTACAAACTGGAGACCATCAGTGGAAAGCCCTTACAAAGCTTTACACTGATTACGAGGAATTGACTTGTATGCTTTATGTGCCTTTACCCGGATAATAAGCCTTATCTTATTATTTAAGTAATAAAAGGTACATAAAGGTGGTTGTGTAAAGTTGCTTTATCATGCGACTTTACACTGCTTTTTAAGGAATTAAATGTTATTCCTTAAATGCTCTCAACCACATTTGTACGGCTAAAGTTAACATCCCAATGTTAACTTTGCCTATAAATACAAGTCATTGCACAACCAAGAATATAACTTCTTCGAATACACTTCGATAGAGTTCACTTTGCAAACCTGCAATATTCTTGGTGAACTTGTGCAATATTCTCTCAATCGCTAAAAGGAACATTTCACAACTTTAAGTGTTTCGATTGTCTTGAGAAATTCCGAGTGTAGATCAATTGTATTTCATAGGTTGTTAGGATATTTACATTCTTGTATTATCTTGGTTCCGCATCAACCTTGTAATTTATTTAACATCAATAAATAAATTACACATTGAAAAATACATATTGTCTCATCAAGTTATCTTACAAGTTATTTGTATTATTGCATTGTTCTTTACTTATTGTCATTTACATAAGTAATCTATTTAGAACTTGGTATATACACACTGCAACTGGTCGTCTCCAGTTCAGTGCATATATTGCAAAGTAACTCCACCATCGACATAGAGGTGTCTTCAGTAGTACCATCTATTGAGTTGGGACTTACACTCACAACCTGAAACACGATAATGCTTATGAGACATCACTAACAAAGAAACACAACAGATGAATATGTATAATAGATGAGTTTGATTACTTTCTGCAGAAAGCTGCTGCTTTCTTTCAACGGGTTCTAGAAGCGGTTCTGTGTCATCACTTTTCTTCTTCTGAAGCTTGTATTCAGCAACCATTTACTAATCTTTGGTTGCAGCCTGCAGGGCCCTGCAACCTCCTCGACTCTTTTTAACCAGCTCCTCAATATCCTAGCTATTGAGGATTACTTTGTGAGTACCTATACAAATTATACCATTCCTCTTAGTGCATCTTCTTGCTATCAAAGAGACATATTCTTGTTATGTTGAAATTGTATAAAAAGACTGCAATAGTCAATCTATATAATAGTTTGTAAGTAATGCAAAAAAAATTAAAATAGCAAATATCATCTAAGTAAAGTAGTGGCTCTTGAACTTACCAAAGGCAGGATATTTAATAGTTGTTGCTTTCAGTTCGCCCTCTAGTTTATTCCGAATTAACGGAGCCAAAGCTTCCTTCTCCATGCCCTCTGCAATGATCACAATTGGAAAGTCGCCTTAAATTGCAATGCTCAAATCCTATGCGACGTGAATCAACAGAAATCATACTTCCAAATTCAAAAACATTACCTGCACTAATGATGGCAACATTTGCAAGCTCGTGATCCTTATCCTGTGGTACCATGATAAATCACAAACAAACCTCTAAGTGAACACCATCGAAAATACCAAATTGTAGGAAAATTAGGTTATTATTATCAAGTAGGTTTTATAAAAAGATGTGGATAAGATCAAAACTTGAAAGTGTTAATTTATATACATACATACAAATAAGACGTTATCAAGATAAGATCATACCTACTTAAAGTAACCCAACCTGTTGGCATCTGCGTGTGTTTAACTTGAACTATATAAGATTTATAAAATAGATTTTGAAATTCAAACGAATTAGATTTTGCCATTTCTTATATGCTGAAAAGTAGTTTAGTATTGTAAAACTATCAATTTTCACCACTGTTTGGTTATATATATATACATGAGATACTTGGACATCGTTTGTAACTCCACCACACCATTAGTTTGGATAATGGTCTATAGTTTCAAAAGTTCGAGACCTGTTACATTCCATATAACATAGTTGTACAATACTAAAATAACGATAGCTTCAGATGTCTATAATGTAACAGGAAACACTATCATAAGTCACATATATGACACTATATGAACATGCCTAACAACTCCAACTTTTTCCTTCTCAATATGCAATGATTAGTAGTTACATACTTATCTTGAATAAGATCTAACTCTTAAAACAATAGAGGGCTGATCAAATTTATGTAATGTAAGAAAGTAAACATTAAAAAGAAATGCCAGTAGCCGACAACTGATTTGACCTGAATTCATTTTGACCCGTTACCCAGCCTGCAGCCTATAAGAAAATACTACATTTTAGATATTACTTTCGGATTTGAGTGACCCTTTTCTTGACAGCTGCTTGAGTGCTCCCATCAGTAACTGTTAATGTTAATGTAGAGTGTTTAGTAAGGTTTGCAGTCCCAAGCATATCATCTCGGACCCTTTCAAGTGTCAAACTGCATTATCCCTAAACACGGTTTCTACAAAAAGATGGTTTGTCATAGTTAGTAGTTCAAAGTTATAAAAAATCAGAAAGTGTTCAATATTAGTCAACATATGCGGTTGATCTCATCTAGACATTTCACTCATTTCTGCTAATTCCGTAATGATGAATATGAACAACTGGTCCTACTTGATAAAAGAAGAAAACCATAATAATTTGGAGAAAAACGGATTGTTTTGGAGAAAATAGGGAACAGAGAGATAAAGAGAAAAGTAGGGAGCGGTTTGGGTGGAATGTGAGAAGATCGAATACCTTATATATTCCAGTAACTGTTCCTCACAATTATAATAGCAATGTTATGGGCCTACACATAAAAAACCGTCACTTTACGATAACTTCTTCTTATATTTGATAATCAAGAGACACGTAGGATTTTTAGTACATAGAATACTTCCTAAGGCATGCCACCTAGGATAGTTTTAGAAAAACCTAAGTAGGGATTTATATAGTGTATAAATATAACTGGGTGTATAAAAATGCACCCAATTATTTGGTAATGATTTATTTATCTTGAAGACTCCACCTAGTTGGTTCTCTATAGCTATTGTTTATAGCAAATTTTAGTCACTTGAGCTAATTTGACTTTTTAATAATGGCAGTAGCAATATGAAGAAGAGATTAGCATCATATCCGGATATATGAACAATGAATCATACAAAATATGTAAAACATTAATAAGATAATAGAATGAAAAGTATATAGTAAATCATCACCTCGTCTGCCTAGGGAAGTATAGCAACAAACACGACACCTGTATGAACACGTCCAGATTCTTTAGTAATGGGAACTCACTGCCAAAATTAAAACCAGTTACTATATAATGTCTCATACTATTAGTCGTTTTAGTAAAGGGAACTCGCTGCCAAAATTAAAACCAATTACTACATAATGTCTCATCATACTATTAGTCGGTCAATTCACTAACAGAATGAAGAACCTGCACTTTGTGAACTCCACTCTCAAATTTAGTTTTCTGTAAACATCTGCACCGGATACTGGAGCACTTGCTTCCTGCCAACAAAATACAAATTGGTTATGCATATAAATTACTAAAATTTTATGTATCTGTCAATATAACCCTACTTTAATAAGTTTGTGACATCTACCACCTCAAACCTCCGACCTTTTTCATGGGACAATCTCCCATACCTAGTGTGATTTTAACATTAAAGGCCAGAAATTAGGATAACAATTTGAAGTATGCTCAAACCAACTCTAGTCGGTTATTGAGCTTACTTGACCCATCCATTCTGCCACCGTTAGATTTTATTCATAAGCAATTAGAATATAGAGATTTACTTGGAATAGCAGACTTCTCCATTGCCTCCCCATAGCACTGGCATATCTGTTGTTGTACACCAGGCCACATCCTCCATCAACAACTGACTGAATTGCAGAATCCAAGAAACCGCAATACTACTCCTGCTACATAGATAACATGAATAGTCATGTCTTGTGCCATAGATAGAAAAATTATAATGAAGACTAAATTGCAGAACAAACAAATTATTGTTCCTTCTACAGTTGATGATGCAATCTATAAACCCGCACATTCATCAAACACATCAATTAAAAAAAAATCTAAAAACCAACTTGAGACCGTAAGGGGCTGAATTTACTAATAACCGTCACTAATATCATCTTCATTGTTCCTCTTCCTGAATCTATAACTAACCAATCAATCAATCCACGCTTGTTTGTAGAAAGAGAAGAATTACTATATTGGAGAGATAGAGAGAGAGATAATGAACTAAGTTAATGACAACAGTTTATATATTTGTTTTGGAATAGATAACTGCTCGGTAGGGGTAACCAATCCTCACAATTGATATAGCAAATCTCTGGGCCTACACAATGAAAACCGCCATTTTACATAAAACCGTACGCATACTATTTCTTAGAAAAGACCACGTAGGATTTCACCCTATTTCTTGCAACCTAAGAGATGCCACATAGGACAAACTTAGAAAAACCATTTATATAGTGTATAGATAATTATGTATTAGTAGCAGTTAGAAATGTTGATGCAGGGAGATCGAAAGTGGAGTGTTTTAAAGTTTGATACAAAGGTGGGGTTGATTGTATATACTATGTGGACCTGGAATGCACAACATACATACACCGTTGTCTAAATTACTCTACTTGAAGATACACGTTGGTATCCTTCTCTAGTTTTAGATTGGGTTCTCACATAAAGATTTAAATTGTGGATATATTTTACGTGTGGATAATCTAATGTTAAAATAAGGTATGTTAGAGCTTGTATGATTTGCGGAATACTCATTATCAATTACAATTTTAGTGGTTAACTTTTCTTTTATATAAATGACAAAAAAAAACACTTTCAAAATACATATATATACTTTAAACAATTAACTACAATGAGTCGACCCCAAAACATGTACAAAGGAAATTTACACCGTTTAGTCTCTGTTCTTTTTTTATTTAATAATTAAGATTTTAATGCATTCAGTCAAATTTCATGTTTTTTTCTTTGACTTAAAATACAAAAATAACCTTCAGTTACTTATATTTTACTTAATAGATACACACATTATTTATACATTTAGTCACTTCATACATTCAGCACTTAATAAGTAAAAAAAAAACGGCCCTTAGTTTGATCTAAACTATGAATCTGTGAATCCTTTTACCGTCCAATAAATATTTTATTTTCCATCTTGACTATGTTGTTCCGTACTTCCTTTAAAGCCTGATTGGAAGGTAACATGGCCGACATTCTCTTTGACCCATGACATGATATGAACATACATAAGGCCATCTCCAATGGAATATACAAAATGCCCAAGCATACTTGCCAACTCAACAACACGTCAGCAAACTGTCTCGGCATACTGAACTCATTTTACCTACAACCCAACATATTGAAATCTAATTTGCCATTACCATGTCATCACCTATATTAAATTAAAAAACACTATACATACACACACAAATGATTGAAACTAAAAATAAAAAAGCTTGTGGCCCCATTTATACTTTATGCTTTCAATTTGTTGGGGGGCAAACTGATGAGACATTTTGGCCAACATTCTGAAGCCACAACCATGGCATATTGATACCACGGTATGCTTACTTTGGCATTTTGACAGGCATACTGTGGTTGGAGATGGCCTAAGGAACAACTTAATTCTCCAATTTCATAGATATTGTACAAATCCGACCCATAACATGCATATAGTTATGCAAATCAAAACATATATACCATGTTAACATGCTAATTAGTTATATGTATGTTATTCATATCATTTTACGCCAACGTCTCCAAACCTTCAATGATTCATGTTCGTACTCATCAAACTTGACGAGAATGGAGATAAACTGTTTTCCGGAGTAGCCATTGGATCATATACGATTTTCTCATCGGGTATCAACAAGTCCCATTTAAAATTGGTGACGATGTTGTGGATGAATACAAGTACCTCTAGTCATGAAAATTCTTTCCCTAGACACAACCTAGGGCCACCTCCGAATGGTACATATGTATATGGAGTCGGTCCTGCCCCTTCACACCTCGATGGATCAAATTTTTCCATATCATTAAAGTTACCTTCATCTCTATGAGTCGATGCAATACTCCAATATAACTAAAAGTGTAACACAAATACTATGTGATTAGTAGACACTATATTGACCTCGTTATAGACAATGGCTAATGATAAACTTACAACACAACTTCTCTATTTACAACAATTTCTGCTTTACAGTTCTACATTATGTAGTAACCTATTTGTACTTGTTGTAGATGACAAAAATATATTGTGTGTTTATCACTACATGTAGACAATATATATAAACAATATAAGTTTTTTACCTTCCACCCCTTGGGTATCGTATAGCCAGCATAATCGAAATCCACCAGGGACTCTCTGAAGCCTCCCATAATGGGTGGATTTAATCTCATGACTTCAGATACAACATTCCAAGAATATTTCATTTTTTTAATATCTTCCCATTTGAATTTCCCATGCTTCTTTTTTTCTTACATATCTCCAATTGCTCTGCAGGTAGAAATATGTCATTCATCATTGAAATTTTAGTCCAATAAATATAGGGAAAATCACGTGATTAGCCAAATTTCATTACGATTATAGCAAATTAGCCAAGTTTTTTTGGATTTTCACAAAATAGCCAACAAAATCGCAATAAACTGACAAAATCGCAATGAGATCTTCAAAATCGCAATGAGAACATCAAAATCGCAATAAGATTCTACACAATCGCAATGAGATTCTGAAGAATCGCAACGAGATTCTAAGAATCGCAATGCGATCCTGAGAATCGCAATGCGATCCTGAGAATCGCAATGCGATCCTGAGAATCGCAATGCGATTCTTCTGCAGAATCTTTATAAGATCTTGCAGAATCTCTATGAGATCCTGCATAATCTCTATGAGATTCTTCTGCAGAATCTTTACGAGATTATCAGAATCGCATTGCGATTCTCAGAATCTCGTTGCGATTCTACAAAATCTCATTGCGATTTTGAAGTTCTCATTGCGATTTTGTAGATCTCATTGCGATTTTGTCAGTTTATTGCGATTTTGTTGGTTATTTTGTGAAAATCCAAAAAAACTTGGCTAATTTGATATAATCGCAATGAAATTTGGCTAATCATGTGATTTTCTCATAAATATATCAGAATTATACAAGAGATTTCATTATGGTAGACATAAATTGACCATTCAACACCTTGTCACAAACACTAGGGTGTTCGCCAAGTCTCTTCATGATCAACGTGATAGAGCAAGTGGAGGTATCATTAATGAGTTTTAGGAATTACAAACAAACTTAAACTTTTAAGGGAGCATGCAACCTAAAACATGATTATGTTTTCACAATCGAACCTATAACTATGAACACAAAATAAGAACCCTAATACCCTAGTAAATAATCGAAAATTACTAAAGAAGAAAATAGGATTACATACCTTTTAGTTGTTATAGTAAACAAATTATCCTTCTGGATCTCTTGGAAGCAATCACCACAAACATCGTGCCTCTAATGGAATCACACCCAACGACTCAAAAGAGTAAAAAGATAACTAAGTGTGGATGAACTATAGAAGAGTTCTTCCAAAAGGAGAAAGAAGGAGGCGAATACTCAAGCCAAGAATGAGCAAAGAGAATGAATCCCTAAGGCCCTATTTATAGCCTTGGATATCCTCCATGGTTTTCCTATCCCACCCATGTGGGACGAATTTCCCAAGGGAAATTTTGTTCTCCTTTATCGTGAGTCTCAAGGGCAACCAAAAGGACTATGCTGCTATCAATTGTAGTTATGGCTTAGACACCTAATCCAACATTCTCCCATTTGGATAAGTCTAATAACTATTATTGCCAATATAACTTCTGTAAGTCCCAACTCAATAGATGGTACTACCTGAAGACACCTCTATGTCGATGGTGGGGTTACTTTGCAATATAAACACTGAACTGGAGACGACCAGTTGCAATGAGTGTATACCAAGTTCTTGGATAGATTACTTATTAAAGTGACAATAAGTAAAAGACAATGCAATAATAGAAATTACTTGTAAAGTAAATTGGTGAGACAATATGTATTTTTCAAGTGTAATTTATTTATTAACTTTAAATAAATTACAAGGTTGTTGCGGAACCAAGATAATACAAAGTATGTAAATATCCTAACAACCTATGAAATACAATTGATCTACACTTGGAAATTCTCTAAACAATCGAAACACTTAAAGTTGTGAAATGCTCCTTTTTGCGATTGAGAGAATATTGCACAAGTTCACCAAGAATATTGCAGGTTTGCAAAGTGTGTTTTCTTGTTGTGCAAAGACCTCTATTTATAGGCAAAGTTGACATTGGGATGTCAACTTTGGCCGTACAAATATGGTTGAGAACATTTAAGGAATAGCATTTAATTCCTTAAATTGCTGTGAAAAGTTACAGAATAAAGTAACTTTTCTCAACCTGCTTTATGTACCTTTTGTACTTTATACATAGATAAATTCTTTTATCCGTGTAATAGCACATAAAGCATAAAGGTCTTTTCCTCGTAATCAGTGTAAAGCTTTGTAAATACTTTACATTGATGTTCTCCAGTTTGTAACTGAGTAGAATGTCAACTGGGCTTCGCTGCCATTGTCATTCTCTATCTTCCACTTGTTGTCTTCGACTTCAACTGGAATGATTCTTCATCTGGTCAGATCTCAACTGGAGGAAGTCTTCAGTTGTGTTAACTGTACGTTGCAACTGGACTTCAATATATTTCTGGATAAATCTTCGTAGTCTCCAGATGCAACTGGAGACTGGCCAGTTACAGTAAAACTGGTCCTAACAAATTCCCCCTATTTGTCCTGAAATATTGCCAAGTCTTTTTCAGTTCTTGTATCTATACAAGTATGAACTGGAAGGACTTGTTCGATTAAATCTATCTGAGTTTTCCAAGGCATTTTTATAGATCAATAAATGCCTTGGGTTTTTCTTTTGAGTTTGTTAGATTTAATCTATTATCTACCTTGTGGTTACAAACTGGTAACTTCATTTATACAAGGAAATGAAATTTACATAAGTTACAGAATGTAAATAAAATTACAAGTAGATAAACTGGAAAGAAAACTTAATCAGATGGCCCTTTGCCAGTTCTCCTTCTCTTTGACACTGAAGAGATAGGACGAGAGTCTTCAGGATCAATGTTCAACTTCAGCTCCAGATTCTCTTTATGTTGAATCTTGCCCTTCAAGAAATTGACCCATGCTTTCTCAAACCTATTCTTTTGTGCCTTTGCTTCCAAAAAGTTCACCATCTCTACCCATTCAGAGAACCCATATTGCATCACACCAGGATTATCAGTTTTAACTAGTGGCCCTCTAGTATAACTGACTTCAACATGAAAGAACTTGGTGCCTGGCTTGATTGTTACAAAAACACCATTAATTGCCCCACTGTGCTTTCTGGTTGCCATGATCTGGGAATAATAGTTTCTGGCTTCAGATTCATTTGAGATTTTAATAGTCCCAGCTCCAGCAGCCTGCACAGCAACCTTGATGTCATCATTTGAGACTTCACCAGTTGGTTCAAGGAAGGTTCTCAGATCAGCATCTCTGTGAAGTGGTTTTCTTGGTTGAGGTTCCTTCTTGGTGGATTCAAGACCCTTTTCACAACCTTCTTGACATTTTCAATTCTTTTAAGTATCCCACTGGCCCGATTCTCTTTAGCCTTCTCCACTTATATGTTCAGATTTCTGGCATCATACTCAGCTTCATCATCAGGATAGTGTCTGTCCAGTTCAATATCAAGCATTTCTTTTAACATGTCCACTATCCTTGCATCATTCTTGACTTTGGCATATTCCTCCTTAGAGATTCCCAAAAGGTGAGCATCACTTATATCAAGCAATTTTATCTTAGCAAGATGTTCTCTGGCTTCAGCTAGGTTTGCTTGTTTCATTTTCTTTCTTTCTTTGATTTGATCTCCAAGTCTTGCCAATCGTTTGCTATCACTTTCTGAGACTGGAGGAAGCAAATCAACATTGCCAGTTTCTAACATTGGTACATCAGTGGCCGGCTGGGCAGATTCATCAGTTGCTTTCCCTTTGCCCTTATCAACATTCCCCCTATCAATCACATCTTCATACTCTTCAACCCTTTGCTCACCAGTTTCAGTACTGGCAGCCACTACCATTTCTCTACCAGTTTGACTTCCAGATGGAGTACTTTCAGTTGCAATTGGTGCAAGGACTGCACGTCTTTCCCCCTTGGCAGCATCTAGACCTGCCCTTATGACTTCCCATTCAGAATGGTTAGATGGCAACCGGTCAAGAGGCTGCCATGATTGCAGGTCCTTGCATTCTTTAAAAATTGTGCACATCATCCTGAAAGACCTCCACAGATGGTTGGTCTCTTTAGACTGGGTCAGAACATTTGTTGATACTTGTTGCTGACCAGTCTTCAGTTCATCCAAGGTCTTAGAGTCTTCATCAAGACCAGAAACCACCTTTTCCTTTACCTCTTCATCCTTTCGCTTTAAATTCTCTACTTCAGTTGTCAACTTGTGAATAGACTAAGTGTGATTCGATACCTGGGTGTTTAAAGTGTCTATGTTGCCCCTCAACTGGTTGATCTCATTGAGTGAGTGGGGCCAGATCAACCTGAGGAGTGGCCAGCTTGGTGATCTCAGCTATCACCTTTTTCAATTAGTTGTGTTTCTCTTGCACCCAACATATCATCAATCTTCTGACCAACTGAAGTCATCAACTACTGCCCAAGCTCAGTCACATTTAAGCCAGGTTTTTCAACTAACTCTTTAACCTGCTTTTCAATCTCCTTCAAATCAACCTCTGATTGTCTAACAGTGTTACCCAACAAGTTGGAGATTGAAGTAGTGACTTTGGTCTGAGTAAGGTCGAAGGCTTCCTTTAGAGAAGTGGCCAGATTGTTATAGCCTTCGACCAGCTCATTGAGCTTCTTGAATACCAGATCCTCATTTTCAGCAAACTTGTTTATCCCCAGATCAACAACCTTAGAATTTGTGGTGGTGTCCTTGTTGTATCTGAGAGGGACTTGGTATTTTTATCAATTGCCTTTTGAACATCCTCCACCCGTTGAATAAGGTTTTGGATTTCGGCTTGGAAGGAGGCAAATTGAGTGTCCAGTGACGGAGGAGAACGTGTCCACTGGACCAGCAGCAGCTACCACTGGAGTAACTGGAGGAGGCAAATTAAGAGAAACCTCCAAGTTGACATCGCAGCAGTTGAGGGAATAATAACAGGAGTGGTGGAAGAAGGAAGGACAGGAAATTCAAATTGTTGGACATGCTAAGAATGCTCAGGTGTGTCCAACGGCGGCGGTGGTGGTGGCATTTCTCGAAGGAGTGAGAACTGCCCAGATGGTGATGGTGCCATACGTCTGTTTCCAGATATATAGCTATAAGGGAAATGGATTTGTAGTAAGCTCATTTTCTTGAGATGGTAAAATTGAAATTGAAGCTTCTGGAGGCGAGACATGAGATGAAGGGTTTTGATCTTGTACAGAAGACTCAAAAATCTCAATGTCTGAAGCGGTACCTTCAGAATCCGAAGATTCAATAAGGATTTCCTCGTCATTAACACTCATGTCCAGATCCATGAATGTAACTGAGGGCTGACCAGATTGGTCAGTCTCCAGATGACCTTCTCCAGTTTCCTGGAAGGTTGCATCTGTTGAAGATTCAGTTACCAGGGTAACTTCACCAGGGATAGAGGTCACTGGGGTTGCCTCAGTTATAATTGCTCTATCCACAATCATAACATCATCAGCCGTAGAGTTTGGAACCTCAGTCTCCAGATGACCTTCTCCAGTTTCCTGGAAGGTTGCATCTGTTGAAGATTCAGTTACCAGGGTAACTTCACCAGGGATAGAGGTCACTGGGGTTGCCTCAGTTATAATTGCTCTATCCACAATCATAACATCATCAGCCGTAGAGTTTGGAACCTCAGTCTCCAGCTGTGACTGGCCAGAGATGTCGTCAGTTCGTGCAAGAGAAGTGTCAGAAGATAGGCCGTGGACACTTAGTGCAGACTCTAACTCTATTCTGGGTTGGGGTAGCCCAGTATCATCTTCACCACCCTCTCCTACAGAAATTGTGAGGGTGGCTGCTTGCGGTTGTCCCATTTGACTTTCTCCAGGTTCCTGTTGGGAGGAACCTGGAGGGCTGGCTTGGTTTCTACTGTCAGTGGCAAGTGCTGACTGAGTCCTAGGGCGACGTGTTCTTTTTGCCTTTGGAACACCTGAAGGACCTGTTGGGAGGTCTCCATGGTAGATGGTTAAAGGGATAGACACGCTGGAGCTGGAGGGGTTAGACTGTTGCCTAGGTTCGACAATGGTCACAATTCCAGCAGACAAACTGGTGGGTCCCTCATTGTTTTGAGGTCCGCCCAGTTGTCTTTCCGACTCACCTTGGATTGGTGCATCGGTTTTAGAGAATGCCAGCAACATTCTCTGAGGGATCTCAACCTCCCCATCGACAGATGTTAGGGAGTCAAGATTCCTCAGCAACTCTGGGACAGTATACAGTGATTGAGTATTATGATATTCTTCACTGCCCAGAAGTTGGAGAAAACAGAGTGACAAATACCTGGAGAAGGGGATGCATAATCCCCTGGAGCCCTTCAGTTTAATCACCAGGCTTCTGAATAAAATATCAGCAAAGTCCACTCTGAGTCCATTCCACAAACAGTAAGCCATCTCTGCTTGTGTGGAGTTGATCTGGTCCAATCCACCAGAACTCCCACCCATGCTTTTAACTAGGTGAATGAAGAAGTACCTCCAGGATGGTGAGAGGCCCTTCATAGTCATAGCACCTTTGATTTTTAATACCCCATTTTCCAAACACTCCTTGTTTCCCATATCAAGGAGTACCTGGCGAAAATTTATGTTTTGGGATATCACAACTGGAGACTCACCCTCTCTCCAGTAGTTGAGGTGCAGAGCATCCCTCAACGTTTCTGCAGTAATGGTACACTCGACTGATCCATCTTTAAGGGTGAAGGAGATAGATGAACAGTCTTCGGAGAGTTCTACTGTGTACCAAAACTCACACAAGTACTCATGGTACATCTTGCGTGGGTTGAGGGAAAAAGACTCGCCGAGGGCAGAATCACGAAGAAATGCTTGGATTCTCCCTATTATTGTATCGGCGGCTTGAGTCCCTCTCAAACTGGCCATGGGATTGTTTGGATTTAATTTTATTGATGCGGAATTTGAAGGGGCACCACTGGCTCGTTTGACATTGTTTGATGGATTATAAGGGACTGTAAGCAGATTTACATCCCTACTTCTTGATTTAGGTGCCATTTTTGAAAGATTTGAATATGAAACTGAAAATTTGGGAATTAGGGTTTTGATTTATGAAGCAGAGAGAGGAATGAAGAGTTTGATGATGATTGGAAGTAAATGAAAGAATGTAAAAGAAAGTAAATGTGATCGGAGTAAATAAGGGGTATTTATAAGGAAAATTATGATCCCAATGAAATACCAAGAATTATTTTATTATCAAAACTCAATTTTGTAGATATTTTTTACAAAGGTTAATTTGAATTTTGATCTAACAATTTAATTTATCCGTGTCAGCATTAAATGCTACGACGACTTAACTTACCCACGCGCCCACTAACTTTCATATTCCCAATAAAAACAGTTGTCTTTTACAAAAATGACTTTAAACACGTCATATGACGATATTGAGTG
This sequence comes from Erigeron breviscapus, assembly GCA_034093135.1. NCBI lineage: Eukaryota > Viridiplantae > Streptophyta > Magnoliopsida > Asterales > Asteraceae > Erigeron > Erigeron breviscapus. The sequence goes on along the minus strand of CM067169.1, from coordinate 37,676,107 downwards.
GGTTAAAACACTCGAGTACCATCACGTGTCACAAATATTGACCAAGTATTTTCCAACGTTATGAAAATCTGGTTGACCACCAGTTTTAAGACAAGACTGAACATGTACACTGGAGGATTAGTCCAGTGCCAGTTTTCAACTGGAGAGTTCTCCAGTTGCCATTTTCAAACACTCCTTGTTTCCCATATCAAGGAGTACCTGGCGAAAATTTATGTTTTGGGATATCACAACTGGAGACTCACCCTGTCTCCAGTAGTTGAGGTGCAGAGCATCCCTCAACGTTTCTGCAGTAATGGTACACTCGACTGATCCATCTTTAAGGGTGAAGGAGATAGATGAACAGTCTTCGGAGAGTTCTACTGTGTACCAAAACTCACACAAGTACTCATGGTACATCTTGCGTGGGTTGAGGGAAAAAGACTCGCCGAGGGCAGAATCACGAAGAAATGCTTGGATTCTCCCTATTATTGTATCGGCGGCTTGAGTCCCTCTCAAACTGGCCATGGGATTGTTTGGATTTAATTTTATTGATGCGGAATTTGAAGGGGCACCACTGGCTCGTTTGACATTGTTTGATGGATTATAAGGGACTGTAAGCAGATTTACATCCCTACTTCTTGATTTAGGTGCCATTTTTGAAAGATTTGAATATGAAACTGAAAATTTGGGAATTAGGGTTTTGATTTATGAAGCAGAGAGAGGAATGAAGAGTTTGATGATGATTGGAAGTAAATGAAAGAATGTAAAAGAAAGTAAATGTGATCGGAGTAAATAAGGGGTATTTATAAGGAAAATTATGATCCCAATGAAATACCAAGAATTATTTTATTATCAAAACTCAATTTTGTAGATATTTTTTACAAAGGTTAATTTGAATTTTGATCTAACAATTTAATTTATCCGTGTCAGCATTAAATGCTACGACGACTTAACTTACCCACGCGCCCACTAACTTTCATATTCCCAATAAAAACAGTTGTCTTTTACAAAAATGACTTTAAACACGTCATATGACGATATTGAGTGGGTTAAAACACTCGAGTACCATCACGTGTCACAAATATTGACCAAGTATTTTCCAACGTTATGAAAATCTGGTTGACCACCAGTTTTAAGACAAGACTGAACATGTACACTGGAGGATTAGTCCAGTGCCAGTTTTCAACTGGAGAGTTCTCCAGTTGCCATTTTCAAACAAAAAGAATTTTGTTAAGAAAATTTATTTTGAGTCTTTCCCCCAAAAATGATGATCCAGAAATCGATTAGTGACAGGATAGTATCACAAAGGCGTTTGATAGCCTGGCGAGCAAAGATTATCTGGACCTCCTCAACTGAAGAACTTCATCAGTGTCACTGACGCGTTCATAACAAAAATCTCCAGTTTTAAGGATTTAACATTCCCAGTTCGCTGATGAGATGTTTAAAAGTTTTCTCATCAAGAGGTTTTGTAAAAACATCAGCGAGCTGTTTGTCAGTGGGGATGAAATGTATTTCAATGTCTCCTTTCATAACATGATCACGAATGAAATGATACCTGATGTCAATATGCTTTGTCTTAGAGTGCATCACTGGGTTGTGAGATATAGCAATTGCACTGGTGTTGTTCACAAAAGATTGGGGTCCTTGTATACTTTTGACCATAATCTAGTAACTGGTTCTTGATCCAGAGAATCTGGGCATAACAACTGGCCGCAGAAATGTACTCTGCCTCAGCAGTGGACATAGAGACTGACGTCTGCTTCTTGCTGGTCCAACTTACCAGTTTTCCTCCAAGGAAATGACAACCACCAGTTGTTGATTTTCTATCTATCTTGCAACCTACATGATCTGAATCTGAATAACCCATTAGATCTAACCCTGAGCCTTTGGGGTACCAAAGACCAAGGCTAGGACACCCTTTCAGGTATCTGAAGATGCGCTTAACAGCATGCAAATGTGATTCTTTTGGGTTAGCCTGAAGTCTGGCACATAGACAAGTTGCAAACATTATATCTGGTCGACTGGCAGTTAAGTACATCAGTGAACCAACCATACCACGATATTCAGTGATATTCACTTGTTTCCAGTTGCCATTTTCAAACAAAAAGAATTTTGTTAAGAAAATTTATTTTGAGTCTTTCCCCCTAAAATGATGATCCAGAAATCGATTAGTGACAGGATAGTATCACAAAGGCGTTCGATAGCCTGGCGAGCAAAGATTATCTGGACCTCCTCAACTGAAGAACTTCATCAGTGTCACTGACGCGTTCATAACAAAAATCTCCAGTTTTAAGGATTTAACATTCCCAGTTCGCTGATGAGATGTTTAAAAGTTTTCTCATCAAGAGGTTTTGTAAAAACATCAGCGAGCTGTTTGTCAGTGGGGATGAAATGTATTTCAATGTCTCCTTTCATAACATGATCACGAATGAAATGATACCTGATGTCAATATGCTTTGTCTTAGAGTGCATCACTGGGTTGTGAGATATAGCAATTGCACTGGTGTTTTCACAAAAGATTGGGGTCCTTGTATACTTTTGACCATAATCTAGTAACTGGTTCTTGATCCAGAGAATCTGGGCATAACAACTGGCCGCAGAAATGTACTCTGCCTCAGCAGTGGACATAGAGACTGACGTCTGCTTCTTGCTGGTCCAACTTACCAGTTTTCCTCCAAGGAAATGACAACCACCAGTTGTTGATTTTCTATCTATCTTGCAACCTACATGATCTGAATCTGAATAACCCATTAGATCTAACCCTGAGCCTTTGGGGTACCAAAGACCAAGGCTAGGACACCCTTTCAGGTATCTGAAGATGCGCTTAACAGCATGCAAATGTGATTCTTTTGGGTTAGCCTGAAGTCTGGCACATAGACAAGTTGCAAACATTATATCTGGTCGACTGGCAGTTAAGTACATCAGTGAACCAACCATACCACGATATTCAGTGATATTCACTTGTTTGCCAGTTGGGTCAGAGTCCAAATTCAAAGGTGCTGCAATAGGTGTGTTTTTCGATGGGATTGAATCATATTTGTATTTTCTTAACAAATCTCTGACATATTTTTCTTGGTTTATAAAAATTCCATTTTCAGTTTGCTTAATCTGAAGACCCAAGAAAAATGTTAATTCTCACATTAAACTCATTTCATACTCAGATGACATGATTTTAGAAAACCTTTTACACATTGCATCATCAGTTGAACCAAATATAATGTCATCAACATAAATTTGTACCAATAAGATATTACATTTTTCTTTCAAGATAAATAAGGTATTATCTATTGCACCTCTTTGAAAGCCATTTTTTAGAAGATGTTTAGTTAAAGTATCATACCAGGCTCTTGGGGCTTGTCTAAGACCATACAAAGCTTTGTTCAGTCTATACACCCAGTGAGGATGCTTCTCATTGATGAAGCCTGGAGTCTGCTTAACATACACTTCTTCTTCCAATGTTCCATTAAGGAATGCACTTTTGACATCCATCTGGAAGACTTTGAACTGCAGATGGGCTGCATAAGCCAGAAATATTCTGATGGCTTCAAGTCTTGCAACTGGAGCAAAAGTTTCATCAAAATCAACGCCCTCTGCCTAACAATAACCCTGGGCAACTAATCTGGCTTTGTTTCTTACAACATTGCCATCTTCATCCATCTTGTTTCGGTAGACCCATCTTGTACCAATGGGTTCTTTCTTTAACCCTGGTGGACAAGAAACAAGTTCCCACACATTATTCCTTTCAAACTGGATGAGCTCTTCTTACATAGCTTCCACCCAGCTTGGGTCTGCCATAGCCTCGTCAATCTTCTTCGGTTCAATCAGTGATAAGAAGGTGACGTTTAAGCATTGCTCACTGGTGGCTCTTCTAGTCTGAACCCCACTACTTGGATCTCCAACAATCTGTTCAATTGGATGTGCTCGAGTCCATTTAGTGTACTGACTAGGCTGGTGCAAAACAATATCAGTGCAAGTCACCTGGCGATCCTCTTCAGTTGCAGCAGCTTCTAGAGGAGGATCAGCCCAAACTACTTCTATGTCCTCATCAGAGTCAATGAGGTCACGATTTGCATCATGAAATTCTTCATTAAAAGGCATTTCTTGAAGAACTGGAGAAGTTGGAGTTTGAACTGGTGCTGATATTGGAGTGGCACGTACATCAGATCCAATCACCAGTTTCTGTGGTAAGTTGAAACTGATGGAGGGATAAAATGAAGTGTCACTAGTGGTGCTCTTCTTCTTAACTGGTTCCAATTGAGTGTAACTGGAAACATCTTCTGGTGAAACAACTGACTAATGAACTTAGTCAGTTTCACCAAAATTTATTGGAACGACTGGAGAAATATCAAGGGTTGGTCTCTTGTTAATTGCATCACTTGACTCGTCAAATGTGACATGAATTGTCTTGTGAACCTTTTGGAGTCTATAATTATAAACTCTAAAGGCCTTTCGAATATCTGAATAGCCTAAAAATACACCTTCATCAGCTTTGCATCAAACTTTCCAAGCTGACTGGAATCATTTAAAATGTAAACTGGACAACCAAATACATGAAAATATCCAATATTTGGTTTTCGATTCCTGAGTACTTCATAGGCAGTCTTCTTATGTCTCTTGATGTAGACTGACCGGTTTTGGGTGTGACAAGCAGTTGCAACTGCTTCAGCCCAGAAACTGGTGGGAAGACCTGATTCAGATAGCATGCTTCTGGCCGCTTCTATCAGTGTGCGATTCTTTCTTTCCACGACTCCATTCTGCTCTGGAGAGTGTGCTGATGAGAAGTTTTGAGAGATGCAGTGTCATTGCAAAATGTTTCAAGTACCTTATTTTGAAATTCAGTACCATTATCACTTCGCAACTGACAGACTTTTCGAGTGTACTTTAGTTCAATTCTTTTGATGAGAGAGATGATTTCAGAAGGTGCATCACTTTTGGATCTGAGGAATACCACCCAACAATATCTGGTGAATTCATCGACCACAACTAGAGTGTACTTCTTTCCAGCTCTAGTTTGAACATTCACTGGACCAAAGAGATCCATATGAAGCATGTGAAGAGGTTCAGTGATGCTAAAGTTTTGCCTTGTTTTGAAACTGGCCCTTTTCTACTTGCCCATCTCACACCCTAGACATGGTTTTTCTTTATTGAAAGAAATATGAGGTATCCCATCTACCAGTTGTTTGCGAGACAACTTGTTAATATTTTTGAAATTAAGATGGGATAATCTTTTATGCCACAGCCAGTTGGTGTCCTCATCAGCCTTGGTATAGAAGCACTGCTCTTTTGGAGCTGGTTCCATATCCATGACGTACACATTTCCTTTTCTTGGTGCAACCATTACCACTTTCCAATCCTTGTTAAATATGGTGCCTTGAGCAATATCGAACAAAACTCTATAGCCATCATCACAAAGTTGGCTAACACTGATCAGGTTGTATTTCAAACCATTCACAAATGCAACTCTTTTGAATTCGACCTGTCCGTTATTGAGCACACCGTATCCTTCAGTCTTTCCATTTTGATCATTACCAAACGTCACTGCCGGTCCATCTTGGACAGTGAACTATTCAAGCAGGGGCTTACATCCGGTCATAGTCCGACCAGCTGCGTTGTCCAGATACCAGGTGTTCTTCTTTCGATCGCCCTGCACACCCACAAAAATCATTAGTTATTTTTGTGAACCCATCTTTTCTTGATGGGTTCACTGGACTTCACTACAGAAGTCTCAGCTGATTGTTGTGGTGTTAAACTGAAGACTGCATCTGGATCTTTTTCACCAGCTCCAGGTGCAGGAGTAAAAACGATTGGTATTTGATACTTGCTTCCCCTTTTTCTTATCAGATTTTGTTCCAGATGGAACATTCTTTTGTTTTGGTTTTGAGGGGGGTTTAATATTTTGTTTTTTAACTGGAGGTGATGAACCTCCTTCCAGATTTTTAATCCTGGCAGTACAACTCTGAACCTGTCTAGACAAAAGTTGGAGTTGACTTTCCAGTTTAGACAAAATATTATTTTCATCAGGCTGCTGAACCTTGGACCTTGGTTCAGCTGGAGTTTTGGTCTTTTGAGTCTTGGGCTCCTTAGACTTCTGAGGTAAAGGCTTGTTACCAGATGCCTTTTTAACTGGAGCACTAGCCTGATTGGCTCCAGGTTTAACCTCAATGGGGGTGGTCTCAATGGGTTCAGTTTTGATAATCTCAGGTTGATCATATGGAGTTTCAACCCTGAGAGCTGGAGGCAATGCATGAAGATCTGGTATGAGAGCTGCCATTTCAAGATCTCCAGATTTCCATGCATTTTTCTGGGCATCAATAGTTCTAGAAAATGCATCATAATTCTTTCCATATGCTTTTACCCACGACTTGATAATCATTTGTTCTTTTTCAAGATCAGATTTTAATTTTTGATTTTCAAGTTCAAAAGCCTTAATTTTCAAAACTGACTCCTTGAGAGCCTACTGGACACTTTGTAAATCATTCAATTGTGGTTTAACATTGTTCAGTTCAGTTAAGATAGTATCCAGATATCTTTCACTGTCTGCTCTAACAGTTTCCACAAAAACTAAATCACCACTTAATGATTCAGCAAGGTCCAGTTTTAGTTCTGGATCAACCTGGTTGTCATAATCACATACCTTTTTCAAAATGATGTCCACCCATATTCCAGTGATGACATCTTCTTTTGCCACATGTTGCTGTTGATCTTCCAAGGCCATGAAACACATGTCCCTTTCCTCTTCATCATCAGCTGATGAGTCATCAGAGTATTTCCATTTTCCTTCAGTATTTGCCATCATGCATTTGTTCTTTTCATTATCTCTTTCAAATGACAAGAGGGCAATCTGGACCTTAAGCTTTTTGTATTTTGCTTTGTAGCTATCATCAGGCCTACTAAAATTAGGGACAGGGGGACCAGTTTGGTTGTTCATCTGACTAGATCTGCATTCCTTCATAAAGTGACCTTTCTTACCGCACATATAGCAGGTAAGATTGGCTTTATCCAGAGAGTTGGAGCTGGAAGCATTGTTTGGGCCATTAAATCTTTTAGATTTATGCTTAAACCTATTGAAGGTTTTAGCAATAATGGCTACCAGATCATCATCGTCAGTTTCATCACAACCATCACTGATTTCAGTGGTCAGGCCAGAGTTCAAGAAACTGTTTAACATCTCATTCATTGAGTGTGACTGGACACTCTCTGTAGACATTAAAGCAGCACAAGGTCGCTCAGTTATGATAGCAACCTTGGGACTCTGGGCATGGTTCATGGCATCCTGCTCAGCCACCAGTCTTGTTGCATTATTATCTTCAGTGAATCTGAAGGCTCCATAGAGCGATGCAAGAGTGTGACTGTGCAGGGTTTTACCTTGTCTTAAGACAAGAACCATATTTTCCCATTTGGAAGGAAGAATATCACAAAACTTCTCAAGAAGAATATCCTTATCCTTCTCAACACCCAAGCCTCTCAACTGATTAATGGGGCTAGAAAACCTGGTGTAAGTACCAGTTAGACTTTCATTGGGAAGAGCAAAGAAGGATTCATACTTCTTGTTCAGGGCAACCTTTCTGGTGACAATAGTGTCATCACCTCCTTCAAACTGAATGACTAATTCATCCCACATTGCCTTGGCACTGGGGAACAACACAAGTGTTGGAATTAAGTCTTCAGGGACAGCTCCAAGGATCATGTTCTTGAGTCTGGTGTCCAGATCTACAAGTCTACGATCCTCATCAGACCAGTGGTCTTCGAGCTTTTCTCTGGAACCTCTTCTTCCAGTAGGATCTAGAAGAGGACTTACCCCAAGAGACATGGGTATATAAGGTCCATCCTTAAGGATTTTCAGCATATACCTCTCTATCCCACCAAAATGCAAGAGCATTCTGGCCTTCCATGTACCAAAGGTCTCACTGTTTCCATCAAATTTGGGAACAGGAGTGTTAGAATAATGTACATGAACATGGTTAGGGGCATTAGGAGGAGGAGGGTTTGTATTAACATTTTGAACAGGTGGTGTATTAACATTAAGAGGGTTTTCACCTTGACCAGAACCATCCCCACCTTCAGTAGTAGTCATCTAAGCAGATCTAGGCAAGTATATTAGCCTTCTGCTTTGATACCACTTGTAAGTCCCAACTCAATAGATGGTACTACCTGAAGACACCTCTATGTCGATGGTGGGGTTACTTTGCAATATAAACACTGAACTGGAGACGACCAGTTGCAATGAGTGTATACCAAGTTCTTGGATATATTACTTATTAAAGTGACAATAAGTAAAAGACAATGCAATAATAGAAAGTACTTGTAAAGTAAATTGGTGAGACAATATGTATTTTTCAAGTGTAATTTATTTATTAACTTTAAATAAATTACAAGGTTGTTGCGGAACCAAGATAATACAAAGTATGTAAATATCCTAACAACCTATGAAATACAATTGATCTACACTTGGAAATTCTCTAAACAATCGAAACACTTAAAGTTGTGAAATGCTCCTTTTTGCGATTGAGAGAATATTGCACAAGTTCACCAAGAATATTGCAGGTTTGCAAAGTGTGTTTTCTTGTTGTGCAAAGACCTCTATTTATAGGCAAAGTTGACATTGGGATGTCAACTTTGGTCGTACAAATATGGTTGAGAACATTTAAGGAATAGCATTTAATTCCTTAAATTGCTGTGAAAAGTTACAGAATAAAGTAACTTTTCTCAACCTGCTTTATGTACCTTTTGTACTTTATACATAGATAAATCCTTTTATCCGTGTAATAACACATAAAGCATAAAGGTCTTTTCCTCGTAATCAGTGTAAAGCTTTGTAAGTACTTTACACTGATGTTCTCCAGTTTGTAACTGAGTAGAATGTCAAATGGGCTTCGCTGCCATTGTCATTCTCTATCTTCCACTTGTTGTCTTCGACTTCAACTGGAATGATTCTTCATCTGGTCAAATCTCAACTGGAGGAAGTCTTCAGTTATGTTAACTGTACGTTGCAACTGGACTTCAATATATTTCTGGACAAATCTTCGTAGTCTCCAGATGCAACTGGAGACTGGCCAGTTACAGTAAAACTGGTCCTAACAAATTCCCCCTATTTGTCCTGAAATTCATTCATAAACAAATAAGAACCCTTAGATGAATTTTATTTTTGATTTAGAACCATTAGATCAAATTTAATTATTTCATCTTTAATAAATGACAATATTAATACTTATACTTTATATAATTAGACAAAATACCCCTTTAAATTATAAACCGTAAATAAATATTATAATAATAAAGTGTTAATAATTGTTAGACAAAAAGCCTAATTTAATTATGATAATATATGTTCGGCTAAAACTTCCATTACAAGATGGAAATAACATAAAATGATTATTATATATGGATCTACTTTAATTATAATAATAAATTATTTTTATATTATTTAGTGTTTTTTTTAATAACGATTTAGGAATCATAATTATATTTATATTTGGATATACTACATTTATATTATAGAAAACTTTTAGATTTTCTTAGGAATGTACTAAAATTTAATATACCTTGCCACTTTTACTTTATATATTAGGACAAATTAATAACACATAAATATTTTAATAATTAATACCAACATATCGATCCGTCTATACAGAGATTTCTAAAACAAATACATAAACTCCAAAACTTACATATATATTTAATTTAATTAATCTAATACACTACATGTAATGTAATTATATCTTACTATAATCATTTTGTGCGGTCATGACGGTATGCTATCAAACAATGTGGTGCTGATCAATCATATATTTAATTTTTTATAAATACTATAATAATTATATAAATGGATAAGTGAGAAAAAACGATGTGTTATCCTATCGCTATAAATATAACACGTATATATAAGTCCTTAAATATCTTAATGAAATATTTGACTATCTATGAATGTTCTACCGATCTACGAATCTACCAATATATAAAAAAAGGTTTTAAAATATTTTTTGATTGAACTAGAATAAGTAGATGAATTTCAAATATCGAATTACACTTTTTGGATTAGATTAATGATGTTATAAATTAAGATAAAACCAATGGGGTTGGTGGCCAATGATAAAATTTTGACCTTGAGAGGATCCATCTGTGTTCGAGGTCCTAAATTCATTCATAAACAAATAAGAACCCTTAGATGAATTTTATTTTTGATTTAGAACCATTAGATCAAATTTAATTATTTCATCTTTAATAAATGACAATATTAATACTTATACTTTATATAATTAGACAAAATACCCCTTTAAATTATATATATTATATAATATTAAATATAATTTAGATTATATTTATATTTATATTTGGATATACTATATTTATATTTGGAATCTATATTTATATTTATATTTATATTTGGATATACTATATTTATATTTGGATATACTATATTTATATTTATATTATATTTATATTTATAACATATTTATATAATTGGTATATATATTTATTTTATAATATATTTATATTTAAGAATCATTTATATTTATATTTATATTTGGATATACTATATTTATATTATATTTATATTATATTATTTAGTGTTTTTTTTAAATAATGATTTAGGAATCATAATTATATTTATATTTATATTTATATTTATATTTATATTTATATTTGGAATACATTTTATATTTATATTTATATTTATATTTGGATATACATATTTATATTATATTTATATTTATATTTATATTTGGATATACTATATTTATATTATATTTATATTATATTATTTAGTGTTTTTTTTAAATAATGATTTAGGAATCATAATTATATTTATATTTATATTTGGATATACTATATTTATATTATATTTGGATATACTACATTTATATTTATATTATAGAATTTTAGATTTTCTTAAAATGTACTAAAATTTAATATACCTTGCCACTTTTACTTTATATATTAGGACAAATTAATAACACATAAATATTTTAATAATTAATACCAACATATCGATCCGTCTATACAGAGATTTCTAAAACAAATACATAAACTCCAAAACTTACATATATATTTAATTTAATTAATCTAATACACTACATGTAATGTAATTATATCTTACTATAATCATTTTGTGCGGTCATGACGGTATGCTATCAAACAATGTGGTGCTGATCAATCATATATTTAATTTTTTATAAATACTATAATAATTATATAAATGGATAAGTGAGAAAAAACGATGTGTTATCCTATCGCTATAAATATAACACGTATATATAAGTCCTTAAATATCTTAATGAAATATTTGACTATCTATGAATGTTCTACCGATCTACGAATCTACCAATATATAAAAAAAGGTTTTAAAATATTTTTTGATTGAACTAGAATAAGTAGATGAATTTCAAATATCGAATTACACTTTTTGGATTAGATTAATGATGTTATAAATTAAGATAAAACCAATGGGGTTGGTGGCCAATGATAAAATTTTGACCTTGAGAGGATCCATCTGGGTTCGAGTCTCACTCCTTACATTTGTAAGGGATGATTAATGGGGAGTTTTTCGAAAATCCTAAGTTCCATTTCTGATATTTATGTAATTTAAAAGTAGGAGTAATGTATTATGTCATTCTAAAAAAAAGACACAAAAAAATACATACTGTAGTTTAAAGTTAGTAATGTAACATTACTTTGAATTATATGTTGCTTTATTAGATGGATACATACGATAGTTTAAAGTTAGTAATTTAATATTTGATTTTGTGTAAAAAAAGAGATTATATGTTTTTTTGAGAATTTTATTGTTACACTAAATAAAAATGTTTCATCAATATTTAATTTTACATCGTCATTATAGAAAGATATAAAAAATATATCTGCCGAACCATTTACGATAAAAATTATTTTTTAATAACAATATTATCTTTTTTCAGCAGACATCATCATTATACAAACATATAACATACATATCTTACTAACCGTTTTTAATATAAAATATTTTTTTGAATAATAAATTAATAATGCTATTATATTTCAACATACCAAATAGTTATATAACTGCTTATAAATATGTCGACCTCGAAGGCTCGAACACGTGACTTACGGTTTCATGTTAATTTCTAAAACCATCCAAGCACATGTAGGTCGGCTATTATATTTCAACATGTCTAATCTATAACTACTAATTATAGTATTATGAAATTTTATCACGTTTATCTCGCGTATTACGCGAGAAAATAATCTAGTATAATAATATACAAACATGACAGTCTAATATTCCGTAGTTATTACTTATTAAATAAACATTTGCTATAAATATTGTTGAAAATTGTTTGCATCCAACGCACCGTATAATCGTATATGAATTATGCTGGTAGTTTTTTAAAGCTAAATTTGAGTTTTTTCCCAAACTAGTGCAGTAGGTGAATTTATTTACAAACTAGTATAGTTTTAAAAATATTTACCAAATTAGTATAATATCTAAAATCATCCATTGTTAAGCTACTTTCTTATGTTCCATTTCTTTCAACAAAATTTGATTTCCGTTCATAATTCTTTCAATTGCAACAAATGATTTCCGTTCATAAAATAATGAAAACAAATATGGGAACCAAATCGAAATAGATTGAAAGTGGCAATACTCTTTCTGCAAGACTATCAGAAGCTTGATCCCTTCTTGCTATGACATGAATATAGTCCTTGTTGGAATAAACATGATTCGTATTGTAAATATAATGAAAATATGATAATAGTAATACCTGACAAACCTGTGGAACCTGTAAGATGATTAAGCATACTTGCCAGTTATGTCGGGTTCCCAAAACAAGATGATTGTTATTAGATGGGTATGAGTATGGGAGAGAAAAAACACACACACAAAGAGGGTGGAAGATTAGATCTTAAAATGTTGTACATGGCTCTCTATTTATAGAGAGAGCATTTACAACTTTAGCCCTTGGTGTTTAGTATGTGCAGTTTAAGTCCCCGTAGTTACAATCATCTAATGGGAAACCCTATAGTATGTCTTTAATAGTAAATACGCCCATCGTATAATTACTAGACATAGGGATTTCAGTTATCGTCAATTATCATATCACGAATGATAAACGATCAGTGACGGTCACAAGTAATGTGGTTCCAACATTCTCCCACTTGACCAAGCGATCATTTATCTATGAGTATTCAATAAGTCCGGCCGGGATAATACTCATTTTGTTTTAAACGGAAATCATAGTCAATAAGTACAGTCGTAGAGAAGAACATCAACTCAGGACCCCCACTAGTCAAACTATGACTCAAATTTAAAACTAATAAGCAATGATCAATTGACTAAGACAAATTTTGTTATATAATGTCTATACACCGTTATGAGTACTCAAAGTGTAATTAATAGACAAACAAAATCTGAATATAGAGGAAAATTTTTATTAAGATAATAATAATGACCAATAAGTACAACATGCTATTATATTAGGTCCTTTAGTAAGCCTCTAATAGAGAAGTAATAAGAAGATTTAGCGAGGAAGGGAATTTTGGTAGGGCTGGGAGGGAAGGGGGGGGGGACGATGGAGGAGAGTTGGAGGTAGGGGGGGGGGGGGGTTACTCTTTGTCCTACGAATATTCTATTTGGTCATTGGATCCGATAGCATATTATGTGTACTTATGTACTCAATACAAAGAACATTTTCCTCAATCCGTTCGCGTACAAACAGATACTTTGTATCGAGATACATCTCAGCGCCAGTCGAACTGTTACTGTTCAAGAAAGTTACGGTAGCTGAGATATCACAGTAAAGCTTCAATGGTCTAGTAATAAAGTTGACGACTTTCAGTCCACTGACTAGGTTCCTTAACAACATCCTATGACAAGTTCCATTATAAAACGGCAATGTATTCAGCCATCATGGTGGATGTTGTAGTCAGTTTCTATTTATGACTCCGTCAAGAGATAGGTCTGCTAGCTAACATAAATATATATCCAGAAGTAAATTTCTTATCGGAATCAGAACATCCTACTACTTCTAAGTTGTCACCTCTTCTATAAGTTAATGTATAGTCTTTGGTCCTTTGCAGATATCGTAGAACCTTTTTAGCCGCTTTTCAATATGCTAATTCGGGATTAGATAGTTAACTCCCAAGCATACCGGCAATATAAGCGATATCTGGACGAATACAGACCTGAGCGTACATAATGCTCTTAACTACTTATAAGTAAGGTATCATCCTCATTTGCTCCCTTTTAATCTCAATGTTTGGACTTCAGAAACAATTACATGCGTCTCCTTTTACTACTAGATCTATAGTGGGTGTGTAGTGCTGCATGTTATGGCGTTCTAAGATGTGTTCAATATAAGCCTTTTGAGAAAGACTCTGAACATCATTACGCCTATCTCGATGTATTTCAATACCTATGACATAAGAGGCATCACCGAGATCTTTCATGTCGAAATTCTGCGAAAAGTATACGCTTCGACTCATGCAACATATCCAAGTTGTTACTTGCAAGTATAACATCATCCACGTGCAAAACAAGGATTGTAAATTTACTCCCACTGATCTTGAGATAGGTGCAATGATCCACTTGATTCTTTAGGAAGTCTTGTCCTCTTATGACTTCATTAAACTTATGGTACCATTTTATTGATGCTTGCTTTAACCCGTATATGGACTTATTCAACTTGCAGACCATGTGCACTTTACCTTCTAGAATGAATCCTTCAGGTTGCCGCATGTATACGTCTTATTGTAAGTTTCTATATAGGAAAGTGGTCTTGACATCCATCTGATGTAACTCTAAATCATAATAAGCTACGAATGCCATGACGATCCTTAAGGAATCTTTATGATAGACAAGAGAAAAGGTCTCTTGATAATCGATTCTTTCCTTTTGATTAAAGCCTTTCGCAACCAGTTTTGGCCTTATAGCGTTTGATGTTTCCATTCAGGTCTAATTTGGTTTTGAAGATCCATTTACAACCTACAGGTTTGGATGCTTCAGGAAATTCAACCAACTCCCAAACGTCATTATGCTACATGGAATTAAGCCCTTAAATCATGGCTTCATTCCACTAAGTGGCCTGATCGCTATTAATGGCTTCTCAATAGAGGTAGGATCAGTAAGCTTTCCAATGTCCTCAACTTCAGTGTAATAAGTTATTAAATCATCAAAGTTTGTGGCCCTGCATAACCTAGATGATCTCCTGAGTTGATTTTCAGGTTATGGAAAATGCTTCAGTATTAATAGTATCCTAATTAGGAGAATTTTGATTAGGCGATAGTGGATCAGTGATATTAGGAGCAGCGTTGGGTACAAGAGGAATTATTGGAGGAGTAATTATAACCGACGAGTGGTTCCCCCTGCTTCTTGTACTTCTTGCAAACCTTAAGTTATGATTGATCTCAACGATTAAGAAGAACTCAACAAGTAAGTCGAATTCAACAATTAAGAAGAACTCAACAAGTAAGTCGAATTCAACAATTAAGAAGAACTCGACAAGTAAGTTGAATTCAACAAGTTATGATTGATCTCGACGATTAAGAAGAACTCAACAAGTAAGTCGAATTCAACAATTACGAAGAACTCGACAAGTAAGTTGAATTCAACAAGTTATGATTGATCTCGACGATTAAGAAGAACTCAACAAGTAAGTCGAATTCAACAATTACGAAGAACTCGACAAGTAAGTCGAATTCAACAATTAAGAAGAACTCGACAAGTAAGTTGAATTCAACAAGTTATGATTGATCTCGACGATTAAGAAGAACTCAACAAGTAAGTCGAATTCAACAATTACGAAGAACTCGACAAGTAAGTTGAATTCAACAAGTTATGATTGATCTCGACGATTAAGAAGAACTCAACAAGTAAGTCGAATTCAACAATTACGAAGAACTCGACAAGTAAGTTGAATTCAACAAGTTATGATTGATCTCGACGATTAAGAAGAACTCAACAAGTAAGTCGAATTCAACAATTAGGAAGAACTCGACAAGTAAGTTGAATTCAACAAGTTATGATTGATCTCGACGATTAAGAAGAACTCAACAAGTAAGTCGAATTCAACAATTAGGAAGAACTCGACAAGTAAGTTGAATTCAACAAGTTATGATTGATCTCGACGATTAAGAAGAACTCAACAAGTAAGTCGAATTCAACAATTACGAAGAACTCGACAAGTAAGTTGAATTCAACAAGTTATGATTGATCTCGACGATTAAGAAGAACTCAACAAGTAAGTCGAATTCAACAATTACGAAGAACTCGACAAGTAAGTTGAATTCAACAAGTTATGATTGATCTCGACGATTAAGAAGAACTCAACAAGTAAGTCGAATTCAACAATTACGAAGAACTCGACAAGTAAGTTGAATTCAACAAGTTATGATTGATCTCGACGATTAAGAAGAACTCAACAAGTAAGTCGAATTCAACAATTAGGAAGAACTCGACAAGTAAGTTGAATTCAACAAGTTATGATTGATCTCGACGATTAAGAAGAACTCAACAAGTAAGTCGAATTCAACAATTAGGAAGAACTCGACAAGTAAGTTGAATTCAACAAGTTATGATTGATCTCGACGATTAAGAAGAACTCAACAAGTAAGTCGAATTCAACAATTACGAAGAACTCGACAAGTAAGTTGAATTCAACAAGTTATGATTGATCTCGACGATTAAGAAGAACTCAACAAGTAAGTCGAATTCAACAATTACGAAGAACTCGACAAGTAAGTTGAATTCAACAAGTTATGATTGATCTCGACGATTAAGAAGAACTCAACAAGTAAGTCGAATTCAACAATTACGAAGAACTCGACAAGTAAGTTGAATTCAACAAGTTATGATTGATCTCGACGATTAAGAAGAACTCAACAAGTAAGTCGAATTCAACAATTAGGAAGAACTCGACAAGTAAGTTGAATTCAACAAGTTATGATTGATCTCGACGATTAAGAAGAACTCAACAAGTAAGTCGAATTCAACAATTAGGAAGAACTCGACAAGTAAGTTGAATTCAACAAGTTATGATTGATCTCGACGATTAAGAAGAACTCAACAAGTAAGTCGAATTCAACAATTACGAAGAACTCGACAAGTAAGTTGAATTCAACAAGTTATGATTGATCTCGACGATTAAGAAGAACTCAACAAGTAAGTCGAATTCAACAATTACGAAGAACTCGACAAGTAAGTTGAATTCAACAAGTTATGATTGATCTCGACGATTAAGAAGAACTCAACAAGTAAGTCGAATTCAACAATTACGAAGAACTCGACAAGTAAGTTGAATTCAACAAGTTATGATTGATCTCGACGATTAAGAAGAACTCAACAAGTAAGTCGAATTCAACAATTAGGAAGAACTCGACAAGTAAGTTGAATTCAACAAGTTATGATTGATCTCGACGATTAAGAAGAACTCAACAAGTAAGTCGAATTCAACAATTAGGAAGAACTCGACAAGTAAGTTGAATTCAACAAGTTATGATTGATCTCGACGATTAAGAAGAACTCAACAAGTAAGTCGAATTCAACAATTACGAAGAACTCGACAAGTAAGTTGAATTCAACAAGTTATGATTGATCTCGACGATTAAGAAGAACTCAACAAGTAAGTCGAATTCAACAATTACGAAGAACTCGACAAGTAAGTTGAATTCAACAAGTTATGATTGATCTCGACGATTAAGAAGAACTCGAACAAGTAAGTCGAATTCAACAACAACAATTAAGAAGAACTCGACAAGTAAGTTGAATTCAACAAGTTATGATTGATCTCGACGATTAAGAAGAACTCAACAAGTAAGTCGAATTCAACAATTAAGAAGAACTCGACAAGTAAGTTGAATTCAACAAGTTATGATTGATCTCGACGATTAAGAAGAACTCAACAAATAATGTCGAATTCAATAAAGACTAAATCAAAATCAACAATTAAGGTCGGATTCAATAATGAAATAAGGTCGAATTCAATAAAGACTAAATCAAAATCAACAATTAAGGTCGGATTCAATAATGAAATAAGGTCGAATTCAATAAAGACTAAATCAAAATCAACAATTAAGGTCGGATTCAATAATGAAATAAGGTCGAATTCAATAAAGACTAAATCAAAATCAACAATTAAGAAGAACTCGACAAGTAAGTTGAATTCAACAAGTTATGATTGATCTCGACGATTAAGAAGAACTCAACAAGTAAGTCGAATTCAACAATTAAGAAGAACTCGACAAGTAAGTTGAATTCAACAAGTTATGATTGATCTCGACGATTAAGAAGAACTCAACAAGTAAGTCGAATTCAACAATTAAGAAGAACTCGACAAGTAAGTTGAATTCAACAAGTTATGATTGATCTCGACGATTAAGAAGAACTCAACAAGTAAGTCGAATTCAACAAGTTATGATTGAACTCGACAATTAAGAAGAACTCAACAAGTAAGTCGAATTCAACAATTAGGAAGAACTCGACAAGTAAGTTGAATTCAACAAGTTATGATTGATCTCGACGATTAAGAAGAACTCAACAAGTAAGTCGAATTCAACAATTACGAAGAACTCGACAAGTAAGTTGAATTCAACAAGTTATGATTGATCTCGACGATTAAGAAGAACTCAACAAGTAAGTCGAATTCAACAATTACGAAGAACTCGACAAGTAAGTTGAATTCAACAAATAATGTCGAATTCAATAAAGACTAAATCAAAATCAACAATTAAGGTCGGATTCAATAATGAAATAAGGTCGAATTCAATAAAGACTAAATCAAAATCAACAATTAAGGTCGGATTCAATAATGAAATAAGGTCGAATTCAATAAAGACTAAATCAAAATCAACAATTAAGGTCGGATTCAATAATGAAATAAGGTCGAATTCAATAAAGACTAAATCAAAATCAACAATTAAGGTCGGATTCAATAATGAAATAAGGTCGAATTCAATAAAGACTAAATCAAAATCGATAATTAAGGTCGAATTCAATAAAGACTAAATCAAAATCGACAATTAAGGTCGAATTCAATAAAGACTAAATCAAAATCAACAATTAAGGTCGGATTCAATAATGAAATAAGGTCGAATTCAATAAAGACTAAATCAAAATCAACAATTATGTCGAATTCAATAAAGACTAAATCAAAATCAACAATTAAGGTCGGATTCAATAATGAAATAAGGTCGAATTCAATAAAGACTAAATCAAAATCAACAATTAAGGTCGGATTCAATAATGAAATAAGGTCGAATTCAATAAAGACTAAATCAAAATCGACTTAAAATAATGTCGAATTTAATAAAGACTGATCAAAATCAACAATTAAAATAAGATTAAGATTTAAACCCGACTGTTAGAGATCGACATATATGTAATGCGTGAACAAAATGATACGATTAAAATAATTAATACCTTTTGTTTTTCTTACGATCTAGAATGAAAAGTTTGTTTCATTTATTAAGCAAAGCAATAATAAATTATTAATATTATTTTTCTTTACTTCCATGATAATTATAGTTCATATGTATTTCATAAAGAAACATTAAGATCTATTCTGCTTTTGCGTACGTGCATATGAGCCGCAAAATGAAACAATTGTTTCATTAATGTTTTCGTAGATCGACAAAAAAATATTAGAGGTTTCTTTATCGCGGCAGAAAACAAATCGGATTCAATCGTTCACAACAGATCAAAAGTTTTTTTTATATTTTGAAATCATATTTTCGGTATTAAACAATACAAATCATTAGATCGGTTAAAAACCATTTGGCTCTGATACCACATGTTGGAATAAACATGATGCGTATTGTAAATATAATGAAAATATGATAATAGTAATACCTGACAAACCTGTGGAACCTGTAAGATGATTAAGCATACTTGCCAGTTATGTCGGGTTCCCAAAACAAGATGATTGTTATTAGATGGGTATGAGTATGGGAGAGAAAAAACACACACACAAAGAGGGTGGAAGATTAGATCTTAAAATGTTGTACATGGCTCTCTATTTATAGAGAGAGCATTTACAACTTTAGCCCTTGGTGTTTAGTATGTGCAGTTTAAGTCCCCGTAGTTACAATCATCTAATGGGAAACCCTATAGTATGTCTTTAATAGTAAATACGCCCATCGTATAATTACTAGACATAGGGATTTCAGTTATCGTCAATTATCATATCACGAATGATAAACGATCAGTGACGGTCACAAGTAATGTGGTTCCAACATTCTCCCACTTGACCAAGCGATCATTTATCTATGAGTATTCAATAAGTCCGGCCGGGATAATACTCATTTTGTTTTAAACGGAAATCATAGTCAATAAGTACAGTCGTAGAGAAGAACATCAACTCAGGACCCCCACTAGTCAAACTATGACTCAAATTTAAAACTAATAAGCAATGATCAATTGACTAAGACAAATTTTGTTATATAATGTCTATACACCGTTATGAGTACTCAAAGTGTAATTAATAGACAAACAAAATCTGAATATAGAGGAAAATTTTTATTAAGATAATAATAATGACCGATAAGTACAACATGCTATTATATTCGTCCTTTAGTAAGCCTCATCTTCGACACGTGTCTTACGAAGATTTTAGGAGGAAGACTTTTGGTCATTGGATCCGATAGCATATTATGTGTACTTATGTACTCAATACAAAGAACATTTTCCTCAATCCGTTCGCGTACAAACAGATACTTTGTATCGAGATACATCTCAGCGCCAGTCGAACTGTTACTGTTCAAGAAAGTTACGGTAGCTGAGATATCACAGTAAAGCTTCAATGGTCTAGTAATAAAGTTGACGACTTTCAGTCCACTGACTAGGTTCCTTAACAACATCCTATGACAAGTTCCATTATAAAACGGCAATGTATTCAGCCATCATGGTGGATGTTGTAGTCAGTTTCTATTTATGACTCCGTCAAGAGATAGGTCTGCTAGCTAACATAAATATATATCCAGAAGTAAATTTCTTATCGGAATCAGAACATCCTACTACTTCTAAGTTGTCACCTCTTCTATAAGTTAATGTATAGTCTTTGGTCCTTTGCAGATATCGTAGAACCTTTTTAGCCGCTTTTCAATATGCTAATTCGGGATTAGATAGTTAACTCCCAAGCATACCGGCAATATAAGCGATATCTGGACGAATACAGACCTGAGCGTACATAATGCTCTTAACTACTTATAAGTAAGGTATCATCCTCATTTGCTCCCTTTTAATCTCAATGTTTGGACTTCAGAAACAATTACATGCGTCTCCTTTTACTACTAGATCTATAGTGGGTGTGTAGTGCTGCATGTTATGGCGTTCTAAGATGTGTTCAATATAAGCCTTTTGAGAAAGACTCTGAACATCATTACGCCTATCTCGATGTATTTCAATACCTATGACATAAGAGGCATCACCGAGATCTTTCATGTCGAAATTCTGCGAAAAGTATACGCTTCGACTCATGCAACATATCCAAGTTGTTACTTGCAAGTATAACATCATCCACGTGCAAAACAAGGATTGTAAATTTACTCCCACTGATCTTGAGATAGGTGCAATGATCCACTTGATTCTTTAGGAAGTCTTGTCCTCTTATGACTTCATTAAACTTATGGTACCATTTTATTGATGCTTGCTTTAACCCGTATATGGACTTATTCAACTTGCAGACCATGTGCACTTTACCTTCTAGAATGAATCCTTCAGGTTGCCGCATGTATACGTCTTATTGTAAGTTTCTATATAGGAAAGTGGTCTTGACATCCATCTGATGTAACTCTAAATCATAATAAGCTACGAATGCCATGACGATCCTTAAGGAATCTTTATGATAGACAAGAGAAAAGGTCTCTTGATAATCGATTCTTTCCTTTTGATTAAAGCCTTTCGCAACCAGTTTTGGCCTTATAGCGTTTGATGTTTCCATTCAGGTCTAATTTGGTTTTGAAGATCCATTTACAACCTACAGGTTTGGATGCTTCAGGAAATTCAACCAACTCCCAAACGTCATTATGCTACATGGAATTAAGCCCTTAAATCATGGCTTCATTCCACTAAGTGGCCTGATCGCTATTAATGGCTTCTCAATAGAGGTAGGATCAGTAAGCTTTCCAATGTCCTCAACTTCAGTGTAATAAGTTATTAAATCATCAAAGTTTGTGGCCCTGCATAACCTAGATGATCTCCTGAGTTGATTTTCAGGTTATGGAAAATGCTTCAGTATTAATAGTATCCTAATTAGGAGAATTTTGATTAGGCGATAGTGGATCAGTGATATTAGGAGCAGCGTTGGGTACAAGAGGAATTATTGGAGGAGTAATTATAACCGACGAGTGGTTCCCCCTGCTTCTTGTACTTCTTGCAAACCTTAAGTTATGATTTGTCGTGCTCCCACTGATCTCTTAGTTCTCGATAAACGTGACATGCTACGTGTCAATAATGCTAGTAATGGTGGGAAAGACAGTAAAACTAATAACCGATAAAGAAACATGTAAGAGTTTAAGGATACAATTTCTTTAAGTTAGGGTTAGAGACTTATGCTTTGGCAGGACAACCTCATAATTTCATATATTTTAGACTCAGTTTTCTACCTGTCCTGATCTAATGAGAATTTTAGGGACAGATTTTGATGAAACCATATTGAGTATATGAACGGCTGTTTTTAAGGCCTAAGTTCAAAGGAAAGTAGGTACGTTAGTATTGGCAATCATACTTTTCACCATGTCTATTAAGGTATATTTCTCCTTTTAGCAACACAATATTGTTGATGAGAACCAGACATGGTGTATTGGATAATTATGCCATGTCCCTTGCAAAAGTTATGGAAAGGACCAAGAGCTTGAGCAATATTAGTATATCTACCATAATACTTACCTTCTATATCTGATCTCACAATTTTTATTTTATGATCAATTTGGTTTTTAACCAAAACTTTAAGATCAATAAAGTTTGTAAAGATTAATACCAGATATAGGTGGATGTAACGCAAATAATCATCAATGAATGTAATAAATGATGTATGTTCTGTGATGGATGAGGGATAGGGGCCACTAATATCAGTTGGAACTTCTAGTGGCTCCTTTTTTATTCCCATTAGCCAATTCGCGTTTGAGGCATTGAATACATGTTTCAAAATCACTAAAGTAAAGAGAATGTACTATTCCATTCTTTATGAGTCGTATCATGCGAACTCGTGAGATGTGGCCAAACATTTATGCCACAACATGGAGGAATTTCTAATTGCTTAGGTGATTTTGTCTTTGTTTTAGTTATGTCATCAATATTAAGAGACAACAAAGACTGTGAGAAATTATGACCGAGAGTCATCCCATCATGTATTAATTCGAACATCAATAGTAAAGGAATCAAATATTACATTAAGTAAGTTACCTTTCTTAGCTAGCCATTTCTTGATATTATGGCAATCTTTCTGACTGTGCCCTTTGACACAACAGAATTTACAGTTAGATTGATCTCACGAATTAAGAAGAACTCAACAAGTAAGTCGAATTTAACAAGTTATGATTGATCTCGACGATTAAGAAGAACTCAACAAGTAAGTCGAATTTAACAAGTTATGATTGATCTCGACGATTAAGAAGAACTCAACAAGTAAGTCGAATTTAACAAGTTATGATTGATCTCGACGATTAAGAAGAACTCAACAAGTAAGTCGAATTTAACAAGTTATGATTGATCTCGACGATTAAGAAGAACTCAACAAGTAAGTCGAATTTAACAAGTTATGATTGATCTCGACGATTAAGAAGAACTCGAACAAGTAAGTTGAATTCAACAATTAGAGATCTCGACGATTAAGAAGAACTCAACAAGTAAGTCGAATTTAACAAGTTATGATTGATCTCGACGATTAAGAAGAACTCAACAAGTAAGTCGAATTTAACAAGTTATGATTGATCTCGACGATTAAGAAGAACTCAACAAGTAAGTCGAATTTAACAAGTTATGATTGATCTCGACGATTAAGAAGAACTCAACAAGTAAGTCGAATTTAACAAGTTATGATTGATCTCGACGATTAAGAAGAACTCAACAAGTAAGTCGAATTTAACAAGTTATGATTGATCTCGACGATTAAGAAGAACTCAACAAGTAAGTCGAATTTAACAAGTTATGATTGATCTCGACGATTAAGAAGAACTCAACAAGTAAGTCGAATTTAACAAGTTATGATTGATCTCGACGATTAAGAAGAACTCAACAAGTAAGTCGAATTTAACAAGTTATGATTGATCTCGACGATTAAGAAGAACTCAACAAGTAAGTCGAATTTAACAAGTTATGATTGATCTCGACGATTAAGAAGAACTCGAACAAGTAAGTGAATTCAACAATTAGAGACTCGACGATTAAGAAGAACTCAACAAGTAAGTCGAATTTAACAAGTTATGATTGATCTCGACGATTAAGAAGAACTCAACAAGTAAGTCGAATTTAACAAGTTATGATTGATCTCGACGATTAAGAAGAACTCAACAAGTAAGTCGAATTTAACAAGTTATGATTGATCTCGACGATTAAGAAGAACTCAACAAGTAAGTCGAATTTAACAAGTTATGATTGATCTCGACGATTAAGAAGAACTCGAACAAGTAAGTGAATTCAACAATTAGAGACTCGACGATTAAGAAGAACTCAACAAGTAAGTCGAATTTAACAAGTTATGATTGATCTCGACGATTAAGAAGAACTCAACAAGTAAGTCGAATTTAACAAGTTATGATTGATCTCGACGATTAAGAAGAACTCAACAAGTAAGTCGAATTTAACAAGTTATGATTGATCTCGACGATTAAGAAGAACTCAACAAGTAAGTCGAATTTAACAAGTTATGATTGATCTCGACGATTAAGAAGAACTCGAACAAGTAAGTTGAATTCAACAATTAGAGACTCGACGATTAAGAAGAACTCAACAAGTAAGTCGAATTTAACAAGTTATGATTGATCTCGACGATTAAGAAGAACTCAACAAGTAAGTCGAATTTAACAAGTTATGATTGATCTCGACGATTAAGAAGAACTCAACAAGTAAGTCGAATTTAACAAGTTATGATTGATCTCGACGATTAAGAAGAACTCAACAAGTAAGTCGAATTTAACAAGTTATGATTGATCTCGACGATTAAGAAGAACTCGAACAAGTAAGTTGAATTCAACAATTAGAGATCTCGACGATTAAGAAGAACTCAACAAGTAAGTCGAATTTAACAAGTTATGATTGATCTCGACGATTAAGAAGAACTCAACAAGTAAGTCGAATTTAACAAGTTATGATTGATCTCGACGATTAAGAAGAACTCAACAAGTAAGTCGAATTTAACAAGTTATGATTGATCTCGACGATTAAGAAGAACTCAACAAGTAAGTCGAATTTAACAAGTTATGATTGATCTCGACGATTAAGAAGAACTCGAACAAGTAAGTGAATTCAACAATTAGAGACTCGACGATTAAGAAGAACTCAACAAGTAAGTCGAATTTAACAAGTTATGATTGATCTCGACGATTAAGAAGAACTCAACAAGTAAGTCGAATTTAACAAGTTATGATTGATCTCGACGATTAAGAAGAACTCAACAAGTAAGTCGAATTTAACAAGTTATGATTGATCTCGACGATTAAGAAGAACTCAACAAGTAAGTCGAATTTAACAAGTTATGATTGATCTCGACGATTAAGAAGAACTCGAACAAGTAAGTTGAATTCAACAATTATGAGATCTCGACGATTAAGAAGAACTCGACAAGTAAGTCGAATTCAACAATCTCAACATTAAGAAGAATTCGACAAGTAAGTTGAATTCAACAAGTTATGATTGATCTCGACGATTAAGAAGAACTCAACAAGTAAGTCGAATTCAATAAAGACTAAATCAAAATCTTAAAATAAGTTCGAATTCAATAATGAAATAAGGTCGAATTCAATAAAGACTAAATCAAAATCGACAATTAAGGTCGAATTCAATAAAGACTAAATCAAAATCGACAATTAAGGTCGAATCAATAAAGATTGAATCAAAATCAACAATTAAGGTCGAATTCAATAAAGACTAAATCAAAATCGATAATTAAGGTCGAATTCAATAAAGACTAAATCAAAATCGACAATTAAGGTCGAATCAATAAAGATTGAATCAAAATCAACAATTAAGGTCGGATTCAATAATGAAATAAGGTCGAATTCAATAAAGACTAAATCAAAATCGACAATTAAGGTCGAATCAATAAAGATTGAATCAAAATCAACAATTAAGGTCGGATTCAATAATGAAATAAGGTCGAATTCAATAAAGACTAAATCAAAATCGACAATTAAGGTCGAATCAATAAAGATTGAATCAAAATCAACAATTAAGGTCGGATTCAATAATGAAATAAGGTCGAATTCAATAAAGACTAAATCAAAATCGACTTAAAATAATGTCGAATTTAATAAAGACTGATCAAAATCAACAATTAAAATAAGATTAAGATTTAAACCCGACTGTTAGAGATCGACATATATGTAATGCGTGAACAAAATGATACGATTAAAATAATTAATACCTTTTGTTTTTCTTACGATCTAGAATGAAAAGTTTGTTTCATTTATTAAGCAAAGCAATAATAAATTATTAATATTATTTTTCTTTACTTCCATGATAATTATAGTTCATATGTATTTCATAAAGAAACATTAAGATCTATTCTGCTTTTGCGTACGTGCATATGAGCCGCAAAATGAAACAATTGTTTCATTAATGTTTTCGTAGATCGACAAAAAAATATTAGAGGTTTCTTTATCGCGGCAGAAAACAAATCGGATTCAATCGTTCACAACAGATCAAAAGTTTTTTTTATATTTTGAAATCATATTTTCGGTATTAAACAATACAAATCATTAGATCGGTTAAAAACCATTTGGCTCTGATACCACATGTTGGAATAAACATGATGCGTATTGTAAATATAATGAAAATATGATAATAGTAATACCTGACAAACCTGTGGAACCTGTAAGATGATTAAGCATACTTGCCAGTTATGTCGGGTTCCCAAAACAAGATGATTGTTATTAGATGGGTATGAGTATGGGAGAGAAAAAACACACACACAAAGAGTGACTTATGTGTCTTTCAACAGCATGTATAACGGCATGACTTATGTGTCTTTCAACAGCATGTATAACGGCATGACTTATGTGTCTTTCA
Source organism: Erigeron breviscapus (assembly GCA_034093135.1). Taxonomy (NCBI): domain Eukaryota; kingdom Viridiplantae; phylum Streptophyta; class Magnoliopsida; order Asterales; family Asteraceae; genus Erigeron; species Erigeron breviscapus. Next base: position 37,648,935 of record CM067169.1, on the reverse strand, counting down.
ACAGCATGTATAACGGCATGACTTATGTGTCTTTCAACAGCATGTATAACGGCATGACTTATGTGTCTTTCAACAGCATGTATAACGGCATGACTTATGTGTCTTTCAACAGCATGTATAACGGCATGACTTATGTGTCTTTCAACAGCATGTATAACGGCATGACTTATGTGTCTTTCAACAGCATGTATAACGGCATGACTTATGTGTCTTTCAACAGCATGTATAACGGCATGACTTATGTGTCTTTCAACAGCATGTATAACGGCATGACTTATGTGTCTTTCAACAGCATGTATAACGGCATGACTTATGTGTCTTTCAACAGCATGTATAACGGCATGACTTATGTGTCTTTCAACAGCATGTATAACGGCATGACTTATGTGTCTTTCAACAGCATGTATAACGGCATGACTTATGTGTCTTTCAACAGCATGTATAACGGCATGACTTATGTGTCTTTCAACAGCATGTATAACGGCATGACTTATGTGTCTTTCAACAGCATGTATAACGGCATGACTTATGTGTCTTTCAACAGCATGTATAACGGCATGACTTATGTGTCTTTCAACAGCATGTATAACGGCATGACTTATGTGTCTTTCAACAGCATGTATAACGGCATGACTTATGTGTCTTTCAACAGCATGTATAACGGCATGACTTATGTGTCTTTCAACAGCATGTATAACGGCATGACTTATGTGTCTTTCAACAGCATGTATAACGGCATGACTTATGTGTCTTTCAACAGCATGTATAACGGCATGACTTATGTGTCTTTCAACAGCATGTATAACGGCATGACTTATGTGTCTTTCAACAGCATGTATAACGGCATGACTTATGTGTCTTTCAACAGCATGTATAACGGCATGACTTATGTGTCTTTCAACAGCATGTATAACGGCATGACTTATGTGTCTTTCAACAGCATGTATAACGGCATGACTTATGTGTCTTTCAACAGCATGTATAACGGCATGACTTATGTGTCTTTCAACAGCATGTATAACGGCATGACTTATGTGTCTTTCAACAGCATGTATAACGGCATGACTTATGTGTCTTTCAACAGCATGTATAACGGCATGACTTATGTGTCTTTCAACAGCATGTATAACGGCATGACTTATGTGTCTTTCAACAGCATGTATAACGGCATGACTTATGTGTCTTTCAACAGCATGTATAACGGCATGACTTATGTGTCTTTCAACAGCATGTATAACGGCATGACTTATGTGTCTTTCAACAGCATGTATAACGGCATGACTTATGTGTCTTTCAACAGCATGTATAACGGCATGACTTATGTGTCTTTCAACAGCATGTATAACGGCATGACTTATGTGTCTTTCAACAGCATGTATAACGGCATGACTTATGTGTCTTTCAACAGCATGTATAACGGCATGACTTATGTGTCTTTCAACAGCATGTATAACGGCATGACTTATGTGTCTTTCAACAGCATGTATAACGGCATGACTTATGTGTCTTTCAACAGCATGTATAACGGCATGACTTATGTGTCTTTCAACAGCATGTATAACGGCATGACTTATGTGTCTTTCAACAGCATGTATAACGGCATGACTTATGTGTCTTTCAACAGCATGTATAACGGCATGACTTATGTGTCTTTCAACAGCATGTATAACGGCATGACTTATGTGTCTTTCAACAGCATGTATAACGGCATGACTTATGTGTCTTTCAACAGCATGTATAACGGCATGACTTATGTGTCTTTCAACAGCATGTATAACGGCATGACTTATGTGTCTTTCAACAGCATGTATAACGGCATGACTTATGTGTCTTTCAACAGCATGTATAACGGCATGACTTATGTGTCTTTCAACAGCATGTATAACGGCATGACTTATGTGTCTTTCAACAGCATGTATAACGGCATGACTTATGTGTCTTTCAACAGCATGTATAACGGCATGACTTATGTGTCTTTCAACAGCATGTATAACGGCATGACTTATGTGTCTTTCAACAGCATGTATAACGGCATGACTTATGTGTCTTTCAACAGCATGTATAACGGCATGACTTATGTGTCTTTCAACAGCATGTATAACGGCATGACTTATGTGTCTTTCAACAGCATGTATAACGGCATGACTTATGTGTCTTTCAACAGCATGTATAACGGCATGACTTATGTGTCTTTCAACAGCATGTATAACGGCATGACTTATGTGTCTTTCAACAGCATGTATAACGGCATGACTTATGTGTCTTTCAACAGCATGTATAACGGCATGACTTATGTGTCTTTCAACAGCATGTATAACGGCATGACTTATGTGTCTTTCAACAGCATGTATAACGGCATGACTTATGTGTCTTTCAACAGCATGTATAACGGCATGACTTATGTGTCTTTCAACAGCATGTATAACGGCATGACTTATGTGTCTTTCAACAGCATGTATAACGGCATGACTTATGTGTCTTTCAACAGCATGTATAACGGCATGACTTATGTGTCTTTCAACAGCATGTATAACGGCATGACTTACATATATTTCAAAGGCATGATCACAACGTTTACGTTTCATACAATACAACGTTTAACAATAACGATTCCATATACGATTAACAACGTTTAACAAGCACGTTCTACAAATACGATTCCATATATCGATTAACAACGTTCAACAAGTACGTTCAACAAATACGATTCCATATAACGATTAACAACGTTTAACAAGCACGTTCTACAAATACGATTCCATATATCGATTAACAACGTTCAACAAGTACGTTCAACAAATACGATTCCATATAACGATTAACAACGTTTCAACAAGCACGTTCTTAACAACAACGATTCCATATACGATTAACAACGTTTAACAAGCACGTTCTACAAATACGATTCCATATATCGATTAACAACGTTCAACAAGTACGTTCAACAAATACGATTCCATATAACGATTAACAACGTTTAACAAGCACGTTCTACAAATACGATTCCATATATCGATTAACAACGTTCAACAAGTACGTTCAACAAATACGATTCCATATAACGATTAACAACGTTTAACAACAACGATTCCATATACGATTAACAACGTTTAACAAGCACGTTCTACAAATACGATTCCATATAACGATTAACAACGTTAACAAGCACGTTTAACAAATACGATTCCATATACGATTAACAACGTTTAACAAGCACGTTCTACAAATACGATTCCATATACGATTAACAACGTTTAACAAGCACGTTCTACAAATACGATTCCATATAATGATTAACAACGTTTACAACACGTTTCATACAATATAACGTTTAACAACAACGATTCCATATACGATTAACAACGTTTAACAAGCACGTTCTACAAATACGATTCCATATAACGATTAACAACGTTCAACAAGCACGTTATACGATTCCATATAACGATTAACAACGTTTAACAACAACGATTCATATAATGATTAACAACATTCAACTAACACGTATATGTACACTTTTCAGCCCGAATCTCAATTAGAGTAGGGAGGGTTTACGAAACTCACCTTGATTGGATATGCAAGCTAAGTACAAGTTATAATCAAGTTATAACGTCCAACAATCGCTTAGCGTTCGTCACCTATTAACATATACATTACAAATCACATGTCAAACCCTATTTAGGTTTTATAAGGTTAAATCGACCATGAATGACAATCGGGACTCGACTTGGTCATGCCACGATACTCAAACGTCTTTATGGTCCTACCGAACATAAGCAAAGACACTTTAACACGACATTTCTTTGAAATGACAGTGGATCCAAGATGTAAGGATTATACTATGAGAAAGTAGACTCTCTCACGATTCCAACGATAGGTCATACGTCTAAAACGGACTTACGGTTCAAAAGTTATGATTTTTCAAAATAAGTTAAGTTTTGCTGAACTGAGGGATGAGTGCGAAGCACCAAAGGCTCAGATTTGTTCCAGGTTAGCTAAACACGAACCAAACTCCACCCAAACTCAGTTTTTGATTACCAAATCGATTTGATAGTTGAAATTACTCACTTTTGACCTCTAGGAACATATACCAACATAACCCATTCCACAATTTCCTTTCCAAAACATTAAATCAAGCTTTTCATTGAATTTGACCCATTTCAACTTCAAGAACATAATTTGAATTAAAATTCAGATTTTTGACTCAATTCATAACCCAATACAACTTTGATATTACTAGAAACATGTTAACAATCATAAAATGATGATTATGGAATGAGTTTAACTTACCAAAAGTCCTTTGATGCATAAATTTGAATTTGAACTAGTTGGAGGTGAAGAACACTTGAAACTAATACAACCTTGAATTCTCTTGAAGATTGATGATAATTATTGTTATTGTTATAGAAACTAATTGATTTTCTTAACACTCTTGATGATTAAAATCAGAATTAAGAAGAGAAGAAGAAATGAAAGGGGAGGGGATTGGGGTTCCTGACTATATGAAAATAATAAGAGTAAGTAGATAGATAAGTAAGTGAGGTAGTATGGATATATATTCGCTACTTGACCGAGTCCATGATTGCTAAACAACCAAAATGAATCACGGGTTTATAATCTTTTATAAAAGCTTTGTCGGATGTTTTCTAGCAACATTATTCAACTAATAAACCAAATATAACTTGTGATAATTTCACTCGTATTCCAACTTTTCATAAAGTATGTTGGCTTTGTCTCATTAATGGAATTATCATCTAGCCACCGACACTGTTCCACCGACACTATTGGAACCGTACATTATGCTTAAGGTTTCGTATATATACGTTTTTCCTGTTACCACAGTTACTCAATTATCATCTATCATATAATTTCCATAATACGTATGAGCCGATATCATGGTCTTGGATCATGGGCTTTATTTCTAGAAATCCAAATATGACACATGAAATTCATTATTACACTTTAATTGGCCCAATATATAAATAAAGGTACACAACTATGTCCAAAGTTTTCGTTTATTAAAATAGTTAGTCAAAATACATACACGGTCCAACGGGTAAAAATCATGGATGTTACACTTAAAGGCCTCAAAAATACCATTAAAGATTGGGTATTGATTAATAGGAACGCGAATGAAGTGAAGATGATTAAAGAGCAACTTGCAAATCTTGATATTACTTTTGATAACGGAGTTGCGGATGTTAACTATGTTTCAAATAGAAAAGAATTGGTGCACAAATTAATGGAAGCCGAGCTAAAGGAATCTCTTGATGTTAAGCAAAAATCAAAAATCAAGTGGGCAATTGAGGCTGATGAAAATTCAGGGTTTTTTCATTCGTATGTGAATAAATCGCGAAATAATCTTGCGGTTCAAGGAATAAAAGTGGATGGGAGTTGGTTAGATAATCCTGATGATGTTAAGCAAGTATTTTTCGATCATTTTTCTAGCAAATTCAGAAGACACCGTTGCATTAATTTGGTTTCCAAGAGTGATAGATTCAAATCTCTTTCTGAAGACCAGGTTCATTTTTTGGAACGTCAGGTGATCGAGTTGGAAATTAAGCAGGCCGTTTGGGATTGTGGTAACGATAAATCACCCAGACCGGATGGTTTCACTTTCGGTTTCTTAAAAGAGTTTTGGGACACCATTAAGGATGATGTGATGGCTTTTGTGGTACGGTTTTTTCAAACTGGTTTTTTTCCTCCTGGTTGTAATTCATCGTTCATTACATTACTACCTAAAGTCCATAATCCGCTTACCGTTGATGATTTTCGTCCAATTAGCTTAATTGGTGTCCAATATAAAATTGTTGCAAAAGTGTTGGCTAACAGACTTTCTAATGTGCTGGATTCGGTGATTAGTCCAACTCAGTCTGCTTTTATAAAAGGCAGGAATATTCTTGACGGGCCTCTTATCTTAAATGAGATTATTAATCATTTTAAAAGAAATAAGAAGAAAGCGATGTTTTTAAAGCTCGACATTGCTAAGGCGTATGATTCTCTAAATTGGAACTATCTTTTGTTTGTTCTTTCTTTTATGGGTTTTGGTCGTCGTTGGATTAGTTGGATTTCAGGCTGCCTTCATTCTACTAGATCGTCGATCCTTGTTAATGGAAGTCCTACAAAAGAATTCTCTTTTGAACGTGGCATTCGACAAGGGGATCCAATGGCGCCGTTCCTTTTTATCTTAGCAATGGAAGGTCGTCATGTTGCTTTGGAAGATTTGAAAGAGGCAGGATTCATCCATGGTATTCAGGTTGGTGAGATTTCTTTATCTCATTTAATTTATGCAGATGATGTCTTGTTTATGGGGGAGTGGGCGGAGGATAATTTGCAAAATGTTATGATGGCATTCTCTTGTTTTCATTTGGCATCTGGTTTAAAAATAAACTTGCGAAAATCAAAAATTTATGGCGTTGGAATTCGTGGGTCGGAGTTAGATCGTTTTGCTAGAATCGCTTGCTGTCCAAAAGACTCGCTTCCTTTTACGTACTTGGGTGTTCCTATTGGGGCGAACATGTCTAAACTTGAGTCGTGGAAACCGGTTATTGATAAATTTGCCAAGCGCCTTTCCAAATGGAAGGCAAATCTTTTGTCTATTGGGGGACGTTTTACTCTTATCTCAGCAGTTTTAGGATCAATAGGCTCGTATTATATGTCCTTGTTTCGCATGCCAAGAATTGTTATAAAAAGGCTTGAATCGATGCGTGCTAAATTTTTTTGGGGTGGTAACAATGACGTTAAAAAGATGCATTGGGTTAAATGGGAAAGAGTTTTATCAAGTAAAAATTATGGAGGTCTCGGAATTGGTTCCCTTGAAGCTCTTAATAAAGGATTGTTGCTTAAATGGAGATCGCGGTATGTAAATTCTCCGAATTCCCTATGGGTTATTGTGTTAAAGAATCTATACAAACCAACTTCATTTTGGTCATATACTTCTGTTGTCGTGAATCATGGGGTTTGGAACCAAATTTCTAAACTTGCTGTGGAGTTAAACCAACAAAACATTATCCCCATGAATGCATTATCAATTAAAATTGGTAATGGACAAAAAACCTCTTTTTGGCATGATTTATGGATTGGTCAGAATCCTTTTTGTGATCGTTTTCCTCGATTATTTAGATTGGAGCAAGAAAAGTCTTGTTGTTTATCGGATCGTTGGAATGGTACGAATTTTGTGGCTCATTGGCGAAGACCTCTAAGGGGTGGTATTGAGCAATCCCAATGGCACGAGTTATGGACGACTATTAGAGATGTTGCGGTTTCAGAGATTGACGATAAATGGGTTTGGTCTCTCTCGGATGTGATTGGTTATTCGGTTAAAGATGTAAGAATGCATGTTGACGATTATTTGTTACCAGATGCCTCTACTATTACTAGGTGGAATAATTTGGTTCCTAAAAAGGTAAATATCCTCGTTTGGAGAGTTTTGCAGGACCGTATTCCTACTCGAATAAATTTGGCGAATAAAGGAATTGACATCCCTTCAGTTCTTTGTCCTCTATGTGCGTCCGAAACTGAAACTGCCTGTCATTTATTTTCGAATTGTAAGATTGCAGATAAGCTTTGGAGATTAGTATTTGGCTTGATATTCCATCCATTCGACAATAGACATTGGATGATGTTTTCCTACAACTTGATGACATGCATATTAAAATGAACAAGAAGCATTGCATTGAGGCTATTATCTTTTGTCTCATATGGGTTGTTTGGAAACATCGCAATGATAAGGTGTTCTCTACGGGTCATAACAGATCGGATTTCCTATTTGATGTCATCGTCTCTCAATCGCACCTATGGATTACTAGCAGATGCAAGAAAATTTCTGTTTCGCGGGATGAGTGGTTTCAAAATCCACTTATGTTTTTGCACTGATTGGTTCTTGAGTTTGGCATGCTCGTGGTTGTTGGTTTGCTTGCTTCATTATTTTTCGTTTATTCCCTTGAGACTTATATGGGTTTGCATCAAAAACATCACAGGGTGAAAACCGGTGGCTCGACCCCTGTTGGTGAGGGTTTTTTCTCGTGTCTTGTAATTGGCACGAGTTTTTATCCTTTTTGCATTCCTCGCAGTTCAAGTCTCAAGATGTATCTAGGATATTATAGTCTTGTCGTATATCCTTGATATTTGTAATTGTAATTGTACCTTTGTTCACGGTATCTAGTGTTTTGCTGGATACCGTTTGTTCTATTTTATATATATTGTCGTTCTAAAATTAAAAAAAAATAAATAAAAATGAGGGTAAGTGTTAGAATGCAAGGTCCAAGGTTTTCAGAAGAAGTTAAGAGTTTCCTACGTGTCTTAGAGAACAGTGTCGTCTCTGAGGATTTATGGACCTCGGCTGAAGGAAAACAAAGGCCCGGGGGATAGGTGCAACAATTATAATTATATAAACTAAGATATAAAAATAACGATATGTATTATTATCAATAAACTTTTATGACATTAAATCTAAAAATAAGTCCGATCATAATACTGAATAATATCCTAAGTTTGATAGTTTGAATTCCAAAGATATGACTGTGTTGCTTGTTACCTTTTAGACTTTTGTGAATTGTGACAATGATAATTGATTGCAGATTCCAAGACTTTAGCACACAGTATATAGATTTTTTTTAAGAGGCGTATTCAAGAATGGTGTTGCCGGAAAACTCATCAGAGAAGATGACCGGTGTAAATTTCATTACATAACTTGAAGTTAAGTATCATTATATAAATTTTGGATAATTGTTAAGATTTGTAATGGGCTTAGTTAAAAACATATATATATTTTTATATATATATATACATAAAAAAATTAAAATATCGGGGCCCCTAAAAAATCGGGCCTTGGCCGGTCGTCCACCTCGGCCTATGTCTAAGCCGTCCCTGCCAGAGAATTTGATGTTTCTCAGAGGTTCAGAGGTTTGAACCTCTGGATCTGAGGAGAAAACAAACAGCTCTTTTTCTTGAAACCTCTCACCGAATCAGACTTCAGAAGAAATTCAGAGCTTTTTTGAAAAAACAAACGATGCCTAAGTGCTTTATACTAGTGGTTTCAACTTATATAATCTGAAAAGCAGTAAGAAGATATTAGATATTATGCAATGAGTGAATGACCAATGTTTATGTGTTCACTTAAAGCCTGATTTCTTTAGCGAAACACATTATTTATTAAATAAAATATGTTTTTTTTTTTTTTGCAAAGTATTAAATAAAATATGTAGTTTGTTTACCCAAAAGACAATCCACCAAATAAAGTTAAAGATGTGTTGACAAAAAGCAAAAATGGGCACTTGGCTTTTTGGCAAAGTGCACAGTCAGAAGATATGGATTTGCATCCATAATTGTCTTATAAATCCTTTCAAACCATCCCATTCATAAGTATGTGAATCTCTTAAACAACTTTAAAGCTTTGATGAATTTAAATTGAATCTTTTGCTAATAATAATTATATGCTTTAAAGGGTATGCCACGTTTAATATTAAGATAGCGACTTCATTTTGACCTATAATAAGCATTTGCCATATTCTTCAATTTATTCTAGATTATTGAAAAATGAAGAGTAGTACTTCATTAGCTTCGTAATAGTAAATACCAACTTTCAATTCTTCACGCAAGTTTATTGGTGAGCTCTCATTGTTACACAACAACTAAGTAAAGAAATAATTTGATTGATACCTTTTTCTTTGTTAGAACTCAGAATAACCTATTAAAATGTTTTTATAAAAAACTCAAATTCAAACAAAATAGAGACAATTCCTTGTATATTAAGCCCGTTATGAATAAAATATTCGTAACTCGAAAAGTTTTGAAATCTTAATACAATTTAAGACGTTTGTATCTTGCAGCTATTATTATTTTTGCGTTAAATCTTAAAATTTAATCTGGGGACTCTGGTTTACTTGTTAAAAATCCCTCTTATAAATCGCATCATAAAGGGAAGAGATGTAGGTGGCTTCTATAAAGTTTATCATTATTATTACATGAATTACTTACGTAAAATCGATGTTGGCAAATAATGGATACATATTTCACCTTACCTTAGTTTGTGGGGACAACCCACCATGCTAAGTAAAGTTACAAAGAGATAATAACATGTTTAAATACATCATAATGTGATGTGATGGCTCGTTTTTTTCGTTTACATGGAGGCTATTCACGTTGACGGCATACGAAGAAGGGGAAGGCCTAAGATGAGGTGGGAGGATCGAGTAACGAAGGACCTATTAGAGCTTGGCTTGTCGGAGAACATGATGTCAGATAGGACGGCTTGGAGGACTAGGATTAGAGCAGAGGATTAGGTTAGGGTAGGACTTTTTGATCGACTTTTTTACCCATATTGCCTTGCCTAAGGCTGCTATTGATGGGTGGCTTGGAGTAATGGGCCCAAGGTGACTCAACGCTACAGGGGACTTAGACCTGATAGGAGAAGAGGTAGGTCGAGCGGAGGATCTGAACAAGGAAGGCAAGGATAGGAGGACATGACCAATGATAGGTTGTCTATAGGACTAGGGTTTAGGCTTACTTTAGGGGTTTTGTAAGTTTCGTGGAGGACTAGGATTAGAGCAGAGGATTAGGTTAGGGTAGGACTTTTTGATCGACTTTTTTACCCATATTGCCTTGCCTAAGGCTGCTATTGATGGGTGGCTTGGAGTAATGGGCCCAAGGTGACTCAACGCTACAGGGGACTTAGACCTGATAGGAGAAGAGGTAGGTCGAGCGGAGGATCTGAACAAGGAAGGCAAGGATAGGAGGACATGACCAATGATAGGTTGTCTATAGGACTAGGGTTTAGGCTTACTTTAGGGGTTTTGTAAGTTTCGTGGAGGACTAGGAGTTTAGTTTTCTTAGGCGGCGCTAGTTCCCTACTTCGTAGGTTGAGCAGGAATCTTTTACTCTCTTGGAATTTCTTAGTCATTTTCCTTTTTGTTTATATGTTTTGTTTGTCTTTCGGTGTTAAGGTTTTTTGCTAGGTTGCATGTTTGCCACTCTCCCCTACTCTCAAGGTGGTCGGCCCCAACAGACCCAGGTATGTCTTGCTAAGCATTTTCGTTGTCAGTCAGGTATGGTACTTCTAAACCCTTTACTCTTCCCGACTTTTACCGCTTTTGTGGCCGGAGGTCCTTTTGGAAGCAGTCTCTCTACCTTTGGGTAGAGGCAAGACTGTCTACAGTTTCACCTCCCCCATACCCCGCACAGGGATTGGGTACTGTTGTTGTTGTTGTTGTTGTTGATTGCATCTATTATTAACTATAATATAATATATACTCCCTCCGTCCCATTAAATGTGTCCACTTTTAATTTTTTTAAGTCAATTTTTTACAACTTTGACCTTGAATATCTTTGTTTGTGTTGTGTAATACTTGATGAAAGTTATATGAATGAATTGAGTTTTATATATTTTTACATCGATATAACTTTCATCGAATATTATATAGCACAAACAAAAATATTCAAGGTCAAAGTTGCAAAAAATTGACTTTGAAAATTTAAAAGTGGACCCATTTGGTGGGACGGAGGGAGTATATAATTACTATACTCGTGAAAGTGTTTTATAGCAACAGGATATATTGACTACTTCTTACAACTATTAATATTAGCTCCAAATGGCAAATGCATGTATCCAATAGGGGTTTCACAATCACATAAAAACGCGTCCATTTACAACCTTAGATTTGATGCATCGTCATCATGGTATTAGTACAAAACTAAATAGTCAAAATCCCAAAATGATGTCGAAATCTTTAGGAAATTACATTTTACATTATATAGATCTTACATAATAATTTAGTCAAATGTTGGGGTTAGTTTACCAACTTTGCATAAAACTCTCTGACCACACAAAGGCTAATGAAACTCATTTTAATTACATTAAACAAACATACAATTTACCAGGTCAAAGTCAAAAAGAAATTAAATTGCAAAGAAGATATATTCAAACATCTAGTAGGGTACAAGAGAAAAAGAACATGGTACTACAGGTATTGAATGAAAACTCAAAATCAAATGGGAAAATAGGCGTGCATCCAAGTGAAGAAAAGGGCGGTGTACTACACGTATATGATGATGCTGTGCACGCAAAATAAACAATACATAAATCATTCATTTGGGGTTTTATGGTGTAAGCTTGTAGCCCCTTTACTTTTCATAAATCATAAAAATGACCCTATATATTTTCAAATGATATTTCTATGCTCAGCTCCTGGAGTGTAATGAATAACGAGTAATCAACATTACATTATATCGACCCGTCTAATTTCAAGACTTGCCATGATAAGGAAGAAAAGGAAAACATACGCAAGTCAAATTAATTATATAGAAAGTTGTATATTGCGGTTATTAGAAAAAATCTAATTAACTTATAACCTTTAAGTTGTGTAATTTTAACACCTTTCATTATGGTTTTAATATGATTAGATATAGAGATGAACAAATATTCTCAAGTCCTGAAGCCGTTTCGATTCTGGTCTCAAAATGGTACCAAATAGAAAATGAGTCTAGGACTGGTAACTACTTTCTTTGGATTGGTACTATTCATTTCATAAGTTTGATCAAGATCCCTGTTTTATCAATAAACTCACTTTATGTTTATATATCACTTTAAAAAAGATTTATTCTCAATTTTTTCATTTTCTATTCCATCCCCTATCCCTCGTCCCTATTCCCATATTCTAAGCAACATCACCCGTGGTCGCACACCCACTTACACACCTGCAAATATCTGGACGTCATAACAAACTATTGTCGTCGTTGTCGCTATACACGAATAACGTCCTAGTTTGTTGAAAACAAGCAAGTTTTCCATTGATAAAGGACCACATGTGTAACTATAAAACCAAAAATATAGTTATATATCTAATCTATGATTAATTTGGTTTATATTATCCAACCGATATTCCAGCGAAATACAGTTTTCAAACTCCCCTGTTTCCATCCTTTCTTTCTACCCCTCCAGATTGTATTCTATTTCCTCCCAAAAATAAAACACTCTTAAATTTTATACAACAAACCCACTTCTATATATACGTACTTGTATATGTATTGTATATAATAATATATTATTATACATAAAGAATGCAGGTTCCTTTACATGGCAGAAATCCGGTTACTTTGACATTTTCCGGCGTCGTCCTATTCTTGTGGCTAAATACGGCGGCTGTTATTTGTGGGTTTCCGGCAAGTTTGACTTTGGAGAGAGCTTTTCCGGTGAACAATAGAATTGAGCTGCATAAACTTAGAGATAGAGATATATATAGACACCGTAGGATATTACAACAACAAGCTTCTGGTGGAGTTGGTGTTGTTGATTTCCCTGTTAAAGGCACTTATGACCCTTTTCGTGTTGGGTAATTCTCATTTCTTTTTCTTTTTTTTTTATAAAGTTTTCATTTTTAAATAAATACTAGTTGAATTCTGTATATATTTCCATACTTTTCTTTGGCCATCCCAACATGTTTATGAGTTATTGTCTAGACTTTAGAAAACATGAATTTGAATTGTTTTTTTTTTTTTTTTGTTGTGAACGGCAAATTTGGGCTCGACTACATGCCTCTTCACATATCCTACTCTAATTCCAGAGGAAATTCCTGTCCCCATTCATGAGAGCATTTACTCACACCAGGATTTGAACCAAGACGTCTAAGTTCCCATGTACCAATCCATCTATTGATGATTGGTTAGTAGGTGACCTAATATGGAAAGTAGAAAAGTAAATATTGTTGCTTTAATAATCTTTTACTACATTTTATATGAATTAAAGTAAAATAATTGTGTTATACTCGTAGCATTTTGTGACTCATATAATGTTTGTACAAGGTTTTATATGTTTGGACGGCTGTTTTGCAAGAAAACAAGGATACTCACTTTTTTCAGGATGTTAATCATTATTTCTAGATATTTGTTTTTTGCAAAAACGATATAAAGTGATATGTACGGAACAACACGTACACAAGTGTGTAAATCATAATGTTATTGTGTGTGGTCAACTCTTATATCACCTCGTTATGTTAGATAATTATACCGAAACACAATCTCAAATACCCTCTTATGTTGCTTATGATGATGAATTTTGAGTCATGTAACTTCGGTTATATGCTTTTACTTGGAGGTTGTTTGGGTTAGCCTTGATTTGTAGGTTCATCATTTTGTTTTAGTTATAATGGATTTTGAGTTTTTTCTTGTTTTGTTTAACATTTTGAAACTAATATACTCTAATTTTGGAGTATCTTTGTAGGCTTTATTATACAAAAGTACAATTGGGATCTCCTCCAAAGGACTATTATGTACAAATAGACACCGGAAGTGATGTGTTGTGGGTCAGTTGTACTCCATGCAATGGGTGCCCAACTTCAAGCGGATTACAAGTATGCTTTAATCGTTTCTTAAATAGTATTATTCAGAAAAAGGGTGGCTTTTCTTGATATTGTAAAGGAATGAATTGCTTGCAAATTAGTGATGTTATTTATTTTTTTCAACAGATTCCACTTGAGTTCTATGATCCTTCAACCTCACCGACAAGTGTTCCGATCTCTTGTTCAGACCAACGTTGTGAACAGGCTAGCCGATCTTCTGATTCTGGCTGTTCCAATAATCAGTGCAGTTACAGATTCCAATATGGAGATGGTAGTGGGACGACAGGTTATTATGTATCTGACTTGATGCATCTTAACATGATTGGTCTTGATTCGGAATCATCAAACTCTTCAGCCAATGTTGTATTTGGGTAAGTTATTGGAAAGTCAATACTTTTTACAATCTTTTCAATATAACCGTCATTGATTTACCGAGTTGTGTAATTTGCAACAGATGTAGCACCTCTCAGACTGGAGACTTGACTAAATCTGATAGAGCAGTTGATGGGATATTTGGATTTGGTCAACAAGGTTTGTCCATAATTTCACAACTTTCGGCGCAAGGGATTGCTTCGGATGCATTCTCTCATTGTCTTGTTGGAAGTGATGAGGGGGGAGGTATCTTGGTCATTGGTCAAATAATGGAGCCAAATATGGTTTATACTCCGCTTGTCCAGTCACAGTAAGTTTTCTTTCTTTTGAAATTTAGTTTCGGTGCTATTAAATGAGCTGATAAGTGGTTTTCCTTTCCCTTCTACTCTTGAGTAGAGATGGTAAAATAAGTGGGTTGGCACTTGGCAGGTTTGGTAACGGGCCAAATTGGATAATGTTATATGGGTCGAAATAGGTGGGGATGGTTGGCCCATTGCACTTTCTGATCTTTGCACTTATCGTTTCTGATCAAACTACAATTTTCATTATGTGACCTTGAATGCTTAAAGAACCATGTAATAAGGTTATATGCTTGTTTGAGATTAACAGTCTTAAATTAGTATTCTTATAAATTTGATTACTAGAAGGTAGACCAACTCTTGTTTCCATCCTTGTACGTTTCAGGCCACATTATAATGTAAATTTGCAGAGTATTTCTGTCAATGGCCAAACGTTAGCCATTGATCCATCAACATTTGCAATTTCGGACAACCAAGGAGGAACCATAATTGATTCAGGAACTACTCTGGCATACCTTGCTAAAGAAGCTTTCAACCCTTTTGTGGATGCTGTGAGTCAGTGGCTCAAGCATTTTTCTTATTCTACTGTTACATTTCCATAGTTGAAAATTTTCCAATATTATAGCCTTCTATCTGAAATATCTATCTAATTATTCTATATTATCTTGCGTTTTCTGATTATCTTAATGTTGGTTTCACTTTTTTTGTTGCAGATCACACAATCAGTTTCACAGTCTGTACAGCCGCTTATTTCAAAGGGAAATCAGTGTTATTTAATTACATCAAGGTCTTCCCTTTACCCAACAAGCTCATAGTTCGTCTACAACTTTAGTCGTCGTTCGAATTTTGTCAAATATACCATGGTGTTAGACTTAAAATGCTACAAAAGTTAAATATATTCTCTTAACAGCTTGAAAAGTTCCCATTTAATGGTTACTACTATAAACTTAGGTTCTTTAATGATTCATGCATGTATACTGGTCATGTTTTTGAACCGCTTTTATGGTTTCTTATACATCATATCAAATCAATTTGCTTACTTGATTGGTATATCTTATTAGATATGTATTAAATTTTCACTAATATATATTCCATCATAAAAAGAAATTGTTAGTAGAAAATGTTATAATGTTTTGAAATATACATAACTAGAAAACTCCAATAAATATAAGGTTGGTTATACAAGGTGAAACTTAGTTGGAGTATAATTTTCTTTAATCTATAACTTAGCTTTATTAATGCTATTTCAGTGTCGCTAGCATATTCCCGGCTGTAAGCTTGAACTTTGCCGGTGGAGCTTCAATGCATTTAAGGCCTCAGGAATACCTTCTTCAGCAGAACTCCATGGTATGTCATACGATGTTATTTAAATGAGTAAAAAAAGTTGTCGCAATATATATGATTATATCTTTTTCATTTGGATCTTTTTTGCTTACTTGAACAAAATTGTGTTTGTAGGGTGGGGCTGAGGTGTGGTGCATTGGTTTCCAGACAATTCCAAATCAAGGAATTACTATTTTAGGAGGTATAATATTCATAATGAACTTAAATTCACTTTGAATTTCTGACTGTTATTCTTTTGTTTTGATTGATGTTTGTACTTGCCTACTTGGTGATGCAGATCTTGTTCTTAAAGACAAGATTGTTGTTTATGATTTGGCTGGTCAACAGATTGGATGGTCGAATTATGACTGTAAGTTCTCTTCAATGTTTGACTACTTTCTACAGTTTAATTTGAACAATGCAATTTTTTTATACAATCTTGGTCACTATTCGGAGGCTTATTGGACATCTGAAGTTTTGAACCTTAATATAAGAGGTGCAAAGTGGGTGGGTTGGTCAAGTTGGTTAACTAGCCAAACAGGTTTGGGTCAAATCTGGTTGACCCGACTCAGGTTTTGTCAAGTTTAAAAATAAATTAATCTTATGAATTTGTTTTAAATAATTACAAAGAAGTGTATAATTACGATAATAACCTACTCGTCATATGCATTGAAACAGCCATTTGACCCATTTGTAATAAGCTTTTAATCCAAATCGACCCATTCATAAGTAAATGGCTTGAAATTGCAACCTCTGATGATAATGTATTCTGTATGTGGTGCATATCATGTTCGTAGGTTCAACGTCTGTAAACGTCTCTTCCACCTCAACTGGCGGCAGAAGTGAAGTCGTAAACGCTGGTCAGTTTGGCAGTAGCAGTTCATTGAAGATTACTCGTTATGAACTAATTCCGATTCTTATTCTTGCATCCATACTACACTTGCCAGTGACATTCGTTGGTTTTTCTTTCTAGTATCTTGTGGCCCGTTTTCATTCTTTTTTTTTTTCAAATTATTTTTCCACTTTAACTGGCCACATACTTGATAGTATTCACATTAGGAGTTTAATTATGGCATCTCTTGTTTCTGCTTGAGCCTTATAATGTTACACACTCTAGTTATCGAGTTACCTTGTAACATTTCCTTTTTATAGGCACACATAGTTTATACATTGTACTCGTATATATAATGAAATACAAGTTGACCTTGCTTTTTGAGCAGTCTTGCAAACTACTTTTTACCGCACATTTTTCTAGCTGTTGTACTTTTCATTCTATGTTCTTGGTGTAAACTCGAGGAGAGATCGTGCCACTTGGCTTTCAGAAAGGGTGCACTCATGAGTCGGTGGTCCATGGAAAATACAGCATAGTTTTGGTGGATCAATGAGATATCAGATTTGAACCCATGACGTGAGCAAGAGATGGCATGTATATACAGTATGTGCTCAAACCTTGCTGCAGTCTGCAGAAATAATCTAGCAATTGTTTAGAATCTAGAAAATGTGATAATAATTAATTAATACTTATGGATGCTAGATACTGTTTTAAAATTTGCTGGGTCAAAATTAAGGACATTCAAAGGTGAGTGGGAGCACATGAAAGGGGGGGCTTTGGACTTTTGTCGACATAAAAACCGGTAACTCTAACGTGGGTGTGATTGTTGGACTTTGGACTTGGCTGATTAATAGAGCAGACTTTAGTTAAGTTAATACATCAAGAATGCATACCATTAGATTCGAATACCTGACCTTCACAGAAGGAACTCCTTAAGTGGAATTGGGTGAATATGGTACATTTAGATTTTACTTCATTCGAAAGTATTTTCTGTTAATTACTGTGTATTTAATAACTAGTTCTAATACCCGTACGATGTACGATAGCTATATAGATTGTATTATAAAGAAATCCAAATATGCCTCATACATGATTCGTGAGTATGAAATAAATTGTGGTTAAAGTAAATCGATTATCGAAACTAAATTATAATAAACAGTAATGATAAATATAATATATGTTTAGTTAGAGTTTTGGATTTACCTTAAATTTTTAGAACCACATCAAAATCGGAACTTGTAAGCATAGTAGATGATGGCAAATAGCCTTGTGATTTCGGATCGTAAACTCAAATTTTTGAAGTCTTCATGTTAATAACTTATTATAATTAATATAAGTAATAGGAAGTTGAAGAATTGAGGAAAAAAAAGAAACAATTTATTATTGAGAAAACGATCAATCAAATAAGCTTATAATGTCTTTTGTATTAATAAGCCAAAAGTTTGAGTTTAATTCTAAGTCTAATAAGAAATTTGAATTTATATACAACTAAAAAAGCTAATTTAACAAAATAAATAAATTAAAAGGACACGTGTCGATTAAGGATTACGCCACGTGTCGTTTCAAGAACATGTCAATCCTGTTTTAGTTTATTGGTAGATGGGCATAAAAATGATTATTATTACTAAATAAATAACTTAGAGCCATTCGGCTACTACGTCTCCCCATTCTTCCCCACTTTTTCTATTCTTCCCCATATTTTTCCCACTTACAAGGAACGTTTTATCACTCTTCTCCATCCCTTCCCCGCATAGAAAAAGACAACAAAAAAAATAAAAAAAAATAAAGAGAAAGGTGATGAAGAATGTGGGGATGACATTTACCGGTTTGCTCCCCGCCCATCAGACACCTATATGACGGGGCGGTGTTTTTTTAGGCTAAAAGTGGTGACCGAGTTTTTTTTTCCATGCATCATGACTATTTTTTATTTTTAATTTTTTAACAGTAAATTTGGGTTCAACGTTATGCTTTTTCATATATCCAACTTTAATTATAGAGGAAACTAATTTGCAAAAACCCTTATCGAACATTTTACATTTTCACTCACGCTAAGATTTGAACCCAAAACCTATAAGTCATAAGTTCGTTCAAATACCAATCCATAAATTTATGCCCCAGTCGTAAATTTACGGTGGTCAGTGGGTGATCATATTTTTACGATCAGAGGTAAAATTTTGAGGCTTTTTTTTGGTTTTAAATCTTTTAACACTTTGTTAATACATGTTTAATATATAGTCTAACTATGCCAAGAAATGTATGTATTTGTGTACAAAGTGTAAAAAAAATGTCGAATCTAGACAGACGTTACAACTTGGTCTATTAGTGGTTGGTGCATGATGACTACTAAATTGATAAAGGATTTTTTAACTTGTACCTTGAATGGATACATATGTGTGTACATTAATGTATTGATTTAAGGAAAAATGATTAATGAAGCTGTTAGAGCTTTATTTAACGTATATTAGAAATTGTATTTTTTATATTAAAAGCACACCCCTTTAATTTATACTCCGTAATAAGTATACAATTATTTAATACAACTTAAAAAAAACCCCTTAGAACTTCGTTTAACAAAACCCTAGTTTTAAAAAAAAATAAAGAGAAAGGTGATGAAGAATGTGGGGATGACATTTACCGGTTTGCTCCCCGCCCATCAGACACCTATATGACGGGGCGGTGTTTTTTTAGGCTAAAAGTGGTGACCGAGTTTTTTTTTCCATGGTATTCCGTGTGCCCTTATAATAATATAATGATAATTAATAAAGATATAACAAGTAGATGGTTGAGTTATGAAATTTTTGTAATAAAAAGTGGATAATTATTTTTAGATAAAATAACAAAAAGTAATGTGGACAGTATATGTTTAAGCAGTCACATTTTCGAATTGAATCCAAATTGATAGTGGTGCAATATTGGGTATATATCTTTCAAAGTTGTCGAATTTTTTAAAGGTCTTGCTCGTTGTCTTTTGATAACCTTGTAACTTTTTTGCTTTCTTGTTAGTCATATCTTTAAACAACTATTTTTTGTTCACTTATACCAATGTTTTAGCTTTTCGAAAGATTTACAGATGAAGAATTGAACATGACGATCTGTTAAAGAACTAAACATGTATTAGAAATGATGGTTGCTTCCTCCAAAAGCCATCTTAGTTGCATTGTTCTCCAAATCAACATCATTTCTTTGTCTTTTCACCTTAAAATACATTTGATCTTGCATTGGATAATCAATTGATACAAATCGCACTTGAATTTGTTAAGGCTAATATGAAATCTTCTTCTACCACCGAGTCCAAGACCATCATTTTCACCATTAAATAATGAGGATGGTTAACTTGTCTATAACTTATGTCGAGAATATGTATAACAAAGAAATGGAAATACGACACAATCAATCATGTGTTAAGTAGACTATGATTCTATGAAAATCATCGAGTTCGGGACATGCATCATGACTATTTTTTATTTTTAATTTTTTAACAGTAAATTTGGGTTCAACGTTATGCTTTTTCATATATCCAACTTTAATTATAGAGGAAACTAATTTGCAAAAACCCTTATCGAACATTTTACATTTTCACTCACGCTAAGATTTGAACCCAAAACCTATAAGTCATAAGTTCGTTCAAATACCAATCCATAAATTTATGCCCCAGTCGTAAATTTACGGTGGTCAGTGGGTGATCATATTTTTACGATCAGAGGTAAAATTTTGAGGCTTTTTTTGGTTTTAACTTATTATTATTTTTTATTATCATACGAATATAAACCTATCCTAAATTTTGGTACGAATCGGTTAATTTTCTTAAATAATGAATTAATATGGGTAGATAACAAATGAAACCTACTCTAAGATATTGATACGAATGGAATAACTTTGTTAATTAATTAATATCAATAGATAGATTACTAATTAATATTAATATTTAATATTAAATAAAATTATAAATATTAATAATGACATCATCAAATCTTCATATTATTCAATTGAGCTTTGTGATTGGTTAATAAGCTATTAGACCAGTTGTCTTTTAGTATATACTATATGATTATTATAATACGAGAACGATACCCGCGCGTTGCGGCGGTGATGGAGGTGGCGAAGATGTAATGGCAGCGGCGGCGGTGGTGGTGGTGGCGGCGGAGATTGGTGGTGGTGATGGCGCCGGTGAGTAGTGGAAGTTATTGATGTAATGTGGCTATGATGTATGGTACATCATGCAATAAAATGTGTACATTGTTGAAACTTAAAATTAATATTGAAATTTTAAGTTCAATGTTGAAAATCAAAAGTGAATTTGCTTTATAATATAGTATAGATTTTAGACCCGTGTCAAATACACGGGTTTACGTTGTTATAAAGATTAGATTATTATCAAAGTTTAAGTATATGCAAGGTAAAAAATCTTATTAATTTAAAAGAAAATATCCAAAAAACAATCCTTGAAGAAATTAAAAACGTAATTAAAAATATTATTACCACGTCTCATTCGCCACTCGTTGGTGTTGGAGTTGTCGGGGTCCCTTGCATCATTCCATTTGTACTCATGGTTGGCCTTCGCGAGTGTCCTCGATCACTTTATTGCAAGTTTTGTACCAACTATATGTATGTATATAGCTAATAGTTGGTTGGATTAGATAAAACGTTAAACTTTAAACTGTTGGGTTATATAACAATTATCAAATTAAATCACAAAGCACGCGACGGAAGATTAAACTATGCAATTAATTAATTAACCAAGGAAAGAAAGCATGTACCTTTAATTGAAGATGATAAAGCAAGAAACTTTATAATAAGGTTTAAAATAAAACCTCTCTACGATTGCACACACGACACGTCAAACAATACCCGAAGATTGCTAGAACTTGAATCACCAAAAGCCAAAGCTCCTAGCTTGCCTTTAATAATGTTTTTCGGATACAAGTAAGAAACACAAATAATATATGTTTCTGCCGAACTAAACCTCTCTACCAAAATTAGTTGTTATATTATGTATATAATATAATATTGTCTTGGCTTTGAATTGTATTCAAATTGGGTTTTGTGTTTTCGGTTTTGTTTTGCCGAATGAGAGAGCTTACGAATAGATATGTTAAAAAATAGTTAGGGTTAATTATTAGGCTATATATAGGGTATAAATATATCCCTAATAACTTAACCTTCAAGTTAACCTCTTTTGACTTGGACAAGGTTTAATTAATAATTACATTAATTATTAATTAATATTAATAATATAATAAATCATATTTATTAATTAATAATAATTCTAATTAACATATCTAGTTAATAATGTCCAATTATCATTTCTCTCAATTTGGTGATTATAAATATGTAGATACAATATATACATATTACCGGATATCTAAGTGCCAACGCGTGTGACCCCGTAGGCTTAAATACTTTCCGGACATACGTTCATTTTTACGTGATCATATACTAACAGCTCCCACTTGAGCTCGTAACAAATGAAGGTAATAACATTGGTTAGCGTCTAGCAACACGCCAATGCTCCCAGAAATATTTAAGTATAGTTTCTTAAAGTATATTTAAATGGTTGAGACATTTACGTATCCCTTTGTTCAGATACCGTGTTAAACATGAATATGGATCAATGTCATTTCATGATTTAACGATTATGTTTCTCATTCCATAACTAATTAATGATTACCAAATATAATCGAGAACCATCTGGATTTATTTGGGCACGGCCATGCAAACATCTTAATTAGTCCTAATGAGGGGCCCAATGGTATCATTCTCCAACTATCAGTTAGATGAACAAATCCTGTATTGACTACACGTGTCAGTCATCATACTTCAATACACTTTCTGAAAATAGCCCTTTATGTACTCCCTTATTCAGGAGAGTTAGAACTATATCAAGTAAGTGCAATCCATACATGCTGACCTGCTTGTATCTCAAGTCAAAGGATCAATAAAGTAACCATTTACGAATTTCACTTAATGACGCTGATCCATAAAGTGATGAATTCGTTAGTGGGGTAGTCCGATATGCATCAACTATGGATATCATGTGAGTTTGGTGGGACCATCCATTATATATTCCAAAAATATAACCAATCGCTCAGATTTGTCTTAATTTAATTATATTCCCATATAATTAATCGACAATGGACAATTTAGAATATTTATTAAAATATTCAAGGATTAAACATGCAAATATAGGATACAATTAATATTAAATGAAATCAAACATATCAAGTACTTTATTTCATTACAGAAAATATAAATTGTTTAACATCCTTTATCCAAATACCGAAACAACAGATTTACATGAAATAACTAGCTAATTTAAGTCCTATGCCCTCGGCATGCCTTTCAAGCTTGGGCCTAGACAAAGCTTTTGTGAAAGGATCAGCTAAGTTAAAATCTGTGTGAACTTTGAGTAATTTGATTTCACCTAGTTCGATCTGCTCACGAACATAGTGATATCGTCTAGCATAATGTCTGGCACCTTTCTGAACTCCGGGTTCGTTGGCAATGATTAATGCACCAGTATTATCACAGTACATATCAGTGGGTAAGTCACTTGAGGGGATCACGTCAAGCCCGCTAATGAACTTCCTTATCCAGACTGCTTCCATTGCAGCTTCTGAGGCGGCAATGTACTCAGACTCTGTCGCAGACATGGCAACTGTGGTTTGCTTCTTGCTTTTCCAATCCACAGCACCTCCGTTAAGAACGAAGACGAATCCTGACTGAGACTTCGTGTCATCTTTATCAGTTTGAAATCCAGCATCGCAGTATCCGGTCACTTTGAGCTCTAAGTCTGGATTTCCTCCATACACCAAAAACATATCTTTAGTAGCCCGTAGGTACTTCAGAATGCTCTTAACAGCAGTCCAGTGACTTTCACCTGGATTCTGTTGATATCGGCTTACGATGTTTTGCGCGAATGCCACATCGGGTCTAGTGCATCTAACCGCATACATAATAGATCCCACAGCCGAAGCATAAGGGACTCTTCGCATACGCTCCACCTCATTAGGTGTAGTAGCACCCTGTTTTGACAGATAAACTAAGTCCTTCTTGCATAGGTGTAAACCCACGCTTAGAATTCTCCATCTTGAATCGCTTCAAGACCTTATCAATATAAGCACTTTGACTTAGTTCAATTAATCGCTTTGATCTATCTCGGTAGATCTTGATTCCAAGAATAAATGCCGCTTCTCCTAAATCTTTCATGGCAAAAACACTTTCCAAGATGGGATTTAACATCTTGCAACATTGGAATGTGTTTTCCTATGATCAATATGTCATCAACATACAAGACAAGGAAAGTAACATTACTCCCACTAGCTTTGCGATATACACATGGCTCATCGGGATTTTGAACGAAACCAAACCTTTTGATTTCTTCATCAAACCGCTTGTTCCAACTTCTTGATGCTTGCTTTAGTCCATAAATGGACCTTTGAAGCTTGCATACTTTGTTGGGATGTTTTGGATCAATAAAACCTTCAGGTTGATCCATATAGACTTCTTCATCCAAGTAACCATTTAAGAAGGCAGTCTTAACATCCATTTGCCATATCTCAAAATCATAGTACGCAGCTATGGCTAAGAGAATCCTAATAGCTCTAATGTCCGCAACTGGAGAAAGGTCTCATCATAGTCAACACCGAAACGTTGAGTATAACCTTTCGCCACGAGACGAGCTTTATAGGTGTGTACATTTCCATCCATGTCCGTCTTCTTCTTGAAGATCCACTTACACCCAACAGTTTGAGCATTTGGTGGAAGATCAACCAAGCTCCAGACTTGATTGTCTTTCATGGATTCATTTCCACCTTCGTAGCTTCAAGCCATTTTTCAGATTCCGGATCTGATAATGCAGCTTTGAAATTCGGAGGCTCATCGAGATCTCCTAAAACATTTTCTTCTACCATCAGACATAATCTGTCAGTAGGACGTCTTGTCCTTTCGGACATACGAAGTGGAATCGCTTCATCATCATCGACTTGAGGTTCATCACTTTGAACATTTTCCCCCCAAGTTGATGATTGCTAGGAGCTTCAGAAGGTGACACATCTTCCTCTTGAATCTCATCAAGTTCTACAATCCTCCCACTGTTCTCTGGAACTAATTTCTTTTCAAAGAATTCAGCATATCGAGCAACGCGAACAGTGTTTTTGACGGGATCATAGAAGTCGTAACCCATCGTTTCCTTAGGGTATCCGACAAAGATGCACTTAGTAGTTCTGGGTTCAAGTTTGTCAGGCGTATCGCGCTTCACAAGTGCCTCACATCCCCAGACTCTTAAGTAAGACAGATTAGGAACATTTCCATGCCATAAATCATATGGTGTCTTGTCAACCTTCTTGGTTGGAACCATATTGAGAATGCGTACAGCAGTCTCAAGAGCATAATCCCAAAACGAAAATGGGAGAGTCGTAAAGGTCATCATAGATCTCACCATGTCTAGCAAGGTTCGATTTCTCCTTTCAGACACTCCATTATGTTGAGGAGTGTATGGAGGAGTAAGCTGTTGGATAATTCCACACGCTTTCAGATAATCCTTAAACTCTTGGCTTAAGTATTCACCACCTCGATCCGAACGAAGAATCTTGATGGTTTTGCCGAGTTGATTTTCTACTTCATTTTTAAACTCTTTGAATGTTTCAAACACTTCATGTTTATGTTTAAGCAAGTAAACATAACCATAACGACTGAAATCATCCGTAAAAGTTATGAAGTAGCTAGCTCCTTTTCTTGACACATGTCTAAATGGGCCGCAAACATCGGTATGAATGAGTCCAAGAAGATCTTTAGCCCTCTCCGGTTTATGCGAAAAAGGTTTTCTCGTCATTTTGCCAGAAACACATGACTCGCATTTATCAAATGATTCATCATTTAATTGTAAAATCCCTTCACGTTGAAGTCTTTCAATGCGATTTTTGCCAATGTGTCCAAGACGACAGTGCCACAGATAAGTAGAGTCCAGGTTAGTCTTGGCTCTTTTGCTAACATTATACATTGAATTATTTGAATCACAACCACGCATATCAATTTCATAAATACCATCACAAGCAATAGCATCAAAATAATGAACATTATTTTTAGAAACTGAAATACCATAATCATTAAAAACATTAATGAATCCGTTGTCTTTCAACAAAGAAACTGAAACTACACCTCTAGTAATAGAAGGTGCATAATGACAATTGTCTAAAACAATAATTAAACGGAAGGAAGAACTAAATGATATTCTCCAATAGCTTCAACAGGTGCTGGTAGACCATTGCCTACGAACAGCTGCAAAGCTCCGGGTTTCAGCTTCCTCCTTTTCCTAAGTGCCTGTAATTCATTACAGATATGAGTTCCACAGCCAGTGTCATAAACCCATGATTTACGCTTAGTAAAGGAAAATAACTCAATGGTGAAGATACCTGAAGTACTAGCAACGCTAGCTTGCTTCTTCTTCACATTCAACTCGGCAAGATACTTGGGACAGTTCCTCTTCCAGTGCCCGACTTCATTACAATGATGACAGGTCTGGTCTTTAGCCGGATGCTCTTTCTTAGCCGGAGGGGTTTTCTTTGGTTTGGGGGGATTAGCAGCTTGCTTACCCTTGCCTTTACCATCAAACTTGCCTTTAGCTTGGTGCGATTTCTTAGCTTTCTGGATCCGACCCCCCTTTATCATAAGGATATTTGGGTCATTGGCCTTCTTTGGAATCGTCTTCTCATATTCAATGAGCATAGCATGAAGTTCATTGACGCTTTTTTTCATAGAGTGCATGGTATAGTTTTGCACAAAACCCTCATATTCCTTCGTAAGGGATTTGAGAATCATGCCAACTTTTACCTCTTTATGATAAGCGTACTCCATCGAATCCAATTTGTCAAAAATTCTCTTCATCTTGAGCACATGACTGCTAACCGATTTTCCAGATTCAAGTTTCATGTCATGGAGTTCCACGACTAAGTCGAACAGTTCCACTCCAGCTTGTTTTTCATACAAGGATTTAAGTTCTATGATCATATCATATGGAGTGTAGAGCTCGAATTGTTTTTGAAGCTCGGGAGACATGCTCGCAAGCATCAAACAACAAACTTCATTGAATCTAGTGTACTGAATCCTATAATCAGCTTTTTCAGCTGCTGTGGATTCAGCACTTGGTTCGGTTGGCCATTGCCTTTCAATGACATCCATGCGTTTCTCAACTCTTAGAACAGTTCTCAGTTGACGATACCAGTCATTGAAATTTGATACATTAAGCTTTTCTCTTTCAAACATTTGTCGAAAAGCATTGGTGTTTGTGGAAGGATTCATTGCCATCTACAAAACAGATTAAGTTCAAAAATCAGTATTTTCGATAATAAATCCTTAAGAAATCAATTACCCAATGTTTATCAAATAAACAATTAATTTCATTAAGGCTAGGATCCAATTGACATACAATCATTTCATCAGTTGATCTGCTAGAAATGATTGCACTCAAAAGGTAAGTGACGAGCAGTAATTGCATTACATGTGCAATTCCTAGTAAGAATGGGACCTACAAATTACACTTGATTCATCAAGCGATTTGTAGTCATGTTTTGTCCCATCTTTTGCCACGGGTCAAGGTCTCACCGCTTAACTCGCTTTAAGTCGTCCAACCAAGAACGCGCAAATTTGTCCACCACTGTGCACCAGTGAGTGGGATTTTCCATGCAACTGCCATTTCACCACTGTGTACCAGTGAGTAAAACAACAGCCACAAGTGTCCTTTACGAGTTGGGTGGCAATGACTTAAGTTTATTGGGTCAATCAATTTGATGTGTGATCAAAAAGTTATGTTTGAAGATTCATGCATATCTTCTAAACATAATATGTTTATAAAACTCATTTTTATTGCCTTTAAATACAAAAGATCTCGGTAGCTCCATTCGAACGCACAAAGAAGCGCAAGGGCAAAGGTATGCGATAAACGCGATTTAAAAACCCGCCCTTTTAGGAGGCTAGCGCACTCCGACTTATACCTCTCTAGAGTTTGTTCAAATGGGTGAGCCGGTGTATCTTTTGATTTTAGGGCACCAATTTTATAAACAAAATCTTATTTCGATATATTTAGTCAAGTTTATTTTTCCAAAAACAATTTTGCACACAATTTTCATAAAAAGGCAAAATTAAACTTACTAAATTTACAACTTAACAATTAAGGTAATCAACCAAATTGGTCACTATGGTATAAGATTGGCTCCTCTTTCATATGGAAAGAGACCACATACATCAAGTTGCCTTGATTGCGTAAGCCAAAATTTCTATAACAAATTATCTACCATAAATTTAAGATGCTGATCTGGAAAATCCAGCAGCTTCACGACCAAATATGGCCCTGAAGAAGGCCGAACTGGGCTTAGCACAAAACATAAAAGTTGTAGCCCTATGAGTCAAGCATCTACTGTAAAGATTTCAGCTTCCAACTCCTTACGGTTAATTAGTTATGATTTTTTTATGAACTGGTGTCCCCAGCAACTTCACCCCACATCTCACCTTGTCCCCCTCTTAATATTCATATTCTCTCGCATCATTCCCCTGTCTGAATCCCCGCTGTCCCTCCATATCTCCGTACTCCTCATGCACTTCCTTTGCCTGCCCACTTCATCGCTTTTCCTTCTCTTTCCAATTACTAATTAAACAGTCGACAACGAAACGCAGGAAGGACAGAGAATAAGGCGAAGAGCAAAACTGGGAAGTAGGGAAAAAAAAAAAAGGGAGGGGAGGGCAGAGGGGCAGGCGAAAGGAAAAAAATAAGGAGAGAGAGGTGGGGGAGGAGGGGAGGACAAGGAAGAACGGAAGGAAGAAAATTTTTTTTTTTTTTTTTTTTTTTTTTTTTTTTTTTTTTTTTTTTTTTTTTTTTTTTTTTTTTTTTTTTTTTTTTTTTTTTTTTTTTTTTTTTTTTTTTTTTTTTTTTTTTTTTTTTTTTTTTTTTTTTTTTTTTTTTTTTTTTTTTTTTTTTTTTTTTTTTTTTTTTTTTTTTTTTTTTTTTTTTTTTTTTTTTTTTTTTTTTTTTTTTTTTTTTTTTTTTTTTTTTTTTTTTTTTTTTTTTTTTTTTTTTTTTTTTTTTTTTTTTTTTTTTTTTTTTTTTTTTTTTTTTTTTTTTTTTTTTTTTTTTTTTTTTTTTTTTTTTTTTTTTTTTTTTTTTTTTTTTTTTTTTTTTTTTTTTTTTTTTTTTTTTTTTTTTTTTTTTTTTTTTTTTTTTTTTTTTTTTTTTTTTTTTTTTTTTTTTTTTTTTTTTTTTTTTTTTTTTTTTTTTTTTTTTTTTTTTTTTTTTTTTTTTTTTTTTTTTTTTTTTTTTTTTTTTTTTTTTTTTTTTTTTTTTTTTTTTTTTTTTTTTTTTTTTTTTTTTTTTTTTTTTTTTTTTTTTTTTTTTTTTTTTTTTTTTTTTTTTTTTTTTTTTTTTTTTTTTTTTTTTTTTTTTTTTTTTTTTTTTTTTTTTTTTTTTTTTTTTTTTTTTTTTTTTTTTTTTTTTTTTTTTTTTTTTTTTTTTTTTTTTTTTTTTTTTTTTTTTTTTTTTTTTTTTTTTTTTTTTTTTTTTTTTTTTTTTTTTTTTTTTTTTTTTTTTTTTTTTTTTTTTTTTTTTTTTTTTTTTTTTTTTTTTTTTTTTTTTTTTTTTTTTTTTTTTTTTTTTTTTTTTTTTTTTTTTTTTTTTTTTTTTTTTTTTTTTTTTTTTTTTTTTTTTTTTTTTTTTTTTTTTTTTTTTTTTTTTTTTTTTTTTTTTTTTTTTTTTTTTTTTTTTTTTTTTTTTTTTTTTTTTTTTTTTTTTTTTTTTTTTTTTTTTTTTTTTTTTTTTTTTTTTTTTTTTTTTTTTTTTTTTTTTTTTTTTTTTTTTTTTTTTTTTTTTTTTTTTTTTTTTTTTTTTTTTTTTTTTTTTTTTTTTTTTTTTTTTTTTTTTTTTTTTTTTTTTTTTTTTTTTTTTTTTTTTTTTTTTTTTTTTTTTTTTTTTTTTTTTTTTTTTTTTTTTTTTTTTTTTTTTTTTTTTTTTTTTTTTTTTTTTTTTTTTTTTTTTTTTTTTTTTTTTTTTTTTTTTTTTTTTTTTTTTTTTTTTTTTTTTTTTTTTTTTTTTTTTTTTTTTTTTTTTTTTTTTTTTTTTTTTTTTTTTTTTTTTTTTTTTTTTTTTTTTTTTTTTTTTTTTTTTTTTTTTTTTTTTTTTTTTTTTTTTTTTTTTTTTTTTTTTTTTTTTTTTTTTTTTTTTTTTTTTTTTTTTTTTTTTTTTTTTTTTTTTTTTTTTTTTTTTTTTTTTTTTTTTTTTTTTTTTTTTTTTTTTTTTTTTTTTTTTTTTTTTTTTTTTTTTTTTTTTTTTTTTTTTTTTTTTTTTTTTTTTTTTTTTTTTTTTTTTTTTTTTTTTTTTTTTTTTTTTTTTTTTTTTTTTTTTTTTTTTTTTTTTTTTTTTTTTTTTTTTTTTTTTTTTTTTTTTTTTTTTTTTTTTTTTTTTTTTTTTTTTTTTTTTTTTTTTTTTTTTTTTTTTTTTTTTTTTTTTTTTTTTTTTTTTTTTTTTTTTTTTTTTTTTTTTTTTTTTTTTTTTTTTTTTTTTTTTTTTTTTTTTTTTTTTTTTTTTTTTTTTTTTTTTTTTTTTTTTTTTTTTTTTTTTTTAATTTAATTATTAATTAATATTTAATAATTAATAAATCATATTTATTAATTAATAATAATTCTAATTAACATATCTAGTTAATAATGTCCAATTATTATTTCTCTCAATTTGGTGATTATAAATATGTAGATACAATATATACATATTACCGGATATCTAAGTGTCATCGCGTGTGACCCCGTAGGCTTAAAACTTTATATTACGTTGAGTTAATAAATTTCTTAAAAACTTGATATTACGTTGAGTTAATAAATTTCTTAAAAACTTGATATTACGTTGAGTTAATAAATTTCTTAAAAACTTGATATTACGTTGAGTTAATAAATTTCTTAAAAACTTGATATTACGTTGAGTTAATAAATTTCTTAAAAACTTGATATTACGTTGAGTTAATAAATTTCTTAAAAACTTGATATTACGTTGAGTTAATAAATTTCTTAAAAACTTGATATTACGTTGAGTTAATAAATTTCTTAAAAACTTGATATTACGTTGAGTTAATAAATTTCTTAAAAACTTGATATTACGTTGAGTTAATAAATTTCTTAAAAACTTGATATTACGTTGAGTTAATAAATTTCTTAAAAACTTGATATTACGTTGAGTTAATAAATTTCTTAAAAACTTGATATTACGTTGAGTTAATAAATTTCTTAAAAACTTGATATTACGTTGAGTTAATAAATTTCTTAAAAACTTGATATTACGTTGAGTTAATAAATTTCTTAAAAACTTGATATTACGTTGAGTTAATAAATTTCTTAAAAACTTGATATTACGTTGAGTTAATAAATTTCTTAAAAACTTGATATTACGTTGAGTTAATAAATTTCTTAAAAACTTGATATTACGTTGAGTTAATAAATTTCTTAAAAACTTGATATTACGTTGAGTTAATAAATTTCTTAAAAACTTGATATTACGTTGAGTTAATAAATTTCTTAAAAACTTGATATTACGTTGAGTTAATAAATTTCTTAAAAACTTGATATTACGTTGAGTTAATAAATTTCTTAAAAACTTGATATTACGTTGAGTTAATAAATTTCTTAAAAACTTGATATTACGTTGAGTTAATAAATTTCTTAAAAACTTGATATTACGTTGAGTTAATAAATTTCTTAAAAACTTGATATTACGTTGAGTTAATAAATTTCTTAAAAACTTGATATTACGTTGAGTTAATAAATTTCTTAAAAACTTGATATTACGTTGAGTTAATAAATTTCTTAAAAACTTGATATTACGTTGAGTTAATAAATTTCTTAAAAACTTGATATTACGTTGAGTTAATAAATTTCTTAAAAACTTGATATTACGTTGAGTTAATAAATTTCTTAAAAACTTGATATTACGTTGAGTTAATAAATTTCTTAAAAACTTGATATTACGTTGAGTTAATAAATTTCTTAAAAACTTGATATTACGTTGAGTTAATAAATTTCTTAAAAACTTGATATTACGTTGAGTTAATAAATTTCTTAAAAACTTGATATTACGTTGAGTTAATAAATTTCTTAAAAACTTGATATTACGTTGAGTTAATAAATTTCTTAAAAACTTGATATTACGTTGAGTTAATAAATTTCTTAAAAACTTGATATTACGTTGAGTTAATAAATTTCTTAAAAACTTGATATTACGTTGAGTTAATAAATTTCTTAAAAACTTGATATTACGTTGAGTTAATAAATTTCTTAAAAACTTGATATTACGTTGAGTTAATAAATTTCTTAAAAACTTGATATTACGTTGAGTTAATAAATTTCTTAAAAACTTGATATTACGTTGAGTTAATAAATTTCTTAAAAACTTGATATTACGTTGAGTTAATAAATTTCTTAAAAACTTGATATTACGTTGAGTTAATAAATTTCTTAAAAACTTGATATTACGTTGAGTTAATAAATTTCTTAAAAACTTGATATTACGTTGAGTTAATAAATTTCTTAAAAACTTGATATTACGTTGAGTTAATAAATTTCTTAAAAACTTGATATTACGTTGAGTTAATAAATTTCTTAAAAACTTGATATTACGTTGAGTTAATAAATTTCTTAAAAACTTGATATTACGTTGAGTTAATAAATTTCTTAAAAACTTGATATTACGTTGAGTTAATAAATTTCTTAAAAACTTGATATTACGTTGAGTTAATAAATTTCTTAAAAACTTGATATTACGTTGAGTTAATAAATTTCTTAAAAACTTGATATTACGTTGAGTTAATAAATTTCTTAAAAACTTGATATTACGTTGAGTTAATAAATTTCTTAAAAACTTGATATTACGTTGAGTTAATAAATTTCTTAAAAACTTGATATTACGTTGAGTTAATAAATTTCTTAAAAACTTGATATTACGTTGAGTTAATAAATTTCTTAAAAACTTGATATTACGTTGAGTTATTAAATTTCTTAAACTTTTAATGTATCAAATTTTCGCGTTCATGTTAAATAAAAAGCTTCATAAGTTATTTTAGTAGAAAGCTTTTGGGGTCGATCCATCCTGGTCCTTTTTGGCTTGTACTATATTTACCGATATAGTCATGGAAAATCACAACTTTTTTATTTTTGTGTTTAGGGTTTATCTGTGCAAGTTTATATTTGATAAGATGCTTATTTTACATTAAGATTGATCTTTTACAGATATTTAGTCTCTTCCCTGAACCTTTTCTTTACAAAAAGAGAGATGGTAAACAACCATGAGTCTAAACAAAATACATACCAATATAATATTGAAAGGAAAAAAGGAGTATATTATCTTTTTACGAATGATTACGTTGATATGTTACGGCTTATATGGGGGTTTCTTTTTATATAGTTTTTATGTAGTTTGATTAAAATTATAACTTTTAAAATATAGCTATAAATTTAAAGATTAATACTAAAATTATAAAGATGAAGTTATTGATACGTTTGGATAAACATTAATAGATGTCCTTGAATTCAAAGAATTTGATTACGTAAATTCTAAACTATTCATTAATTTTGTATACTTTTAATAATAAAATGTTTTTGGTCGAATTAGTTGTATTTTTATGTTTTTTATAATTAAATAAGATAATTTAGTCACATGTTTAATAACTTAATTTGGAGCAATTGAGAATTATGATTGGTCAATTGAGTTTAGGTGAGTTGCCTTTTAGTATAGATATAGATTAAGATTAAGATTAAAAAATATTAAGCTTATATATTAATATAATATAATAAAAGAATTATCATATATCTAACATTTTTTTTGCTGAAAAGTTGCAACATCAACAATACCTAATTGTTAATTATCCTAGAAAAAAAAAAAAAAAAAAAAAAAAAAAAAAAAAAAAAAAAAAAAAAAAAAAAAAAAAAAAAAAAAAAAAAAAAAAAAAAAAAAAAAAAAAAAAAAAAAAAAAAAAAAAAAAAAAAAAAAAAAAAAAAAAAAAAAAAAAAAAAAAAAAAAAAAAAAAAAAAAAAAAAAAAAAAAAAAAAAAAAAAAAAAAAAAAAAAAAAAAAAAAAAAAAAAAAAAAAAAAAAAAAAAAAAAAAAAAAAAAAAAAAAAAAAAAAAAAAAAAAAAAAAAAAAAAAAAAAAAAAAAAAAAAAAAAAAAAAAAAAAAAAAAAAAAAAAAAAAAAAAAAAAAAAAAAAAAAAAAAAAAAAAAAAAAAAAAAAAAAAAAAAAAAAAAAAAAAAAAAAAAAAAAAAAAAAAAAAAAAAAAAAAAAAAAAAAAAAAAAAAAAAAAAAAAAAAAAAAAAAAAAAAAAAAAAAAAAAAAAAAAAAAAAAAAAAAAAAAAAAAAAAAAAAAAAAAAAAAAAAAAAAAAAAAAAAAAAAAAAAAAAAAAAAAAAAAAAAAAAAAAAAAAAAAAAAAAAAAAAAAAAAAAAAAAAAAAAAAAAAAAAAAAAAAAAAAAAAAAAAAAAAAAAAAAAAAAAAAAAAAAAAAAAAAAAAAAAAAAAAAAAAAAAAAAAAAAAAAAAAAAAAAAAAAAAAAAAAAAAAAAAAAAAAAAAAAAAAAAAAAAAAAAAAAAAAAAAAAAAAAAAAAAAAAAAAAAAAAAAAAAAAAAAAAAAAAAAAAAAAAAAAAAAAAAAAAAAAAAAAAAAAAAAAAAAAAAAAAAAAAAAAAAAAAAAAAAAAAAAAAAAAAAAAAAAAAAAAAAAAAAAAAAAAAAAAAAAAAAAAAAAAAAAAAAAAAAAAAAAAAAAAAAAAAAAAAAAAAAAAAAAAAAAAAAAAAAAAAAAAAAAAAAAAAAAAAAAAAAAAAAAAAAAAAAAAAAAAAAAAAAAAAAAAAAAAAAAAAAAAAAAAAAAAAAAAAAAAAAAAAAAAAAAAAAAAAAAAAAAAAAAAAAAAAAAAAAAAAAAAAAAAAAAAAAAAAAAAAAAAAAAAAAAAAAAAAAAAAAAAAAAAAAAAAAAAAAAAAAAAAAAAAAAAAAAAAAAAAAAAAAAAAAAAAAAAACATAGTAACCAACCAACACAAGTAGTCTCAAGCTGTACAAATCTCAACCGCCATTTCCCATTTTGACTCACTGTGCTTTCCATATATGACCAGTAACTCTTATTTGAGTTCTTGCCTATCTCCACCAGAGAAAAAGAGGCTAAGTTCCTCTGTATTACTAATCCATCTTTATTATTATGAACTTTACGGTGACTATCACATATGCATATATATATATATATATATATATAGATACACATACATATATATAACATTAATTAATGTATATATATATATATATATATATATATATATATATATATATATATATATATATATATATATATATATATATATATATATATATATATATATATATATATATATATATATATATATATATATATATATATATATATATATATATATATATATATATATATATATATATATATATATATATATATATATATATATATATATATATATATATATATATATATATATATATATATATATATATATATATATATATATATATATATATATATATATATATATATATATATATATATATATATATATATATATATATATATATATATATATA
Source organism: Erigeron breviscapus (assembly GCA_034093135.1). Classification (NCBI taxonomy): domain Eukaryota; kingdom Viridiplantae; phylum Streptophyta; class Magnoliopsida; order Asterales; family Asteraceae; genus Erigeron; species Erigeron breviscapus. Next base: position 37,613,160 of record CM067169.1, on the reverse strand, counting down.
TATATATATATATATATATATATATATATATATATATATATATATATATATATATATATATATATATATATATATATATATATATATATATATATATATATATATATATATATATATATATATATATATATATATATATATATATATATATATATATATATATATATATATATATATATATATATATATATATATATATATATATATATATATATATATATATATATATATATATATATATATATATATATATATATATATATATATATATATATATATATATATATATATATATATATATATATATATATATATATATATATATATATATATATATATATATATATATATATATATATATATATATATATATATATATATATATATATATATATATATATATATATATATATATATATATATATATATATATATATATATATATATATATATATATATATATATATATATATATATATATATATATATATATATATATATATATATATATATATATATATATATATATATATATATATATATATATATATATATATATATATATATATATATATATATATATATATATATATATATATATATATATATATATATATATATATATATATATATATATATATATATATATATATATATATATATATATATATATATATATATATATATATATATATATATATATATATATATATATATATATATATATATATATATATATATATATATATATATATATATATATATATATATATATATATATATATATATATATATATATATATATATATATATATATATATATATATATATATATATATATATATATATATATATATATATATATATATATATATATATATATATATATATATATATATATATATATATATATATATATATATATATATATATATATATATATATATATATATATATATATATATATATATATATATATCAACATATAAGGATTCAGCATTTTAGACCAATTATTTTGACATATTTGAGTAACTAAATTTCTTAGAAACTTTATATTACGTTGAGTTAATAAATTTCTTAAAAACTTGATATTACGTTGAGTTAATAAATTTCTTAAAAACTTGATATTACGTTGAGTTAATAAATTTCTTAAAAACTTGATATTACGTTGAGTTAATAAATTTCTTAAAAACTTGATATTACGTTGAGTTAATAAATTTCTTAAAAACTTGATATTACGTTGAGTTAATAAATTTCTTAAAAACTTGATATTACGTTGAGTTAATAAATTTCTTAAAAACTTGATATTACGTTGAGTTAATAAATTTCTTAAAAACTTGATATTACGTTGAGTTAATAAATTTCTTAAAAACTTGATATTACGTTGAGTTAATAAATTTCTTAAAAACTTGATATTACGTTGAGTTAATAAATTTCTTAAAAACTTGATATTACGTTGAGTTAATAAATTTCTTAAAAACTTGATATTACGTTGAGTTAATAAATTTCTTAAAAACTTGATATTACGTTGAGTTAATAAATTTCTTAAAAACTTGATATTACGTTGAGTTAATAAATTTCTTAAAAACTTGATATTACGTTGAGTTAATAAATTTCTTAAAAACTTGATATTACGTTGAGTTAATAAATTTCTTAAAAACTTGATATTACGTTGAGTTAATAAATTTCTTAAAAACTTGATATTACGTTGAGTTAATAAATTTCTTAAAAACTTGATATTACGTTGAGTTAATAAATTTCTTAAAAACTTGATATTACGTTGAGTTAATAAATTTCTTAAAAACTTGATATTACGTTGAGTTAATAAATTTCTTAAAAACTTGATATTACGTTGAGTTAATAAATTTCTTAAAAACTTGATATTACGTTGAGTTAATAAATTTCTTAAAAACTTGATATTACGTTGAGTTAATAAATTTCTTAAAAACTTGATATTACGTTGAGTTAATAAATTTCTTAAAAACTTGATATTACGTTGAGTTAATAAATTTCTTAAAAACTTGATATTACGTTGAGTTAATAAATTTCTTAAAAACTTGATATTACGTTGAGTTAATAAATTTCTTAAAAACTTGATATTACGTTGAGTTAATAAATTTCTTAAAAACTTGATATTACGTTGAGTTAATAAATTTCTTAAAAACTTGATATTACGTTGAGTTAATAAATTTCTTAAAAACTTGATATTACGTTGAGTTAATAAATTTCTTAAAAACTTGATATTACGTTGAGTTAATAAATTTCTTAAAAACTTGATATTACGTTGAGTTAATAAATTTCTTAAAAACTTGATATTACGTTGAGTTAATAAATTTCTTAAAAACTTGATATTACGTTGAGTTAATAAATTTCTTAAAAACTTGATATTACGTTGAGTTAATAAATTTCTTAAAAACTTGATATTACGTTGAGTTAATAAATTTCTTAAAAACTTGATATTACGTTGAGTTAATAAATTTCTTAAAAACTTGATATTACGTTGAGTTAATAAATTTCTTAAAAACTTGATATTACGTTGAGTTAATAAATTTCTTAAAAACTTGATATTACGTTGAGTTAATAAATTTCTTAAAAACTTGATATTACGTTGAGTTAATAAATTTCTTAAAAACTTGATATTACGTTGAGTTAATAAATTTCTTAAAAACTTGATATTACGTTGAGTTAATAAATTTCTTAAAAACTTGATATTACGTTGAGTTAATAAATTTCTTAAAAACTTGATATTACGTTGAGTTAATAAATTTCTTAAAAACTTGATATTACGTTGAGTTAATAAATTTCTTAAAAACTTGATATTACGTTGAGTTAATAAATTTCTTAAAAACTTGATATTACGTTGAGTTAATAAATTTCTTAAAAACTTGATATTACGTTGAGTTAATAAATTTCTTAAAAACTTGATATTACGTTGAGTTAATAAATTTCTTAAAAACTTGATATTACGTTGAGTTAATAAATTTCTTAAAAACTTGATATTACGTTGAGTTAATAAATTTCTTAAAAACTTGATATTACGTTGAGTTAATAAATTTCTTAAAAACTTGATATTACGTTGAGTTAATAAATTTCTTAAAAACTTGATATTACGTTGAGTTAATAAATTTCTTAAAAACTTGATATTACGTTGAGTTAATAAATTTCTTAAAAACTTGATATTACGTTGAGTTAATAAATTTCTTAAAAACTTGATATTACGTTGAGTTATTAAATTTACCGACCTCAAAAAGCCAAAAGGCTTCTTAAAAAAATAAACGTAGTTATCCTATATATATATATATATATATATATATAGGGTAAGGAACACACCTTGTCGTAGCTTTTGAGTTTCTTTATTAGGGCAAGAGCTTTTTTCAAGCCCATTCCTGGCATAGAGTGCAAATAGTCACACCTGCTGAGAATGCACATTGCAAATAGTCGAGCTTTCTTTTTTCTTTCATCATAATCTTAGGCAAAGATTGCAAAAAAAGTACCGACCTGGACGATAGGAGTAAGCATTGGCACCGGGGTTAGCATTCTTTAATACCCATTTTGAAGGTAAGCATCGGCAAATTTGAATATGAAAACAAACAAAAACGATCGCATACTGTTCAATCTAATGCTTTTAAATAGCTTCACTTGTTCAAAAGACAAAAGTGACAAACTATTAGTCTATTACAAACCTCAGGTTTTATCAAAATGTCACAAAAACGAATTTCTGAGTTAGAGTCCTGGTTTTAATCGAAAATCACATAATGAATCTTCTCTAATGCATCTCCCTCTTTAATCAAAGTGCCATAACCGGCTCAAACTTCAGTTGCAACCATGATGGGGCAGGTTATAAGGCCATACCTCTTGTGAGTTAGAGTCCTGGTTTTATCAATTGTTGTTTATGATATGTTTTCCACGAAAACCTTTTTCCTACAAAGTGATCAAAAGCCCTTCTTTTAAGTTCTTCCCACATACATGGCTTACATAGACGGCTCAACATTCTTGGTTAGGAGGAGAATAGAAAATCTTACTCACTTATGATTTAGAAGCACGCCACAGACTCCATCTTCGCCCCTGTACATAAAAATAACAAATAACAAAAGCTCATGACAAATCCAACACTAAGATATTTCTTAGACACCGAGTAAAACAAACTCAGTTGTCTGACTTGTCCACATGATCTCCAACTGAATTCTGTTCAACTAAACCAACTAAAATGAAAAATTAAATAAACATGTTAACACACTCTTAAGAAGATCTCCAAAAATCAATGTAGCATACTTTTTGACATATACCAGAAACCTAAACCCATTTTGAGCCATTCTCTAAACCACCTATCTTGTTAGCTGTAAGATATAAGTAAACAGACCTACATTGAGAAATTAAAGCTACTAAATAAGTTTTTACCCATGTACATTCCAACCATGAATAAGTTTTTGGCAGGGATGGATTTTCAAGCCTCCAACCAAGAATGATTTTTAACATTTCTTCTATCTTTTTTTTTTTCTTCTTATTATTTGAAGACCCATCATCATTGCTTACTTTGAGCAATATCTAAACGAAACCTGAGCAATCAGTCCATGATTCGTATTTTGAGCTAATATCTAAATAAATATCTAAACAATCAGTACATTTTAATCATATACCAGTTCAGCTCTAAAAACCTATAACTCTATCAAATCCAAACTTATACAAAAAAAATACAGACTATAAGTCTATAAGAAAATAATGAAGGGGAAAGAGATGGACCTGAGAAAAGTATGCAAAGGCAGAAAATATAAGATGGATTAAAAATAAATCCCTGGAAATCAAACGGAAGAATGCAAAAATAATCCAGTGAGGTTAACATCACGACATATACATACTAACATAATTGAGGAAATTGAAATAAGAGAAAGGCTAGAATTTACCACAACCAGTTTTTGCAGCACAAAAAACATCTGTTCCTTCAAAAAAAAAAGGGAGGAATTCCACTGGGTTTTTTCTGTTGTAATCATAACATATAATTATTGAATCATGACCCTTGAAACAAAACAATTCAGGAAAAAGTCACATAATGTTTAGAATACAACTTTACAAAACTAATACAACAACAAATCACCATATTAATAAATATAATTAACATCATGTGCACATACATAATATGGTATCGATTCACAAAGAACAAATCTCATTAAGGATACAGCCTTCATATTGATATATACATATATATAACAAAACCCATTAAGGATACATCCTTCATTAGATTAATCACGTAACTAAGTGTCATCAACACTAAAATTCTTCAAAAACCCATGTATATATATAATCACATAAAGCAGATGGAAAAAAACTGTAAAATTTATAGATAAAACTATAAAATCTTCAAAAATTGTGAATTAGAAACAAATGGAAAAACCCTAAAGATATGAAGAATCACATAGCTCCGATATATCACTGTATGACCAACGGCTGCCTCTCGCTGAAAGATCGAACAAACCATAAATATATCTACGATCTTCTGATTCATCCCTGCTTCAATCTACGATTTCAACAAAAAGAAATTAAATTAAAACTTTTAATGGTTATCTATAAATAAAAGTTTAATAAGTAGTAATTCCGGCTAGATATATAGAGTGACAGCTTTTGTGTAGATGTGTTAATCTGTGTTCAAAAAATAACAAATAACAAAAGCTCATGACAAATCCAACACTAAGATATTTCTTAGACACCGAGTAAAACAAACTCAGTTGTCTGACTTGTCCACATGATCTCCAACTGAATTCTGTTCAACTAAACCAACTAAAATGAAAAATTAAATAAACATGTTAACACACTCTTAAGAAGATCTCCAAAAATCAATGTAGCATACTTTTTGACATATACCAGAAACCTAAACCCATTTTGAGCCATTCTCTAAACCACCTATCTTGTTAGCTGTAAGATATAAGTAAACAGACCTACATTGAGAAATTAAAGCTACTAAATAAGTTTTTACCCATGTACATTCCAACCATGAATAAGTTTTTGGCAGGGATGGATTTTCAAGCCTCCAACCAAGAATGATTTTTAACATTTCTTCTATCTTTTTTTTTTTCTTCTTATTATTTGAAGACCCATCATCATTGCTTACTTTGAGCAATATCTAAACGAAACCTGAGCAATCAGTCCATGATTCGTATTTTGAGCTAATATCTAAATAAATATCTAAACAATCAGTACATTTTAATCATATACCAGTTCAGCTCTAAAAACCTATAACTCTATCAAATCCAAACTTATACAAAAAAAATACAGACTATAAGTCTATAAGAAAATAATGAAGGGGAAAGAGATGGACCTGAGAAAAGTATGCAAAGGCAGAAAATATAAGATGGATTAAAAATAAATCCCTGGAAATCAAACGGAAGAATGCAAAAATAATCCAGTGAGGTTAACATCACGACATATACATACTAACATAATTGAGGAAATTGAAATAAGAGAAAGCTAACTGAGATGAATGGATTCAAATAGAAAGAATAAAACCCGAACACAAGAATCAAAAACCTGCTTTTGTGTCTTTTTTCCGAGATTGTTCTTGAAGACGATGATGATGATGATGATGATGATGATATGATATAATATAACAAGCTCAATATATATATATATATATATATATATATATATATATATATATATATATATATATATATATATATATATATATATATATATATATATATATATATATATATATATATATATATATATATATATATATATATATATATATATATATATATATATATATATATATATATATATATATATATATATATATATATATATATATATATATATATATATATATATATATATATATATATATATATATATATATATATATATATATATATATATATATATATATATATATATATATATATATATATATATATATATATATATATATATATATATATATATATATATATATATATATATATATATATATATATATATATATATATATATATATATATATATATATATATATATATATATATATATATATATATATATATATATATATATATATATATATAATATCTTTCATTTCAATTTAATCTTTGTATATGTATATATTAAACATTAAGGATACATCCTTCATTAGATTAATCACGTAACTAAGTGTCATCAACACTAAAATTCTTCAAAAACCCATGTATATATATAATCACATAAAGCAGATGGAAAAAAACTGTAAAATTTATAGATAAAACTATAAAATCTTCAAAAATTGTGAATTAGAAACAAATGGAAAAACCCTAAAGATATGAAGAATCACATAGCTCCGATATATCACTGTATGACCAACGGCTGCCTCTCGCTGAAAGATCGAACAAACCATAAATATATCTACGATCTTCTGATTCATCCCTGCTTCAATCTACGATTTCAACAAAAAGAAATTAAATTAAAACTTTTAATGGTTATCTATAAATAAAAGTTTAATAAGTAGTAATTCCGGCTAGATATATAGAGTGACAGCTTTTGTGTAGATGTGTTAATCTGTGTTCAAAAATTAGGGTTGTTGAAGTATTTCAGAGAGAAATATAGGAAGAAGAGAAACAGAAAAGTAAAAAACCATCTGTAATCTTTGAATTCTTTGGAGAGAAAAAGAAAGAGAAAGAGTATAGAAGAAGCTTTTAGAATTTGAATTCTTTGGAGAGAAAAAGAAAGAGAAAGAGTATAGAAGAAGCTTTTAGAATTTGAATTCTTTGGAGAGAAAAAGAAAGAGAAAGAGTATAGAAGAAGCTTTTAGAATTTGAATTCTTTGGAGAGAAAAAGAAAGAGAAAGAGTATAGAAGAAGCTTTTAGAATTTGAATTCTTGATTAGAGTAAAAAACCATCTGTAATCTTTGAATTCTTTGGAGAGAAAAAGAAAGAGAAAGAGTATAGAAGAAGCTTTTAGAATTTGAATTCTTGATTAGAGTAAAAAACCATCTGTAATCTTTGAATTCTTTGGAGAGAAAAAGAAAGAGAAAGAGTATAGAAGAAGCTTTTAGAATTTGAATTCTTGATTAGAGTAAAAAACCATCTGTAATCTTTGAATTCTTTGGAGAGAAAAAGAAAGAGAAAGAGTATAGAAGAAGCTTTTAGAATTTGAATTCTTTGGAGAGAAAAAGAAAGAGAAAGAGTATAGAAGAAGCTTTTAGAATTTGAATTCTTGATTAGAGTAAAAAACCATCTGTAATGCACTTTATGTCCTTTTTTACATGGGAAACATGTACATGGTGACTGCAAATGCTTCCGGATAGTACAGCTTATAGTCAAACCTTTACAAAAACCAAACTAAGCTCCTAACCAAATTCTGATGTCATCAAATTTACCCTTTATACTAACGTGGCCACTCTAATGGCTTGACAACACCATTTTCTTAAGTCATCATATAATCTCCTTTAATATAGTTAGAGATGCGTGATCATCACTATTATATGAATATTCTAACTAACTCTATCAAATCGAAGCTTATATATGAAGTTATTGTTATATATACTAATACTAATATAATGAAAGTTTAACGAGTGCTAATCATTTTGTATCACTGTGATGGCATTTACCATTTCACTCTTGAGTAATCAATGGTTAATATGAATTTATAATGAAAACTTAGTTAAAAATAGTAAAAAATAAGAATGGATGAAGGTAATAACATGTGTACTTTTAACATCAAATATGTTCGTCGCGTTTGATATTACTTCACCACTAATTGATTACATGTAGTTGGTAAGATTGGATATAGTTGTCATTACCATAATTAAAAAAATAGGAAAATGATAATGATAACCTTAAGAGTTGTCATTAATAGGTTATTACACGCATAAAAACTAGTAATTTATATATTAAAAACCACCTTTTGAATTTTCGCATAGCAACATACAAACTTTAATGCACCTAAATAATTTACACTGGACGTCCTAAGGCCGTTATTAACAAAATCCAAAAAAGTATTACTCAGTAATTATTTAACTTACTATACAAAATAATTTTCGATGCCAACATGTAATAAGTTTAAATAAAAAAACATACATAATAATGTATATAAGTCGGTAACAATCATAGACTAGTAGTAGGTCCACTGAAATCAAGCAAATATTTGAGAATAGAGCTGGCAAATTTAAAAACAACAATGCCAACCATATTAATGGTTTTAATGTTATAACTTTAATTAGCAAAAAAATAATAAAAAATGTTAGGCATTATATACTTTGTAAGTGTTTTATTGCGCTTAAAATACACAAGCTTCTTAGGTGTTTTAAGCAATCGAAACTTTTTCTTTACAAAATAAGCTAAAAATTACAACGTAGTTTATGAATCCAAACTCGTGTAAAAGAAAAACCCAACAAATCGTAAACACTTAATACTAGATCCCAAACACCCTTATATTTCAATAATATACAATAAGGCCCCGAATTCTAAACTCACCAACAAGGAAAGGACATTCACCCAGTGAAAAGCATAAAAGGAGTTATAAATGACCACGACCTCGACCCCAATACTAATATCTGGTTAAAGTTTCAAACCAAACAACTCTGATCACACAATCTCACTAAGTGGTGGTATTGCAAAAAGTAAGAACGGTTGAATGTGAAATCCATGAGGATATATCAAATACCATCAAAACATAATGCTCTGAATTGAAAGACAGATTCTATAGGTTGCGTTTGGTTCGCAGATTTTGATGGAATCTGATGGAATTGGAATTAAATTTCATTCCTTAGTGCGTTTGGTTGTTCAATAACGAAGGAATATCATTCCATTGGAATGTAAACATTCCCTCATTTGATGGAATCTCCATTCTATGGGGATGGGGGAAGGAATCTCATTCCTTCCGTCACTTAAAGTTTCAAAAATGAAAAACATTCCGTCAAATTCCATTCCATTAGATTCTAATTCCTTTAGCAGATTTCATTCCTTCAAAAAACATTTTGTGAACCAAACACGCCCTAAGTTTCTAACCATTCAATCTCAACGCTTGGCAAACAAACACTAAGACACGCTTGAGTTACTCGAGTACATATTCGAGTCAAGCTCGAGTTTCAAAATATACTTTGTTTTTAAAACGAGTCTTATCAAACTTGTATTATTTTATAATTTTATTCTTTATGTGTATGATAAATGAAGTATTATCTAATCATGATGAGTCAAGTCAAGATGACCTTAAATGACCGAGCTTGAAAATATCAATCAGTTCCCAAAACCGACTTTAAAGATAAAGAATCAATCAATTTGTTTTTAGTAGCACCTAACTTAAATGCTTTTTAAAATACGAAATTATATGTTTGTTTAAAATAGCTGAAAAACCAAATATAAAAATTTGTTTAATATTTTTGTCTAAATAACACTAAAATGCTACTATCTTTATTTTTATCCTTTATAAGAATTTCATTCTTGAAAGAGTTACAAAAAAAAATAAATTAAAATTATTTAACTACCCTTAATGAAACCCTTATTTGGAAAGAGTTATTAAAAATACCTAATTTGCCCTCATTTCTAATTTACCTTTTAAAACCTTATCTTTTAAAATATTTCAATACCATGATTACAGCCTCATCAACTTACATCACTCAACACACTCACTATCACCAATAGTCGTCGCCATTATCACCACTCGACGCCACCACCAAACCGTCGCCGCTATATTGCGCGGATAATGTATGAAAATATTTGGTGACTTGTAAGAAAGATTGTTGTCTCTAATTTTAATATTTATATTTTTAATAAAATTTACAACAAACCTTCCTACTTCTGTATGTATGTACATAGTCATATATATAAGAACAAAAAGAACCACCAAAGAAGACTCTCCTAGAGAGAGAGAGGGAGTGTTTAGTTCAGAAACCCTAGCTGGTTTGAAGCTTCCAGATACACACACTCACAAACACATATACACACACTCTCTCTATATATATATCTCTAGGGTTTCAATTACAGATCGATTTTTCTCAAAGTGTTCGCTATTTGCTTCAGCTGTAATATTCGATGGCGGAAGACAATAACAATAATAGGAGAAACGGCGGCGGTGAGCGTGATGATCGGAGTGAAACGAGTGATTACACATCGGAAGATGAAGGAACAGAGGATTACCGGCGTGGTGGTTATCACGCTGTTCGTGTTGGTGATAAGTTTAAACATTCTAGATATATTGTTCAGAGTAAGCTCGGTTGGGGCCATTTTTCTACTGTTTGGCTCGCCTGGGACTCTCTCAAATCCGTATGTTATTTTCCTCTAATTTATTACTCGTATCATCTATATCTATATATGTATATATGTATCATGTATGTATTATCTGTGTTTTTCTTTTTTGTGTATAGGAGATTTAATTGATGTTATGTAGCTAATTAGTTGGATTCGAGCTTATAAGTAGGTTATATGAGGCTTAATTGGATATTTAGAAAAGTTATGTTAGAGTGTCTATGTGTGTTTGGTAATCTGGACAAAAAAGGCTTAATGATTTTAGTCTGCATGTTGTTTTTTTATATGATTAAAGTTAAATGCATGAGTTTGTAGCAGTGTGTGTGTCTGGGTGCGTAACGTAGCAGCGGTAGCTAAGAGGAGGAGATGGTTGGAGGGAGGAGGTAGATAGTATGTGTTGTTGTTTTGATATGGGTTTAGGATATCGGGGGTAGGGATTTCTCCGTCTTAGTTTAGAGGCCATTTTTTTAAAATTTGGGGGTCTCACAAGATAATAGTAATAATATTGATGTTATGTTTGTGGTGGTTTGATGTTTTGGTTAGATGGATATGAAGTAACGGTTTCGGTTTGGTTTGTTTTGTAGAGGTATGTAGCTTTGAAAGTACAAAAAAGTGCTCAACACTACACCGAGGCTGCTATGGATGAGATTACGATATTGAAGCAGATAGCCGAGGGGGATCCGGATGACCAAAGAAGTGTGGTGAAGCTTTTGGACCATTTCAAGCATTCTGGCCCGAATGGACAGCATGTTTGTATGGTTTTTGAGTATTTGGGTGATAATTTGTTGACGTTGATCAAGTATTCGGATTACCGAGGGATTCCTCTTCATAAGGTTAAGGAAATTTGTTTCCACGTTTTAGGGGGTCTGGATTACTTGCATCGTCAGCTTTCGATTATACATACGGATCTTAAGCCGGAAAATATTCTACTTTTGTCTATGATTGATCCGGAAAGAGATAGGACAAAAACAGGTGCACCCCTCATTCTATCGTCCAGTAAGGAGAATAACTTGGCCAATTCTGGGCCTCCTAAAGAAGTTAAGGTTTCGAATGGTGATCTTACCAAGAATCAGAAAAAGAAAATTAGGAAAAAAGCTAAGAAAGCTGCCCAAAGTGGTGCTGGAAAGGAAGATTCTGAGGAAGTTGAAGCTGATAACGAGACAACTGGTGCTGATTCTTGTCCCACTGAGAAACCAAACGGAGACTCTCTTGAAGAGCATGGCACTTCTTCGACTGTAAAAGACGAGTCCACGAATCATTCTGAAGGAAGAGATACTCGCCAAGGAATTCAACTTCGCGGAAGAGGCAGCCGCTCAACAAGGCAGAAGCTATTGGCAGAGGTTGATGTTAAGTGCAAGTTGGTCGATTTTGGTAATGCGTGCTGGACTTATAAGCAATTTACTGGTGATATCCAAACCAGACAATACAGGTGTCCAGAGGTTCTTCTAGGATCCAAATACTCAACCTCTGCTGATCTGTGGTCATTTGCATGCATATGCTTTGAGCTGGCAACTGGCGATGTTCTCTTTGATCCTCATAGTGGTGACAACTATGACAGAGACGAGGTATATTCTGCATATAAGTGCCACTCTGTTTCCATTCAATATACGATTGTTGTGCTGATTGGTTTTGGTTTATATATTATACCCCTTTGCATATAGAATGATTTGGTTCCTTCCCTCTGCTTACATCACAAACATATGTGTGTATCATATGCTATTCAAGATCGTCACTAATAGTGCAACACACAACTTCTTGCTTCCAAGTTCAAATCACACTTATTTTAATTGAAGTTTTTTTCTAGGATCACGTAAAATAATCAATCTTAGCCGGTTTGCAGCCCTTTGTCAGGATATCCAAGGCATTCTAGGTTTAAGGACTATGATCTCTGGTTTCTTCTATTGTTCTTTACATATTTCCTTATGTGCTAATGTTTTATTTTTCATTCCTTTTCCTTCAAGTCTTTCTGAAAGTTCTATACGACATGTAATCAGTTATTATTTTTCTCTTTACATTATTGCTTGTTTTAGTACCCATGCATTATTAATCAGTGTTTCTACATTGCAGGATCACCTGGCCTTAATGATGGAACTTCTTGGAATGATGCCTCGAAAGGTTAGGCATTATTTACTAGGTTCATCCCAATTTAATCAGTTTTGCAATCATTTTATGAATTGGATATAAATTCATAAAACTTGAAAATTATTCGGTGACTTTACTACATGACAATTATATTTTGCAGATAGCTCTAGGTGGGCGTTACTCTCGTGATTTTTTTAACAGACATGGTGATTTAAGACATATCAGGCGATTGCGTTTTTGGCCTCTGCATAAGGTGCTTAAGGAGAAATATGAGTTTAGTGAACAAGATGCAACCGAATTGGCTGATTTTCTTGTTCCTATACTTGATTTTGTTCCCGATAAAAGGCCAACTGCCGCTGAATGCCTGAATCACCCATGGTTCATCGGAGGACCGACTCGGCATCTTACTCCTACCGGTAATTCTACTTCGGAGGCCAATGATAATAAGACTTCCGAGAAAACTCTTGAAAAAGATGAGAGGGAAGCTATGGAGGCTGGAGTGGGTAACATTGCTATTGGGGGAGTATCAAAGGCACCTTCAAAACAAGTTTGCTGAGTTTTATAGGTAGGTTTCTTCTGTCAATTTACTTCTTTATACATGCATTTCCAAAAATAGAAAGGAGTTATTGATATTTGAATGATAGCTAGGGGTCTTTATTCTTTCAAAGTGGGCTCAAAGCCAAACAGATTGTACAATAAATGCGACCAAAATCTGGACCAAGCTTGTTTGTTCAGTACAAGTCCGGATAAGGTTTAGAACCGGTTCAGTCCCAAACTGGGCCATGCACCAAATACAAACATGGAATTTTCTACTCTGAAAATACAGATAAATCTATGACAATTTTACCAATTTTGGGCCATTACCACAACTTGTCTTCCAAAAAGCCGCAATGCATCTCTAAATTGGAGTCATGAAGTGTGTTACTGAGAATTTTATAAAGGTGTGATGCTTTCCAATTCATTTATTTATTTTCTACCTGTTCTTTCAGCAATGAAGTGCACATGTAGCAATTCGTTTTTGTCCGCGGGCTTGTTGCAAAGGGAACCATCGCCTGACTGGGAAAAGGAGACGTTGACAGTTTTCTTCAAGTCCTCATATTCTTTGTACAATTTGCAAAAGTTTCTGTAGCTGGGGATTTATGTATTGGGGCATTCCTTTTAGATATGGTATTGCAACTGGTTTTGATGTGATGATCCCAATTGTGCATCTTATTGGATCCGTGATTTTTTATCTGCTACCAGACAAATGAGGGAATGAATGTCTTATTTTGGATTTTATTTGTTATTGCTGTTGACAATTAGCTAGAAATCTTTTTGGTCTAATCTGTGTTTGTTAATGGCAAATTTGTGTTATTTGATCAAAATCTTTTTCGTTTCATATGTTCATGTGGCAAATTAGTTCCATCATACCTTGTATTTGTTTTAGATATATTCTAATTTTTGTGTTTATTTTCGAGGTCAGGGAACTTGAATGTATAATTTATGCTAGCATTTGTTTGTTGGTCAATGTAAGAAGAGATAAAGATAGCATAAGAGAGAGAGTCTCGGAACAATGAATGGCGCTTTTAAGTAAAAATTGATGTTTTGAATCACCTAAAATGAAATGCACCCATCACAAAGATCCAAAGACAGCATCTGATCTGTGTGTTAATCAGAAGGTTGGCTACGCTTGATTTGGAGAGGTACCAGAGAACTGTGTCATCTTGTTAAGTTCCTGTATGCTTCCCCTCATATTATACGATACCCACACAAACGTCTCAATCTGATTGCTCTCAAAAAGTAGGATTCATTGTCTCTTATCAGTATTTTACTAGGTGACATTCGGTTATTCCTTCTTGTTAGTCGAAGATGATAATCAAGTGGATATAGTTGATGTACTCAAAATTAGAGTAGCTGATAGAGTAGAACTAAAGTATTCTCCGTGCTATAAGGTATGTACATGAGGAAAAAAATCCCTCCAGTTGTGAGCCAAAATGGAAACTGCAGTCTGCACACTAGGGAGAACTATTATACAGTTATGAGCTTATGGACCACAATATAAAGATTATTAAATAGGGGAAAATGAAATGATATTATGTTGTGTATAGAAGGTATGTTCATACAACAAAGTAATCCATATCTACTAGATTATGACCGTGTGACAGACGGGATTGTGTTAAAGACCAACTTCCTGGATAAAATGATAGGAAATGTGCCAAATAGGCAGATCAAATATAAGCTTATGCCTTTATCACATATGAACTTCTATCACTTGCGCCAATCCAATCCACGAGTATTAAAAAAGAGGCAATAGCCAATAGGCTGAGATATGGTGCCTTTATATATTGAAACTTCACTCATTTGGCCCGTCATCAACAGTAAGGTAAACAATATTTCATTCCATCAAACACTTCACTTGCATGTACACAACCACAGCCTGCTAAAACCACAACTATATGCGGATATACCAAGAAGCTAAAATAAATTGTGCTTAGTTGAGCAGAATATGAGATTAAAATGGGGATGTAGCTCAAATGGTAGAGCGCTCGCTTTGCATGCGAGAGGCACGGGGTTCGATCCCCCGCATCTCCATTTCTTTTTCTCGGCCTTTTCCGGAAAAAAAATATGAGATTAACCAGCTAATAGTATTAGTTTTTCTTTAATAATAAGCCCAGGTCCCTCCCTTATATGTAGTATTATAGTATATCACTTAATAGATCCACCGGCAATTTTCCATGTGATCGTCTACTTGTGATCAACTACTATCCAAATATATAACCTTCGGACTGATAAAGCAGAAATAGCGTTTCCATGTACGACCAATGAAAAATGAACCAGCTTCTCCATTATTCCAAGATTATCAATATAATTTGAGTTGGGTTCGTATGTTCCAAGTGCAGAATGAGAATATCTGTCGTATTTTTGTTGTGTTTATAGGTTGACCGGTCTTCCTACAATCCTAGTAATGTGTTTTACTAATCTAATAGCTAGGTTTATGGTGTTATAGCTTTGTAACAAAATCTAATAACACCCCGCTTCATTATCATCATCCATAAAGAATAAACTGATACTTCTTCCTCAAACTCTACGGCATTCAATCATATCCTCATTTTTTTGCTTCTTTTCCATTTTTAATGCTATTTTTCATGTAAAGTCATAGCAATTGTAGGTAAGATATCATATGGTAATTTCCCTCACCACTATCTGGTTTGAGATCAGTATTTCATATAATGCAGACGTAGAGAATATAAAAGGAGTACAAAGAATCAATAACGCTTTGAATCTGACATGCAATCGAATCAATAAGTTAGTTGGTCAGTTATCGAGGCATTCAAGGCTTCAATGTACTTTTGAGGTTGATGATATTTTCTTTTTGATCTGTAGCATTCCGGGCAGTAAAAATAAAGAGGGGCATAACCACATTTGATTAGTAGTAAGAAATGGAATCGAAACAGCACGGATACCAATCACATAGTTGTACGTAAGGAATTCTATAAAACAATCATGGTTTATTCCAACAATTAGTCTTAAAAGCACTTAGCCAGGAGGTTAGCAACTCTATTTTCACTGTCTTCATGTAGATGCAACACTGCTAGTCTCTGCAACTTTTTTAACCGTGCAAGGTATGAGCAGATAAGCCATAGCCATCGTGTTGTTTTGCTCTTTAGTTGCTAAAGCATTCACGAACCGGGCATCCCCTATTTTCAACAAGAATTTGTGACATTCTTATCAATCTTCACAACATGTTTTGGCAAAGAAAAGTTTACACATACTGAAGTTCTTTATATATGCCAAAGAAGATTGGCCATCATTTAATATAACAAACATTCTCTCAATTCAAAAATAAGATTCAATATGTCATCTACCTGAACTTCTATTACTTAAACTAATCTGCATGAATATAGTAAACAATATTTCATTGCAACACTTCATTTGCTTGTAAACCAACCTGATCAAATCAGAAAGCTATATACAAAGAAACTAAAATTAACTGTTCCCACACACAAATGAAAAACACACCAGCTGTCAATTTGGATGTCGCATCAAATTTGAAGCATATGGAATCATTTTGGATCATCCAACACTAGGACATGAAGTGCTAATAATTCAAGCATTTACAAAACGAAAACTTTTAAGCAAGTTTGAAATTTAAAGCGAATAATGACATTACTAATAAAAGAAGAAAGTAATTTATTCTACCTTAACTAATGACAAGCGGCCCCACCCTGTTGTAGTACATCACCTGGTTAATCCACCCACATCTTTTAATGCGAACATCTTACTGATCAAGCAAAAGCAATGTTTCCAGATATGAAAACATAATGAAGCGATATTCTGCTCCACGAATCCCGAGATTATCGATAGCTTCTGAGTTGGGATTGTAAGTTACAACTTCGGCATTACTTTCGAATCGCATTTCCATTATTAGTTCACCGGTCTTCCTGAATCCTAGTATTTGGTGTATTTTGGTATATAGTAGGTTAATGTTGTATAGCTTTGTAAACGATCTATTAACACCTTGATCCTCGCACGTCATCCTCAAACTCTCCATGCCTTGCAAGCAAAACAAGAGACTCCCGTAGGTTAGATATACTATGAATCCTACAACGCCGGTTTGTTAAACCATCAGGGAGATTTATCTCTTTAAATTCTTTGGAAGTCAAATCAAATGACACGATCAGAAAATCTTCTGAGTGAGAAACTTGTGATGGACGACGTCCAGCATTAAGCTTATTATAAGCAACCCAATAAATAAACCTATCGATAACAACCTGCCACAATCGAAGTCTAATTCAGATTGGTTGATAGAATACTCCAAGAACCGGTGCTCAAAGTAAAAACTTGAACTTTCCAAGGGAAGCTACTGTTAGGCATATATGTCATTTTGTCTACAAAACATTCAATCTTGAGAATAGTAGGATCAAAAGTGACAGGACAAACCCCAAAACCAATAACTTCATCATCAACCCTGACATCAGCAAAGTATGGGAAACCACACATATATGGCACTTGAATACTAATGGATTTCCGTATCGAAGGATTCCAAAGAAGGAGTGCCTCTATTCTAGCCGGATGACCTAATGCGGGTAAGGCACAACAAACCACGAGAGCTACCAACTCGATATTCATATTTCTTAATGAGGTCAGGAACGGTGGGGATTAATTCTTGTCGGACAAAACCAAGATCATCATTATCAATTAAAGTTATATATCTATTATCCTCTTGAGGATAATAAGGAAGTGCATACCTTAAAATGAAACGATCATCGGGCTGAGAGTGACCAGGAAACACTTGCATGTTTTTGATTTGGGGATGAAATGGATATCTATTTAGGGTTTTAGAGTGAGCATCCAAGGAGACAAAAGGAAAAGTATATACTGCATTTGTAGCTTAAACCCTAAGTATTTTTTCTACAAAGATAATATGGATGGATGGAATGGATAGAGTTAATTTCAGAAATGCCCACTGTGGTTATCAAGTTTTTAATACTTGGGCAATATCCTTTGTGGATACTACTACCAGCACCCGTCCTTTTTTTGGTTTGAACAAAAGGGTGTGTCATTTATTTGCAACGTAATTTAATGGATTTGGGTCATTAATACATTGTAACTATATTCCTCTCAAGGAATCAGCTTTCATTTACAAAAAAGTTAATTTTGGTTGGGTTTCAGAAAATGATTGGAAGCCGAAAGATGGTGTGTGTGTGTGTGTGTTACTGAGGATTTTATAAAGATGTGTAATGCTTTCCAATTCATTTATTTGTTTTCTTCCTGTTTTATCATTCACTTGAAGTACATACGTATTAAGTCATATTTGTCCGCGGGCTTGTTTCAAAAGGAACCATCGACTGACTTGTGAAAAGGAGACGTTGATGGTCTTTGCAAAAGTTTATGCAGCGGGTAATTTATGTATAGAGCCATTCCTGTTAGAAATGGCATTGCCACTAGTGTTGATGTAAAGATCCCAATTGTGCATCTTATTGGATCCGTGATTTATATCTGCTACCAAACAAACAAGGAAATGAATGTCTTATTTTGGATTTTATTTGTTATTGCTGTTGACAATTAGTTAGAAATTTTTTTGGTCTAATTTGCACCTGTTTATGGCAAATTTGTGCTGTTTGATCAAAATCTTTTTCGTTTCATATGTTCATGTTGCAAGTTTGAGCAATCATACCTTGTATTTGTTTTAGAATCATTCTAAATTTTGTGTTAATTCATGAGGTTTAGGAACTTGAATGTATGATTCGTGCTAGTATATGTTTGTTGGTGAGTGTAAGATATAAAGATAGCATTAAAAAAAAAAAAATGGCATAGAGATAAAGATAGGACTTTATAATGGACAACCAAGAATGTAATACCCTGCTGTCTTTCGCTAGAGCATAGAAGCAGGTTCTGTTATAGTTGAGATATCTAAAATCTCGAACAATGAATGGTACTTTTAAGTACTAACAATTGATGTTCTGAAACACCTCAAATCAAATGCACCCACAGCAAAGATCCACAAATAGCATCTGACCTGTTGTGTCAATCAGAAGGTTGGCAACGCTTTGATTTGGAGAGTACCGGAGAGGTGTGCCATCTTGTTAAATACCTGTATGCTTGACCTCATATTGTAGTTGACGGATATCCAAACAAACATCTCAATCTGATTCCTCTCAAAAAGTAGGTTCATGTTCCCAGTGTCTTCATCTCTTATCAGTATATCATATTACTAGGTGAGATTGGGTTATTTCTTCTTGTAAGTCGAAGGTGATAATTAAGTGGATATGGTTGATGTACAACGTGTTTTAGATATTCAAGGGAACTAAAGTATTCTCCTTGTTCTGAGATATGAGTACATGAGGAAAAATGCCATTACCGCGCCAAAAACAATCCCTCCAGTTGTAAGCCAAAATGCAAACTACACAAGAGAAAATTATTACTCGTATTACAGTTATGCCTTCATCACTGAAGTCCCTCCCCATAACATCATAATTAGATATATACAAGATTAATATAAGATTACAATTCACAACTCTTCACTGAAAGTGGCACATTTCAAGATATGAAAAAAGCAACATTGACATTCAAAAGTAATTCTTAAGGAACTTAGAAAGGGCGTACCACATGTTCTTCAAGATAGGATTTTAGATTCATGCCAAATATACCTAGAAAATCCAGAAAATATAACTGAGCTTTGCAGGAGAAAGTGGATAATAATTGAACGTCAAATCCAAGGATAAAGCTAATAGGTAACCCAAGTGTTTTTGATTTCATAACTCAGCCAATAACCTTCATGCATTGTATTATAGATCATGGTTATTAGTAGGATTATGAGGAAGTTACAGTTGATATTGTAAGAGAATATATGGGGCGACCAATCAAAAATGGCTAGTGGCTACAGTCTAGAGGGTAAATGAAAACCTGCAACTAGAGCACCAACGGCAACACAAAAGGTCCCAACCTGAAGAAGTAACTCAAATCTGCTTACCTCAAGCCGCCGAGAGCTGGTAAGAAAACATGCCACATTCATACATAAATATCAATGCATTAACAATTATGTTATACCTCTATTCTCATAAACTTGAAGTTATAAATTTATTCAAACCTTAAGTTAACAGAGATCGAGTCTTCCATTTCTCTTGCTGACTCAAGAAGCCTTTCGGCTTGATTATGACATGATTCACATCTGCAATCATAGGAAGACATAAATCACAACTGATAGACACTCTGATCTTCACGTGCTTCAGGGACCATGAAATTACCTTTGAAGATAATTTTCAAGCAGCATTTCAATTTCTTCCTCTTCTTCTGTATATAACAATCAGTTAAGAATTAGCATACTGAATATACAACATTCATTTTCTCCAATAAGGCCACACTTACCCTCAGCAATCTGCTTTTCTTGCGGCACAGAACATTCCAAATCATCGTTTCTACGCAGGATACAATTTCTGCCCACAATACAGAGGCGACGAATTTCATGAGAATCCTCGAGTATATCAAGCAACATTTGTTTGAGTGCTCCTGCTTTCGATCCTAATTCAACCTTCCGTGCAAAAAATAATAATAATCAAAGGGTTACCAATTTTCAGTATATATACACATGCAACAATTTGTATGTATCAATGTATGATTGATGTGATACCAGGGTTTGTTTGCTAATGCGAAGCTGCTCCAATATGTCAGCAGTTAATCGGTTTGGCAAAACTTCAAGTAAACCTTGAACCTGAAGCATAGCAAAAGAGACTCATTATAACCAGTGAACATGTGTGTGGTGTAAAAATTAAATTGTATATACTCACTATGTTTCCATACTCACACGTGGGTCTAAATCCATTAGTTTATCCTCAAAGCGCTGTATTCGTGAATGTAAGGCAGCTTCAACTACCTTAAAATCAGGTTGGAAATTTCTTGTAAATCCGAAACTAACTTAAGAAATGGATAAACCAGATAATCACAATAATCACATAGACATGAGCCAACCTCAAGCTCAAATGGCATTACAGGCCCTCCATGCATGTTTTTAGGATTTAACCGAGGTAATAACGCGTCAATAAAAGCTTTGCCAGCTCTCCTAAAGCCAACAAATAAACCAAGAAAAAACAACATGTTCAGAAACTAGCCTTTTCCAACCGCATATATGAAACAAGATATTCAAGTACCAGTACTTACCGGTTGTAATTAAATATAAACACACTTTCTTGCATTGCAATTGCCCGTAGTGAGCCTAGATTCAATAATATTGCATTTTCACGAACCTATATATAAACAAAAATTCTTCTATGAAATTTGGCCATCAATCTAGGATCCATTTAGTTTTTAGAAAATGATAATATAGAAGCCTGTAATTTGACAATGATGTTTGACAAAATCCCACGCATAACTTATCTTGAAGTTTGAAATGATCTATACACAACAAAGAGAAAGCCTTCAAAGAATGATGACTGACAACTATATTTGACCATAATGTATATAGATACCCTAAACGCATGAAATAACTAACAAAGGGAATATGCTACAAATTATGGAATGGCATGCAGGGATCAAAACCAATAAATGAGCTACAAGATTTTATTTTACCAGCATCAACTAATACAACACACAATGGTAACTTGACTTGATCCATACCAGCAATGAAGGCATCGTGTTGGTCAACCACAGTGAAGGATCAACACTCCGGATGTCTCGAGGGCGAAGACCTGTTATCAAAATTCAAAACCTTAGTTTAAAAAAGAAAATGCACACTGATCTTAACTCATTACTGGTGTGTGCAAATACAGTAAGAAACGTCAAGGACTAAAAAGGAAAACTATGTACAATCAGCAGAGCATGTGCATACGAACTTGACTACTTAAGGCTTAAGATTTAAAAAAACGTAATAGGATTGCTAATTTCAACACTACTAATAGATACTTATACTATTACTATTGTGATGAGGGCACGGAAATGAACATTTCACTCACCACTTGACTTGAGCAGATGTCGTCTACTAATTTTTCTGGTCGACACCTTACCGCTTGAGCTTACTTCCACAACCTTAAAAAGAAGAAAAAATACGATAACATGTTAACAACACTAGCATAATATAGGATAAAATCGTTTTTGTGACTAATATTATAAAAGTTATATGACTTAAAATCCGTGTTTAAAATACGCAGCAGTCACATGGCTTAAATTAAGCTACACGCTTCAAACTATGTTATTGTAACTCTAACAATTACTAATTGATTAACAGTCAAAATAATGTCGCAATGAATTAAATTACAAACATTGATTATAAATATCTATATTAATATCCTTATATTTATCACGAGTATTATATAACCAAATCCACAATCAATAGATATAGATATACTGTATATGATATATTAAAAACTACGTAGTATTAATAAGGAAATGATCAAAAACTAAAAACAAACTAACAAACCTCATAAACAGGTTCACGAATGCCTAAATTTAAAGTATCAGACAATAACGAAGCATTGCGTCGAGAACCGCCGTCGTCCGTCTTATCCACGTCATCATCGGAGCTCCGGTGAGTTTCTTCTTCACGATAATCATCATCGTTAAACGTCTCCGCAGCTATCTCCTCCGTGGATTTGGTACAATACGTCTTAAATTTACTAGCAGCGGATGTAACCGGAAAGAGATGATCGACGGAGTAACGTAGAGTGATCAAATGCTGACATTTTGACCGGACGGATGAGTATCCGGTGACCGGAATGTTAGGCGAGAGAGAAGGTGGATGAAGCAGTGGTAATTGAAATAACCGTGAAGACGATGAAATCGCCATTTTTTAATATCACATGTTAATTAATTATTTGGATTACATAAATCTGTTTGGTTACTGAGATTAGAGGAAACGGGTAATTTAGTTTAGAGGATTGAATTTGCGTGCAAATTTTGTGTTGTTTGAGAATGAGAATGTTTAGTTGTTGTGGTTGTGGTGAGATGACAGTTGGTGTACTGGTTATCTTCTTTCCACATCATTTTCTTTTTTGTTTTAAATAAATTTAAATTAGATTAAAATAAAGAGAAAATTAAATTTTGGTACCTAAAAATTACAAATAATATCAAAAAATTGGTTATTTTTTTCAATTTTGATACCAAACACATACACCGTTTGTTTTTCCGTTAACGCCTTCACGTGACCAACACGTGAGGGTATCAAAAATGAAAATTTTCTCACTTAGAAACTATAAGTGAAAATTTAGAATACTTCAGGTACCAAAAATATAATTTTCTTGAAAAAAAATAACTATGGGTTTTTGAAGTGTATTTAATTATTTTAAAACATTTAAGCTTTGGGGCTTTATCTACATTATATTATAACATATATACGAGTACTATTATTAAAAATCTTTTAAGGTTAAGTCATAAACATACGGATAACTTCTTAGTAAAAAAACCTCATAAAATGTATAACTTGTGAACAACTTCATCGCGTCTTATAACAGATCTAAGAAGATCAGCCAGTTGAGTATGAATCGACTTATACTTCATCAAACCTTTATATTTAAGTTCAAAGTTTGATAAGACATGCATGTTTTATAACTTAGTTATTTTGATACTTACGCCTTATAGTGTATTCAGATAGATCGAGTTTGACGTCATCAAACTCCGTTCAAACCAAGTCATTTCCATATATTTTTAAGTTGTTCACAAGTTGTACCTTTTATGGGTTTTTTTTACTAAAAAGTTATCCGTATGTTTATGACTTAACCTTAAAAGATTTTTAATAATAGTACTCGTATATATGTTATAATATAATGTAGATAAAAACCCAAAGCTTAAATGTTTTAAAATAATTAAATAAACTCTTCAAAAACCCATAGTCATTATTTTTCGAGAAAATTACATTTTTGGTACCTGAAGTTGTCAAAATTTTCACTTATAGTCTCTAAGTGAGAAAATTTTCATTTTTGATACCCTCACGTGTTGGTCACGTGAGGGCGTTAACGGAAAAAACAAACGGCGTATGTGTTTGGTATCAAAAATGAAAAAAATAACCAACTTCTTGATATTATTTGTAATTTCTTCACTTAGAGACTATAAGTGAAAATTTTGACAACTTCAGGTACCAAAAATGTAATTTTCTTTAAAATAAATTAAAACTTTCATATATAAACTAACATTTTTTTTTGGATTGAGATCCTCTAAAGTTCAACACAACTTTACTCGTAGAGTTAACAATCTTGACCCTTGAATTAAAATCAAGGATTTAGATTCAAAGATGAATTTTGAATCTTGACTCTTTATTTTAATCTAATGGTCAAGATCACTCTAACTTTACTAGTACAACTTTAGAGGATCCTTACCGTTTTATTTAGAGTTATTATATCATCACAAATCGTCATATGATTTATGAAATTTGAGTTTTGCTAGTCTATCAATCATGCCGGTCAAGATTAGGTTGGTATGTTGAAAAATTTTGACCTTAAATTGACCCATTAAAAGTTTCCGGTCATAAATTATAACCCGAGTTCAATCCCAATCGACATAGTTAATACATGAATGACAAATTGGTAAGTTGGTTTAGGGTCAAGTGAGTTTAATAGGTTATGTTTTCAAATGGGTTGGTTTTTGAGTTAAGTTGGTTAAATGAGTTGATATAGGATCAATTGTATCTGTGAGTTGTGGGTCAAATGGGATTGTTGTGGCCTTGTGTGTCAGATAAGTCGTTATTAGTAATTGAATTAACTTTAAAACTTATTTATTTATTTTTATGGTTATATTTAGAGGGGATAACTTATATTATGTTAGTCTCATATAGTTCTCACAAACCTTAAACTCAGGTAGGCTATTTAACATGTGTGAAAACATGATATTAACATCATATAATATTTTTCCATATTTATATGGTATTGATTTTTAATGAATTATATTAAACTTTTGATTGATTATTTTTATTGAATTTTAACGAGTTTGTAAAATTTTAGTGAAAAAGAATTAAATAACCCATCCGGTTTAATTGATCACGAGACTCGAAAAAAGTTTGTTAAACAAAAAACCGGCTTTTTTTTATTTAGAAGTAAAATACAGTAGCAAAGGAATTGGAAACCCCTAAACCAAACACACACACACACCCCCTCCAACCCGAAAGAAAGAAAGAAAGAAAGAAGACAATGTCACGACCACCAACAGATTCAATACAGCCCGAAGAAGAAGAAGAAGACGACATAGAAATTGAACAGCCAACAGCTCAAAACCCTAATGCCCCACCCGACGAGGTATTCCTCTCACCCTCCATATTTCTTTTCAAAGTATATATGTCTATATATATATATATATATATATATATATAGGGTAACACTCCGGTGAGAACACTTTTAAAATAAGAACGGTGAGAACACTTAAAAACATCATTTTGATGCATTAAAAGTCCATAAAACTAACATAGTGCATAACTAATTATCATTATTTAAGTGTTTAACAACACATTGATCTGTCAAAATCGAAAAAATCACGTTTTTTGTTATGCATCCAACAAAAAACGTGATTTTTTCGATTTTGACAGATCAATGTGTTGTTAAACACTTAAATAATGATAATTAGTTATGCACTATGTCAGTTTTATGGACTTTTAATGCATCAAAATGATGTTTTTAAGTGTTCTCACCGTTCTTATTTTAAAAGTGTTCTCACCGGAGTGTTACCCTATATATAGGGTGGCTATCAAATGAGAACCAAATTAAAATGAGAACAAATGAGAACACTTAAAAACTACATTTTGATGCATTAAAAGTCCATAAAACTGAACATTTAAATAAACTAGATTTTAAAATAGGGGGGCAATCAAATAAGAACAGTTTTAAAATAAGAACACGGTGAGAACACTTAAAAACTACATTTTGATGCATTAAAAGTCCATAAAACTAACATAGTGCATAACTAATTATCATTATTTAAGTGTTTAACAACACATTGATCCGTCAAAATCGAAAAAATCACGTTTTTTGTTGGATGCATTATTTTGTTGAATATGCATCCAAGATGGATGCACAAAACAAAAAACGTGATTTTTTCGATTTTGACGGATCAATGTGTTGTTAAACACTTAAATAATGATAATTAGTTATGCACTATGTTAGTTTTATGGACTTTTAATGCATCAAAATGATGTTTTTAAGTGTTCTCACCGTTCTTATTTTAAAAGTGTTCTCACCGGAGTGTTACCCTATATATAGGGTAACACTCCGGTGAGAACACTTTTAAAATAAGAACGGTGAGAACACTTAAAAACATCATTTTGATGCATTAAAAGTAGAATAGGGGGCAATCAAATAAGAACAGTTTTAAAATAAGAACACGGTGAGAACACTTAAAAACTACATTTTGATGCATTAAAAGTCCATAAAACTAACATAGTGCATAACTAATTATCATTATTTAAGTGTTTAACAACACATTGATCCGTCAAAATCGAAAAAATCACGTTTTTTGTTGGATGCATTATTTTGAATATGCATCCAACAAAAAACGTGATTTTTTCGATTTTGACGGATCAATGTGTTGTTAAACACTTAAATAATGATAATTAGTTATGCACTATGTCAGTTTTATGGACTTTTAATGCATCAAAATGATGTTTTTAAGTGTTCTCACCGGAGTGTTACCCTATATATAGGGTGGCTATCAAATGAGAACCAAATTAAAATGAGAACAAATGAGAACACTTAAAAACTACATTTTGATGCATTAAAAGTCCATAAAACTGACATTGTAAATAATTATCATAAAATTTTAATAAGATACACTCCGGTGAGAACACTAAAAAAAACAGTGAGATTTTAGACGGATCAATGTGTTGTTAAACACTTAAATAATGATAATTAGTTATGCACTATGTCAGTTTTATGGACTTTTAATGCATCAAAATGTAGTTTTTAAGTGTTCTCATTTGTTCTCATTTTAATTTGGTTCTCATTTGATAGCCACCCTATATATAGGGTAACACTCCGGTGAGAACACGTTTAAAATAATGATAATTAGTTATGCACTATGTCAGTTTTATGGACTTTTAATGCATCAAAATGTAGTTTTTAAGTGTTCTCATTTGTTCTCATTTTAATTTGGTTCTCATTTGATAGCCACCCTATATATATATATATATATATATATATATATATATATATAGGGTGGTATCAAATGAGAACGGCCTTAAAATAAGAACACGGTGAGAACACTTAAAAACTACTTAAAAACTACATTTTGATGCATTAAAAGTCCATAAAACTAACATAGTGCATAACTAATTATCATTATTTAAGTGTTTAACAACACATTGATCCGTCAAAATCGAAAAAATCACGTTTTTTGTTTTGTGCATCCATCTTGGATGCATATTCATCAAAATGATGCATCCAACAAAAAAACGTGATTTTTTCGATTTTGACGGATCAATGTGTTGTTAAACACTTAAATAATGATAATTAGTTATGCACTATGTTAGTTTTATGGACTTTTAATGCATCAAAATGATGTTTTTAAGTTCTTATTTTAAAAGTGTTCTCACCGGAGTGTTACCCTATATATATATACACATGTGCTGAACTGTAATATGTTGTGCCTGACAGTTATTTGACATCTCAACCACGGTTGATCCTAGTTATATTATATCCTTAATACGGAAACTTCTTCCATCCACCATGAATGCTTCTTCTGACATCCTTCCTGGCTTTCAAGTAACAACCAATGGAACCCTGGTATCACAATCTCAAGATAATATTATTCAAAACAAATGTCAGACCATAGACAAGCAGGAAGGAAGGGATGAAGATGATGATGATTGTAATGATCGAAAAACCTCGGTTGGAGATGATGCCTGGGAAGAACATGGATGTGTGTTATGGGATTTAGCTACAAGTAGAACCCATGCTCAACTTATGGTACTTGATTCTTTTGCTACTTAATCTCAATCGTGTTATCTGATTTTAATTTATGTAACTAGTTTTTAATGTAATTTATTCGTTTAAAACGTGAATGTAGGTTGAAAATCTGATTCTTGATGTCATATTGGCTACTCTTATGGTTTCCCAGTCACCTCGTGTCACGGTTGGTTACATTTTCGTTTGTTTTCTAGTTATTCACTCGTAGTTAGACCCTCATTTTGTATTGTTCGGCTGATTCCTTAATTTTTGATATAGTGTGCAAGTATGCAACAAAAAACATATTTGGAGTTTCAAAGTTTTCAAATACGAGTAGTTTTGTTTGCAGAAAGTTGCAGAACCAATCGACTTAAGTTTCTCTATGTTGAACTTATTATATTTTTCAGGAGATTAGCCTTGGCATTTTGGGGAACCTTGCTTGCCATGAGGCCTTACGAAAAGAAATTGCCTCTGTAAAAGGACTGGTTGAAGTAGTTGTGGATCAGTTATTTGTAGATGACACCCCATGCTTGTGTGAAGAATTCAGGTAACACCTTGCTAAAATTTCTTGACTTGACGTATGATGGAAGATACATACAATTATGAAACCAAAAAGTGACTATACACTGCAGTGGGCAGAATATTTCTGGGCCATCTATTTTTGTAATGCACAATGATGATTATTCAGAATGAATGTTAGTGCCCGAGGAGGAAAGGAATATATTAGGTTTTAGCATAAAAAGAGAATATTTCTACTGAACATCTTTATTATCCATTATGAGTGATTGTCATGTTTCTTGGTCTTGATTAAGTTATTAAGCCAATAATGAGTTGGAGTTCTTGCACATTTCAGATGAAGTATGTCTTAATCGAATGGTACTGTAATAAATAACTCGTGAACATTTATCTGATTAGTTTTTCATACTTTTTACAGGTTGTTAACTTTATGTCTCCAAGGTAGTGAAGGTCTGACTTGGGCTCAGGCTTTGCAGCCTGAGAATGTCCTCTCTCGTGTATTATGGGTTGTTGAAAATACACTGAATCCGCAGCTTATAGAAAAGGTATCAGCCAATCTATGTTATGGTTTATCTATCTATTTTGTTATTTGACTCTTTGTGCTGTGACGGATTGTCAATATATCTTACACAAACTGCAAATGAAAAGAGCGCAGGTTTTCTTCTCACTGTATCAGAAAGTCAGGATGATATAAGAGCCAATCTCCTCCCCCACTTGGTGAAATTAGGTCTTCCGGTCATTCTAGTTAATCTCTTGGCTTTTGAGATCAGCAAACTGGTGGGAGATGAGAGACTGCCTGAAAGGTATACTTCTGTCTATCCAATGGTTCACCGTTAGTTTTAGTGTCATACCTGCAGCCGCCATTGACAGGATTGGCTATTGTTGTTGTCACTGTTGTTGTACCCGCAGAGGGTTTGGTGTGTGGTAATCAAATGTCAATTCTTGTATCAGGTACTCTGTTCTTGAGACTATTCTTCGGGTTATTGAAGCACTCACTGTAATTGACGGTTGCTCCCAAGAACTTTCTTCCAGCAAGAAACTTCTTCACCTACTTGGTACTCTGATAAAATTTGCTGATAAAATTGAGGTTTGTAATTTAACCAGTTTATATTTATGCTACTGCTATAACTGAGAATGAGCTAGGAATATAATGTACTCCAGATGAATATGTTCATGAGCATCAGATATCATACGGTGGCTACATGTTGCACACATATCAACTTATGAACTTCAGATTGGCACCTTTAAACTATCATAATCCCCCTGTCCTAAACGGAGGCCACTTTTGATATGAAGTTCAACCTGATACATCTTAAATTCAACTATTTTATATAAAGCATTTATCTTGTGGGCTTAAAATTTCAAGACAATTGTTTTAATATTAAGGAGAGAAGATGTCAACCAATCTTCCCTTTCACTGTATTTAAATCATTTTATGATTTTATCAACTCTATGAAATGTAAGACGTAAATACAGACTTCCCTAGGGATAGGATTAGCTTTGAAGATGATCTTGAGAAAATGGTACACATGACTAAATAGACAATGCAATATTACAATGTGAATACCTAGATAATTTTATTATTTTTTTAATAAGATTCCTACACAGCTTAATGTTGATGCAACTTGTGAGGATGGTAAATGCGAAGTGTTTTATATATTTTTATTTTTTGGCAAGGCAGGTGGCCACTTCATGTGTTACTGCTGCCGTTCTAACAGCCAATCTTTTGAGTGACTCCGATGACCTGATTTTAGAGATATATCAAGGTAAATATCGTAGTATTCTTTATGAGACGACACTTGCTGCGTATATACACATATATCAGGTTCACAAGTTATGAAATTCTAAAATCTCAAGTTGTTTCTCCCACATAAATTTGTCATAGTCAAAACTTGCATGAAATTAGCAGTGACACTTCAGATACATCCAGATCTGCTTTTCTTACAGGGTTTACTGGATATCTTCCCCTTTGCTTCGGATGATATTGAAGCCAGAAATGCACTATGGGACATCATCTCAAGATTATTGACTCAAGTTCAAAAAGGGGAGACTAGCCCTTCAAATCTTCATCAATACACATCAATTCTAGCAAGTAAATCAGACTTGATAGAAGAAGAGCTCCTTGATCACCAGTTAGCTGCTTCAAATAACGATCAAGAAAATTCGACCGCCTCCTGCAGAAATCTACAAATAAGAACTGCAGCGGTATCCTATATAACATTGATCATAATAACCGTGACAGTAAAATTTACATATGACCTTCCCAGGTCCATCCAACCATCAAATTAGTGTGTTTTGATTTTAGAGGTCTCACGACCATACCTTTTTTGTTTCATTAACTGGTGGATTTTCTTAAACCTTGTTTACCTTGATAATTTGCTACAGCTAAAAAGAATTGACTTTATTCTAAGTCAGTGGTTGGCCTCAAAGGATCAGGTTAGCACTGCCAGTTTTGAGATGGAATATCCAGTTAATGAACGAGATCTTAATAGATTAAAGGACTGCTGTCGTAAATATAGCAAGTAAGACATTTTCTCATAACTCTCTTTCTTGTATGTGGGAAAGGTCCGAAAGGATACCAAGCAATTATCATTCTTTCGCATAATGCGACTCATTAATTCAGGATTCTGACTAACCCTTCTATTTTTTTTTTCTTTCAATTCTTGTGTGAATATTAAAAATTTCTTTTACTGATTCTCTGACTCACATATGAATTGACAGTGCTTGTGGGTCGAGCTGATGATTGATGCTGCTATTCCTGTGAAAGTTTCATCAGCGAACAGGTGTGATACCAATGTCCATGCTAAATTAGTATTAATCTCTAGGTTAACCTTACGCTTTTTGGTAGTTCTTTTGTTTCAAACCTGACTACGAAAACTTGTAAATGTGCATCGGAAGGGTATTCTGTTTATCTTTAGCTGTACATTGTACTGAATTCAAGTTTTAGTAGCAATAGCAGGTTTCTACTTTTCTTTTCACTAGAATTTGGTCAAATGCATTCAATTGAATTCGTAATCGTTCAAAATACAATAGAGTTCTATTTGAAACCACCAAATGCTAACGCTTGAGACCACTAAATTATATGTAATTGCCTTTTTAGGTTAATGCTCTTAAAGGATGTAAAGTTGTACACCACCAAATATGCTTTATTGTATTGTAGAGTACAACACTGTATATAATCTACGTACTTTTCATTTTATTTTCAGAAAGTAAAACATTTTATCCTACAAAAGATGGTATTCAACAAGGACACATTAACCTACCCAAGCTAAACAAAAGGAAGTTTTAAGATAAACAGGCAACAAAAAAAAAAGAACAACACAGAACAAAATGAAGGCAAAAATTTGTGTAGATAGAACTACTACCTATAATTAGACCTAAAAGACGTTTTTCTTTCTT
The DNA here is from genome assembly GCA_034093135.1 of Erigeron breviscapus. Classification (NCBI taxonomy): domain Eukaryota; kingdom Viridiplantae; phylum Streptophyta; class Magnoliopsida; order Asterales; family Asteraceae; genus Erigeron; species Erigeron breviscapus. The sequence goes on along the minus strand of CM067169.1, from coordinate 37,580,620 downwards.
GGAATGATCATCGTTATGACCACCCTAAACTAAGCTCATTTTTGTAGTCACCCTTCATTGTAGCACTCATCCCTTGTAGTTCAGGTTGCACGGCTGAAGGTTGCAAAGAGCATGTCTCGCATTTGGTTTTATTCAAGTACCAGACTGAAAAAACTTGCACCTATAGCTTGATGTTAACTCTGTCTGACATCTTTAATATATCTGAATAGATCCGATCACCTCCAATTTCTTCCGCGGAGGCCCCTGCGGCCACCCTCAAAACATCCTCAATCAACGCAGCGTTACCCATAATATCGACATGGGATCCACTTTCTAAACCCCTTCCCTCGAGCAGACTCACTGGTGGTTTATGCTTAAACTCTCGTATATAAGTAGCACTTCCTGATGGATTAAATCTCGTTTTTCCTTTCCATCCCTTCGCACACATGAAACCCGCACTTAAAGTTGGTATAGTAGTATCACCATCAACAAAATGAACCCCTCCTTGTAAGCATCCTCCGCCACCTTTTCCTCCTGCTGCGCTATCGATCCTGAATGGAATGCTGTTGCAGTTTTCTGACTGTGAGAGTTTATACACATACGATCTTTCTGTAGGGATCCCGACCCCATACAAACTATAAATCTCCATATCTGGAGCCTCAGGCAGCCTGGATATATATACACAAACATTGATTAGAAGTGGATTTTCCAACTACTTACATACATTGATACAAACGAGTCGATTATGGCTTTGTTATATTTAAAATTATTTCAACATGCATGTCAAAAAAAAGTTTTAAGCGAGAAGAGGGAAAACCTTCCAAGTATTATTCAAAAAGTTAGATTGTCCAAGTAATATAACTTTGTTAACTGTAATTGACATGCTAATATTACTTTTTTTGAAGCAAAAAGTATTTCGTATACATTCAACACGATCCATTATGAGCTGGAATTTTTTACCCATCTTGACCCGTAAACCAACTTTTTCAGCACCTCCGGCTTTGATTTTTGGGAACTAACCAATCTTAATTTGAAAACGTGAAAAAATAAAATAAGTTGGAACACATGAATCGACTTACTTGGTTTCTAAAGGATTCGACCAGTATTTGTAATGGCCATATTTCGGATCATCAAGATCCTCCGCTATGCCAAGAGAGAAGTGAACCTCGGCTCGTTGCATTGTCTTTGGAGCCACAAACCGGAGAAGATCAATCAAAGTTTCGGCTGTGTATGCTTTGTTATCTGCTAGTCTCTGAATAATCTTTCTGCTAATCTTACCATACTCTGTCCAAACGTCTCCACATCTTGAACTCGAATTCAAGATCTTATTTGCCTGCATCAATTCCTGTAGATCACAAATAATTTGTGAGGGTTCATCAACTGTGGCTCAAAACCATGGACCATTTGACCAGAAAAGTGTGTACCTCTGAAACAAAGGTGGGAAGCTTTGAAGAATGTTGTTCGGAAGCCTTTTTACCAAATGCGATTATTCTTCCGTAGTTCGTTTGTTGTTTAATTTGGAATTGAGGTTTTGCATCTTTTTTTCTGCTGATATTTTCTCTCGAATTCATTTCAACATAACCTTTTGTCTCGAAATCACACTCGTGCCCATCTTCCGGGGATGAATCCAAATCGCCCCAAATCACTTCTCCACCCTTGGGTAGTAAAGAAATCACAGAGTCCCATGTTCGAGATACACGCATCATATGTTCCATTGTTTGGAGCCCAAGAACCTTCGACTCTAGAAAACCTGGAGCCATAGCCCTGTAAAATCAACTGATTAGGTACATAGTTTGAGACCACAATAGAGATAAAGTTTGACTATAGGCAGCTAAATGGAGGGTTAGACAGGTTGGGTAACTGGTAAAACGGATTCAGGTCAACTGGGCAATCCATACCGACTGAAATGAGCCTAGGTGGGTTGACCCAAAATACAAGTTATGCTTGGACATCTGACATCTTATAATTCATGTTTCAAATACGATTACAAAGTTAAATTTTCAGCAATAATAATCAGATCTTTCAAACAAAATGATTTAGGAGGTTAATTTATTAAAAATGCATTTAGGCAAAATCTGACACATCCAACCCGGTTCCTTTTTAAGTTTTTTTTTTAACCATTAGATAGAACATAATCTAAATTTAACACTTCACAACTAAATAGGTCAAATTTAATAAATTGCCCCTGAATCTGAGTTTCTATGATAAATAGGTTGAATCAATGCCTTTAGTTTGACTTTCCAAATTCTAGGTTAAATTTACCTTGGTATCAGTCAGAAACCTATTAAAACAAAATATTTCTTTAGAACTCATTAAGTGCCTCATAATCTTGAAGTAGAAACTTGGACTAACCTGACCATAGCAACATCTTTGGCTTCAGCAGATAACAAACAACTAACTGCCTTTGGAATACCCAGAAACGCTGGTGCAATGTTCATGATGGCTTTGATATGCTTGGCACACCACCCTGGACCGCCACCTCCACCCATTGGAGGAGGGGCTTCCACCCATTTAAGGAAGTGTAGGAAGTAGTTAACACCCATTGAGTGTGGAACCACAACCACTTTATTGTTGCCATTTGTTACATACATTAGCTCAATGTTGATCTTCAGTCTAGTAAGTGTTTGATCTCTTACCTCAGTGTTCTGAAATGAAAGCCTCCAGTCGTAAGCAGCCATGTACATATTTTTTTGATCATAGCCAATTTTAGCCAAATTCTCTATAAGAACGGCCCAAACAAAATATCCAGGAGCAAAATAGTCTCCTGCAACCAGTCCCGAAATTGGCCTGACTCGAATGCCTGGTGGGTCAAGCCCTGTTTCACTGTCCAATGATAAATGCTCCAACCAACACAATGGCCTAAAATCACAGTTTACATAAATAAGTTCTCAAGATGTCTAATACTACCCCATGTCCCCATCACTACAAATCAAGTAGAGGACCATATCTATGGAATTGGGTATTACTATGACCCATTTTGTTTATGTACACATATGTAAAGATAAATAAGTAAAACCTTGCAAGATGTTAGAGATTGCATCAACATAATTTGATGTAATATACTTGAGCATTGCTCGTTTTTGCCACAAAATAGAAAGAACAAAAAAAGGCCTAAAATTCAAGTTACTAAGATCTCTGAAATCCAAACCTATCAAACGCAAAATTAGATAAATACATCGACTGTACCTTGATCACAGCAATCATATTCTTGAACTGTCATTGCCACAATTGAAGAGAAAATGTTCTATTTTGTTTTTAATAATAAAATGGGTAATCATGTAAGGCCATTCCAAAATCCAAACACAGGCAGAATGTTTGTTTGTAGACTTTGCTAAAAATGGAAATCATGTAAGCCCGAACCCTTTTCGTTATGTATTGAACTAGTTGGTGTTATTTCATCTGAAGCCATAGATTTCCTTTTTAAACAATTTGTGAATTTTGATCAAATAAAAGCAAGCAAAATAATATATAATACATGCATACTTCAAGCTTTTTAAGCACTAGTTCATCAATGCTAGCAGAATTTACCTTGCAAACTGTAAACATATGAAGTTTTGTACTGCTAATAAAACCAAGATAGAAGATGGTCAAACCTCTTAACGATCTCAGTAAAGCTACCAACCCAAAGACGTTTTCGAAAAAGCCCTTCGGAACAAGGCTTTCCTTCCCATAGCTCGAGCCCACTGGTGATCATTCCAGGGACGAAAACCACAGGGTGCAATGGGGTTAACCCTTCATTCTTGAGTCTTACACCAGGTGGTTCAGGGCCTGTTAGTCCAGCCAAATTAGCTGGCAAACAATGGTACAAAAACAAGAGTAGCCACCATGTTGTACACAAACATCCTATGAACCAACAACAAGAATTCACACACTTCCATCCTTTTTTCTTTGTGTTCTTGTGTTCTAGAATTATTTGACCTTTTTCTTGTTTTCTGTCATCTTTTTTACTGTCAAGTGATTGTTTCTCATCTTTTAGGCAATCATGTGATTCATAGCCTTTCAATGTTGGCTGACACAGCTTTCGAAACCGAAGAACAGAACTCATTTTCAAGAATCACACTTAAAAAGAGATCAAAGTTGATACTTTTATGCAAAATTAACATAAACAAGAACTACCCATGATTGAAATTAACATACTGAAGTATAAAGTTTGTAACTTTGCTAACAAAAATCACCAAACAGAAAGAATTACACTCAAAACAGAGCTAAAACAGCATATTTGGACTTTTGTTTGAATTTAGCATAAACAAGAAGTACCCATGATAGGAATTGACATAAAGAAACATAAAAAAATAAAAAATAAATTACAAATTGGCTTACAAGATCACCCTAAATTGGCAAATTTGAGAAAGATCGGAAAAACCCAAAAAAGGAAACTCAAAAACAAGCTAGATTTTTCCTTCCAAATTTAAGATGATTTTTGTAGGCGGTGTTATATGGAAAAAGGTGTTGCCTAGGTGTCAATATATGTATATGCATATGGAACACATATACAGAGAGAGAAAATGAAGCAGTATAGAGAAAGACAGAAATTCTGCTGTTTCATCAGCTAAAAGAGCCACTTGTCATGTTTTTCTATTGAAATTTCAATGCAAAACCTTCCTCAGCTGCCACCATTGCAATCCCTTCTAAGCTTTCTTTGCATTTCTCTTATTAAAAGAAAAAAAAAAGACCATTTTGCAAAGTGGGCCATAAACTTTCAGACAATATAATACAATCTTTATTCAGATGGTAAATAAATCAATGCAAATATCACATTTTGTTGTAAAAATTTACGAGATTTCACAATATATAATGTATGTAAATATACACCCGAAAGCATAGGATTCTTATACATAACCTTCATCTATCTATATAATTATTATTTATTTGAACCACCGCAACCGAAATCTAATGATTAAAATAATTTGATGTTTTATAGAAGAAGGTCTTATCTTTTAAGATTTTTAAGAATTATTTCAAGAGTGACTAATAGATAAATTGGTTCGGAAAATACCACGAAAATACCTTAATTAAGATGGGTACTTTTTTTAATTAAATTAATTAACTCTAGATACCCGAATTATTTTTCACTGTCTATATAAACTTTTTCACCAATCAATAAAAATAAATAAACTCATTATCATAGTACACAATGGTAGGCATAAAACTGTAAAGTAGCACTGAAAAAAAATGAACGACTAATATTTTAATAGTAAAAGAAAAATATAAAATTATTGTTTTTAAATTAATATTATATAAATTTATAATTTGTTTAGTATAGATTTTAAAACATACATTTAATTTTTATTCTATCAATTTGATTTTATAACAATAATATAAAAAAAAAAGAAGTAAAAATAGTAAAATACAGGACAAATGTAGAAAGAGAATAAATATCAGCGCAAGTACCAAAGGAGTTAAAATTAACGGTGATCCCCCAACTATGGACTCTATTTTTGTAACCCCACTTCTGGTTTTTTCCGCAGAGTTAGCAGCAAGACAACCATAACTTACCAATAACTTTTGTACACACTAAACATATTAATCATCCTGTCTTTTTGACTCGTGTATTTTTGGGCACATTAATCAACAAATGAGAATTTATTTATTTTTTCTTGAAAAAGGGAGCAACAATAAAATTATTATTCAATAAAAATATCATATACACCGCACCCGACAAGATATAAAATGAGATGTATTGTGATAAATGTTTATATTCTTTGTTTTCGCCGTGAATTTTGGATATGAAAATAATATTCCCTCTAAATAGCTATTCTAACATTGTTCATAAAACTACAAAGGTGTGACATGGATAATCCAGCTATTTTATTCCTTATCATATTTCTTAATTTTACCTTGTCTTATGATTTTGTTGTTAGAAGAATAGAAGGATAAGGATCTTGTTATATTTTAAGAAAATATACTAACATTGCTCATTATACAAGGACTACTAAAGTTGGTTGGAAGTTGGAATTCTTTGGTGTAACATATAACTATTGTGAAATTAAATAAAAATATTGGTTTAATGGGTTTAATGTTGTGTGTGTCTTCTAAAGGACAAATATAAGTATTAAAGTCATGCCTCGTTTTTAACTTCAACAATCAGCCAACTTTTTTGGTCTTTAGCATAAAAGATCATGTAGAAATTGCTAGAAAGGAATTTGATTCCACAATTAAAGAACCATTATTACTATTTTTTTATTAAATCTTACATTAACTATTTTAACAACATGGGGGGCAAGGGAGCATATGAACCTAAATTTCACTGTTTTAGACAACAATGCAACATGCAAAGCAATCAAAAAGTCAAAAAGATGTGTGAATTGAACTCTTCAGATAATGCTGGATGTTATACACTTATACTAGCAAATAGAAAAACGTAAAATAAAGTTTTTACTGTTTAGTACTGTGAGTTAACTGTAGTCTTAAGTTGAAACTAAAAACATATAAATATTGCGCTATAACCATTAATATAGGCACAGGGTAACACGACCAGAAAAAGGTCAACCCCACCAGAGCATTAGCGGCGACGTCGTCGCTAATGCTCCCACCGACATTCCACCGACACGCCTGCAATAATGACTGACAACGACCGATCCCGAGGTGCCACGTCAGAGGCATTAGCGGCGACGTCGCCGCTAATGCTTGCCACGTGGCACCTCAGTATCATTTCTCCCAATCTTATGATCTTCCATTCGTTAATGCTTGCCACATGCCACATCAGGATCATTTCTCCCAATCTATATATATATATTATATATATATATTTGACATATATCTATATATATATATTTGACATATATCTATATATATATATATTTGACATATATCTATATATATATATATTTGACATATATCTATATATATATATTTGACATATATCTATATATATATATATATATATATATTATATATATATATAATATATATATATATATTGCAAAACAAAATAAGAAACAAATATATATATACATATCTATATATATATATATATTTGACATATATCTATATATACTTATATTGCAAAACAAAATAAGAAACAAATATATATATACATATCTATATATATATATATATTTGACATATATCTATATATACTTATAATATATATATATATATTTGACATATATCTATATATATATATTTGACATATATCTATATATATATATTTGACATATATCTATATATATATATATCTATATATATATATTATATATATATATTTGACATATATCTATATATATATATATCTGCAAAACAAAATAAGAAACAAATATATATATACATATCTATATATATATATATATACATATATCTATATATATATATATATATATTTGACATATATCTATATATATATATATTGATGATATAGCTTAGATAGATAGATCTATATATATATATATATATATTTAGCTAGATACATTACATATATATACTTATATATAGATATAGATACAGATGCATTACTTATATATACATATATATATCATAAATAGGTATATATATTGCAAAACAAAATAAGAAACAAATATATATATTGACATATACTATATATATATATATATTTGACATATATCTATATATATATATATATTTGACATATATCTATATATACTTATATTTGACATATATCTATATATATATATATATATTTGACATATATCTATATATATATATATATTTGACATAGATCTATATATATATATATATATATTTCTAGATCTTACATATATATACTTTACAAAAAAAAAAGATCTTACATATATAAACTCGTTGGCAGAGATCTATATATATATATATTTGACATATATCTATATATATATATTTGACATATATCTATATATATATATTTGACATATATCTATATATATATATTTGCTCTTATTTTATTTCATTATTCTATATATATATGTATTCATATATCATATATATATATCATATCGATATATATATATATTCTGTTGATTTATATCAATCATCCTTGATGATTATTTTGATATTGTAATAATAAAACATTCATAAATTCTATTTTAATATATATATATTTGACATATATCACAATTAATCCGGACATTATTATATATAAGAATATATACATATATATATATATATATATATATATAGCATATATACACATTAAGTTATTGATATATATATATTCTAAGCATATATACATAGCATATACTGTATATACATTATATATATGTATGTATATATATATATATATATGTAAATATGTACATATAACTTACAACCCAAACATGTTGACGCTGAGCGTATGACTGGCGACCGTGAGTACTGACAAGACGTTGTTCTTGCCTGTTAGTCGCGTTTCGTTGGGCAACAATCATCCGATCGTCCCTGGTCCAGAATCGCAGTAGATCCGTCCAGACTTCTTGAGGCATTGCATGTGGCGGAACATTTTGGATTTCGGCGAGGCTATCTAACCCACCCCTTTCGGTGAACCATTTCCCCTTGAATTTTGTTTTTTATCCCTGTAGTTCTTTAGGGCATCCGCCAGAATCATGCGTTCAACAGCGAGCCCTAACGCGTCAGTTGGATCGCGATGTAGATACGGGTCCAAGTTGAACCGTCTCTGCAATTTAGTAGTAATAGTTACCATCTACCATATTTTTTATGACGTATTTAAATTGTAAAATAAAAAGTTTTTTACCTGGATCCACGGAATAAGTCCGTCCCTGATAGGTTGGGGCACCTCTGTCCACGACTCGTAAGTATGCGGGACGGTAGCGACATATGAACCTAAATAGCTCTTGTACCATTTGGCGTTATCGCCGATAGCCTGCCACTTACTTTGATCGGCGTAAGGTAAAGAGCTAAACGTCCCTTCTTTTGAAACTTCCGCTCCATTTTCTGGTTAGCAGCGGCAGCTCTCCCTGAGGTCATCCCTGCAAAACAAAATAAGAAACAAATATATATACATATCTATATATATATATATATATATTTTGACATATATCTATATATACTTACCCGCGCTACGCCTACAGCCCCATTGCGGATTCCACCCCCAATTTGGAGGGTCATTGCCACCATCTCCGCCTTGAACGGCAGCCATTTTAGCAAAAAGAGGGGTGGGGTGGCCGGATTTTTCGCCTGAAAAGAGGGTGGGGGTGGCCGGATTCTTGATACAGAGGGTGAGGGGATTGATGGCCGGAATATGTGGGTTTTTTTTTAGAGATGATGGCCGGATTTTTTCTTTGAAAGGAAAATATTTGTATGAATCGTCTTCTGCCTTCTGCGGCTGGGTTTTAAAGAAATTAGTTTTGAGTATTAGCGGCGACGTCGCCGCTAATACTCAGTCAAAGGTCATCGTCAAAGGTCAAAAGTAACTGCTGTGTGTCAGATGGGTCCCCCGGTATTAGCGGCGACGTCGCCGCTAATGCCCTGGTCGGGGTTTGACCTTTTTAGCCCTGGTCGTGTTAGCCTTCTCGTTAATATATTGTAAGAATCATTATCCAAACAATCATTTATAATCATAATCAAAACAATATATGACAAGGTTTGAAAGTTCGATAACGTTAAATAGACGCAGTGAATGAATGGGTCTGAAATGAACAACTCTATATAGCGCAACTGGTTTGATACTATGGGTCTAGCATTTGTTAGGATTCAAGCACAATTATCATATAAATAATCACGAGTATGCAGCGGAAAGAATCATATGCAATATAATTAATTAACAAAGTAAAGAATAGAATATGTACCTTTTAGCTTAGCTTCCAATAAAGTTAATAATAAGATTATTATTATTAGTTAGGGTTTAAAGTAAAACCCTCTACGATCGCACACTTGACACCCCTATGAATGTATGCTAGTACCCGATCACGAACTCACAACCCGATTGTGTAATACCCCTAAAAGTCGAACCAAGCTAAGAACCCGAAAACCCTTTTTTTTCTTCTTGTGGCCGATCGAACAAAGAGAGAATTTATTAGGGTTTTACCTCACAATTGACTTGCAAAAACTCTTACACTCCATTCTCAAGATATTTTTTTAAAAGGATAAGAAAGGAAATGATTAGAAAATTCTTCTATTTTGCATTCTTGAGTTTTTTTTTAAAAAAAAAAAAGAAGGGAAAGAAAAGAAAACAAAGACCTTTTTGATGTAAAAACTTTCCTCCAATTTTTGGGAGGATTTGAATGGAAACCTTTTAACTTATGTGTATAATTACCAATTTACCCTTATTAACTAATGACAACCTTATGGAGAAAAAGACATAATTGTAAAGTTATAACTTTTTCCCTTTTTTTTCTTTTCTTTCTAACTCAAAAACACTATTAATTTGTATTTTCTTTTCATTAGTTTTCCATGTGACTCGAGAATGCCTTTTTGATATTTATTTTTTTTTCTTTTCTTTCCTTATCCAATCTTCTCCTTTCCTATCCTTTAAAAAAACTCGAGAATACAGTGTTAACCTTTAAGCCCTATTTATAGGGTTAATTGTTAGGGTTTTTAACTTGATGGACAAGTTTAGTCAAGGCTTTCCAAAGCCTCTCAAAACCGGCCCCCTATAATGGAAATTAGGAAGTTTCCTTAATTCCTAATTTTCACTTAAGTCCTTCTCTTTTCAATGTATTTAATTAATAAACGTTTATTTAACTTTTAACGATCGTTTATTAATCATTTCGTGAACATATTAATTAATATATTACCTTAACATATTAATTAGTTACATAGAGTATACGTGTCATTTCGCGTGACCCCGTAGGCTTAAATATTTTCCGGACATGCGTTTATTTAACGTGATCATATTTCCAGATTTGCTTGAGGGCAAGCAACGCTCAAGTGTGGGGGGATTTGATGTGACCAATTTATATAGATCGCCCACATCATTATTGGCCTTTTTCGTATGTGTTTTGAGTCGATTTTGTATGCATTTGGCGCGTTTATGGTGTTTGTTAGTGCTTTCAGGTTCTTAGCAGGTTGCGCGTCCATTTGGTACATTTTCTGACGATTTTTTGGCCAAGAAGTTGACCCGAGTGTTCGAGTGATGTTGATAAAGAAGAACAAAGATTTCAGCAGATATGCACTGCGCCGCAGTGGGTGGGTTATTGCCCCACTGCATGCGCCGCAGTCAAAGGGTGCCAAGGCCAAAGCTTTCCAGTGATTTAACAATGCGCCGCAGTGGGAGTGCACGTGTCCCACTGCGCCGCAGTCAAGGTCGAGAAAAAATATATGTTTTTCAGAGATTTAACACTGCGCCGCAGTGGGAGTGCACTAGCCCCACTGCGCCGCAGTTACTAGAGAACAATGTTTCCAGGGGTATTCCACTGCGTCGCAGTGAGAGCACACCATGCCCACTGCGGCGCAGTCAGCTGCACGGGGAATCAGGGTTACAGCCTCTTTTGCATCAGATTTGAAGGGGGTATAAATAGAAAACATAACCCTATTTCCCAACTAATCAAGCTTTCTTTCTAGGAGCTGTTCTAGGCGAATTCTTCGGAGGATCATCTCAAATTTCATCAATTGATTCATTGAAGATTCAAGAACACCCATCTAGATCGTATATACTTATCCATCTTGCAATTTCTATTCAAACAATTTGGTACAATATGTTCTATTTCTATTTCATTTGTTATTTTCAATTTAGCATGAGTGGCTAGATTTCTAATCATCCACTTTGATGAAACTTGACGAATGATATGATTGCAATATTTTAATTCAAGAGTTGATTCAATTATCGTTGTGTCGTGATCTTTATCAATTAATCCCTTGTGATTTATTCTTTTGATGTTGATGGTTTATGTGTTCATCGTTAGTGGTACTAGGTGAATATGTTTATCGTTTCAATTCGATTGTCTATGGTCAATTGTCACCGGTTCATGGTATGACGGTGAATGTTAAATCTATAATAGGAGTTAATCGGTAAACGTGTTTGGAAACGGTTGGTGGTACCACGTTTTAATTCACATAGGCATAATTGGTAATTGGATAATCAAGCAAACTAATTGTTGGGGAGATTTTCTAGGCATTGGTGGTACCGGCTTGGGTAATTTAACTAGCAACTTAGGTGTTTGGGTGATTTGCTAGCGGTTGGTGGTACCACGCGAGCATTTCTATCCTTTCACGATTATCTTGTCAACTCTAAATAATTTGATCTTTATCGTGTGCAATCATAACTGAAGTCAAGTGGATTCGAAGTGGATGATCTTTATTTATATTGTTTGAACTTTCTTTACTTTCAATTGTCTTGTCATTTCAATTTCTTAATTTAATATTGTCAAAGTGAGGTAGCAATTCGGCGACGGTTCCATCCTTTTTCCCAAACTACTTTAGCAACAATTATTTCAAAACCAATCCCCGTGAACGAATTCGGACTTACCTTTTAGCTATACTATATACGAACGGGTCCACTGCCCGCAAGTGTGTAGTAGTCAGTTTTAGGGTATTTCTTGTTTTAATTTTTAAACTCGATTTTACACATCAATGCACTTAACGGATCTAGGTTGAAGTTTGTCAGGCGTATCTCGCTTCACAAGTGCCTCACATCCCCAGACTCTTAAGTAAGACAAATTAGGGACACTTCCATGCCACAATTCATGCGGAGTCTTGTCAACCTTCTTGGTTAGAACCATATTGAGAATGCGTACAGCAGTCTCTAGAGCATAATCCCAAAATAAAAATGGGAGAGTCGTAAGGCTCATCATTGATCTCACCATGTCTAGCAAGGTTCGATTTCTCCTCTCAGATACACCATTATGCTGTGGAGTATATGGAGGAGTAAGCTGTTGAATAATTCCACAAGCTTTTAGATAATCCTTAAACTCTTGGCTTAAGTATTTTCCACCTCGATCCGAACGAAGAATCTTGATGGTTTTACTGAGTTAGTTTTCTACTTCATGTTTATGTTTAAGCAAGTAAACATAACCATAACGACTGAAATCATCAGTAAAAGTGATGAAGTATCTAGCACCTTTCCTTGACACATGTCTAAATGGGCCACATACATCAGTATGTATAAGTCCAAGTAGTTCTTTAGCCCTCTCCGGTTTATGCGGAAAAGGTTTTCTTATCATCTTGCCGAAAACACAAGACACACATTTGTCAAATGATTCATCATTTGATTGTAAGATCCCTTCACGTTGAAGTCTTTCAATGCGTTTCTTGCCAACATGAGCAAGACGACAATGCCAAAGATAAGTAGAGTCCAAATTGGGCTTGACTCTTTTGCTAACATTATACATTGAATTGTCATTTGAATCACAACCATGCATATCAATTTCATAAATACCATTACAAGCAATAGCATTAAAATAATGAACATTATTTCGAGAAACTGAAATACCATAATCATTAAAAACATTAATGAATCCGTTGTCTTTCAACAAAGAAACTAAAATTACACCTCTAGTAATAGATGGTGCATAGTGACAATTGTCTAAAACAATAACTAAACCAGTAGGTAAAACTAAATAAAAGTCTCCTATTTCTTCTACAGCTGCCGGTAGACCATTGCCCACGAACAGTTGTAAAGCTCCTAGCTTCAGTTTCTTCCTTCCTCTAAGCCCCTGTAAAGTATTACAGATATGAGTTCTACAGCCAATGTCATAAACCCACGAATTACGCTTAGAAAAGGAATATAATTCAATTGTGAAGATACCTGAAGTACTGGCTAAACCAGCTTGCTTCTTCTTTGCATTCAACTCAGCTAGATACTTAGGACAATTCCTCTTCCAGTGTCCCACCTCAGCACAGTGATGACAAGCATGGTCTTTAGCCGGATGCTTCTTTTTCGCCGGAGGGGTCTTTTTAGGTTTTGAGACTGAAGCACCTTACTTTCCCTTACCATCGTTCTTGCCCTTAGCTTTCGGTTGTTTTCCTTTCTGAACCCTTTCCCCTTTGATCATAAGAACTTGGGGTGTAGCAAATTTCTTTGGAAGGTTTTTCTCATACTCAACCAACATGGCATGAAGTTCAGCTATGGTTTTGTTAGAAATATATTTGTGGTGTTAAATTGTAACTTTCTTAGTGTGGAAGGGGTATTAGTGAAAATAGGCTACATGTATAAATACCCCTTCCCACCTCATTTTTAAATAGCCTTTTTACCCATTTTATACATATGACTTATTGCTAAATTTACTACTTCACCATTTATCCTTTAATTTCCACACAAATCATGATTAAAAACATGTTAAAAGCTTAAATTTAACTATTACATTTGGTTATCTTTAATTTCTTTTGGCATTGGGGAAGCTTGGATTGACTTTAAAACTTCAAATCGTGATCTAACTTGTCTTTGAATAACCAATCATCTTGGAGCATTTGATCCTTTGATCAACTAATTCTTGCTCCCCCTCAAACAAACAACTATCTTGGAGCAACTTTATCAAATAAACGAATAATCTTCAAATTCTTGCTCCCCCTCAAACAAACAATCATTTCGGAGCATCTTTAACAATTAATCAATTCATGAATTCACTCTTGCTCCCCCTCAAATTAACAATCTTTTTAAACTATGAACGAACTTAACTATCCAAGTATCAACAAAAAGACAATCTCCATTCAATCTCAAACTATTCTTATCATCAAACAATGGTCAATTTACCAATAAATCTTTCCTTTATTGATCGACCATGAACTTTCCAAAACTAAAATGATCTTGAATATTCTTGATCTCGACACAATCTTTCAACTTATCAAGATAATTATTCACTCCTTTCACCTAAACTAATGATCCTTTGAACAACCAAACAAAACCATTAACATCCATCAAAATCTACCAAGAACCTTGAATTCTATCTATCAATCATTTAATCACTTCTCCCCCTTATGATGAATATGTGAAAGGTGTTCATCATACAATAATGATTGATAGCATAAATGGTGGATGACAACAAACAACAAGCAAATTAACTCAACCCAATTCCCAATTCCCAATGAACCTATTGGTGAACTAGAATTTGAGGTTGCGTTGTTGGAAAAAGATTTTAAAATGGTGTTGGTGTTCTTTGTGTTTGTGTGAAGAGAAATGAAATCCGGATAAAGATGATCCGTTGACACAACCAAAAATCAAAAGGATTAATGGTGTGGCCTAAAAATACGATTACTATTTTTAGGACTTCCCATTATCATCGAGAAATGCACAGAGCTTATCTCTAAAATGGTTCGGTCTATGGCTTTTCAACCAATAGATTGCTTTAAAGAATGTAGAACATGGTCAGTGTCACAAAGGCGTATCGATAACCATGTTTAACTTTCCTCAAAGACTTTGGGAAATAAATACGAGGTCACTTAGACTTCTCGTTAACTCAACAAAATTCATTAAATGAGTAAACTCATGAATGAAGTTTGTGAGACCTACGTTCAACGTTGGAAAAGATGTTAGCATTGGTAGGATTTCCATTCGATCATCGTGGAATATCAAAAATATGATATCACTACGAATGTTCCGGCAATATCACAAAGAAATGCAATGTCACAAAGACATAAAATTACTCGATATGTCCTAAGAAAAGAATTCAAAGTCAAAAACCAAGCTTCTGCACGCTACTCAAAGATTCAAGTTACTTCTCTAAGCAACAACAAGTTAAAATATACATTCAAAAGTTCAAGTTGTCAAAGCTCAAGAGCTACAAAGATTTCAAAGATGCTTCCAAAGCATTCAAAGTTGCAAGAGAAGATCAAGATTTAGAGAGTCATCGTCAAATATATATGATTGTTGAGAAGATTCAAAGTCAAGGTTGATACAAGACATTGAAGACATTGAGAAAGCTTCAAAGTCCACTCAACATTGAAGATTTTCAACAAATGGGCTCATCATGTTTATTTAAACACCGAAGACGATGCAACATTTACAATTCAACACCAAGGGGGAGAATGTTAGATATAAAATTGTGGTGTTTAATTGTAAACTTTAATATTGGAAGGGGTATTAGTGATAATAGGTTAATATGTATAAATACCCCTTCCCATTCCATTTGTAACTTAAGTCTTTCATATCAATAAAATCTAATTACATACAAATGCAGGGTTTCTCTCAAAACACACACAAACACACACTAGATCTAATTTCACCATATATCATCATTTAAGCTCAATTTCATTGTTTACATTTGGTATCTGAGCCCAAGGCGCAAAATCCGGACCCTTTTTCATCATTTTTGCAAGTTTCTGTTTTTTCCATAGTAATACCGGTTTTCGTTCTTTGACATTTCTTCACTAATACCGGTTTTCCTTCACATTTCTTCACTAATACCGGCTTTCTTAATTTCTCCAAATACCGGTTTTCATCAAAAGTTGAGAAGTTTGTGTTTGGTTGTGAAAATACCTGGTTTACCCGAAAACCGTTATTTGTTCTTATATTCATCATTTTCCAAGTCGAAACTCTGCCCATTTGTCTTCTTGAAAACCGATAATACTTAATATTTTACCAAAACCGGTATTACTTCTTGTATTCTGAAAACTGGCATTAGTACTATAAACTGAAAACCGGCATTTCAACATAAATTTTGAAACCCGGTATTTGTACTTGAAAATCGAAAACCGGTATTTGTTCTTCATTTTCAATTTCTTCTTTAATCTTCACTAATACCGGTTTTCCTTCACATTTCTTCACTAATACCGGCTTTTGTTCGAATACCGGTATTAGTTCATAAAAACTCAAAAACCCTTTCATTTTTCAAAATTCATTTCTGTTTTGAAAACACTTTAATTACAAAACTTTTTCACGTTCAACAAGGAAACCACTTACTAGTTTCTTGAACAACCCTTCTTCAACACGTCCTACTTCATTTGTGGATGTGTGTTGTGTTTACCTCTGTCAATTGAATTGAACCTTGTCTGTGTGTGATGTCTTGGTAACATTTTTTTTTAATTGTTATTCGGCTGTCTTGAGTTTCAAAGAATAAGGAACCAGAAAGAGAAAAAGATTAAGAGTCGTTTTTGTGTGTGATAGAAACAAAGTATGAGGTTGTTTGTAAAATTCAATGTGAGTGGTGTATACATTGAATATAGTGGTATTCTTTCCTCTCTTCACGTGACTAACAGCTGGACGTTTTAGTGTCTTATTCTAACATAGATCTCGAGATATCATATACCAGTTTACGCGTGATAAAAAGATAACGTGTCAACAGTCAAGTCGGAAAGCGTGTGTCAGTATACGCGTGGTGGACTACGCGTGCTATATGAATCAGAAAGTAACGTGTATGTGGAAGTGTGTCTTTTGAAGTTGTTGACAGCTGTTCTCACGTTATTTGAAAGGGTGTAAGGAGATCACGTGAATTACTTTGGTATCCAATAAAGTTGTGTTGTCATTTGATGCTTGACTTGTTTGATTTGATTTTGAAATTGTATATTTTGAAATTCGCTTCAGATAAGTCACGAGTCCTTTAAGAGAAATATTTTCATTCAAAATTGATTTTGTCATTTGGGCTAAATTCCTTTATTTGGACTAGTTAAGTTTGTTGGGCTAATAATTTGTTGTTGGGCTCAGATATTAGTTTGGTCTAAACTTTTGAACATCTTTAGTTGGGCTGAATCTAGTTTCTTTAATTGGGCTGCCATTAAATCTTTTGATTCCAAGATGACAACCCTTACACCACAAGACATTTTTACCAATGATCCCATTTTGAGAGAGCTATTTTCATCCACGGTTACAAAACCTACTTTGGATCAAGAGAAACGTCATGAAGATATGATATGTTCATGTTGTTTAACTACATTGAGTCGACCTCATACCACCCCTTGCATTGCAAAGATTTACTCAACCAAACAACATGCTTTTAACAAATTCCATTTAATTGAACTTGAGAATGAGAAACTCAAATTGGAAAACAAAGAGCTCAAGTCGGCAAATGATCTTCTGCAAACAAATATTACGAAGTTATGTGATCAACTTAGAGAAGCTCACTTTCAAATCACTGTTGAAATCAATGAGAGTCGGTTGAATGAACTTGTTTCGCTTGAAAAGATATCTCAACTTCGCAACGAATTGCAAAACAAGTCCATTTTGTTTGTGAGTAAAGAGAGGAAATTTATGAAGATAATCGAACAACTTCAAGACTATTCACGGTCATTAGAAACACAACTTGCAACCGTATCAACTCAACTGAATTCATCATCGCCCCTTAATCCCGTTTCACTTCCTCCAAATCAACCGATACAATCTGAAAACAAATATATTTTCACCAAACCAGAAGTTCAGTCAAGTGACTCGAAACAATTCAGATATTCAATTTCAGAACTTTTGGATCTCGCACCAACACCTCCTCAAACACCACAAAAGATCAAATCAACCACCATCGAACCACCAAAGATATCTCCCCCACCACTTCAAAAATCTAAACCAACCTTTGCAAAATTCGTTCCTAATTTCCCTAAGACTCCTACAGTTCCTCGATACAACTCTTGTCGAGTTTTTAAGGATTCTACCACTAAATCCATTCGTTTTAGAGATCAATATGGCTGGTTTTCACATATGCCTCCAAAGTCCAAACCTCAAACTCCTATACCTGCCCTCAAATCACCATTGATTCCACTAAAGCTACTTCAAAATGAATCATCAAGTTTCAAATCCAGGTGGAATTCAATGTTCTTGGATCGAATTGACACAACTTACAAGAATTTTTCAAAAGTATCTAAGTCTCTTGGACCCGTTCTCAAATGGGTTCCAAAGCTTGCTTCAAAGTAAGTTGTTGTCAGATGGCTTGTACATAATTCTGTGTACAACCCGTTCAAAACTTGTTTAGTCATTATTATTCCTTTTTATTCACCATTTGTGCTATCAATCAGTGTTGCATGATGAACACGTTACATCTGTTCATCATGAGGGGGAGAAAAGATGTAAGAGATTGATTATTCTTTTGAGGGGGAACATATTACTTTGCCTGGTTCTTTGCTCCGAAGATTATGCCCAGGTTGAGGGGGAGCTAAAATGACAAATCATTTTTTTTGGATTAATTGTTTGTTATAGAGAAAATTGTGTGTTTGAGGGGGAGCAAAAGACAAATGATCAAACACTGAAATGTAAGACAAGCTCCACACTCAAGATCAAGCCAAGTTCTACACTCAAAACCAAGCCAAGCTTCCGCATTCCACAAGAAACCCAAGTCTTTGCCTTCACAGATTGTTTAAGACAGAGAGAAAGCTTCAAGGTCACTAAACAGCAAAGATTCTCAACATAAAGGACCCACCAAGATTTAAAGACCGAAGCCGATGCATCAATTACAATTCAACACCAATGGGGAGATTGTTAGAAATATATTTGTGGTGTTAAATTGTAACTTTCTTAGTGTGGAAGGGGTATTAGTGAAAATAGGCTACATGTATAAATACCCCTTCCCACCTCATTTGTAAATAGCCTTTTTACCCATTTTATACATATGACTTATTGCTAAATCTATCTACTTCACCATTTATCCTTTAATTTCCACACAAATCATGATTAAAAACATGTTAAAAGCTTAAATTTAACTATTACAGGTTTTACTCATGCTATGCATATTGTAATTGCGCATAAAATCCTCAAAATCCTTTGAAAGAGACTTGAGAATCATGCCAATAGCAATAGGCTGATGATACGCATAGTTTAACCTTTCCAAGTGCTCAAAGTATCTCTTCATCTTGAGTACATGAGGACTCGCCGGTGTTCCATGCTCGTGTTTCAAATCATGGAGTGACTCAACAAGTTCAAACAATTCAACTCCAGCTTGCTTTTCGTACATAGAGTTGAGTTCTTTGATCATATCACATGGATCATTATAATTCTCGAATTGATTTTGAAGCTCGGGAGTCATGCTGCCTAGCATCAAACAAGCAACCTCATTGTGTCTATCGAACTGAGCATTGTATTCTGCCAACTGTGCAGTCGTGGCACTGGCACCCGGAACAACGGGCATCTGCTTTTCAAGGACATCAAATTTCTTTTCGGCTCTTAGAACAATTCTCAGCTGACGAAACCAATCATTGAAATTGGTTCCAGAAAGTTTTTTTCTTTCTAGCATCGACCTAAAAGCCGATTGGTGTATGTTTTGTGGAGGATTTGTTGTTGCCATCTACAAAACAGATATAACTTCAAAAATCAGTATTTTCGATAATAATCCTTAAGAAATATAATTTTACCCATGTTAAATCATTTAACAATTAACTTCATTAAGGCTAGGATCCAATTGACATACCATCATTTCATCAGTTGATCTGCTAGAAATGACGTACTCAAAAGCTAAGTGATGAGCAGTAATTGTATTACAAGTACAATTTCTAGGTTTATGGGACTTACAACAACACTTTAAAGGGGTGTTAAGTGTTTTGTAAACATGTTTTGGCCCATCTTATGCCACGGGTCAAGGTCTCACCGCTTAACTCGCTTTAAGTTGCCCAATTAAGAACTTGTAAATAGTCTACCACCGTCTCACGATGAGTAGTAATTTACCTTGGAGTTACAATTCACCTACGTCTCACGTAGAGCAAAAAGCACTTGCAAGTGTTCTTAGCAAAGTGGGTGACAAAGACTTAACTTTAATTGGGTAATGCAATTGATGTGAATCAAAAGTTTATGTATGAAGACTCATGCACATCTTCATAACATAATGTTTAATAAAATTATTTTTATTGTCTTAACAACACAAAAGAGCTCGGTAGCTCCATTTGAACACACAAACAAGCGCAAGAGCAAAGGTTTGCGATATACGCAATTAAAAACTCGCTCCTTTAGGAGGCTAGCGCACTCCGACTTATACCTCTCTTAGAGTTTGTTCAAATGGGTGAGCCAGTGTATCTTTTGATTGTAAGACACCAATTTTATTAAAACAAAATCATATTTCGATATTTCTTAGTCAAGTTTATTCTTTTCCATAAAACAATTTTGCATCACCATTTACAATAAAAGCAAAATAATAAACTTACTAACTATTAACAATTAATCATGCAACGATTTATGGTAGGCCACCTAAATCATGGTCACTATGGTTAATGTACATGTCTAAGTCGGCTCCCCCTTCAAAGAAGAGGACCACATACATCAAGTTACCTTGATTGCGTAAGCCTTTAAACAAACAATTATCAAATAAATACATATAAACATGCTGACTGGAAATTTCCAGCAGTTTCACGACCAGTTTAGTCCTATTTGCAGTCTGAATCAGCCTTCGACCAGAACTACAAAGTTGTAGCCCTATGAGTCGTGCATCTACAGTCCAAAGGACAGCTCCTAACTCATTACGGTTTATTTTATATGAATTTTTTAGTCAACAGGTGTCAAACAGGAAAAATCACACGAAAAATTCACATAGTCACACAATTATCACATAATAAACCCTAATTATTGGACCATTAAACTAAGAAATTTATATCAATATATCTAAGTAATAATCATAAAGAATTTTGCATGAATTCCTTATGATTTTTACTTCTATTTAACAACATTAAATTAAAGATACATAAAACATGCAATTTATCAAATAAACATGTCAATTCACACAATCAAAACTTGCATAGAGGGTTTAATTTAACCATTAACTTAATTAGGTTGAATTAATAATAAAAACAAAAACCCTAATTTTATTTTTATTAAATTCGATTTTAATTAAAATAAATAAACAAAAAACGATTTTTAATATTTAATTATTAATTAAATCGAAACCAACCCTAAACCCCCTTCAAGTTTTGAACTTTGTAACTAATATATCACATATTAGGCTCGTGATACCACTGTTAGGATTCAAGCACAATTATCATATAAATAATCACGAGTACGCAGCGGAAAGAATCATATGCAATATAATTAATTAACAAAGTAAAGAATAGAATATGTACCTTTTAGCTTAGCTTCCAATAAAGTTAATAATAAGATTATTATTATTAGTTAGGGTTTAAAGTAAAACCCCTCTACGATCGCACACTTGACACCCCTATGAATGTATGCTAGTACCCGATCATGCCCCTAAAAGTCGAACCAAGCTAAGAACCCGAAAACCCTTTTTTTTCTTCTTGTGGCCGATCGAACAAAGAGAGGAGAGAAAGAGAGAATTTGTTAGGGTTTTACCTCACAATTGACTTGCAAAAACCCTTAACCTTTAAGCCCTATTTATAGGGTTAATTGTTAGGGTTTTTAACTTGATGGACAAGTTTAGTCAAGGCTTTCCAAAGCCTCTCAAAACCGGCCCCCTATAGTGGAAATTAGGAAGTTTCCTTAATTCCTAATTTTCACTTAAGTCCTTCTCTTTTCAATGTATTTAATTAATAAACGTTTATTTAACTTTTAACGATCGTTTATTAATCATTTCGTGAACATATTAATTAATATATTACCTTAACATATTAATTAGTTACATAGAGTATACGTGTCATTTCGTGTGACCCCGTAGACTTAAATATTTTCTGGATATGCGTTTATTTAACGTGATCATTTTCCAATAACATTCTACCATCTATCTATGGGTCATTAGTTATTTTGGGCCTTTGATCAGCAAATCTTTATAATCAACACAAAATAATTTCGGGAGAAGTTCAAATACATCACCTCCTTTCATATTTCTCACGTTACAAGCAGCAAGATCGAAAGAAGAATAATATGATATTAATAGCCCCTTGCGATTTTATTAGCTGGAAAACATATATGTGAAAATCGTAATAACATGATTTGGTCTCGTCCATTGCTATGGCCTTCCATGCGATTTTCTTGAGTTGTATTGTAAAAACCAAAATAAGCAGAAATTTGGTTGGGGGTTGTGAACTCGTACGTCTTAATACTAACTCGTGACTAACTTGATGTATCAACCACGTGGTAGTGTATAAGTCAAATCTAATCTCGTGGTAGTGTACATTAATACAACCAAGGACCTCTCTTGCATTATGAATATATATGTTTTAAGATATAAACTCAAAATCATTTAGCAAACTTTCATTTCCTACATTTAGAACGAATAATTGTATTCATTCTAAACATGAGAAATGGACCTTTGCTAATGATTTTTGAGTCAAAAATCGACAATCGAAACCATATATTCTTCTAATCAAGCATAATAATAGTAACTTCTTTTGAGTCGGATAAACGGATTCGTTTCTCCTTAAACACCTCGAGAACAACATTTCACGAACGTATCAACTGTTTTTTTTTTCATAATCATCATTAAAAACACGAATGGGCTAGCTGATGGAATTTATGTATGTCTTTAAAACCACTTCATGGGAGGAGTTTTTCAACATCATTTCATCTTTGCTTCTTAGGCCCCAGCCAACCTGCAGCTCTTCTTGGCTCTTCCTCACTGCCACATCAGCTTTTTCTCTCTCCTTAAATCACCTCTTCCTACTCACTACCAACCCTACCTTTTCCTCATCTCTTCCTCAACTTTTATTTATTCTTATTTTATATTTTACAAAATTATATAATTACCAAATAACCCCTAAACTTTCATTATTATATTCGGTATGTGGGACCCGCTTTACTGATGACCGTTGCTCATTTAAAAAATTCAAAATTAATTCGAATATTTGAAAAT
The DNA here is from genome assembly GCA_034093135.1 of Erigeron breviscapus. Lineage (NCBI taxonomy): Eukaryota > Viridiplantae > Streptophyta > Magnoliopsida > Asterales > Asteraceae > Erigeron > Erigeron breviscapus. The sequence goes on along the minus strand of CM067169.1, from coordinate 37,557,197 downwards.
AACGGCTAGTAGGCATTTTTTTTTTGTACTCCTATTTATACTCAACTTCACACAGCCATTACATATCAAATCAACTTCTTTCAACTCAGTTTTATCTTCCTCAAACCATTCAATTTCAAAATGGCGAGACGAATGTGGACTGAATCCGAAGAGCTTTTGTTATGCAGGTGTTGGATACAAGAATGTGAAATGGTTACCCCAAGGCCAAGCCAAACAACTTGGACCCACATATCTGAAAGCTTCAACAGGCGCACGACTGAAGGTCTACGGACCAAATCTCAACTACTAGGTCACTTCAACAAAATTCACAATGAATGTAAGCTGTTTGAGGCAATCTATACGAGGTTGAATGCACAGAGGCAAGCTGATCAGTTGCGCTACGCAACAGCGCATCAGGAGTACCGTTGGAATTATGGGAAGGGCTTCAGATATGAGCATTGTTTTCAGGGAGCTTATCACGGTTGCCCACTTTCGTTTGAATTAAGTCTGTTTTAGTATTTTAATTAAGTCTGTTTTAGTATTTTAATTAAGTCTGTTTTAGTATTTTAATTAAGTGTGTTTTATTATTTTAGCTAACTTTGTTCTATGTATTGTAATGCCTACTTTGTTCTATGTATTGTAATGCCTACTTTTTAATTTAATAAAAACAGACTTTTATTCATAATTTAGAAACACTACAAACTTATTAAAGAGAAACATATAACATAATAGTTCATAGAACACATTATTAAAATACAAACTTATTTCTTCATCTCATAAACTGCTTTGGCAGTTATGATCAAATGGTCCAAGGTGATGACCGCACAAGCAAGTTGTTCCATAGCAATTTGAATCTTGTCGATCTTCCCCTGCAAATAAGTAAAGTATTGACACTCAAGTTGTTCCATAGCAATTTGAATGTTCACCGACCTCGTCTGACCGAAGATGAGATGAAAACACGAATCATGACTGGTATCAAAGAGGACACCCTCCTTCAAATTGAACTCTCTGTGGTCATGGGTTCCTTACGGGAGAAAAGGCGACAATGGGAGCAAAAGGTTGAGGCAATACAAGCACCAGGCCGCAAGGTATCGAAACACGAAGAGACATATTCTTTGTTTCTGCAGGATGAGATCACAAGGGTCAAGAGGGTGGTCAACGAAAGCGCTTACCGTGGCTTAGGAAAAATGTCAATCAAAGATGATGACGATGAAGAGTAATCGTATCATTATTATGTATTTCGTGTTTTTATCAAGTACTGTCTTTTTAATTATGTGTTATCTTTTAAGTAATGTAATGTGTTTGTTTAATAATAGAATGTGTTTGTTTAGTTTGATAATGGTATTTTAAATAAGGTAGTTTTTTTTTTAATAACCGTTTGAAAAAGAAAAAAAAATCACAAAAGTACAAAACCCAACCCCACAACCGCTCTTCCTCACTCGGCGGTGTGGGGAAGAGTTGCTTGAGGAAGAGCCCACGCCGAGTCTTGTGCCAACGCAGGAAGAGGAAGAACAAGCTACGCCGAGCACCCCACGCCGGGGTTGGCTGCGGCCTTACAACCCCACAATGGTTCACGATATGGCTTCGTTTGTCGCCTCTCCTTCATGGTTTTGGAATTTATTTTGTCAAATTATTTTACTATTTATCTTTTTGTTTTCTGTTTTCTGTTTTCTCACATACATTATGAGTTTCAACATCCGTAAGTAAAATAAATCACAAATTTGGTTTTTAACCATTGACTAATTAAATTCATTGAAATCCTTTAAACTTAGAACCCATTTGAGGTTATAGATTATGAGATGAGCAAAATTATTAGATTCCTATTTTCTTTTTTGCTTATGTATCCTTAATTATGTTTACTTAATTATGTTTGAATTGATTCTAACTTTATATATTTATAAGGATTTTCTTAACTTCAAAAATCTCACTCCGTTATATAATGCTTTTGTAGATGATTTTGACCCATTTCGTTGAAAACTTATGTCGACACACATATATGACAAACTTGTATCCCATATCGCATATGCTATTATAATATTCGAAATTTAATCTAAAGATAATTTTGTATGGTGTTGGTGTTATCCTCTTTGGAGTTTTAGTCGCGCATGTATTATAAGAAAATGGTTATGGTTATTTTGAACTTCTATTGATGGTCTAAATTTTAACCATCACTAGAATATCAAGTCATTTTTTTTTATTAAAAAAATAAATAAAATCGGTAACCTTCTATATAAACTTTTTTAAAAAATATTTAAAACGGTCTCATAAATATCGTTAACAAACAAAACCTAATCCATTTAATTACATTGTAAGACCTCGATTAGCTTAATTCATTTTCAAACCTATTTACAAATGAGTTTGGTATGAATTTAATAAGCTCATTTTTGTGATTTATTTTTATAACTAGTCGTTAAGCCCGTCTAATTGACGAATAGTCTCAAAATATATATATATCAAAGGTAAATATCAAAATAATAAATAACAAAACAGGTTAAAAATAACAAAACATGAACAAAACAAATTTAAAAGAATAAATTTTTTAATAGTAGAAGAAGAAGTCATAATCAAACATAACAATTCAATATCAAATAATAAACAAACACAAACAAAATACCAAAAATAAAATTAAAGTGATATAAAAAAAACGTATGTTTTTTTGTTGAGAAATTTACTGAACTTGATTTGTTTATTAAAGATAGGAAGGAGAAAAAAATATTAATGAGAATGATTAATAAAAATTTAAGTTGTATATATAATAATTTATTTATTGAGAGAGTTTTAAGATATTATATATCTTTAAATAAAAAAGATTTATTAATAGAGTTTTAATTATAATTATATATTTAATAAGCAAATAAAAAAAAATAAAAAAGTCTAAAAAAAAGAGGGAGCTCTAAAGTAATTAGGAGAGAATTTACCTAAAAAAAGTTTAAAGGTGTTACCCCAACCTCCTCTTTTAGTTATAGTATAGATAGATAGATAATAGATATATATGAACTTATTTTGCATTTACATGTAAAGTTCATAAACAAAAATAAAGTTTATCAAAAAAACCTATGGTTTGAGATAAACCAGTCAGTCTTACGTGTGGAAACCATCCTCTACTCTACAATCTACATAGCACCCAAAGAAAACAAACCACTTCCGTGTTCTTCTTCATCTCCAGCATCCTACCCGTCTACTTGTACTATATCTATCTATATCTATCATTCTATATATCTACTTCATATTTCTATCTCTATACATTCAAAAAATATATTTAAATTAATAAAAGCAAAATGGTAACTGAAGCCGCCAACGGAAACACAGTCACCGGACAACAACAACAAACCACCACCTCCGCCACTTACAAACTCGTCGGTTTCAAAAACTTCATCCGTCAAAACCCTAAATCCGACAAATTCACTGTCAAAAAATTCCACCACGTCGAGTTCTGGTGTTCCGACGCCACCAACACCGCCCGCCGTTTCTCTTGGGGCCTCGGCATGCCGCTTCTTTACAAATCCGATCTCTCCACCGGCAACAACACTCACGCCTCTTACCTTATTAACTCCGGCGAGCTCAACTTCCTCTTCACCGCACCTTATTCCACCACCATCTCCACCACCGGCACCACATCTTCTATTCCTACTTTCTCTCACACTGCTTGCCGGAACTTCACCGCCACTCACGGCCTCGCTGTTCGTTCAATCGCCGTTGAAGTTGAAGATGCTGAAATTGCTTACTCTGTTAGTATCGCTCACGGTGCTAAACCGTCGTCAGCTCCGGTCACTCTTGGAAATAACGACGTCGTTTTGGCTGAAGTTAAACTGTACGGAGATGTCGTTTTGAGATATGTTAGTTTTAAAAACACTAATTATGATATTACTACTAATTTCCTACCAGGTTTTGAACCTGTAGACGCTACGGCGTCGTTTCATGAACTTAATTACGGAATTCATCGGTTAGATCACGCGGTAGGGAACGTGCCGGAGCTAGCTCCGGCCGTAGACTACGTGAAATCCTTCACCGGATTTCACGAATTTGCTGAATTCACGGCTGAGGATGTAGGAACGAGTGAGAGCGGGCTTAATTCGGTTGTGTTAGCGTGTAACAGTGAAACGGTTTTGATACCAATGAACGAGCCGGTTTATGGAACGAAAAGGAAGAGCCAGATACAGACGTATTTGGAACATAATGAGGGAGCTGGTGTGCAGCATTTGGCGTTGGCAAGTGAGGATATTTTTAGGACTTTGAGAGAGATGAGAAAACGGAGTAGTGTTGGTGGTTTTGAGTTTATGCCGTCTCCACCGCCTACTTATTATCGGAATTTGAAGAATAGGGTTGGGGACGTTTTGAGTGATGAACAGATCAAGGAGTGTGAGGAATTAGGGATTTTGGTTGATAGAGATGATCAGGGGACTTTGCTTCAGATTTTCACCAAGCCTGTTGGTGATAGGTATGTCTATGTTATCTTTATCAATGATTGTGCATTTGTCGAATTCGTAAATCGTGAGATTAAATATCTGTATTGTGTTTTGCTTACGTTGAATTTAGGCCAGGTTTTCAGTGAACAAGTACCATAAATGTATAATGTAGGTCTAGTCTTGTTAATTATCAGTGATCAATAGTACATACATTGAATGACAAATTAATACTAATAGAATGTGTAATATGAAGTGAATGTCACACAAGCAGTTATCCTATCTATTTTAGTTGTAATGGACTAATGGTTTAACAGTTTGAAAATGTGCTTACAATCAAGATTGTTTCTAGGATGCTAGGTATGTGTCATATGGGGTCTGAGCTCTATCGTAGTATAAATTATGAATACATTAAACATCTTCCGAAAAAATTTGAGTAACTGATCAAATCTACTAGTTATTGCAATGCCAAACATCTCCTTAAACAACTAATAATAAATCCAAACAACATCAACACATGAAAACTCTATCTCCCACAACCCCCATTTTACTTGGGTTATGAACTTAGTATAATTATTCAAAATAATCACTTTCAAAATGGATCCAACACTTCCGAAACTGGTCAGCATTTGAGTTCTTATCTTTCAAATAATTTGTAATTCATATCAGGCTCAGCTTCATGGGGTCTGGCCTTTGTCTTTGTGTTTGTGTTGTGTCTTTTCTGGTGTGATCTAATTCGGTATGCAAATTGTTTGAGCAGGCCAACTATATTCATAGAGATAATTCAGAGAGTAGGGTGTATGCTGAAAGATGATGAAGGCAAGGTGCAACAGAAGCCAGGCTGTGGAGGATTTGGCAAGGGCAATTTCTCAGAGCTCTTCAAATCTATTGAGGAATATGAGAAGACGCTGGAAGCACGAAACACCACTGAACCAACTGCCACTGCATGAAAACTGCCTATGTATAATGTTTATATCTTCTCGACTCAAAGAACATGATTATCACCATATGTATCTGTGGATTCTGTACAATTGAATGAAACAATGCAATACCATATGTGATGTGATTTATATGGAATAACAATAGATGTCATTCATATATGTCCCTGTCTTAGTAATTGTGTGTTGGTGGTTTTGAGTTTATGCCGTCTCCACCGCCTACTTATTATCGGAATTTGAAGAATAGGGTTGGGGACGTTTTGAGTGATGAACAGATCAAGGAGTGTGAGGAATTAGGGATTTTGGTTGATAGAGATGATCAGGGGACTTTGCTTCAGATTTTCACCAAGCCTGTTGGTGATAGGTATGTCTATGTTATCTTTATCAATGATTGTGCATTTGTCGAATTCGTAAATCGTGAGATTAAATATCTGTATTGTGTTTTGCTTACGTTGAATTTAGGCCAGGTTTTCAGTGAACAAGTACCATAAATGTATAATGTAGGTCTAGTCTTGTTAATTATCAGTGATCAATAGTACATACATTGAATGACAAATTAATACTAATAGAATGTGTAATATGAAGTGAATGTCACACAAGCAGTTATCCTATCTATTTTAGTTGTAATGGACTAATGGTTTAACAGTTTGAAAATGTGCTTACAATCAAGATTGTTTCTAGGATGCTAGGTATGTGTCATATGGGGTCTGAGCTCTATCGTAGTATAAATTATGAATACATTAAACATCTTCCGAAAAAATTTGAGTAACTGATCAAATCTACTAGTTATTGCAATGCCAAACATCTCCTTAAACAACTAATAATAAATCCAAACAACATCAACACATGAAAACTCTATCTCCCACAACCCCCATTTTACTTGGGTTATGAACTTAGTATAATTATTCAAAATAATCACTTTCAAAATGGATCCAACACTTCCGAAACTGGTCAGCATTTGAGTTCTTATCTTTCAAATAATTTGTAATTCATATCAGGCTCAGCTTCATGGGGTCTGGCCTTTGTCTTTGTGTTTGTGTTGTGTCTTTTCTGGTGTGATCTAATTCGGTATGCAAATTGTTTGAGCAGGCCAACTATATTCATAGAGATAATTCAGAGAGTAGGGTGTATGCTGAAAGATGATGAAGGCAAGGTGCAACAGAAGCCAGGCTGTGGAGGATTTGGCAAGGGCAATTTCTCAGAGCTCTTCAAATCTATTGAGGAATATGAGAAGACGCTGGAAGCACGAAACACCACTGAACCAACTGCCACTGCATGAAAACTGCCTATGTATAATGTTTATATCTTCTCGACTCAAAGAACATGATTATCACCATATGTATCTGTGGATTCTGTACAATTGAATGAAACAATGCAATACCATATGTGATGTGATTTATATGGAATAACAATAGATGTCATTCATATATGTCCCTGTCTTAGTAATTGTGTGTTGGTGTTGTGTTGCAAGTTCCAATCAGCTGTATATAATGCTTAAATATTCAATTTGACCTCCATTAAGGATCCATTGTGCAGATTCTTTGTTTCTGTCTTAAAAATGTGGGAGACTTGAAACAAATCTGTAAAACTGAACCAGATCTGAATCGAGCTGAATGGAAGCGGCACACTCAGGTCTGCTTTTTGGTTCCACTTGCAACAAATAATTGTTCATGGTACGTCGCCTCTTCAAAGCCAGTGTTTATTGTAAGAAAGCATTGTTTAGGCGAAAAGGAAAAGGTGATATATGTAAGAAAAGGTAGTACTATTAAGGTTATGTTTCCCATGAACAAACAGGGTAATTCATACACGATCAACTTACAGCTATATATCATATTATCATCAACAATTACATCAACAATCTGAAAAGACGCATACAATTTATCGTTTATTCCTGTCAAGCGATGACATCAAAAATACCATTTAGTTTACACGGATGCAGATATGCGAATAATAGAGGGACTCTTTCTATATGAGAACATACATGATGTTCATAATTCATAATTTACTTGATACGGCAAGGTACTTGGTATGGCGTCCTTGTGCAATTGTTTTTCCAGTCTTTTTGTTCCTTAATTCAACGGTCACAACAGCAATAGCCTTCCCAACACGCAATGTTTTTGCCTCTATCTCAATCTCATCCTGTAAGAAAATTGCATCCTTAACAAAATTTTACTTAAAGACGCATCTATGGTACGAAGTGCAAACCAAAGATTTTCAATATGTCGTGCAAAACCTTTATGCATACTGCAACTACTCAAACTTCACATCTTTATGCCTAAAATCAAAGACCCCAAAGAAGCCTTGAGTTCAAAATCCAAGAATTCCTGTCAGCTAAAGGGGACAGGTTCAACCCATTTATATACAAATGGGTCAAAATGGGTTATGTTATTCTGTGTTTCTGCCAAACCAGACCTGGCACGTACTAAAACTTACCCATTACCCAACCCACCTACCCAGCCCCCTTTTTTACCAACATGCAGTTTGCTTTTGCAACCCTGTTGCTTCAAGCATTCAACTATTCAAGTAGCAAGATCAAAAGAAATTATACAAAAAGTTGCCATTGATGATTTAGTGAAGCCTTAATGACACCAAATCAGTTATTATAGCATTACAATGGGAGAGCTTCAACAGAGAAGTTATCAAGTCTTCTCCAACAAGATCATTTTCAATTTAATATCAGACGGTAGCAATAATGAGAGTATATCTGGTGGCTCAAGGTAAAACCCCAGAACAATTTGATGGCATAATAACTTCCAGACCAACTAAACACCAAGGTGGAAGTTATTACTTTGTGCTAATGGTAGCGGTTACAAACATACAAAATCTGGTCTGCTTCGTTCAGTTTTCTGGAATACCAACATCGTCTGACAAGGTGCCATCTTCATATTCATAAACACTTCATGATCAACTCTTGTGGGTTTTCAAACTCAAGAACGTTTTTAATACATTCATTTGATATTTTTATCTCCCGAATACTATTTTCATCTCCTCAACACTTTCCTGTTATTAGTGTATCGTTTTAGGGGGAAAAACCCCAAAATTCAAGGAACCCTGCTATTAGTGTATTGTTTCTTGATAGCAGAGCTTTCATTTACAATCTCTAACAACATTTTTACTTCAAAATTTTACCATATTAGGAAATTGTTGAGGGTATGAATATGAGATCAGGATATCAAAAGAACAAATATTTATTTTTTTCTTAAGTTGTAAACCGCACAAGAGTTGATCATGCAGTGTTTGCGAATTTGAATATGGCACCTTGTCAGGCGACATTGGCATTTTAAGAAACTGAACAAAGTTGACCAGATTTTGAATAAAACATTTCAATCTCTAATGCACTATGTTTGTAACCACCGGCATTGGATAATTCTGATTCCTATGATAGATTTGAATTCCCTCAAAAACAGTATTAAAACCATAAGGGGCCTTAAAGTTGTGGGGCACAAATAACATTCTATATTCGTCTATAAGTTATTTCGAGTAGTTGCTATACCTTGAGCTTAGGGCGCGCAAAAGAATTCATACAATTATACAGAAACTAATTTGGTTAGCTGCTATACAATGTGGTACATGTCTATATATATCTAATAATAAACTCACATGATCTAATTTGATTCCCTTGTATGTCTTTTCCAAAATCCCACATTACTTAAAAAAATTCATTTCTATGCTTGCGATAAATGTGACCAACTAAGTCTTGTAACACATGAATATTCAAAGCAGAACTAGTACAAACCAAAGCAAGTAACAACTAACAAAATGATAAAGAGGCGAGTATATAGATACAGATATAGATATGATATAGAGAGGGATACATACACCAACAAAAGCAGCATCCAAGTAAGAAACATTAATCTCAACCGAAACACCAGTTGTTTTGGCATTAGGCATAGTCAATATAACAGATGATCCCACCACATCCACCAAAGCCGCAGTCGCTCCACCGTGCAACGAATTTGCCACGTTCTTACATTTCATAAAACAAACATCAATCAATTAATTACTACTAGTCAGTCACACCCATAATTTATTACTGTAATTCACACATACTGTATTCAAAATCAATCAATCATACAGAAAAAAACGAACCAATAAACGACGAGGGACTATCATGGAACAGAGAACACGACCAGGTTCGATGGATTCAACTTTGAGACCGGACATGATCATGGGTTCGAAGAACCTAAAAGGCATGGAATCTATATCACTTGATGATACCCCTGAAGTTGGTTTCTCAAGGTAATTTTTCACACTTTCGAAATCCATCCTTTTTCTGTCTCTCTTTGGGTGTTCGTGTGTGTTTGTTTCTTTTCGGATTATTGTGTGATCGATGTTTTCTTTGTTGTTGTGTTAAATAAAAACCTTCAATAGCAGGGTTCTATCTATTTAGATTAGATACAACAACAACAACAACAAGGTACTCAATCCACATAAGTCGGGCTACGAGGGAGGTATGATGTAGACCGACCTTATCCCTACACAAAGGTAGGGAGGCTGCTTCCAGATCCACCGAGGTGAAAGGGACCTCCGGCCCGGGGTGAAAAAATAGGGTTAGATCTACCGGAGTGAAAGACTTAACCGGAAAAATCTCGATCTCAGATCTACTCTCGATCTCAAAGAGAAGCCGGAGAAACCTCTCAACGGCTCTCTAGAGAGAGAGAAGATCAAGATATAATAAATTTGATTTGATTGAAAGCAAGTTTTCGTTCATGGACCAAGTAGTCAACAACAGCGAGTTCATCTACTTACCTGTAATCTTCTATATTAGATAGATAGAAGATTACATGAACTCGCTGTTGTTGACTACTTGGTCCATGAACGAAAACTTGCTTTTTTTATTATGTGTTTATTGGGCAAAAGCAGCAAGTCTTTTTACATCTTGGTTAAGAATAAGCTAGCAAATTTATAACCAATTTATAAGTCTGTCTTGTCTTTCCTTTTTTTTTCTTTTCGTTTTACCATCTTAAGTGGCATAAGATAATAACATAAGTCATAAGCTGATTTTGTTAAAAAGTTAGCCAAAAAATAATAAGCTAGGCCAGATGGCGTTGTTAGTTTTGTTCTCCATGGGACTTGAACCAAAAATCAATGATACACAATCTAGATAAAATAGTACGTGTAAATTTTGTACCAAAACTGATTAAAATTTAGTCTTATTCAAAGATGATGAGTTTTGGACGTCTAAACATTCATTTGGATCAAAGAAAAGTGATCAATTCAAAATTGACAAACTCGCTAGAGCTTTGTATTTTACTTATATTTTCTTGTTTAGGCAAAGATCTGGATCACAAGATCCTACTAATACATCCAGTCTCATTTCTGTCACTACAGTGATCAATCTACTTGCACAAGCTTCGAATCATTCGCTACATCGAGAAGTTGTTATGCTCAAACTTTTTTTGGGTAAATAGGATACCCCGATGAATGTTATGCTCAAACTACCTTTTGTAACAAATGTAAAAACAAATGTGAGTAGTCATGACATTACTTTGTTTTCATTCTGTACTAAACTTTGCAGCCTTTTAACTCACGATCATTAACTACGGATTTCTTCATTCAAGCTCTAAAAATACGGGTCATGTGAACAAAAAGAGTAACTTAAAACAAAGCTACTAAACATAAGATCCATACAATTTTTAATACAGCAAAAATTAAAGCAGCAAACATATTGGAATAAAATCTTCACACCAAAACCAAAATTTCTTCCATCCCACACTAGAGGCTACGTGTCCCATGCTCGTGCCTATGCTCAAGTTTAAATGAAACCAAAACAAGAAATGTTTAACGTCTACGCATCCCTCTTCCACGTCCACCACGCATGGCACCGCCACCACGTCCTCTACCCATCATACCAGCTTCTCCTTGTGCACTCTCAGACTGCAATTCAAACAAGGATACATGAGAAAACGAGTATCATGTGTCATCATCCAACATAACACAAATGTGTTTATTTGTGATGGTAAATTGATGTTGCTAACTATTCTGCACATCTTACAAGTTACATCACTTCAATAACTATAACATTAACTGAAACTTGCAAAAAATCACTGTCAATTATGTAGAGCACTTGTTAAGATAAGCAATGCTTAAGCATAGAGGCAGCATTGTTAATCCATTCATGGGTGGATGGGTCTATTTGGGTTGTATTTTGTCCTAAACGAGCCAGATGGGTCACAACAGAAAAGATAGCTAAAATAGATAACTGGTCAATCACGTTGAAAGTTGCCCAACGTCTATGTTCAATGTATACAACCACCTATATCGTTTTCTTCGAATATGCAAATAATTATATTATTTTTTTACCAGTTCCTATTTGTGTTCATCATGAACACATTATTTATGAGAAAATTTAAGATTTGTGTACAAGATCGTGTAGATCAAAACTCTTCCCAGTTACCATAATCCCAGTTCCATATATAAATTTGCTTTAAGATCCTATATAATGATGAAACAATACACAGATATACATCTAGCAGTCTAGTATGTTCAACTATAACTACACAGTCAGGGAAAAGCTGGTATTACCTTTGGGTTCTTCACTGTTTCATCGACACTCAATATAAGGCAGGCAGCTTCTGTTGCAGCGTTTATAGCATTAATCTGTAGTAAAATTCAAGTAAGCAGACTTCGCATGAGTATCCACAAGATCAACAACGGAACAGCTAAACAAGCATTTTAACTATTATTACCTTTACCACGGCTGGCTCCCACACAAAGTTGGCAAAGGAATCAGAAATTCCTCCTGTGTTAATATCTACTCCATAAAGAGAACCCTCACCTGTTTAGATAACATATTGCAATACAAGTCAGACAAAAAAAAGAGTACAATCCTGTGAATGATACTATGTTTGCTGGTAATAAAAAGATGTACTTTTCAGATCACGTAACTCTAAGAATACAGAAAATAAATGAAAACATAGATTTAAAAGTAGATAAAATACAGTGTAGAAGACCAACCAGAAGGAAGTGCGTGTTTTTGTCTGAGTTTGTTGAGGACATCAGTTGCATCAAATCCAGCATTATCACAAAGTTGTCGTGGAATAACCTGTTAATCAAATCCAGCATTTCAAAGTACCGTCACTAGCATGTACAATGAGTTCTATATACTATATGCTCGTTATGCATGGAGGACTGCCGATGGGCAAAAGACTTCTAAAGATCAGCATGGATGCATATAGCAGCAGCAAATTTCAGCCAAAACAATAAAACAATCCATGTAATTATATAGTTGGGAGTTGATACACTCCACCTCCAAGAACAAAGAACATAACATTTTATGCAACTCAAGAACTCTGATAGATACGTACCTCAAGTGCTTTGGCGAAGGCATTTATAAATAACTGGGACTTTCCTGCAATATTCCTTGCATGTTGCCACAGGTACCGGCTAATCTCCATCTGTGGTTAAAAAAATGTAAAATAATGACGCCATATACAACCGAAGTAGAATGTCACGTTCTAAGGAGTAGAGGCAAACATACATCTATCGCACCACCTCCAGCAACAACTGTGGAATTCTTCATGGCCCTTCTCACAATCATGATTGCATCATGTAAACTCCGCTCTGCTTCTTCAATAAACTATTATAGAATGGAGGTAGCACTATCAGAGCCGATGAATATCCAGGATTGAAACACAAACAAAAATAACTTTCACCAGATCCAACAAAAAAAAAACATCTTTAAGAGATGAAGTTGTTGTCCTCATAATATCAGAAATCAAGTACGAAGATACAAAACTTTCAATGGTCTATGAGAAGAACCTGATCAGCGCCACCTCGGAGAACAATAGTGGCTGTCTGGCCAGACGGACATCCACTAAATATATTAAATCTTTCATTTCCAACTTGTTTTTCCTCAAAAACCTCGCAAGACCCAAGAACCTATTCAAAGTATCAAAAGTAAAATACTTCAGACGATAGAACAGAAAATCCGAACATAACTATAGAACCAAACTGGCGCACGATATTAACCATGATGATGGCAGGCAGACCAGTTAAATTCAAATTCTAATTAGAGTGCTTAAGATGATAAAGCCTGACCTCCTCTATAACATTGTTGACGGATGTCTGCACAGCACTACCAGTTGCAGCTGCAACACGATGCAGGTCATCTTCAGCAACTCGACCAGCACAAAAAATATCTCGGTCTGCAAAATACTGATAACATAAAAAAAATCACTCTCAAATCCGATGTTTGGACTGTGAGAAACTATTGAGTAAAGCACAATGTACGACAACTTTGTTTAATAAAGAATTAAGTTCCATTTATAGAAGTCCGCACCTGTGTAGCCAAATCACCAATAGCCAGACGCGACAGGACAATTTTGGCACCACTTTGTACACATTTGTCCAACTTAGCATATATGATATTCCATTCTGCATCAACTATGGATTGATATTGCAACGGGTCCGAAAGTCTGTTAATAGAAACAAACATAATGTCAAATCATGATTAAAACAGTTCAAGGAAAAAATAAAATAAGCAAGACGGATAACAAACTATCTACCTTATCTCCGCATTTTCTTTTTCTGATTTTAGTTCTAGTTCAATGTTCAATAGTAGGATCTTTGGATTCAAAAATTTCTTGGGTTGCTGCTCAAACCCAGCATATGAAAAAGTCTTCTTAAATGCAACACCATTTACAAGAAAAGAGTCCCGCATTGTACCACCGGGAACCTAAAAAGAAACTCATATTATGGATTAGAGATATAGAAACAGAAATGGGTCATTCCTGGCAACAGAGATGATCATGCCACAATATTTCCGATAGGTAAATAATATCCTACTCACTATATGCTCTCACACTTTTTCCAGAAAGGACGGGTGTATTACATTAATTGCAAGAAATATCTCCGATATATACAATATCAGACAACTGTTCCACTGTCAATTGTGTCTTGCTTCAATCTTCATAAGTTTCTTCCTTTAAACATGCAAGGCCATTATGAATTGGTTAAATGCCTCAACTATGTTTAAAGATTTCCGTGAACAACTTTTAGCAGATGCTCCCTGTAACTCTCTTTTGTCAAATTTAAATGTGGGCAAGTACTAGCTTAAACATAACTAGATCCAAAAGGTCCAGGTTCATAAAATGACGTATTCATTTCACGATTGGTGGTCCGTCCTCTCCTTTTAAAGGACTTTAAATGAAATTCTCCCTACTTTACCTTACTCTTGGTTGTCTAGTAAAAAATATTATTCAATTAAAAAAACAATAGCATCGATGTCTACTGTTAGTTTGAAGTATGCATTTTACTCAATGAGAATGTAATTAGCATTTAATGCCATACCATTAAATAGCGCCCTAGTAAAAGATCCAACGTACACTTGAACCAAACTTATGCAGAACAAAATCACTGAAACTAGAAAGGCAAACCCTCATATGATTTAAGTATATGAGTAGTTTGTATCATCTCAGATACATTTTTTACAATTAATCTGGACGTCGATTTTTGGTTTTTCTAGTTAAATGGTCCCGCAGACTTGATAAAACAGGTTTTCTATCTCAAACTAGTTAAGGTAATCCAAAAAAAAACACATCAATAATTAAAAGCAACACAAATAAAGCTCGTTAGCATACTATCAAAAACATCCATTCCACTTATAATATCAGATATCTTATTTTGTTTTCCATAAATATATAAATATATACACAGTCCAGTGTATTGTGGCATAATTGTGTCAATTACTTGGTCAACTTGGTGTCGAGTTGAGGTTAGTAGTTGTGCCAAATTAGTATACCAAATATGTACCGATCATGTCTTTTGGTCTAAAACCTTAAGTTGAAACATGCTTTGGCTTAAACAAGTGAGTTCTCTATTGTGGTAGTCCTACAAAAAGCTTGTAAACAACATTTACTGACTTTTAATAAAATAGGTAGCACCCTCATTTACCCCAAAAAACACTCAGATTCAATTCAAGTAGTAATAAGCCAAAACTTTGAGGTTGTAGTAATACAGAGCACACCTCTTACTCACGTATGCCATATGTGGTTAGATCAACTATTAAAAAAGAATGAAAAATACATCCTAATGTACTGCATGTTAAACTAATGGTACTTTACCATCGATAAAAATTCACACGACAACTTTTAGGCATTAAAATTCCAGTAAGCCGGTAAAATCTTAGACATTTAAATTCAAGCATTAAGCATACCTTTTTTATTCCGATCATATTCAACCTATCATCATTTCCAATTGAAATTACAGCATCCACGACCATTTTTGCGAAAAACTCTTTCTCTCCTCCTATTAACTTCGATGAAAGTGTTGTAGCCGCACATTTAGCTAATAAGCTTCTCTTTTCATCTAAACTTTTTCCTTCTATGCTTACAGCTAATTCTTTAATCTTCTCAACTGCCTGTATCATATAAAAAAAAACTTGCATAATCCAAAAACCAAATAAGAAATGAATATCAATATGTACACATAAAGCAATCAAAGAATCTACCATAAAGGAAGCAGTTCTGAAACTTCGAATCAGATTTTGAGGATGAACACCATCTTCAATAAATGGCTTGGCCTCTCTCAAAAACTCTCCAGCAAGAAGAACCACAGTAGTAGTTCCATCCCCAACCTGCCCCAAAATAAGAAAAAGATTACATTTTTAAATGTTCGTTAATGTGTTGGCGAGCAAACTGTAATAAACAATTAACAAATGTGGTAAAGTACGAACGACATAATACTCACTAATTCTTGATATGTAGCTTAATTCCTAACTCAAAGACCAACATCATGAATTCAACTATACTCGAGAATATTCTAAACAAAAAGCTAAAAATATGTCTCTATTGTACTTAAGAATAAACTCGTTTTACATCCTAGAGTATTTCAAATCTCATTAACATATACAATTACAAGTTGTAGAAATTCATATACAAACTCAATAAATCAGGAAATGAAAAGTAGTTAATATACCTCGGAATCTTGTGACTTGGCGATATCAACAAGGATCTTAGCGCCGGGATGAACGATATCGAGCAGCTTCATAATGGTAGCACCATCGTTGGAGATAGTGGTGTTACCCTTATCATCATGGATCAATTTATCCATACCTCTAGGACCTAAAGTCGTACGGACCACATCGGCTACGGCCATAACGGCATTAATGTTGCTAATTAACTGCGGTTTCCCTTGGGAAGTATCTGTACCTTCTTTCAGCAATATGATTTGTGGTTGCTGTTTTTATTTTTTATTATTTATTTACACAAAAAACAAAATGAAAAGAAAAAAAGGATTAAAACATTTTATTCATACTCTCAGTAATCAGTATCATATAATCATCCATAATAATAATAATAATGAATCTTAGAAATAAGATGGAAAAGAATAGAAATGAGATTACCATCATAGAAGCCATTGCGAGCTAAGGATGCAGAGATCGAGAGCGCGTGTGTGTGTTTTAGGGAGGGAAAGACTGGAAGAAAGAGTGATGGGGTTAGGGTTTGGCAAAAAAGGTCGACTGTGAGAACTCAACTAGGGTTTGGAATGGAAGAGCAAGTTTAATTATTAATTAATTAAAAAAGAGTGTGTTTGAGTTAACCCGGCTGTGGCTGTGTGTAATCAGTGTAATCTAGAGCAGGATAATTAACTTTTTATTTTATTTTTTATTAAAACCTATAATAAATATTAAAACATAAAGTTAATTATCCTGCTCTAGATTACACTGATTACACACAGCCACAGCCCACAGGGGTTAACTCAAACACACTCCTTTTTAATTAATTAATAATTAAACTTGCTCTTCCATTCCAAACCCTAGTTGAGTTCTCACAGTCGACCTTTTTGCCAAACCCTAACCCCATCACTCTTTCTTCCAGTCTTTCCCTCCCTAAAACACACACACGCGCTCTCGATCTCTGCATCCTTAGCTCGCAATGGCTTCTATGATGGTAATCTCATTTCTATTCTTTTCCATCTTATTTCTAAGATTCATTATTATTATTATTATTATGAATGATTATATGATACTGATTACTGAGAGTATGAATAAAGTAATAAAATGAGATTATACATATATAGATTCATATATACATATACATAAACTTATATATGTTCATACCATGATTGCAGAGTTGCAGGTGATGCTGGTAGTGTTTGGCGGTGGCTGCTGCAATGGAATTTGATGGAGAAATTGTAAACCCTAATTTAACAACAACAAGGGTACCCAATCCCAGCATAAGCCGGGCTATGGGGGAGGTATGATGTAGACAGACCTTGCCTCTACTCAACGGTAGAGAGGCTGCTTCCAGATCCACCGAAGTGGAAGGGACCTCCGGCCCAAAGAGAGAAAAAAATAGGGTTAGATCCACCGAGGTGGAAGCCTTAACCGGAGGGGAATAATCTCGATCTCAAACTCTCAATCTCAAATACTCGATCTGAATTTCCAAATCACAGGCTCAATCTCCGATCCAAGATCCAGGAGAAAAGAGCCGTTAGAAAGGGAAGAGCAGAGAGCGAAGAGATATATATATATTCCACAAATACTTACAGATATATATATATAATAAATAAAAATAGAAACCCTAATTTTGCAAACTCTTGGATCCGATCGAAGAAGAAGAAATACATGCTTTTCGAAACTGCGTTTACGACCCGATCCATCTAAGATCTATCTGATTTTATGCTTAGAAAATATATATTTTCGGTTTTTAAAGATTTTCGTGTGTACAATCCGATTAGATGAACTACATTGATTCTCGGACACAACAGTTGGAGTATATTATACAGTTAATACACACAAATATATAATAAATAAATATATATATTACACAAATACATACAGATCCATATATATATAACAATAAAATAGAAAAACGAAAAGGAAGAAAAAATACATGAGACTCATACCCGCGTTTACGACCCCGATCCATCTTAGATCTATCCGATTTTATGCTTAGGTTTTTAAAGATTTTCGTGTGTATATACATAATCCGATTAAATGATCTACATGGACGAACTTGTATAGAAAACGACTTAACCCATTAATTTCTTACCTTCAATCTTAAAAAGATGATGATGACAGTGAAAGGGAGAGACAGTCAGACAGAGATAGGCGGGGGAAAGGGAGAAAAAGATGATGATGTAAACCCTAATTTAACATTTGATTATATATATAGGTTTTATGTATAAGGATCAATTGGGCTGGCTGGCCATGGTTTATTTTCTTTTTCTTTTGGACTAATGATTGGGCCATCTAAAATATGGGCCGTGTTAAAATCATTTAACTATTTAAATACACCATTTCATATTTGGTAATTACTCGTATTATTATCTAACGATATTCAATTATATTTTATTTTTAACAACAAAAAATTTTATAAATGAACTCCGATATTAAAACCTATAATAAATATTAAAACATAAACTTTAATTCAAAAATGAAGTAATCTGAACCCTTTATTGAATTTCCATCTTTTTTATCCACCATTTGATCAACATGATAACATCATCTTTGACTCAACTTTCAGTCAAATACTCTTTTAGTCCTTCAACTACAGATAAAATGTTCCAACAATACATATATTAATTAATATTCTACTTATCTAACCATATCAAGATAAATATGTATAATTTTTTTGTTACCCTTTTTGATTTACATCGATCTAATATAGCATATATCATCTATCTTTCTTTTAGCTTATTTGAATTTTTTTATAAATTGTCTTATAGATTAGTATTATAAAATAAAAAACATTACACTTTCTTGATTTGTTATCAAATAGTGATTGTTTCAAAAGTTATATCCTCTTTTAATTTTGTAATACTTGATTTTCTAACAAGTATAAGCAATTATATGTAGAGTTTCTTGATTTGTGTCAAGTAATATTATGATCCATCTTTCATTATAGTTTATTTTTCATAGTTGATTTTATTACAAATAAATAAGAGTAAACGACATAAATCGTCCCTGTGGTTTATCAAAAAGATCATGTTTCGTCCTTTCTAATTCAAAATATCACTGACAGTTCTTTATAAGAGGATAAGGTTCGTGTTTAGTCCTTTGACTATTTGACCGTCATCTCTTCTCCGTTAACACCCCACGTGCCTCTCACGTGGAGGGTATTCCAGTCATTTCACCACTCTTCATCAATAACCTGACGACTTTCTTAATTGCAAAAAGTAAAATTCGATCTATGAACAAATTAAGAGTTATATACTTAAATATTCCTCCAAAAATTCTATAACAAATCCAAGAACAAGGTTGCAAAGACTATAAAAGCAACAAACTGAAAAAGATAAACAAAGAAAATGAAGAAATAATTATATACATACACGTATATATGCTCAGATCCAACATATGACAACAAAAGTTTCTTTGGAAGATCTCAGTAGCAACTAGAAAACTTTTGAGATTAATATCATACCACCACCTACACTACTAATTAATCTTTGTCCCACCACCACCGCCGGACCTTCCCCTAACCAAGCACCGCCTTGACCCCATCGATAAGAGATAAGAGATACGGTGGTGGTGATGGATCGATATAGTGATATTGAGAAGATGACGATGGTAGTGGTGAGACGGTGGTTATGGTGATGGCAATAGACGGAGTTTATAGATATGTATATATAGATAGAAACATCTTTCTCATCACCGACACCCACCTGTTAAATTTGTTTTCAAATGAAGTGTGTGCGTTTGGTGTGTGAGAATGAACAAAAAATCAGAATTGAAAGATATTGGGGGATATTCTGGCTATTGAAGCAAGTGGACGAGTAAGATACAAAAAATTTACTTAAAAAAATAACTCATTTGTGTGTGTGGTCTGAGATTGAGTTTTGACCCAGATACTCTTTCTCATTTGAGGGATATATTCCTATTTGCTGGTAAAACGAAAGAGAACAAGATAGAATACCCAGATATTTGGGGAAAAAATAAAAATAATCATAGATGGCTTTTTAATGATGGAAATGACTGTAATACCCCTCATGTGGGTAGCACGTGAGGGGTTTAACGGAGGAGAGATAACGGTCAATTAGTCAAAGGACTAAACACGAACCTTATCCTTCTATAAAGGACTGTCAGTGATGTTTTGAATTAGAAAGGACGAAACGTGATCTTTTTGATAAACCACAGGGATAATTTGTGTCGTTTACTCAATAAATAATAACAAATAATTTTGTATTGGATTATAGTCTAAATTAACCTTATGTTATGAAGTATAACTATATATATATATACTTGATGATATATGATCAAGGTTGAAAAATATGGTTATTATAGTTTAATGTGAATCATTTGAATGAATTGAGCGGAGATATTTTGACAAACAGTCATAATCGTGATATGAAAAATGTATGAGTATTGTACATCAACTACACATTAGCAAAATAAAGAGTAAATATTTGCTCTTAGTTCACCATATACAATATCATGGCAAATCAAATTGTGTTTGATATAGTGACTGACATCGATGCATCTAACGAATCTTGGAACATCCGGGTTAAAATCGTCTTACCTTGGAAGCAGTTGTATAAAACCCAAAAATCAATAACTTCACTATGGCTTCAATAAAGGAGATTACACGCTTGTCGATCATTGGCACGAAATCAGCTTCTACAGAACAAATACTATTCGTGTATCCAATTATTTTGTGGATACCATGGATCCATATAACTTTGTGACTATACGTAGTCAACTACTTCCTTACATTGGGCCAATCTTTTTAGCTTTTAACTCAATGGAAAAAAACGCATGTTGTACAAAATATAATCATTTGTGACACTACATAGAAACTAAAATACACTTGCCGAGTGGATGAGAAACCAGTGTCAAACCTTAGTCTCTAAAATTATATTTATACTATGGTTAATTTATGAAAAGAACAACCGGTTAATTGGGATTGTTCTTAATTAATTTATTGTTGTGTTAGTTTTTATAGCTTTAAGTATTTTTTTTATATCATTGTGCTAGCTTTTTATTAGTACATATATAATTTTGTTATATTATAATCTAGTATGTAGTATAAAATTGAAATTTATATTTATAAGTTTACATATGTTTTATTAATTTCAATGTATTTACATTTTTATTATTTCATCTTCACCTTGTTGTATGTATAGGTCTCAAACTTGTTTTTTTAAGCATAGAGTACAACTGTATAAGCATGGACATTTCAATGACCAATAAAAACTAAATCTGATAAGAAATCGAAACCAATATAATTGGGTTGGAAACCTAGTCGGTAATTTGAGTTTGACATTACAAATAAAAACTTCACTAATTTGGGTCGAATTTGATATCAAGTCAAACCCGCTTCATACACCATAACCCGATTACCAACCCCAATAGCACATTCATAACATTAAACATATGTCATATATATGAATTATGAATATAACATAGTACATGTGTGAAAGTCAATATGAGAACAATTAAAACTTTATGGGTACATCAGTTTTTGTGCAATAATGGTAGGGTTGGTGAGTGCTAATTCATTACCCATTGAAAGCTTTACATGATATGAAGTGTGTAAGTGGACGACTCATTTGTTATGATTTCATTTTTCAATTAGATTGGCTTCCGATAGAATGATGCAACATATTACTGAAGTAAGATGCAAGTTTTGTGTTTGTTGTTTTAGTTATCAAGACCAAATCCACTTTTCTTAGAGTGATTAGCTACGCCATGCATAGTTGTCTTAGTAATAAGGTGTTTTTTATAAGACCGGTAAATAACTTATAAATGATTATATATTGCATACCGATGTTGTTCTGACATTTAGTTCTAACTTTGTTGTGTTTTTGAGGATTCATGTGAATTGAGATTAAGGGTTTTCTTTTAAACCAAAACCTACAAAATGGGTATATTGATTCAATGAATCTTATCTTATATATGATACTAGTGCTCAGACCCGTCCAATGGATGAGTAGTCTCAAAATATATTAATCAAAGCTAAAAAATTGGAATTCAAGTATATTAAATCCCTATGACCAATATCACAATTTAATCAATACGAAAACTAAAGAAGGAAACATATGAAAATTAACTCCATATAAATATTGATTCCAGTTTACCCCTTTTTTTCCAACTTTAGTTAAATAAAAAATTTGCAAGTTGTTATATCTAAACTTACTACAAACACAAACAACAATTTTAGACTAAACGATTTAGAGTTAAGCTCAACAAAAAGAGAAACAAAAAGTGTACAGTATATAATTTGAAAAATACATATCAATTCATCAACAAAGACCATCTCGAACGTTTTGATTTTCTTCGGGTTGTTCCACTCTGAAACAGTCCATACATGCACAACACGAAGTCGTAGATGATGGTTAACATGTGTTGGCTTAAGATCTTCAAGATGAACTAATGTGGTCTTATTTTTTGTTGTTGAAGAAGCCATAATGAACCTATAATGGAAAACAAACTAAATTAAAAGAGATATAATAATAATAATAATAAGATTAATAATGATAATAATAATTTAAGTTCATAATATATTGAATTTCATAAAAGTGATGATCTTTAAAAATTAAAAACATGTTACCTGGTATAGGAGGAGGTCTAACCTTTTGGTAGTCGATTTTTAATTAATAATAAGGTCGGCCTATCTAGATTTAATTATTAAAAAAATATTAGAGATTTAAGGATAAATTTTGTTAGTTTATTCTATAAATTATCATGCGTATATATTTTAATTTAGTAGTGATGAACACTTTATGTGTAAATTAAATTTATTAGTTTATAGAGATAAGGTTTGAAATATAGGGGTTTCAAAATCAGTAAATTATCGTACGTATATATTTTTTGGTTTGTAGATAATGATTAATTAATATATATAGAAAAATAGAAGAATTAATTAGGATGGAGAATTAAGCTCAAGGAGGGGGATTAGGGGTGCCAAGTGTACCCCCAACCTCCTCTTTTAGTTATATTATAGATATATAGATAGATTCTTCAAATATTGTTAGAATTACATATAATTTAACACTCAACAAAAAACTTGTGTCAAATTTATAATTATGGAAGTAAATAGTCAAATAAAATGTTGATATTCTAACATTCATTGCCAACAATTTGTTAAAACACACATCTTTTTTTTATCGAAAGTTTGTTTAAAAACAATATTTACGTATATAAATAAAAGTATGATTGTTTACATATTATTTGACACCTATTGATATGATGATATTATTGGTGTTATACTGTTATATGCAATATTATATATATTTATGGCTCCCAAAGCTGAGAGAAAAAACTAATTTTAATCTCTAATCTTGACCATCTAAATTAATAACCAA
Source organism: Erigeron breviscapus (assembly GCA_034093135.1). NCBI lineage: Eukaryota > Viridiplantae > Streptophyta > Magnoliopsida > Asterales > Asteraceae > Erigeron > Erigeron breviscapus. The sequence continues at coordinate 37,533,631 of CM067169.1, read as the reverse complement.
AATAAATCTGAACCATTTAAACTAAAACTGGTTTATATCCCTCTCTTTCGCAGCCCTTTAGTCGTCACTTCTCCATCAATCACCACAAACATCCCTACTCTTTTCCATTGATCTTTTGCTTCATTATATTTATTGTTTTGATTTTTCTTTTAATTATCTGTATAACTTCTATTGTTTTTGTGGAATCGTAATCCCCTAAAATCTCATTGTGTCACAACCGTTTTTTTTCTTCCTGTGCAGGTGCAAGCAGAGAAGATCCACTCTATGAGTTTGTGCTACATTCAAGTTAGTAATTATCTCAATAAATTTGAATTCTTATATTTGTTTATAGGGCTAATTACTTGGAAAGTCATCCAACTTGACCCGAATACCTTTTTCGGGGTCCCAACAAAAAAAGTTTTATTATGGGGAAAAAACCCGGCTAAAATATGTATAAGGGGGTTCCGTACAAGTAGCCGGTTACTTTTTAATTTCTATTTGATTTAAAATTATTTAACTAGACCAAATTAATGATGTGTTTTGACACATAAGTTGCTAAGTCAAACATATATAGATATTCATCCATCTATTCAGTATCATCCATCTATCCATCTATCCAGTATCTACACCTCTGTATTCTATCCATCTATCCAGTATCTACACCTCTGTATTCTTGATTTGAGAAAATAAAACCCAATAAGTCTCAAAATATCCCAAATTCAATCTTTCAATCTATATCTATATATCGATACATCTGTAATATTAGGGAAGAAAATGGGTACATTATAACACAACTTTGAAGATCTATCACCGCTACGAATGTTTAAGAAGTGCCCCTTTAAATCGAAACCCAAAAAATTATACCCCCGTTCATTAAAATCGAAACCCAAAAATCAAGCAAAAATTTTCTTGAGATGGATGTGATTAATTTCAGTACACATGATGATGATAATGGTGGTGGTGGCTGGGATTTTGTTTATAAAGAATTTTTAGATTTTAGATGTTGCAGAATTGTTATATGGCTTCCTCCCCATCATGAATCGCTTGGTGGCCGGCAGCCACCTAGAAGCGGCGGCCGGTGGTGGTTCAGTGGCGGCAGGCGGCGGTTGTGTTGAAGAATTAGGGTTTTCAACCGATTTTAATGGAGAAATCGGTGCAAGTTGATCAGAATTGAACGAATCAGTAACAAAAGAAGAAGAAGAAGAGGATCTGAGGTTGTAATTTGATCGATTAACACTAGAAACATTCGAATTAAGGTCGGTTGTTGTGGGATCTATACCATCGAAAATAACATCAATCTTTTTTGAATTTTTTGAAGCTTTAGAACGATTAGATGGTGATTTTCTTGGCATGATATGGATCGAAATTAAACAAGGAATTGAATGGGATTAATAGATTAATGATTTCGTTTGTGCCTAGAGGGAAGAATCTGGATAATGAAGATCGAAATATGCCTAGCTAGAGGGAAGATCTGGATAAATGTGTGTGTGGTAGGGATAAACATTTTATTTAATATAATAAATACACACATGGCAATGTGATGTGTTAAAAATTGTGTTGCAACCGGCAAAAACATGTCCACATAAGCAAAAACATGACGCGGTCCCCTTATACATATTTTAGCCATGATTTTTCCCCATAATAAAACTTTTTTTTGTTGGGACCCGGAAAAGGTATTCGGGATAAGTTGGATGACTTTCCAAGTAATTAGCCCTTGTTTATATTGATGATATATTGTTTTCATGTATATTGATGATGATGATATATTGTTTTTCAAGAAAGCATCTTTTTGTATTGTTTGATAATACTCATTTGAAGACAATAATATTTACATGAAAATTTTCAAATACACAATGGTGTTTGATGAAATGCATCAATGAGTATCGGGTTTGGTCATTCTTTTTTTAGTGCACTTCTTTAAAAGCTATATGTTGAACCTAATCTTCCCATGTAACCATCCAATGTGGTCGTCGTTGCTGCTCATGTAACCTAACTGTTGGACATAGAAATAGATATTATTGCAAGCATTGAACTATCTTTTTCTTGACGTTGTGCCTTCACATTATGTTAAATTGTTGGATTTTACTTATAACTATTTAGTTTTTTGCAGTTATATCAAGTTCAGGGTGGCACCCGTTATTAAAGATAGCATTTTTAGTTCGGGGGTGGGGCAGGGAGTGTGGTTGTGATTCGGGCGGGGATTTTGGGTTTGGCTTATTCTAGACAGTTAATGGGAATTTGGGTATAAGGTGACGGTTTTGGAAGGGAGGAAAGGGGAGAGGGTTATTGTAAGAAAATGGAAGGTGGGAATACCGTTGCATTGTGTACGGTACCTCCCGGGGTGTTAATGTGTGGTTCCTTTAAGTTTAACCCTGAGCTGTCTCAAAGAAAGCTTGACGGGATAAATAGGCTATAGTTCGATTTGCTGAATAAGGTTGCTATTTCTTTTTCCTTAGTTATTTTGGGGGAGTGATCTTGACATGTTTGGGTTTCTCTCTGAAGATCCTAGCGGTTGTGGTGTGTTGTTTTTGTTCTATGGCTATGCAACTGTAGCTCCTGCTTTTTATGGCCTTGGTAACAGGAGAGGCTGCTCATTCCTTTGAAAGCATGACACCCATTGATGTTGTCACATGAGTTCTTCAAATTCTTCGAGGCATTGAACTATCTTTTGGAGGTCCAAACCGAGGTAATGGAATAATCTTTTAATTTCTGTCTATCTTCTATGTATCTATATCTTCAATCTTTAAGTTATATCAATGCAAGTATTGATGGAGCTCTTGGACTGCCAAACCGATATTATTTGGTAATTGAACCAATTATCCACCAAATGCCATTTCAGTGTTACTCTCTTTGTTTTTTTCTTTATTTCATATTTGTTAATCAGTGTTTGGATTTCGGGCTTTTTCTTGCTTCTTTCTGGTTTTGACCAAATGACATTTCAGTATTAGTCTCTTTTTTGTTATTAAGTTATAAATTATTGGAATTTTAATCAAATGTGTATTCTCCCTAACAGGCAGAATACCAAAAAATAATGGAGGGATATCTGACTTTAGATTTTGAAGAAGACCCTTCAGAAGCATCCAATCCAACCAAGAAACTTTCGGCAGGTAAAATCTCCAACTTCAGTACTTGAAATGGATTGGGGGAAGAACAACTTTCTTGCGAATATCCTTCTCATGATTTTGTTAACATCCTGTACATATATTGTGTTTTTTTATATGTACAGGATGCTTGAATATTAGAAAACATATCAAATATGTAGCCTAAAGTTGGCTGTCATGTCCAACAACAACTTTAAAAGTGCCCATAAACGGCATTTCAACAACATAACATATACAGGTTTAATCGGTACCCTTATTCAGAATATTCATTTAGACAACAGAGACGACTACAACAAAATGGCTCATTGCTATAAAGAACTAGGTAGTTCTTGAATTAATGTGATCTTGGTCATTTTTTAGTTTCTAGTCTGCATTTGATGTGTACTTGATAATGGTGGTGCAGAGTTGTGGCACCATAAGGATAAGTCAGCACAATTATCTTGGGTGTGAGCTCAAAGATGGGCGATGAAGCAACCCCTCTCTTGCAAGAAGTGGAGGAGCAGCTCACATCTCAGTAGCCATAAATTTAGCCCGATGACAGACACGTAACCATATATTGTCCTACTTATACATGTTACGAGATTTGTTACCCTCACAAGGTATGCGACAACCTTTGATGTATTTATATTAGATTTAGTGTTTCAATCTTTTTTTTATGTGTTTCTATTTTGCGTTGGATTCATATCTATTAGTGTTTAAAAAAAAGCTAATGTTCATGCTTTAGAGTCTATTGTGGAAAATTGAGATCCATACAAGTTCAAATTGCATTCATTTTATCCAATCTTTTGACAACTTTTGTGCTATATTTAAGAACACTAAGGCCAGCATTTTTTATGGGCATAGAAGTTTATCTAAGTTCTACATAATTCTAATATGAGCTAGCATCAATTGTTTTTGTATCTCATCTTTTTTAAGGAATTTGCTCTCCTAATTGCAAACAGCTACAATCTATAAATCTGATACTTTTATATGGTGTATAATAATGGATCTGTGTTTTCTTATTTTTGTAGAGGGCTGATTTTGAAGCTTAGTGATCAGCATCCAATATAGTTACTGATTATCTCCATTCCATTTCAAAGTAAGTATACATATATATGGGTCCAGAGTCCTAGGCAAACATCTTGAGGTTGCCAGATAAATGATTGGAATCCTGATGAAGTAAGTTCTCATCTAAATGATATATAGTTTAACAGAAAGTTTTAACCAAAGTTTATGAATTCTAACGACTTGACAAGTTCATGAGACTTTGACTCATGACAGAGATCCCAGTTACTAGCGGGTCTGATATCACATTATCAGGTTTTGATATTAGCTCAAGACTTATACTCTACGAGAACCTATACCCAAGTAGACTAAACCAACTTATGAACCAACGGCCACGACAATCTATGAGGAACATTGCATGTCACAATGGGATAAGTTAGATGGTTCACCCCGCGAGCTTAGCACAGATGATTCACAATAAGTTCTGGGAGCCACTTGTGAGAGAAATACCCAAAGAGTGCTCTCCTCAACCCTTGATCAAAAACCTCAATGCTAAGCCGTGATCAAAAACCTCAAAGCTGATGTTTCAGGGTTGGAGTTAGAAACTCTTCGCAAGTAACCAAATCCTAAAGGAAATACAAAAGGGTCGAATGTACTAAATTCTCTTAATTGCAATGGTGTCAAGCTCATTCAACGAGAATAATGATTTTTATGGGCCATGTGAAGTTTATTTGCTATGACTCATTTAGCCTGGTAATATTTGGTACGCAACACACATAACCAGTTTGATATTTTGTTTAAAAGAAAATATTCGAATGTAGATGGTAGAAGTTGTGGGAGATGACTGTTAGCTCGGCAATAAATATATTTTTTCTTAGATCCCAATTAAGAATGTACATCTAAAATGTAGATTATGGCAACTCATTTGTTGTAGTTATTTGTTTAAATTATAGTATATCTTAGCGTGCTTTCTTAATTTTAATAGTATTACATGTGTTTTGTACTATCAAATCTTGATAATGGTTACTTTTTTTACTTAATGACGATCTTTATATATGCAAGTACTTTTAGCAATACAAGTTATACGCAATACTTCAATTTTCTATACTTTACATACCATTCATTGACATAATGTATGATCAATTATAACTTAACCCGGTCAACGACCGGGTATAAATCTAGTTTTCACTGATGTACATACATTTCCTACCATATACTATTTGAAGCAAAGGGGAGTATCACATATTTCTTGCAAACAGAAAATTTGAAATAAAATTGGAAATAATTCAATACCACAAAAACTTGAGCGCAACTGTTCGGCTCATTTCATGGGCCACAAAGTTAGGCCCATATATCACGATCGGTAACACTATCAAGGATTCATGGCTTGTATCGAAGTTTCAAGTTGGTGTGGCTGCAGCATAATTGATGCTTATAAAAGCAGAAGAGGTAATAGATAGAATATAATGTTCGAATAAACAAAGTTTAGAAAAACACTTCTATTGCTTTCCATGTTTTATCGATTATTGCAACCACCCTGTTCGACAAAAGCCATCATAACCCATGTTTTTATGTCTTCTCTACTCATCCACATGCCATGCATCTATCACCAAAATCTAATAAATTACTAAAATCCTAGCTAGTGTTACCGTATTATAAGAACATTTTAAGGGTGTATGGTTTGAAATTGTTTATTGCTTTAGAGATGAACACTTTTTTAATAGTGCTCCACACCGAGATCACTGTGCCACACACACACCGATCATCCTTACAAGTGTTTTCAGAAGAAAAAAAATGACTATTTGTTTTTCTTCAAACTAAGCTCAAGTACACAAGTTGGTTTATATATCCAAAATACTTAAAACTGTTATTATTACCTTCAAAAAAATTGCAATCAACCAAAAAGCATTTAAAAAATACAAAATATCAAACAAACATCCTCCAAAACACCATAAATAATCTATGAATCTTTCTGCCATTCAAATAAAAAAAGTCTGAATTTTTTTTTTTACATATACAAGAAAATTTAGTTAGCATATAGGAAGCATACAATTTGCATTATGGAATATATGCACATACACACTTAAAAGCACACTCATGGTAGGGTCATATATGACCCAAAAGTATAGCAATCTTGAAAGTTTTTTCCTTAATTTGTTCATTTTTATAGCTTTAATTTAACTTCATTCCTTTTTCTTTTGAATATTCATAATTTAAATGATGCATGGGACCAAATTGGTATCTAGTGAAATGAGTTTTTGAGTGACAATGGGTTGTCCTGTGGCACTCAATATTACCTTTTTATGAGGGAATAAAGCCCACCTCACCTCACACATTGAACAAGACACATTTTATCAACTTTTTTTTTTTTTGTCTGTTGTAACTATGCAATGGTCCAAAAGAATGACCTTACTTTGACTCAGTTGATCACTTAGTAACTTTGCTTATATATGTTTTGCCGGCTATATATTCTGAGTCTTGTGAGTTTAAACTAAAGTTAGGATCAAGACATATATAGAGATATGGTTGTAGCATATCTAATATCGCACCTTTGACAGGACTAGGTATCGTTGTTGTTGTATATAGAATATAAGGTTTTGATATTTTGAATGTGAAAGAAAGATTCACATCCATGGCTCCTGCAGGGAAAGCTTTAGGATTCTATAATGAAGCCAATGACTGGTAAACTATTATTCTTGTTTTTCTTATATTCGTCGTAGAGAAACTATTCATCCATTCACCGGAATTCAGCAAAGTAGATGTAATATATAAATATATATACTTCGGAAAGTTAGGAGGGTGTTTGGTGAAATATGTGAAGTAGATGAGTTAAGGATAGCTAGTTCCAACACTTGCTTATTTCGGTTCTCTTGTGGCAGGTTTTGTAATGCAGGTTTACCAAGTGATCTAATCGTTATCATAGATGGCATAAATTTCCACCTTCACAAGGTAATGTTTCTTATGTAGTTGTAAACAGAATATTTAATTGTGTATGTGTTATCATATTAGATTTTCCTAATGTATGTTTTTGGAGCGTATTGTGTTATCAATTTAGTAACAATCAGTATTTTGTAATGGAATATTTCTGCAGTTTCCTTTATTATCAAGATCTGGGAAAATAGAAAAGTTGATTAAAGAAACTCAAAATAATGATAAAGGGACTTGCATTATCTCCCTAGAGGACATTCCGGGTGGTGCCAATGGATTTTTGGTTGCTGCTAAGTTCTGTTATGGCATTCATGTGGAACTTACACCGAGAAATATAGTTATGGTATATTGTCTTGGAGACTATCTAGAAATGATTGATGAATATGGAGATGATAACTTATTCTCCAAGGCAGATAATTATTTCTATAAGAATGTACTTAAAAACTGGAAGGATTGCATGGTTGCTCTTCAAAGTTGTGAGACTCTTGTAACAAAAGCAGATAATCTCAACATAGTTGGTAAATGCTTGGATGCCATAACGACAATGGTCTGTACAGATCCCAGCTTGTTTGGATGGCCAATGATGATGTATGGCCACTTACAAAGTCCGGGAGGTAGCATTTTGTGGAATGGAATCAATACTGGAGCAATTGATTGGTGGTTTGAAGATGTGTCACATCTTTGTGTTGCATTATTTGAAAAACTTATAAAAACAATGGAAGCTAAAGGCATTCAACCCGAAAAGTTAACAGGTATAGTTATAACCCCTTTTCAATTCTAGTTATTTTTTTTTATTTTTTTATTTTTTTGGTTATTAGTTTCCTTAATCGTACGTGCAAAGAGATGGAGAATGGAAAGGTAGTGTAAATGGGTAACGAGTCAGAATGGGTTTTTTGCCTTTTTGTTATGGGTCGACCTAAACACTATCTATCTTTTTACTTTTCAAGTTTTTATGTATTAATTCTTAGTGTCAAATGGTTTTATGCTTATAAATTACTCTGCTAACTTTTGACCCATTTCCATTATAGTTTTTCGTTTTTCCCCGTTTGACCTGTCATAGACAAAAACTAACCTGACTGTCTTTTTATATCTTTTGCAGGAACTATTATGTATTATTGCGGAAAGTGCCTTCCAGGATTAGGCAGATGGCAAGGTGGGCAAATTATAAAAATTAGATCAGCTGCAAGCCATAGCACAGAAAGTGATATAAATGATCAGAAAGCTCTGCTGGAAAACATTGTAGAACTTCTCCCACCTACAAAGGGCAAGTCAATATGTCGTTTCTTGTTGGGACTTTTACGAATTGGTTTAATATTGGATGTTAGTGATAAATGTCGAGACTCGCTAGAAAAGAGGATAGGAATGCAGTTGGAATTTGCTTCACTCGATGCTCTAATGATTCCTAGTTACTCTGATTCCGATACACTATATAATACCAACTGTGTTCAAAGGATGATTGATAATTTTTTTACTTCTGAACAAAATAGTAAAACATCGCCATCCTCTTTACCCTTAAAGAATGTTTCCAAGCTTGTAGATAGTTATATGGCAGAGATTGCATCAGATGTGAACTTGAAACCTGAAAAGATACATTCACTCGCAGAGGCTCTCCCACAATCTTCAAGATCTTTGAACGATGGACTGTACAGAGCTGTGGATATTTATTTTGAGGTCTATTTCTTGTACCTCCACATTATTTTAAAAGAATGCAGGTGGAAAATTGGGTGGGTTGGGTAATGGGTCAAAGAGGGTCATTCTTTTCTTACTATTGAACGGGTTGAACCGAAACAAAACTCCCTGAAAAAATAACATGTATTATACTCTTAGATAACTAAAATACTTCTATTATTCCGATAATAGTCTATTGTAAGCAAGTAAGAATGATTTAGGAGCTTTTATGCAATAAAATTAACACTTTGCGTGCAACTTTTAACCCGTTTGACCTGGAAGAAAGAAAACATAAACTAAATCAACCCATTTATAAGTTTGTACATGAGTAACAGTTGTCACATCTAAACAAAAGTTTTGAAAATAGCTAGATGAGTTTGTTAACTATATGATTCATACAGGCACATCCATGGTTGACCGAGAAAGAAAAGGAAGACCTCTGCAACATCATCAACTGCCAAAAACTTTCCATTGATGCTTGTGCTCATGCATCTCAAAATGAACGCCTTCCACTGAGATTTTCCCTCCAAGTGTTGTTTTTTGAGCAGCTGCAGCTAAAAACAGCTCTAGAAGGCTACCTTAATTTGCTGGATATTGAAAACAACCCAACTGATCCAATGGCTATTGTTTCACATGATAGTCATAGAGATGGTTGGGTTAGCCTGGTGCGTGAGAACCAGGTACTAAGAGATGGCATGGAAAGGATGAGAACTAGAGTGCATGAACTTGAACAAGAGTTCAATAGCTTGAGACAAGAAATTAAAAGGATGAGTCAAACAGTAGTTTTGTGAAGACTGCGATGGTTTATCTTAATGAGTAGAAGTGGAGGAAATGTCAAGAACGGCATAACATTCTATGAAACGGTAATATAAGTCATGTATGTAGTCATTTGGTTGGGTACCACGAAAATCCATCCAAGATCGGAAGCATTATAATTGATCTTGAATGGGGTTTCTTGATTCCTTATATGCTATTATTTTCATCAATGGTTGTAATGTAAGGAGAGATTAACCATGAAACTCTATATCACAATACATTGCTTATACATGTATAGTCCATTTTTGAAGCATGAAAGTTGGTTTATAATCCTAGAATTGCATATAGTTCAGTTTAAACTTGGGGATATTATTGTACACTAAATGACATTTTGAGCAGACATTTACATGTAAGCTTCAAATGGGTTGGGCAATCATCATGGCCTGATTAACTTCTTTATTTGTCTCCCCTTTTAATTTATGCTCCTTCATTTTGTGGTTATTTTTTTGTCAGATGTAAGCCCAAGATGACCAGTTGAAGCCATCCATCACCACCACTACTATGCTCCTGAACTAGCCTCTGTGTAGAGTTTTTAAATACGACTTATGGGTTTCGAACCCATGATGTGTCGATCAAAGGGTAAGCACGTTGCCAATGGACTAAACATCCATTTGCCCTCTGTGTAGAGTTTGCAAAGTTGTCCATAACTACGGCAAAATCACAAGCATGTAACACATACAGTCCATAGAATCAAGACCTCAGGGGAACAAGAGAAGTCACTATAGAAGCTAAATGCAACCTATCATCTATTGTATGATAGGGAGTAGAAAGTATTTGGGATTTGATTTTAACAGACCACTAACCGAGGAGTTGATGTGTGCCATAACAAGGGGTGTCCAGTAGCCTAACGTCAGACCTGGCTGTCTTGACCCGTAGTGTTACAGGCAGGTCAATCTGGATAACTTTACAACACATTGGATTGATCTGACCAACCTCAAAACCAGGCTACGCGGTGTAGAAAGTATTTTGGATTTTGAATTCAACAGACCACTTTCCCACCAGGAGTCGTCGTTTAGAAAAATTGGTGTTTGCCATAAGGAAAGTTCAACTGCAGATTTCTGAAAAAGAGACAAATGGTTTAAAGTGGGTTCTTGCATTGATCTTATGGAACAAAACTTAGCATAACAAAGTAAAATAAGCTAGTCCCCTCAAAAATCCAGGTTTTTCCCAAAAACTGATCTTATAACAACACGAGCTTTAAACAGTTGTCACCACAGCTTAGGAATGATGTTTGTTTAAGTGGTGTTTATTAAATCTGCTTTAACAGGTATCTGATATTGATGCAAAATTGCAAATCAATGGCGTTGCTAACATTATGGTCTGACCATTTGCAGTGACTCGATTCGAGTACAAATGGTGTGTTGCTGCATTAATCCAATCTGTATGCAAAAAGCAGTCACAGACTAACCCCATATGATATTACATTACATTTCAATTCTGATGTATAATTTTGATTATATTGTTCCAAATACCAGATTTATCAATTGTTCATAGACAATTCTCAAAATAAACCCTAATTTCATAATAAAAATTCAACCAAAATTGAAAAACCAAACAGTAATTTTCAACAAAGGAGCTAATAATATTTCATTCATTAACACTTCCAATTACACATACTAATCACCACAATTAAGAAATAAAAAACACAAATCTGAAATTTTCATAAACCTAATAACAACTGCCGGATAACAATACGAAACCCTAACCACCGAAACCGTAAAGAGTACGGCCTTGGCGTTTCAAAGCATAGACAACATCCATAGCAGTCACAGTCTTCCTTCGAGCATGCTCAGTATACGTCACCGCATCACGAATCACATTCTCCAAAAATATCTTCAGCACGCCACGTGTCTCTTCGTAAATCAAACCGCTGATACGCTTCACACCGCCACGTCTAGCTAACCTTCTGATTGCCGGCTTCGTGATTCCCTGGATGTTGTCACGGAGAACTTTCCGGTGACGCTTTGCTCCCCCCTTTCCTAACCCCTTTCCTCCTTTTCCTCTTCCTGACATTTTTTTTCTTTTTTTGATTTGTTTTTGTGTATTTGAGAGAGAGAGAGAGAGAGAGAGAGATGAGAAATGGGGGTGTATGTATGCGTGTATATATAGGAGAGGTAGTTGGGTTTTGTGTTTGTTAGAGGGTGGTATCAGCCGTTGGATTGGATTAGATTGGAGGATGGATTTGTTATAAGATGGCGATCCGCGTCTGTGGTATTTCTGAGTTTTGATTGGTTGTAATATGTTTGTGATCCGTGTGGTGATTAGTGAAGGCTTTGTCAACCGTTGGATCGATTGTTTTGTTTTCTGAAAAAGTTGGATTGGTTTTATTGTTTTTATAGTTAAAAATTTGAGAAAATTTCATTACATCATCCTGTGGTTTGCCATTTTATTAATTTTCGCCCCCGTACTTTTTTTTTATTATTACATCACCCTGTGGTGACTTTTTACTTCATTAGGCACCTCTCCCTCTAACGTCCGTTTATTGCCATCTGTTAACCATGAGGGTATTTTAGTCCATTCACACCTAACTTTATTCTTATAACATGTTTTAACCACTCATTTCAAAAATTAAAGATCAAAACTTTTTTCTCCCAAAATTCATTTTCTTCCCCATCATATAAAATTAGGGTTTTCCTAAACCACCATCATCCTCCTTTGCCCCAGCAAACCTTTACCTGTATTTTTACATATAAAACATTCCATCTATAATTTCCTTTTTATCAGAAAGATTGTGATATATTTGTATGATAATAGAGTCAGCAGGACAAAACTTTAAAACTTCACATAATGATTACATATCCATAACAAATCTATACACTATATAAATCTCTACTTGGTGTTAAAATGATAATCTTATTCTCATTATATGTTAATTAGATGATTTAGTATATGATTAGTGTGCAGGATTCAAGTTTGGATTAAAGATGAAGAGAAGGAACTAGTTGAAGGACTAAAGCTGGACAAAGATACAAGTTGAAGCTAGAAGGACTAAATTTGAACTTAAGGAAATAAGGAGGACTGGAGCTGGTGGTTGCTATTGTTGCTGTGTATAAATACTCGTATTCAACCCCTTTAGGGTTTCATACGATTTATACACACAAAATATATATCTATATTCATATTTTTCTCTTTCAGTTTATTCATTAGAAAATCTGTAATAATAATTCGTTTCTTGTGTTCTTTATTGTAATAGAACAATCAACAATGTAGTTGATTGATCTATACTTGATTAGCAGGTATAGATTTCAGTTTCTGTTTATGGTTTATTTGATCTAATTGAAATTAGATCAAGTTATATATTCTTGAGAGAATATTGCTTAGAAATTTATATTCAGTTTCTGTTCATGGTATCAGAGACAAGTTTAATCGAATCTAAATCTATACCAATAATAGTTTTGTGAGAAAATTGTTTGTTTTGTTTGATCTAGGGTTTCATCAGATTTGGGGGTTTTGTGTTTAGATCGTCTATTTCTGAACGGCGTATGATCCTTTGATCACCGTTTGATTTATTCGATCTAATTAATTGAAGAAACCCTAATTTTTCCAAATTTAGGGTTAGGGTTTCAGATCTATTGTTCTTCCGTTTGAAGATTTGATTAAGGTTTATTTGACTAAGTGAATTAGATAAACCTAATCTTCTTGTTGTTTCCGCTGCAGATTATTTCAGATCCTGCTAAATTTATTGACTAAGTGAATCAATAAATTAGTAGGGTTCCATCTTCATAAATTCATCCGATAGCACTGTTTGCCTTTCTTCTCTATCTCTTTATTTTCCTTCGTTTTTTTTTTTTTTAAAAAAAGTTTTTTTATCATCTTATTCTCATAAAACCAGTTGTGCTAAACTTGACCTACCTCCGTGAGAGGCATGGAATCCTGTCCCTGGCATTGTTTGGGAGATAAGATTATTTTTCAAAATATATATATATTTTTTTTTATTTTTTTTGTTGTTGCTTCTTAAGAGTGATTAATTGAGATTAATTACTTGTTTGGCTGTTAATTGAGATTAACTTGTTTGTTGAGTTCTTGTCTGTTATTGTTAATTGAAATTAACTGTTCAACTTGCTATTGTTTGTTAATTGAGATTAACTGCTTGTTAATTGATCTTGGTAGTCCTTTGCATCTTCATCCTAATGATTCTAGTACATTGTCTATTGTGTCTATAAAATTAAAAGGAACTGAGAATTATAAGGTTTGAAGTTGTGCTATGATTCTTGCTTTAAAGGCTAAAAATAAAATTGGATTCATAGATGGTACTTGTAGAAGATCTAATACTGATGAAGTTTTAGGAAGACAATGGGATAGATGTAATGTTGTGGTGATTTCATGGATTCTTAATTCTATTGCTGAAGAATTGTATCTAGGTCAAATATTTTCTAGAAGAGCATCTTTAATCTGGAAAGAACTTAAAGAAACTTATGATAAAGTTGATGGTTCTGTCACATTTAATCTTCATCATAAAATTAATTCTATGTGTCAGAATGGTATGCCTATTGCTGATTATTATCATAAGCTGAATGCATTGTGGAAACAGTTTGATGCTCTTGTTCAGTTGCCTAGATGTACTTGTCATGTTGCTGCTGATTTTTCTAAGCATAATTAGTTATTGAAATTGATGCAATTCTTAATGGGTCTTGATGATGTTTATATGCCAATTAGGAGTAATACTTTGACCAAAGATCCCTTGCCAGATGTTAAAACTGCTTATTCTTTAATTTCTAGAGAAGAATCACATAGAGGGATTGTTTCAAATGATCCAGTTCAAAAATCTCAGTCTTCTGTTTTTACTTCTAAAGTTGTTAACAGGGATTTTAATTCAAGGTTCAGTAATGGAAATAATAATGTTCAAAGGAATTCTAAATATGGAAATTGTAACAACCCTCAAAATCCGACTAGGACAATTTACTTGGAGTTATCTAGATATCTATCCCTAGAGGTTTCTTAAGAGAATTTGCCTTCTAGACATTAAGGCATAGTGATACTTGCCCTATAGTTCAATAGAATGGCCAAAGATAGCTAGTTGCCTTAGAAATGCCATAAACAATAACTATGATTATTCAAGACAATCTCAAGCTATATATTAGTTCTAATTGAACTTGATGAAATGTCAATGAACAAAAAAAAACTTCATTTCAAGAAGTCAAGTTATAAAAATAATAATGTAAGACTCACAACTTGTGACAAAGTCAATAAATCTTACAAAATGTCCAACAAATTAATTAATCATGCCAATTAAAGTATATATGGTCATGAAAATGAAATGACTATCTCAAAAATATATTGATAAACTAATATGTACATAATAGTGAGGTTGAATAATAATAAGCTTATATATATATATAAAAATAAATACAATAATTATAAATAATGATTTAAGTAACAATTTATAAAACACAAATATTATAATATATTGATATAACTAATATTATAAAGTATTATATATATATATTATATATATATATAAACGGCTACATATACACATATACATGTACCTATTCCATCTTTTATAAAACTCTTAAACACCAACCACTAAATAATACTTACACACTTTAAACAACTAACTAATTTAAATAATTACACTACACACAATATATTTATACTTACACAAGTATTCATGCATGAATCTAGACCAAAATACAACCATATACACCCTTAAAATTCAAATTCACACAAGACATACTTTGCCTAGCCAATGGGCTTTGATCCACCACTTCACTTAGCCAATAGCAAGCCTCAAACTCCCTTTTTGCTGCCCTAGCCACGTGATTAAGCCCCCAAGACTCAACCCAACACCCTCATTCTTGCAAACAACCTCCCAACACACTTCTCTCAAAACTCTCTCAACTTTCTTCCTTTCCTTCTTCATATTTCGGATTTTTACAAGCAAAATGAAGCTTAAGTCTAATCTCATCTATTGTAATAATAATATTTCTTGTTAATCCATCATATAGAGTCAAGCATGGAGTCAATTGGAGGTGTTGAAGTCACAAAAATCAGCCCATATATACATGTATTTTCGGTTGCATACACTCAAAAAGGAGGCTAAAAATCCTAACTAAAACAACATTAATAATAAGGGTTCTTACTTGGATTCATTAAGGGTTGTTTCAAGCTTGGATTAAGGGTTATTAGGAGTGTAAAGGCCACGAAATTTCTGCCCAAAAATCATCTCCAAAACCGAGTTCTTGAAGGGTATAAACCTTAATCCATTTACTAGTTTAATATCAAAAGCATATATGTGAGTCCCGAACTATATAGATGAATAATAAACCCGACTGGCAAGTACAACTGATCTTGAATGGACAAGTTCAGTTTACGATCCAGATGTGGATAACAAGAAACAATTGACAATATAAATAAATGCAAGAACAAATGGCAGAAACTATATAAAGATATATAAATATAATCAAGTAAATAGCATTGAGATACGTTGTTTTCTAATGTATTTGATTTATTGATGTATAAACAAATACAAGGATTGTTGCGGAACAAAGATAAACACCCAAGTGTAAATATCTAAACAATCCCGAACAAAGATAAACACCTAGTATGCAGTATGCCACGTGTACACACAATTGGCCAAGTATCAAAAATATCTTGAAAAGATTTTTGTATTTCAGTGATGACAAAACAAGTTCTGAGCATGGTCAGTTTCAGAAAATTCTGAACCATCTCAGTCATTAAAATTCAACTGAAATATTTTGATATTCTGAAGTGCTTCAGTTAAAAACATTTTTCTGAGCAAAAGGTTCCTCCTCAGAAAGAAGGTTTATTTTATAGTTTGAAAAATGTTTAACATTCCCCCTGAAGTGATGATCCATGAATTAATAAGTGCCAAGATAGTATCACTTAGGCGTTCGATAGCTAGGCGAGCAAAAATTACATGGATCGCTCAGACTGGTGAACCAGATCAGTGTCACATAGGCGTTCATAACATGATTACCAGTCTAAGGATTTAACATACCCAACTCACTGACTAGATGTTTAAAGGTTTTGACATCTAAAGGTTTTGTAAAAACGTCAGCGAGTTGCTTATCAGTAGGAATAAAGTGCAATTCAATATCTCCTTTCAGAATATGATCACGAATGAAATGATACCTGAGATCGATGTGCTTGGTTTTCGAGTGCATTACAGGATTGTGAGATATGGCAATGGCACTGGTGTTATCACAAAAGATTGGGGTCTTTGTGTAAGTAACACCATAATCAGTCAGCTGGTTCTTCATCCATAGAATCTGAGCACAACAACTCTCTGCAGAGATGTACTCAGCTTCTGCAGTGGATAGTGATACTGCAGTCTGCTTCTTACTAGTCCAGCTTACTAATTTGCCACCAAGGAAATGACACCCACCAGTGGTACTTTTCCTGTCTATCTTGCAACCTGCATGATCAGAATCTGAATAACCATTAGATCTAGACTGGAGCCTTTGGGATACCAAAGACCCAATCTGGGGACACCTTTAAGGTATCTGAAGATCCTTTTAACAGCATTTGCATGTGCTTCTCTGGGATCAGACTGAAATCTAGCACAAAGGCATGTTGCAAACATTATGTCTGGTCTACTTGCAGTTAAATACATCAGTGAACCAACCATACCACGATATTTTGTATGGTCCACTGGTTTTCCATGTGGATCAGAATCCAAAGTTAATGGAGCAGAAATTGGAGTATCTTTTGATGAGACTGAATCAAATTGATATTTCTTTAGTAAATCTCTGACATATTTTTCTTGGTTAATGAAAATACCATCTTCATTTTGTTTTACTTGAAGTCCAGAAAATATGTCAGTTCTCCCATCATACTCATTTCATACTCAGAAGACATGATTTTTGAAAAGTTTTTACACATCTTCTCATTAGTAGAACCAAACACAATATCATCAACATAAATTTGTACTAAAAGGATATCACTTTTATCATGCAATATGAATAAAGTTTTATCAATTGCACCTCGTTTAAAACCATTTTTAAGAAGATGTTTAGTAAGTGTATCATACCAGGCTCTGGGTGCTTGTCTCAGACCATATAAGGCTTTGTTCAGTCTGTACACCCAATGCGGTCTTTCTTCATTGATGAACCCTGGTGGTTGATGCACATATACTACTTCTTCTAGATCGCCATTCAGAAATGCACTTTTCACATCCATTTGATAGACTTTAAATTGATGATGAGCTGCAAAAGCTAAGAAAATTCTAATAGCTTCAAGTCTAGCAACTGGTGCAAAAGTTTCATCAAAATCGATTCCCTCTTCTTGTGCATATCCCTTTGCAACAAGTCTTGCTTTGTTTCTAATGACGTGACCATCTTCGTCCATCTTGTTTCTGAAGACCCATCTTGTCCCAATTGGTTCCTTCTTCAGGTTACTGGGACAAGGAACGAGTTCCCATACATCATTTCTTTTAAACTGGTTGAGCTCATCTTGCATGGCTTCAACCCAGCTTGGGTCACTCATAGCCTCGTCAATCTTCTTGGGTTCAATTAGAGATAAGAAGCTGACATATAAGCATTGATCGCTTGTGGCTCTTCTGGTCTGAACCCCTCTACTAGACTCTCCAAGAATTTGCTCGATTGGATGTGCTTTTGTCCATTTAGAGTATTGACCAGGGTGAGAAATGATATCAGTGCAAGAACTTCTCTGAGTAACTTCAGGAGGAGCTTCAGAAAATACATCTTCAGCTTCTTCTTCTTCCTGCATATCATGACTTGCATCATGAAATTCTTCAGATTGAGGTTGCTCAGTGGAGTCTGATATCATTGGAGTAGCAGCATATACATCTGATCCAATAGTTAGTTCATTAGGTAGTTTGAAACTAACTGGAGGATAAAAAGGAATGTTGCTCGACTTGTTTATTTCTGGTTCTGAACGGAGATGTTCAGAAACATGTTCAGGTGACTGATCAGATTCTGCAGTGGGATCAGAGTCACCAAAACTGATTGGACTTTCTGAGGGTGGTACAGGAGTGGAATCTTTAAAAATTGCAGAATTGGATTCATCAAGGTAACATGAATTGACTCATCAACCTTTTCAAGTCTCTTGTTAAAGACTCTAAAGGCTTTGCGAATTGATGAATATCCTAGGAAGTACCCTTCATCAGCTTTTGCATCAAATTTTCCAAGCTGATTAGAGTTATTCAGAATGTATACTGGACACCCAAATACATGGAAGTATCCAATATTTGGCTTTCTATTTCTGAGTACTTCATAGGAGGTCTTCTTATGTCTCTTGACATAGATAGATCTGTTCTGAGTGTAGCAGGCAGTTGCAACAGCTTCAGCCCAGAAATTCTTGGGAAGACCAGATTCATTCAGCATACTTCTAGCAGCTTCAATCAGCGTACGATTCTTTCTTTCTACAACACCATTCTGCTCTGGTGTGTGTGCTGAGGAGAAGTTCTGAGATATGCCAGTTTCAGTGCAGAAGGACTCCAGAATGGCATTTCTGAATTCAGTGCCATTGTCACTTCTGAGCTGACAAACTTTTCGCTTGTACTTGAGCTCAATTTGTTTGATGAGAGCAATGATTTCAGCAGCAGCTTCACTTTTGGACTTGAGGAAAATCACCCAGCAATATCTTGAATATTCATCTATGATGACAAGGGTGTACTTCTTTCCTGCTCTGGTCTGAACGTTCACTGGTCCAAAAAGGTCCATGTGAAGCAAGTGAAGAGGTTCAGTTATACTAAAGCTTTGCTTTGTTTTGAATGAAGCTCTTTTCTGCTTGCCCATTTCACAACCTGGACATGGCTTGTCTTTATTGAAAGACATAGAGGGTATCCCATCAACAAGTTGTTTTCTTGACAACTTATTAATGTTTTTGAAGTTCAGATGAGATAACCTCTTGTGCCACAACCAGTTTGTGTCTTCATCAGCCTTTGTGTAGAAACATTGTTCAGAGATAGATGGATTCATATCAATGACATAAATGTTTCCCTTCCTTGGTGCAACCAGTACTACCTTTCCATCTCTGTTGAATATGGTGCCTTGTGAAATATCAAATAAAACCTTGAAGCCATCATCACATAGTTGACTGACACTGATCAGGTTATATTTCAAACCATTCACATATGCAACTCGTGTGAATTTGACTTGACCATTATTCACAACACCATATCCCTCAGTTTTTCCATTTCCATCATTTCCAAAAACGATTGAGGGCCCCTCTTGCACCCTATATTCCTCCAGCAGGGTTTGATAACCAGTCATGGTTCGGCCAGCAGCACTGTCCAAAAACCATATATTCTTCTTTCGGTCTCCCTGCACACAAACAAAGATTAGTTCTTTTTGGGAACCCATCTATGGATGGGTTCACTAGACTCTCCCTTAGCAGTCTCAGATTTCTTTGGTATATGAGGAACAGATGGGTCAAAAGGAATTTCAGTCATTATCTCAGTTGACACAAAAGTTGTTGGTTTGATGGAGTGCTCAACCTTTTTCTTCTCAAATTTTTGCTTGTTTTGTTTAGAAAAAGGTTTTGCATTTTGTTTAGGTTGAAGAGGAGTGGTTTCAACATTTTTTAAACGTGCATTACAACTCTGCACTTGTCTAGCCAATAGTTGAAATTGACTTTCTAACCTTAACAAAATAGATTCATCATTAGACACCTGAGCCTTACCAGAATCTGAGGTAGAAGGCTCAGTGGGGGAGAAAGTTTTCTTCTTCTTTAGTCCTTTTGGAACCTTAGATGAAGTCTGAGGAGATGGCTTTTTGTTTTTAGCCTTCTTTTCTGAACCAGTTGTCTGAGCTGTTTCAGAGTTTCCCTCAGATTGTTCCTTGACCTTATTAGTCACAATTTTTTGTTTGCCAACTTTAGGAAAAGTAATTTCCGGTTTCATTTCTTTTGGAAGTGCATCTAAATCAGTGATTATAGATGCCATGTGAAGATCACCAGATTCATATGCTGTTTTTTGATTTGCAAAAGTGTTTTTAATTGCAGCATCTGGTTTTGGTGCACTCATCCAAGATTTGATTATTTTTTGTTCTTTTTCAAGGATGGTTTTTAGTTCTTCTTTTTCCAACTCTAAAGTGGCAACCATTGATTGATAACTTTTTAGGGCCAGATGAACATCTTTCAGTTCCTTTAATCTGGCCTGACTGGCGTTCAGTTCAGAAGTATTGTTTTCAAACATTTTTAGGCTTTCTGAACGCACTGTCTCAACAAAAGAGATGTCAGCCTCTAAAAGAACCAAAAGGTCCAGTTTGTGTTCCTCATCTTCTTCATAGCCAAAATTACTGACCTTTTTCATCACTATATCCACCCAGCGGCCAGATTCAACGTCAGTTTTGACCAAATGACCTTGGTCTTCTTGTGCCATGAAACACATATCCCTAACTTCCTCCTCATCATCAGATGATTCATCGGAGTCTTCCCACTTTTCAGTCTTGGCAATCATGCAACTGTTGCTCGAGTTGTCTTGTGCCAAAAGAGCCATATGAGCCTTCAACTTCTTGTATTTGGCCTTATAGTTGTCATCAGACTTCTGAAAAATAGAATGGTTAGGTGCAGATTGTGATGATGACGGTTGACTAGATCTGCATTCCTTCATGAAATGTCCTTTCTTGCCGCATTTAAAGCATTCAAGATTGGACTTGTCAATAGAAGCACTGGAAGCAAAGGGTTTGCCAGATCGATTTGATTTGGCCTTAAAACGATTGAACGTTTTAGCCAGCATGGCAACCAGATCATCATTGTCATTCTCATCACAATCATGAGTGACATTAGCAGAGACACCAGTTTTTAACATTTGAGAAACCATCTTCTTCATTGAGTCAAAAATATCACTCTCAGAAGATAGTAGAGCAGTGCTTTGTGGTTCAGAATACTGAACCGTACCAGAACTGGTAGACACATGGTTCTTGGCATCCTGCTCAGCCAAAGCTCTTTCAGCTTTGTTCTCTTCAGTATACCTAAATGCTCCATAAAGAGAGGCAAGAGTATGACTGTGTAATGTTTTGCCTTGTCTCAAGACCAAGATTAGATTTTCCCATTTTGAAGGTAGGATGTCACAAAATTTTTCTAACAAAATCTCTTTGTCTTTAGTTACTCCCAGGGCTTTCAGTTGGTTTACCAGATTTGTGAATCTGATGTAAGTTTGGGTTAAAGACTCCCCAGGAATAGCAAAGAAAGACTCATATCTTTTGTTTAAGGCAACTTTTCTTGTGACAATTGTCTCATTTGTGCCTTCAAACTGTGTCAGTAGTTCCGCCCACATTAATTTAGAATTTTCGAGTAAAACAAGAGTGGGCATTAGGGTTTCTGGAACTGCGTATAAAATCATATTTTGTAACTTGGTATCTAGGTCAACAAGTCTATGATCTTCCTCAGACCAATGATCCTTCTCCTTAGGTGACTGCCTAGGAGTCCCATCGGCATTTCTGACGACAGTTGACGCATTCATAGGGACAAAGGGTCCATCTTTTAAAATGTCTGGTAAATGTCTCTCAACACCAGCAATATACTTAAGTAAGCACGCTTTCCACGTTTGAAAGTTTTCACTGTTCCCATCAAACTTGGGAACAGGATTAGTTGGAAAGTGTACGTGAACATTGTGTGAGGGTATATTGTTGTTGATGATTGGGGGTGGGGTAGCATTATTAGGGTCAGGTCGTTCTTGTTCAAATTCAGCCATCTATGCAGATCAAAAGGTTAATGAATTTATCTAATTCAACCTTGAGGCTCTGATACCAATTGTGAGTCCCGAACTATATAGATGAATAATAAACCCGACTGGCAAGTACAACTGATCTTGAATGGACAAGTTCAGTTTACGATCCAGATGTGGATAACAAGAAACAATTGACAATATAAATAAATGCAAGAACAAATGGCAGAAACTATATAAAGATATATAAATATAATCAAGTAAATAGCATTGAGATACGTTGTTTTCTAATGTATTTGATTTATTGATGTATAAACAAATACAAGGATTGTTGCGGAACAAAGATAAACACCCAAGTGTAAATATCTAAACAATCCCGAAATACAAGTGATCTAGATGACTTGGAAATACTCGTAAGTTTACTTAGAGTATATCTCACAAGTTGCAATGCAATGGTTTCAAGCATTTTGCAAGTTATGAGAAGACTTAGTATTTATAGACAAAGTCTATGATGACATGGACAATGTCGTACAAATGTGGTTGTGAGCATTTAAGGAGTTAGATCATAATTCCTTAAATGCTGCACTAGGAAGAGTATATAAGTCACTTGATGTGACTTATAGTACTACGTTCCATACCTATACATTGTACCTTTTATTAATAGATAAATCTATCAACTTGGTAAATGTGAAGGATAAAGTCTTCCTCGTAATCAGTGTAAAGTGTTGTAAATACTTTAGCACTGAGATGCTTCAGTCTTCGATCTGGTAGAATCACTCTGATTGCTCGCTTCTGAGGTGATTCTCTTCTTCATACTTCAGTCTTTGACTTCAGAATGAATGCTTCAGATTTGTCTCGATCTGAACTGAAGTGAAGCTTCAGTGAAGGAATTCTGAGACATCTCAGAATTCTGATAAAACGTCTTCACTAAACTTCAAGCTATTTCTGAACAAATTATACATGGTCGATTCTCGACCTAACAATATATTATCTTCTTGTTTTCTTTGAAAAACACACTTGATAAAGGCAAGTTGATAGAATCTTCTTTCTCATGTTCATGCATGTCGAAATCTAGAAGAAAGATTCAAGGATTCAACCTTGGTAAGACCTGAAAGTGTTGGTTTAGTGTAAAAGCTTGTAAAGTTGTGATAAGGATCATCATGGATCCGATTTTTATAAGATTATAAGGCTATGTTTCTGAGATTTTTCATCAACAATGACATTTTCAAAAATTAGATTAAAGGTTATAGCTTATTTATATGTATAATGGTTAGATCTTAACATGCATGCATTAGATTTGTACTAGATTGATCTTGTTAGGAGTTTGGATTTGAGATGGATCTTTGGATGATGATTAATGGAATTGAAAGGATTATAATCAGTAATATTGATGTTAAAAGTACTACAAAATAAAGTATTAATCTTGTAAGTGATAAACTTAAGTGTTAATTAAGCAAGAAAGGTCATTGGTGAGTTGATATAATCAAGAATAAATCTGACAGAATCAGTTTTCTGTCTTGGGACGGATAAACGGAGCATGTAAGGGCAGATTCAAGAAAAACTTTCAAAATAAAAGTTGTAGATAAACGAGTTAAGTTTAACCACCAACTGGAATCACCCAAAAATACTGAACAGAACAAAAGATATGATTTTTCTACTAAAACTGGTCAAAGCTGTATTATTGTCTGAATATTTTATCAACTTTAACAATTTTTATCTCCTAATCCATAAGGTTCCAGGAGGCCATACTTGGTGGAAAGTAATTTCAATGTGTCCTAAACATAAAATAAAATCATGGAATTTTTATTAAGAGCGAAACCCAAAGAACTTTTATAAAACTTTCGTGTATGCAAAACAGTGACTGTTTTGACCACTTCCATTTATAAAAATAGTTAGAGGTAGTAAACATTCTTTATAAATTAATCCAAAAATTAAAAAATAAGTGGACACATATAGGTTATTGTATAAAAATCAGGAGGGTCCAAATAATTCGGATTAACTCCAAAACAGTAGCCAATATTTCATAAAAATGTGAAGTAAAAATAGAAAATTCTGAAGTAAACCAATAATTTGTGTAATGGGCTAACAGATACACTAAGGACCATAATGGGCTTACCCGGCCCAAATACTAAACCCATTGAACCATAAATCAGTAGGCCCACTTGGCCCAATAAACCATGTAGCCCAATAACCAATATAACCCATTAAGCACATAACCCAAATAAGGTTAAGCCCAATAACTAAATTAAGTCCAAGTCACTTAAAAGCCCATAACACTTAGGCCCAATTGGTGATGGCCCATAACACCTAAGCGAATTTCATAAACCCGAATTATCATAAGACATTGAGGAAAATGCGAGTAAAAGATAAGCGTAATCAAAGTAACACAAAAGATAACTAAGCGGAATGGACATAAGTAAGTACGTTAACCAAACTATAAATTGATATCACAAATGCTAATTCGTGCTAAAATCGGTTACACATCAAATGATGAATAAGGATAATATAACTTAATATGGCATTCCCATATGATAACCTAAGATGCCAAACGAAACCACAAATGAAGGCAAGTTACCGAAATTCTAACAACTTATAACTACATGTATATTGAAAGTGACTTTTTTCACCATCAATCCCTACAACAAAAAAGATACGAATATTAGCAATACACTTGGATTCCTTAATTGATGACAACTTAATGATAGTGGCATTTCTAAGTGATGGCTTAAGATAGGGTAGTAGAACTTACATATATTAGTCCTCTCGTAGGGATAGTCTTGGCTTTGAGTATGGTTGAGGACCATGATGGAATATATGATCAAGGAAGCTATATATGGGAAGTACCCATTTTGGATAAGTGAATATAATATGCGGCATATCAAGGTGAGTCATAGCCCCCTTTCAAACTCTTTCATATATTTTACTTGCGGGGTGAAAAGCATGATTAATTAAAATGACTTTCTCTTATGAAATGATTATTTGAAATAATGATAATGATATGAGAATTATATTGTATGTTCAACATGTTATATGTTATATGATGAGCTTGAGTACTGTCAAACGGTGGTCCCCTGTACATTACTATTAACTCATTGAGGCCTGTAGTTAGAGGGTTGCGCAACTAGGATTCGTCCCCTCACTCACATCAGTGGCGACAGGTTGATTGGACGCCTACGTGGCCGCCTTCAACGGTGTCGGTCATGGGGTGCTCTAATCTACTTTATATATTATTGGTCGTCTCCATGGCACGACCCATTCATTATTATTATTGCACGTGATTGACAGCATGTGCTACTGTTATCATATCTTCGGGACATATCATCATTATTATTATTGCACGTGATTGACAGCATGTGCTACTGTTATCATATCTTCGGGACATATCATCATTATTATTATTTGGACGTGAAAGGGTCTTAGTAGTGGCTCAAGACAAACTCATCGAATTATGCCTTTGGCTAAATATTATTGATTATTACTTATGGTTGGATATTATGGATTGAACATACGGTTTGGGTATTGGACCTTATATGGAATCTCGAAAGTTGTTGAAATTGGCGATATTGAAGTGTTGATGACCGAATGGTTTTGGTATGATGAATGATTAATAGATCGATATATTTTTCTCTCACGATAAATGTGACAAATGAGAACTTTATAATTTACCATGGATTTCTCAACTCTTTGAAACGACGTTATGGTATTTTGAAAACTTGATGGTTTGATATGGGAATTTTTGTCGGTCATGTGGTTTGGGTGAATTGACATGAAATAATATATTTTCTAAGTTTGTTTGGAAATGGATATGTAACGAGGTTTACTTGCAAACCTATGCACTCACCAACTACGTTTTCGTAGTTGACACTTTTTCTTCATGCTTTTCAGGATTTAGCATTAGCCTTGAGGAAATGTATGCACCATGATTGTTTGCATTGCACTTTGGAGTCAAAGATCAAACCTTGTGATGGGCAATGGAATCCGCCTTGATCATTGTAGAATATCGTTTCACGTATTTGTTAATTATCTCGTGAACTTAATATCCAAGTGCGGTGGACGCATTGTACTTGGGGATTGGTTCACATGCTTGTGCATTTGTAAAATTCTTTTATTAAATAAAGCTATGGTGAATGTTATTTATAACCCTTTGTTTTGAATACTCGACTTTCTGTACATCTCATTGTTCCGCCTTAGTTGGGGTGTTACAGAAATAATATATTTTTCTCTCACGATAAATGTGACAAATGAGAACTTTATAATTTACCATGGATTTCTCAACTCTTTGAAACGACGTTATGGTATTTTGAAAACTTGATGGTTTGATATGGGAATTTTTGTCGGTCATGTGGTTTGGGTGAATTGACATGAAATAATATATTTTCTAAGTTTGTTTGGAAATGGATATGTAACGAGGTTTACTTGCAAACCTATGCACTCACCAACTACGTTTTCGTAGTTGACACTTTTTCTTCATGCTTTTCAGGATTTAGCATTAGCCTTGAGGAAATGTATGCACCATGATTGTTTGCATTGCACTTTGGAGTCAAAGATCAAACCTTGTGATGGGCAATGGAATCCGCCTTGATCATTGTAGAATATCGTTTCACGTATTTGTTAATTATCTCGTGAACTTAATATCCAAGTGCGGTGGACGCATTGTACTTGGGGATTGGTTCACATGCTTGTGCATTTGTAAAATTCTTTTATTAAATAAAGCTATGGTGAATGTTATTTATAACCCTTTGTTTTGAATACTCGACTTTCTGTACATCTCATTGTTCCGCCTTAGTTGGGGTGTTACAGAAATAATCATAATTTTCAAAGAAATCAAAGTCAGTCTACTGTTATTTGTGAACATTGTGGTTTTAATGGGCATACTAAAGAAAGATGTTTTAAGATCATAGGATATCCTAATGATTTTGGAAAAAAGAGAAATTTTAATTCTCAAAATTTTTAAAAGAAAAGTTCTAATAGCAGTTTTACCACCTCTCAAGGAAATGACTTCTCTCCTGTTAGTTTTACTGATGATCAACTTGCTAAAATTGTGAATCTTATTAAGGAAAATACTCTGCAAGATGGAAGTGCTAATTCAAACATGGCCGGTGTGTTTATGAATCACAGTAAAGTTTTTAATGATAATTTTGACAAGTTCTTTTGTGCAAATAATAGTGCACTTATTAAGTCTATTCTTGAGTGGATTGTTGATTCAGGAGCAAACCATCATATAACCTTTTCTGATAAAAATATGACTGATGTGGTTGATGTTTCAAAGTTAAGAATTAAGGTAGGACATCCTAATTGAACAATTGCATATATACAGAAAATTGGTAATCTAAAATTGACAAGTTTTTTGACATTATATGATGTGCTTGTTGTTCCTGAATACTGTGTAAGTTTGTTATCTGTGCATAAAGTGGCTAGAGATAGTAAAATGCTTGTCTTGTTTGATGATGTTAAGTGTTATGTGATGCATCAGGCTTTGAATGCAAAGATGATTCTGGGGACTGGTAGGCAGTCTGGTGGATTGTATTACATTAAGAATGATAACAAAGGTAATCAATATGGCTATGCATGTAATGTAACTAAAAATGTGTGGCATAACAGATTAGGACATCCTGCAGATGTTGTTTTACAAAAATTACATCCTGTTTTGCAATTTAAACATGATAATTTGAAAGTGTGTGATATTTGTTATAAAGCTAAACAGACTAGGGATCCCTTTCCCTTAAGTGATCATAAAACTGTAGAATCAGGTCAACTTGTTCATTTAGATGTGTGGGGTCCTTATAGAGTTACTAGTAGAGGAGGTTTTAGATACTTCTTAACTATTGTAGATGATTATTCAAGGGCTGTTTGGGTTTATTTGTTGAAAGGAAAGGATGAAGTTCTTGAAAATGTTGTGGTTTTTTATAACTTGTTAAAAAATCAGTTTCATAAAACCATTAAGACTTTGAGAAGTGATAATGGTACTGAATTTATAAATCATGCTTTTACCAAATTTGTTGAAACAAATGGGATTGTTCATCAGACTTCTTGTGTTCATAGTCCACAACAAAATGGGACTTTGGAAAGGAAACATAGACATCTTCTTAATGTTGCTAGATCTTTAATGTTTCAAGGGGGAATTCCCCTTAACTTATGGACTGAATGTGTGCTAACTGCAACTTATTTGATCAACAGATTGCCCTCCTCTGTGCTTTTAGGGAAGTCTCCTTTTGAGTTGATTTTTGGACATACTCCTTCTCTTTCTCATCTTAGATCATTTGGATGTCTCTGTTTTTCAAAAAATCTTAATTTGAGTGATAAATTCTTAAGCAGATCATCTAAATGCATATTACTAGGTTATTCAAGTTCAAAGAAAGGTTATAAACTCATGTCTTTAGAAAATAATAACATATTTTTTTCCAGAGATGTAAAATTTTTTGAAGAAATTTTTCCATTAAAAGAAAAACTGAATTTGACTAAAAATGTTTCTGAGAATAACACAAATAATTTAAATTTCTTTGATCTTGATGATCCTAGTGAGCCCAATGATGATGAGAAGGAGGAGAACAATAGTTCTGATGGTGATGGCAGTAGTCTAACTCATCCTGGCAGTGTTCATGAGAACATTACTGATGAGTTAGATACAGCAACACATGATGAACAACATAATAATTCTGAGGGTGATAATGGTATGCATGAAATTGATCAAAATGAGGTTAATGTTCCAATTTTTCAAGAAAATTTTAACACAAATGATCAAGGTTTGAGAAGGTCAAATAGAGACACACATATGCCTAGACATTACAATGATTATGTTATGCAAAGTAATGTGATTTATGGTCTTGAACCTTATGTGTGTTATGCTAGTCTTGATTCTGAATGTTTAAGCTTTGTGTCTGAATTAAATAAGAGTGTTGAACCTCAAACTTATTTTCAAGCTTCTAAAAATAGTTATTGGATTGAGGCTATGAATAAGGAAATGGAAGCCTTATATAGAAATAACACTTGGGATATTGTTGAGTTACCTAAAGGAAGAGAACCTATAGGATGTAAGTGGGTATATAAAATTAAGTATAAATCAAATGGTGAAATAGAGAGATACAAAGCAAGATTAGTAGCTAAAGGGTATAATCAAAAAGAAGGTGTGGATTTTGATGAGACTTTTTCACCTGTGGTAAAAATTGTAACAGTAGGGTGTCTTATTACTTTAGTTGTTCAAAAAGGCTGGCCTTTATATCAACTTGATATAAATAATGCATTCTTATATGGTGACTTAGATGACACTGTCTACATGAAACTTCCTGAAGGTTTTTTTGATTCTAGTGATAAAAGGGTGTGCAAATTGAATAAGTCATTGTATGGTTTAAAACAGGCACCAAGGCAATGGAATGCCAAATTGACAACTGCTTTGTGTGAAAATGGCTTTGTGCAAAGTGTTAGTGATTATTCTTTGTTTATTAAGTCTAATGCAGACTTGTTTTTAGCAGTTTTAGTTTATGTCGATGATATCATTATTACTGGTAATAATTGTCAAGAGATTGAAAATTTTAAAGGAAATGGACTTGAAACTGAAAATTGAAATATTTTTTGGGAATTGAGGTTATTGAAACTGAAAATGGACTTTGTTTGAATCAAAGGAAATATTGTCTTGACTTACTTTCTGATTATGGTTTACTTGCAAGTAAACCTATGAACACTCCTCTTTATCCTAATGCTAGCATAACCACTTTTGAAACTGCTAGTGATCCTGTTTTGGCTAATATTTCCGAATATCAGAAGCTTATAGGTAAGCTTATTTATCTTACACACACTAGACCATACATATCTTACACTGTACATTGTTTAAGTCAATTTATGCACAAACCTTTAGCTTCTCATTTGAAACTTGCCTTAAGGATATTGAGATATCTTAAAGGAAATCCAGGTAAAGGTGTGTTCATTCCCATAAATGGTAAGATTGGTTTAGAAGCCTTTGTTGATGCAGACTGGGCTAAGTGTATGGTTAATAGAAGGTCGGTCACTGGATATTGCTTATTTTTTTGTGGTGCTCTTGTTTATTGGAAATGTAAAAAACAGAACAGTGTGTCTAAGTCTTCTATTGAATATGAATACAGAGCTATGGCTGCTGTGACATGTGAGATTATTTGGGTGTTAATTTTTTTGAAGGATTTACATATTGATAATGTACTTCCTGTTAATGTGTTCTGTGACAATAAATCTGCTATTAAAATAGCTGCAAATCCTGTTTTTCATGAGAAAACTAAGCATTTAGAAATAGACCTTCATTTTGTTAGAGAAAAGCAAATGGTTGGTGTTATTCAAACCAAGAAAATTGAGTCTTAAAACCAAGTGGCTGACATTTTTACTAAAGGTCTTGATAAAAATACTCATAGTTTCTTTTGCTCTGAATTAGGGTTGGTTGATTTGTTTGAGAATAAGATTAAGGGGGATGTTAAAATGATAATCTTATTCTCATTATATGTTAATTAGATGATTTAGTATATGATTAGCATGGCCGGTGTAGAGGGTGGCCAAAGTGGCCGACGGGCCGAGGCCCGGTTTTTCAGGGGCCCGATTTTTTCTAGTTTTTATTGTTATGTATATACGTGTGTAATTATTTAAGTCTATTGTAAACTCTAACATCATCTAAAAACTAAAACATATAATTTAACCCATAAAAAACCCCACGTATATACTTTTTATTGGATTAAAAAATGAGGTATCATCACTTATCGGAAACTCCGAACTGATCAAACGGCGCCTGTTGTCTTTTTCAATGTTGTCTTTTTATATGTATGTATATAAATAATATATTGTTATTAAATGATATATAAAATATTGATATTATATTAAAAACAATAATATAGCATAGAGTTTGTTGCTTGTCATTTATTTAGGTCTTTTTATGTTGGTTTAAACCTATCGAAATTTTATTTATGTCTTTATCTTTAGATTTTATTTATTGATATAACATTTATTGTCGTTTTTAGAGATTAATTTACATAATATAATTTGTTATGTTTAGCTTGTGGGCCCTTATTTTTACGCTCGGCCTGGATCCATAAACTTTCAGAGACGGCCCTGATGATTAGTGTGCAGGATTCAAGTTTGGATTAAAGATGAAGAGAAGGAACTAGTTGAAGGACTAAAGCTGGACAAAGATACAAGTTGAAGCTAGAAGGACTAAATTTGAACTTAAGGAAAGAAGGAGGTGTAACACCCGACATTTAAAAATATGGATTTTCAAAAACTTTTAAATAATTAATTAAAATGCTAGTGAACCGACACACCATAATAACATCACATAACTTAATAACATGTTCACATATATGAGCATTAATCATCAATTAACAACACAAATATTAGTTAACGCTTAAAGAAATTAACGACACAACAAACGGTTAACGTTTGACTAACGGGAAGGTCAAAGATATATAACAAGAAGGTTTAGGATGTTACAAAAGGACTGGAGCTGGTGGTTGCTATTGTTGCTGTGTATAAATACTCGTATTCAACCCCTTTAGGGTTTCATACGATTTATACACACAAAATATATATCTATATTCATATTTTTCTCTTTCAGTTTATTCATTAGAAAATCTGTAATAATAATTCGTTTCTTGTGTTCTTTATTGTAATAGAACAATCAACAATATAGTTGATTGATCTATACTTGATTAGCAGGTATAGATTTCAGTTTCTGTTTATGGTTTATTTGATCTAATTGAAATTAGATCAAGTTATATATTCTTGAGAGAATATTGCTTAGAAATTTATATTCAGTTTCTGTTCACTTGGGTTTTTCTAGTTATGTCCTATGTGGCATGGCTTAGGAAGGATTCTTTATACTACACATCCTACGTGGCCACCTTACATCAAATTTAATTAAACAGTTAAGGTAAATTGACGGTTTCTTCTTTGTAGGCCATTTGGTATTTGCTTCCCTCCACTTTCATGAATTTGAAAATTGAATTTGATATGAATTTTTGTAACCGTATGGCAGATGATTTTATATATCCACTTTGGTGTCTATAAATACCAACCCATCACTTACCTTTTCAACATATATCACACGCAAAAAAATCAGTTCTGATCATGGCTTCCAAAAAACGTGTAATGATACGCGAACTTCACACAAACCACAACCCGTGTTCGATAACTGTCAAGATTATCAGGTTGTTTCCACAACCTGTGTATGGCCATGTTAACAACATCGGAATCGGGATGATCTTAATGGATGCAGTGGTTAGTTTTTGTAATGATTTTATTGGTATGTATTGCATTTTATGATATATGTAGTTTTAAGTATGAAAGTGTTTTTTATTTTTTCATTAAATTACTACATAGCTATAGATTTAATGCTTTTCCTATAACCGCATAAATGACACATGATATGTAGTTATAGTTATTTTGTTATGTGAATGTCTTTTGATGATGAGATGTTAAAGAAACAAGCAGCACGGAGTCCAATTAGAGTTTTATCAGATGGAAGTGAATCATATCTAAGTGAATCATTTTTTGATGTTTCCTTGAAGTGTTTTAGTTTTTGGTTGTTTAGTTAGATTGTTTGGTTAATATTTAATATGATACAGTCGCTTTACTTTTTAGGCGGATGTCTGAATTCCTCACAAACTACTTTTGTGAAACAAACATACTACAAGGTTTAGTGCTAAGCATAGCCAAATGAAGGAAAGGGCGGCCAACGATAGATGTTATGTTTGGGGAGATGGATAAAGCGACAAAACAAGACTACTATTGTTCCATGTCTTCTAAACAAAGGGCGAAAGGTGAGATTCATGGTAACACATCAGGTGAAATCGCTTGATGTGTAGACTGCGAAATCGCGTAAATTTGAATGTGCTTCTAGCAGATATCAAGACTACTATTGTTCCATGTTCTTCTGTTTTGATGCTTTCCATGTATGCTTTACAGGAAATCTCGTCGGTACTCAATCAGAATAAAAGTTGCTTTGGACATCTTTATTGTTCATAATTTATGAGTATGATCCAAGTGATGTTCAAGTGTATACTTAAATGGATTGAGAAACACTAGGGGCGCGTTTAGTTCAAGAAAATATTTTCTAGTTTTCCATTTCCAATTTTCTAGAAAATGAAAAGGGTTTTCCATTTCTAGAAAACCCTTGAAAATTTTGAAAACGCGTTCAAAATAAAAGATGGAGTTTTCATTTTCCATTTTAGAAAACTAGAAAACATGTTCAAATTCACTTGTTTTCTAATTTTAGGTTTATGAAAGGTTTGGAAAATAGAAAATGAAAAGGGTTTTCCATTTCTAGAAAACCCTTGAAAATTTTGAAAACGCGTTCAAAATAAAAGATGGAGTTTTCATTTTCCATTTTAGAAAACTAGAAAACATGTTCAAATTCACTTGTTTTCTAATTTTAGTGCAAAAGTTGGAAAACGGAATTTTCATTTTCTAGGAAAATTTTTTTAGAAAAATACAATTTGAACGCGTTTCTTGTTTTCCATGTTTTCTTGGAAAATGGAAATGGAAAACAGGGGAGTTTTCTTGAACTAAACGCACCCTAGAAAACTAAATTTAGTAAACTTGCAATTTTGGTTTTAATTTAGTTAGGTAAAGGGTTGTATCAAATGTACTAAAAGCCTGACTTTCAATATTTTAATTTGCAACTCATCTTTAAACTCTGTAGCTGCCGTGAATACAATTCCAATCTCTTCTGTTTTTCTTTTTTTTCTTTTTCAAAAAAGGGGCAGTACCTCTTTAATTTATACTAACCAACAATTGTCTTACAATTCATCAAAAATGAAGTAGGTTTGGACATCTCCCAAACTTTACACATACATAACCTGGACATCTCCCAAACTTTACACATACATAACCTATACTACACATCAATTCATCTATTCAATTAATGAACGAAATATCAAAACACGCAGGTTATTGCATTTAATTTTTTACTTGGTCATTTTGCTTTAGGGTAATTCAATATTAATTAACAACATTGTTTATGACATGACGAATGTCATATATAAAGAATAACTTCAACATTTCGGTGATACTCGATAAACATGTAAGGTTGCATCTTGCAAGTGCATGCTCATGGAAGGTACCTATCAAAAGCTATTCAAAGGCACAATATATATAATGTAATTACATTGCTATATCATTTAATTTAAGTTAAAGAAATAATTTAAGGTTAAACGCGCATCGCGCAGGTCTAAGCACTCGTTCCTATACAAAATCACAAACATTAAAACCACTCACCACAACATTTGTAAGTTCTCATTTGCAACAGCCCAATACATCATCTCAAATGAAGATCTATCTATATACAAATTATGAAATAATAATAATCCATAAACCAATTTCATCAAATCCAACAAAAAATAAATAAAAAAACCTAAAAATAAAAAACTATACATACAAATATCTACCCACTTTTTCATTTTCCATTTTAGAAAACTAGAAAACATGTTCAAATTCACTTGTTTTCTAATTTTAGGTTTATGAAAGGTTTGGAAAATAGAAAAGTGAAAACAAAAACTGAAAAAAATAGTTTTCTAATTTTAGTGCAAAAGTTGGAAAACGGAATTTTCATTTTCTAGGAAAACTTTTCTAGAAAAATACAATTTGAACGCGTTTCTTGTTTTCCATGTTTTCTTGGAAAATGGAAATGGAAAACAGGGGAGTTTTCTTGAACTAAACGCACCCTAGAAAACTAAATTTAGTAAACTTGCAATTTTGGTTTTAATTTAGTTAGGTAAAGGGTTGTATCAAATGTACTAAAAGCCTGACTTTCAATATTTTAATTTGCAACTCATCTTTAAACTCTGTAGCTGCCGTGAATACAATTCCAATCTCTTCTGTTTTTCTTTTTTTTCTTTTTCAAAAAAGGGGCAGTACCTCTTTAATTTATACTAACCAACAATTGTCTTACAATTCATCAAAAATGAAGTAGGTTTGGACATCTCCCAAACTTTACACATACATAACCTGGACATCTCCCAAACTTTACACATACATAACCTATACTACACATCAATTCATCTATTCAATTAATGAACGAAATATCAAAACACGCAGGTTATTGCATTTAATTTTTTACTTGGTCATTTTGCTTTAGGGTAATTCAATATTAATTAACAACATTGTTTATGACATGACGAATGTCATATATAAAGAATAACTTCAACATTTCGGTGATACTCGATAAACATGTAAGGTTGCATCTTGCAAGTGCATGCTCATGTAAGGTACCTATCAAAAGCTATTCAAAGGCACAATATATATAATGTAATTACATTGCTATATCATTTAATTTAAGTTAAAGAAATAATTTAAGGTTAAACGCGCATCGCGCAGGTCTAAGCACTCGTTCCTATACAAAATCACAAACATTAAAACCACTCACCACAACATTTGTAAGTTCTCATTTGCAACAGCCCAATACATCATCTCAAATGAAGATCTATCTATATACAAATTATGAAATAATAATAATCCATAAACCAATTTCATCAAATCCAACAAAAAATAAATAAAAAAACCTAAAAATAAAAAACTATACATACAAATATCTACCCACTTTTTCATTTTCCATTTTAGAAAACTAGAAAACATGTTCAAATTCACTTGTTTTCTAATTTTAGGTTTATGAAAGGTTTGGAAAATAGAAAAGTGAAAACAAAAACTGAAAAAAACAGTTTTCTAATTTTAGTGCAAAAGTTGGAAAATGGAATTTTCATTTTCTAGGAAAACTTTTCTAGAAAAATACAATTTGAACGCGTTTCTTGTTTTCCATGTTATCTTGGAAAATGGAAATGGAAAACAGGGGAGTTTTCTTGAACTAAACGCACCCTAGAAAACTAAATTTAGTAAACTTGCAATTTTGGTTTTAATTTAGTTAGGTAAAGGGTTGTATCAAATGTACTAAAAGCCTGACTTTCAATATTTTAATTTGCAATTTATTGATTAGTTTACAACTTACTCATCTTTAAACTCTGTAGCTGCCGTGAATACAATTCCAATCTCTTCTGTTTTTCTTTTTTTTCTTTTTCAAAAAAGGGGCAGTACCTCTTTAATTTATACTAACCAACAATTGTCTTACAATTCATCAAAAATGAAGTAGGTTTGGACATCTCCCAAACTTTACACATACATAACCTGGACATCTCCCAAACTTTACACATACATAACCTATACTACACATCAATTCATCTATTCAATTAATGAACGAAATATCAAAACACGCAGGTTATTGCATTTAATTTTTTACTTGGTCATTTTGCTTTAGGGTAATTCAATATTAATTAACAACATTGTTTATGACATGACGAATGTCATATATAAAGAAGGATGGGGATCCTCTAAAGTTGCTTTCAACTTTACTAGTCAAGTTGAAAGCATCTTGACCTTTGGATTGAAATCAAAGGTCAAGATTCAAAGATCATCTTTGAATCTTGACCCTTGATTTTAATTCAAGGGTTACGATTAACAACTTTACCAATAAAGTTATAACTAACTTTAGAGGATCCCAATCCTATAAAGAATAACTTCAACATTTCGGTGATACTCGATAAACATGTAAGGTTGCATCTTGCAAGTGCATGCTCATGTAAGGTACCTATCAAAAGCTATTCAAAGGCACAATATATATAATGTAATTACATTGCTATATCATTTAATTTAAGTTAAAGAAATAATTTAAGGTTAAACGCGCATCGCGCAGGTCTAAGCACTCGTTCCTATACAAAATCACAAACATTAAAACCACTCACCACAACATTTGTAAGTTCTCATTTGCAACAGCCCAATACATCATCTCAAATGAAGATCTATCTATATACAAATTATGAAATAATAATAATCCATAAACCAATTTCATCAAATCCAACAAAAAATAAATAAAAAAACCTAAAAATAAAAAACTATACATACAAATATCTACCCACTTTTTCGTTTTTATTTATAAGTTAGATCTTGGGGTATTTGATGTTTGTGGTTTGTTGATGGATTGAAGTTGTTTCTTGATAGGATTTGTTTAGATCCGAAAATAGTGAATGAAAAGTGATGGGTTTTGAGTTTCGATGGTGCATATGATGGTTTAAAGGGTACTGTGGTGGTTTGGTGGTGATGTCAGGTGGTGTTGGTAGTAGGAGGGTTGGATTTGTGTTGTTTGATGTTAGATGATGGTAGGGATGGTTTTTGGTGTTTTTCCGGCGAACTCATAGCGTAGACGGCGGCGGTACGCCGGTGGCTGTGGTGGCCGGCCGGCTGGAATCTTCAAGAGAGGGAGTGTGTGACTCTTGTCTTTCTTCTTCTTCATCTTTCTTTTTTCTTTCTTTTAATCCAGATTTTTTATTTTTTTTGGATTTTGTGTTTTATTAAATTTATAAAAATTATTACTTTTTAGATCTAAATTATTATTGTTTCATATGGTGGATGGTTGGATGGTATCAAGGTGGTCGGATGGTGGTCCAACAGCGGCGGATGGTGGGTGGCCGGCCGGAGTTGTAAGGGAGGGGTGGGAGAGGGAGTTTGTGTGATATGTGGGTGTGTTGTGGGTATGTTGTGTGTGTGTGTGTGTTGTGTGTGGGTGTGTTGTGTGATGGGTAGGGGTGTTAGGAAGAAGAGAAGAAGTTGAGAGTGATATGGGGAGGATGTGATGTAAAAGGACTAAAATACCCTCATGTGCGCTGCACATGAGGGGGTTAACGGATGACAATAAACGGACGTTAGAGGGAGGGGTGCCTAATGAAGCAAAAAGTCACCACAGGGTGATGTAATAATAAAAAAAATACGGGGGCAAAAATTGATAAAATGACAAACCACAGGGTGATGTAATGAAATTTTCTCTAAAAATTTGAAATCTATCAGGGGAAGGGAGTCATTTACCCCAAATTCCCAACCCTTCCAAATCCCACCAATCATATCTCTCCAACTCATTTTTCCTTTTCAACCCTCCCAACCAACCCTCTCAACCATTTTCCATGACATTCATCACTTTCTCAACCCTCTAAAAAAAAAATTCATAATTAAATTAAATATTATTTTCATTTATTAATAATTTTATATAATAATCATAATATTATGCATTTTCCTCTAGAAATAATAACTTTACAAGTTTAGGGTCCAAGATGATAAAACTTTAAACATACAAAAGAACTTAAAATAAACAAACATACTTTAAAAGTTTAAGTTTTAAGATGAAAATTTAAACAAATAAAAGACCTAAATGGACAACACTTGAAAGTGTGTTATCTTCCTCATTTGAAAACCCACCAAGTTTTCACCCGCCACCACCATGGCTTCAGTCCACAAGGTTCACCGGTCAAACTTTAGATTTTTTTTTAATTGAGTAACGGTCGAAACAGGAGGACCCCACTCTCACCCCACACGCTCCAACGTCTCTTTTTTGCCTAGCCAGCCGTTGGTTCAAAGTCAGCCCAAGCCCAACCCGTTGGGATGGCGGCGGTGTTCCCCAGCGGGTTGAACCAACCAGCCAGCCAACCCGTTACCACTACTCTCCCCCTTAAGACGAACTATGGTTTTCATAAAATTAACTATGCTCCAATGATTAACTTTAAATCTTTGATTAATTAATTAATAATTTATGGAGTATTATATACTACAATGTATTTAACAAACATTTGGTGCTAACGATTAATGTTGATTTATTGATAAAAGCATTAACAAATTAAGGAATAAAGCTCCGAAAACAAAACAAGTAACTTTTATCTAAGCGGTGGTGGCGATTCAAAACTCAGGGACAACAAATGTGGGCCAAAGTAGTTTTAGCTATTCATGGAAAAAGAAGAGGTTGTTATTAAGGATGTGCATGGGTCAAAACCCGACCCGAACCGAGGTGACCCGTGACAACACGAAAAATGGAACCGTGACCCGGCCCGTGGAGGCTCGGGTCGGTTCAGGCGGGTCATGGGTTTCCTTAACATTTTTTCGGTTTTTGGCGCCACCGACAACCCGGCCCGACCCGTGACCCGGGAACGCAACAAAAAACTTGACACGTGGCCCAGTCAGTTAGGGCTTCGAGCGGGTCGGTTCGGATCGGACTCGGGTTTACGGGTTTTTTTCTCATCCCTGGTCGTTATACTTTAATTTTCGAAAACAATAACTATTTGGGTATTTGGTCCGTCATTCAAGGGGTGAACAAACAATTTTTTAATAAAGGGATAGATTTAAATAATAACTTTAGTTATAGACTAGGCATCGAAGAATCAATCTCTTTCTAGTACCCGAACTGGACATCGGGTGGTAATCTTAAAGAGCAATTTTTTTTGCTGTTTGTTATCACAAACTCAAAGGGTATCTCTGTTCAGGAGTGCAGCAAAAGGG
Organism: Erigeron breviscapus; assembly: GCA_034093135.1. Lineage (NCBI taxonomy): Eukaryota > Viridiplantae > Streptophyta > Magnoliopsida > Asterales > Asteraceae > Erigeron > Erigeron breviscapus. The sequence goes on along the minus strand of CM067169.1, from coordinate 37,494,247 downwards.
TTGGGGGTACTTCTTTATGGGATTTGGACTGGAAGCGGGTTCCTTCTACTACTAAAGAAAAAAACGAGGCCCAACATCTATTGAGCTTGTTATCTAGCTTGAAAGTTTCTGATCAGGCGGATGTTTGGGAGTGAAAGTCTAGGAATAAAGATGTTGAGTTCAGCGTAAAACAAGTAAGACAATACCTAAAGTCCTAAATGGAGCGGATGTGGCTAGCTCATCTAATTCATTATTCCGGTCGTCGCCATGGGTAACACCTAAAGTGAGCTATTTTGCATGGAGTGCGTTATGTGATAGGAGATCGACCCGCGAGGCTTTACCCTCAAAGGGTGTCCAAGGCCTTGACCCGTTATGTCTTTGTTGTGGTTTAGAGTCGGAATAGACAAATCATGTACTTGTATCTTGTTTGTTTGCAAGAATTATTTGGTGGCATATTAATGGTTGGGTGAAAGTGCAAGTCCCTCTGCATTTTGATTCACTACACGACGTTCTTAATGATGCTAGCTAATTAGGTGGTTCCCAAGGCAGAATGGAAATGGTGTATGCTATTTATCTTACTACAATTTGAAAGATTTGGAATTTTAAAAATGAGTAGGTGTTTAAAGAAGTGAGAGGGGCATTAGCAAAACTGGTGGAGAGTATCAAGGAAGCTTCATCTGGTGGGTGACTAAAAGGTCAAAATATAAGAATATCACGTTCAAGAATTGGTACTCTTTTAATATATGTATATTTGATGTAATTGCTTGTTGTAGTTATAGAGGTTAATTGTTCTTTTTTTTTAGTTTTGTACTAATAACCTCTTTTTTTAGATCTTGTTAAGGAGTGCCATGTTGGCGGAATAAAAGTTGTTTGATTTGATGCTAAAAAAAGTAGAAAACTTTCTATAAAAAAAAAGAAGAAAAACAAAGCAAAAGTAAAAGGGTAGTCTAATGTCTTGTTATTTCATCCCCCAACCGTAAAAGTAAACAATAAAATATTATCTAGTCAGTTGAAAAATATGGTCTAATGTCTCCACCTCCCAATCTGCCACCACACATGAAAGTTACAACATATATATCTTATATATATACAAATACTTGCGCGATGCGGTGACAGTGGTGGTTGCGGCGGTGATGTCGGTGTCTCGCGTCGGCGGTGAGTAGTGTATGTTATTGATGTTAAATGGTAGTCTAGTTATTTAAGAATTAAGGGATAGATATTGTAGTTTAATTTCATTAAGAGTATATTAAGTATTTAATATGCTTATGGATAATGCTAGTTATATTATTAATGACATTTTCAATTTTTTAAATTTTGAGAAAATTAAAAAAGGATGAGTAATTTGTTTTATATAATAATCCGTAGTAAAGTTAAAGATACTTAAATTAGAATAAAATAATAATATCATCAATCATCAATGTCCTACATATAATAATAATAGGTCAATTTGTGAAACTTCCCATCTACATATGGAAACGAATATAATAGACATAATGCTAAAGTAATTGAGAAGTGATATTAAAACCACTCATTCGGATACATCAATCATTACACACAATATATAAAGCAAATTGTGCAAGTCAACAAAGCATAACAGATATCACTTCTCATACTAATTACTGGGGAGTTATATCCACATAACATCATTTAGACATTCACAATGTTTTATACAGTTATAAATTGTGTAATAAAAAATGTACATATATGTTATGCATGGCTAAAAGGTATTATGAAAATATTAGTACCAATAATTATGAGCTTATTTCCCTAAAATATCTAGTGATCCACCACATATGCATATGCTACAACTTGCAATATGAATAACTAACCTCAAAATATGATTGCGAAACTCGTCCAACTTGGCCATTTTCCCCATGAGTATGCTCGCATTGGAGGTCAACCGAAGCGAGTTAGCCAAAATTCGAGTAAGAAATTGGTCAACGAAGTCAATAGATCAACATTTGTGTAAAGCTAGTCTTAAATTATAAACAATATATACCTAGCTAGTGACTATTATACACTCTCAAATAATATATCCGTCGTATGCAATATAGACAAAAAAGCTTTAGAAAGTTAAATCTTATCATAGACCGATTTGTTTAACACCTATCTAAATAATAAAAAAATCATCACCAAATAGTCTAGTGAGAATAAAACTTGTTTTCATACAATAAGTTTTCGAGTCTTATCCTAATCATATTTGAAGATAATAACCACATGTATTTAATTTTCATTGTCTAAGTGAGTTTTGCATTCAGATTTTTAGATGACAAGGGTTTACCATCGTGAAGTTTAATTGGGGATTTATTATGTGTCTCCTGGACCAGGTTAAAACAAAAAATCTAAACAATACGAGTAAAAAGTTTGAAAAAAAAGGGAAAGGTAAACGGGGAGTCGTATCTGTCACAAGCTGACTGACGGTCCTTCCCGAATTTTACTCGGTCTCACTTTCTTCCTCTCTCTCTAGATCATACACTCTGACTTATATACACAGTCTTCTGTATCTATATAAATTTGATTTCACATTGATTGATCAACTGACTGCATTTTCCGATTCCAATTGGATTCCTTCCGATCCACACACAAATAGTAATAATAATACTGGATCTGCCAGTAGCCGGAGATGGCGCTGTCAGGGATGAGAGGTCTGTCAGTATTCATATCCGAAATCCGAAATTGCCAAAACAAAGAACAAGAACGCCTTCGTGTTGATAAAGAGCTCGGTCATATCCGTACTCGCTTCAAAAATGAAAAGGTCTCTCTATTTCTCTCCTTTCAATTTTCCATATATATACATATACATATCCTATATACATACACACGTTTTTATATCTGCGCACTTGTGAATTTTGCTAGTTTAGGTCTAGTCAATTGAAATCAGTAGTCTCTACATTACATTATGTGCAAGTAAAGAGCCTAAATTATGAGATAAAGTGAAATCTACATGTAACCGGATGAATGTTGGATAGCATTTGATGTTTTCGGAACGAGTGTAGCGAGTAGTGACTGGTTTAAGTATATCTATATACTCGGTTGATGGTCGAGGATGTAATGACTAGCAACTAGCAAGGTTTTATCACATTGCTGGTTGCTGGAAAGCCAGAATCTCGAGGAATCGTGAGTTGATGAACCATCAACTAACAAATAGCTGATGAACCGGAACTAGAATCTTGAGGAATCGTTAGTTTTGATCCGAGTATGGCCTATAGGAATACTAGTCGTCTACTCCTCTGTTCATGTATTTGACATTTGTGGTACTGGAGTGCTAGCGACTATAGAAGATGACACTCTATTGTAGACTTGCGGATTAGTTATAGACTTATAGTCAACTAAATTTTTAACCGATATCTTGGTGGACTGATGGGGATAAGGTTGAATTTTGAAGGTAGAGATAGGCTAGCTAATGATCCCTATAAATGCTCGATATAGTATTGTTATTACTATACGTGCAACTATGAACTATCGTTGTATGAGTACAATTGCCCTGAATACAAGCTTCATGGAGTTTTCAGTTTAGAGTTTACATGCTTATAGTTTTTGATGTGACGTCCAAAGTCCAAACACCTCATGGATCGTGATCATGTACAGTTGCATGCGATTTTAACATTTCTTGATGTGTTGGCTGGCCATATGTAAATGAATGTTACTTTTTTTTTATTTACACAGGGGTTGACGCCATATGACAAGAAGAAGTATGTTTGGAAAATGCTTTACATATTTATGCTAGGATATGACGTGGACTTTGGTCATATGGAAGCAGTTTCTTTGATATCTGCACCAAAATACCCAGAAAAGCAGGTAGACATAACATAGTCCTATCTGTTTCTAAATATTGTTTCATGTTATGTGTGCTGTGAAGTTGTTTTGATCTGCCAATTAGTTATTGGTTTTATATCCTGGTGATGCGATTCCTGCAGGTTGGGTATCTAGTGACATCATGCTTGCTTAACGAGAATCATGATTTTCTAAAATTAGCAATTAATACAGTTCGCAATGACATTATTGGCCGTAACGAAACTTTTCAGTGCCTGGCATTGACACTGGTATGCATACTTGTGATCTCATAATTTGCAAATCAGGACTTGTTTTATGATATTGCACAATCTGTTTGTATTTTGAATGACAGTTTATAGCATTTCTACTACTATGTGGTGAAAGCAGATAATTTAATAATAACTTCACTAACCTTTCCGTTCATGTCTTACAGGTTGGCAACATAGGTGGTAGAGAATTCGCTGAATCACTAGCACCCGATGTTCAAAAGTTACTTGTAAGTCGATTTACTTTTGGAGTTCAGTATACTATATATAAAATAAACAAGTGATCAGTTTTCTTTCTACTTCAGATCTCAAGTAGTTGCAGACCTCTGGTAAGAAAAAAGGCTGCGCTTTGTCTCCTACGGCTGTTTAGGAAAAATCCTGATGTTGTTAATGTAGATGGCTGGTAAGCGTGTTTATATTGTAAAGCTTTTCATGAATATCTGTAGTTTTTTATTTTTCTTCGTAACTGTAGTCTTTGATAAATATGCAGGTCAGACCGGATGACACAACTTTTAGATGAACGAAATCTTGGCGTTTTGACATCATCTACGAGCTTGTTTGTAGCTTTGGTGTCTAATAACCATGAAGCATACTGGAGTTGTCTTCCGAAGTGTGTTAAAGTTTTGGAAAGGCTCGCCAAGAATCAAGATATTCCTCAAGAATACACATATTATGGTATCCCTTCTCCCTGGCTTCAGGTTTGTATATTTTTCGCGTTGAATTCTTTTTCATTGAGGGATAAATGGTAGTTGAGATCTGACAGTGGATCTTGATTAAATTAGTCCCTCTACATGTAACAGCTTGTATAAGAAACCTGGTATTTGCAGGTTAAAACAATGAGGGCTCTTCAATATTTTCCTACTGTTGAAGATCCAAACACAAGAAGGTCATTGTTTGATGTACGTGTTTAGAGATGTTTCCTCTTTTATATTTTAACTCCAGTAAGGTGTTAACAGGAAATCACTTATGAAGCTTCTTCCTTGTTTAATAGGTTCTTCAAAGAATACTTATGGGAACGGATGTTGTGAAAAATGTTAACAAGAACAATGCATCTCATGCTGTCTTATTTGAAGCTCTAGCTCTTGTAAGTTGTATATCAACATAATCTTTCTGATATAAAGCTCTATTGAAGTTAAACCTCAATGATGGCCATCAAGGCTTCTATCCTTATTTTCTTTTCAACCACCCTATAACAGGTAATGCATCTTGATGCGGAAAAAGAGATGATGTCTCAATGTGTAGCGTTGTTGGGGAAATTTATTGCTGTTCGTGAGCCAAATATTCGTTATCTTGGTCTGGTAAGTAGTTTACATAATGAAATAGGTCAACAAGTGTGCTCATCTGAAATGTTGATGCTTTTGTTACAAAGTATCCAGGCATTTCGTCTTCTTGCTATGGTCTGATGGTGTTATTTGGTCAAATTGGTTCCTGCAGGAGAATATGACTCGAATGTTGATGGTCACAGATGTTCAGGACATAATTAAAGGACATCAAGCTCAAATTATAACCTCCCTGAAGGATCCTGACATTAGGTGAGACTTACTGCTGTTAAATTAATTTATCCTTTCATTTTTGTGTGTATCTTTTTTGTGTTGATAACATTACCTTTTTCTGCATGAATCAAAATTTCATATTTATCTTTCTTTTTGAATTTTTTGCTCAAATATAGCATCCGGAGACGTGCATTAGATCTACTTTATGGTATGTGTGATGTGTCAAATGCTAAAGACATAGTTGAAGAACTTTTGCAGGTACCAAAGTTGGCTAAATATGAACTGTCATAATTCTATTTCATTGGACTTCTTTTCCTATAGTTGTGATATAGCAAAATTAGAACTTTTTGCAAAAGCTAATTTAGTATGCTACTGTTATACATATACTTTCAGTATCTCGGGACAGCAGACTTTACAATGCGTGAAGAGTTGGCTTTAAAAGCTGCAATTCTTGCAGAGAAATTTGCTCCTGATTTATCGTGGTATGCTGTTTGTACGTGATAAATGATATCTGCTGCAGTGATATTTTATCACTTTTATCTGTTTCTTATGTTTCATTATTACTTTTCAGGTATGTGGATGTTATTCTTCAGCTGATTGACAAAGCAGGAGACTTTGTCAGTGATGACATTTGGTTTCGTGTTGTGCAATTTGTAACCAACAATGAGGATCTCCAGGTTAGTTGATATCTTACTAAATTTGGTTTATTTATTTGGCTTTGTGGTTAACTTATCGAAGTTCCTACACCTCACTGACTCACACTCTTTGGATAATCTATTAGCCTTATGCAGCTTTGAAAGCTAGAGAGTATCTTGATAAGCCTGCTATACACGAGACAATGGTGAAGGTAACTTTTATAAATACTTTAAGTAGTTAAACAATCTCATATACTGATTTTCTCCCTTGCCAATCTTGCACTCTTTATTTCTAATGTTGTAAAGTAAAAACTGAAACTTTTCTTGTATCTCGGTAGACCGGTTTAATTGTGCATTATAAAAAAAGAGACTGATTTGATGACGTTTATGGGGGCTCTGTATTTTAACAGGTTAGTGCATACCTGCTTGGAGAATACAGTCACCTTTTGGCCAGGCGACCTGGGTGCAGTCCAAAGGAAATTTTTGGCATGATACATGAGAAGCTTCCTACTGTTTCGTGCGTACAGAATTTCCATTATTACAGCTAGTTCTTTTTTGTGATTATTGTTGTTCCATTATCTAAGATCCCTAGTTTTCCAGGACACCTACAGTTTCCATTCTTCTCTCAACATATGCTAAGATTTTGATGCACTCACAGCCACCAGATCCCGAGTTGCAGAAATCGATTTGGGCAATATTTAGCAAGTTAGTTTAGTATTACAATTTATATTTTGTCTGAGTTACACTTGTTGCTTAATGCAAAATTAATATTTTATACAAATTGCAATGCTCAGATATGAAACTTGCATTGATGTCGAGATACAGCAAAGAGCTGTTGAGTATATTGCTTTGAGTAGGAAAGGTGCAGCCCTTATGGATATATTGGCAGAAATGCCCAAGTTCCCAGAGCGTGAGGTATATATTGCATTTGAGCTGTATTTATTTATATATTGAAGGACTCAATTTAACAAATACACTCATGGTGCTTGCTGTTGACTTTGAATACCTTTTTGAAGTCCTCGTTGATCAAGAAAGCCGAAGACACTGAGGGTGATACTGCAGAGCTAAGTGCTATCAAGCTGCGAGCACAACAGGCCTCTAGTGCTCTGGTGGTGACAAACCACCGACCAGCAAATGACCCTCCACAAGTAGGCCAATTTTCCATGGTCAAGATCCCCAGCATTAACAACATGGTGAGGTTTAGGCAGATTGAAATATTATTGACATTTAATAGTCTCATTTTTGTAATTGCACGTTGATCTTTATTTCGAGTAAATTTCTAGGAAAATAACTATGGGGACCAAGAAGCGACGCGAGCCAATGGGATTTTTGGTGAAGGTGAGTCACAACCTCAACCACCAACAAATGGTCATGCTCCCGATGCTGAAACTCTTGGAGATCTCTTAAGCCCATTGGCTATAGAAGGACCTCCTAGTGTTTCTGGAAATGGAATTCTAAGTGAAGATGATGCATTGGCTCTAGCACCTGTTGGAGACCAGGAAAATGCGGTAAAGGTACCGTTCACTTATCTGCACATTTGCTATCCTCATTGATTTTGAATATCATGTATCAAATTTTTTACTTTGCAGCCGATGGGAGATATTGCAGAAAGATTTCATGCTTTGTGCCTTAAAGACAGCGGAGTTCTATATGAGGATCCATATGTGCAGGTACTCTTCTCTAAAGTTTGTATGGATTCGAATCACATGATCTGAATATTTCTGATTAAATATTATGATACCAGATTGGTATAAAAGCAGAGTGGCGAGCTCATCAAGGCCGCATTGTCCTTTTCTTGGGGAACAAAACAACGTCTTCCCTAGATTCGGTTCAAGTGGCGATTCTGCCTCCATTCCATCTGAAGTTGGAGCCCTCATCAGTTCCCGAAATCATTCCTCCACGAGCACAGGTGAGGTACTTTTTGTGTGAAATGTCGAATTCCAGCTTGTATGGTTTAATTTGTTATTGTGTTGTTTAGGTTCAATGCCCACTTGAAGTGGTAAATCTCCGTGCAAGTCGGGATGTTGCAGTTCTTGACTTCTCCTACAAGTTTGGAACCAAATTGGTATGTCTTTATACTTTGTTTTTGCCTTTTTGGACATGTATGTCTGCAGCATATCACGCCAGCAGTATTGATTTTCTACTTATGGATACAGGTTGACAATAAGCTCCGGCTTCCTGCAGTACTGAACAAGTTTTTTCAGCCAATACCGGTGTCGGCAGAGGAATTTTTCCCACAGTGGAGATCACTGGCTGCACCTCCTTTGAAACTTCAAGAAGTGGTCTGTTAATTTGTTATGATATTACCTTTTTATATTAAAGTGTTGTTCTCTGTCATCTTTATATCACTGGAAGGGATATTGCAACTTCTTCATGTATTAATTGAACAGGTTAGAGGTGTAAGACCAATGTCATTGGGAGACATGGCCAGTTTGTTGAACAGTTGGAGGCTTATTGTTTGCCCTGGACTGGTAAGTTACTTTATGATCATTGTAAACACCTTTTACATGAAATTAACAGATGCCTAACTTATGATCCTTGTTATATTCAGGATCCGAATCCTAGTAATTTAGTAGCAACCACGACATTCTATTCTGAAACTACACAAGCCATGTTATGCCTGGTATGTTTTCGTTCTGTAACTTTTTAAGTAGCTTAAGCACAACCGTACCTTACAAACTCTTCCTTCTTTCTCGCACCCTCAGGTAAGAATCGAAACAGATCCTGCTGACAGAACCCAACTCCGCATGACAGTGGCATCAGGGGATCCCACACTAACATTCGAGTATGTTTTTGGTTTCATATCAAAGGGAATATATATAGGTACCGTATAATCAGTGATGGAGTCAGAAATTTTTTCGCGAGGGGGCAAATTTAGAATTTTTTCTCATGTTTATTAGAGCCATCTTTAAAAAGTGAAAAAAAGACCCCGACTCGAGTATATAAAATGGACCCCTAAAAAAATTTCAATTCGTTAAAAGAATTTCGTTAACGTTGGTTTAGTCAAATTTGAAAAAAAAAATAAGTTTTTCACATACAACTATTAATGTACTACACATTTATTTTTGTAAGCAATCTTACAAAAAAGGCTCAATTTTTTTACTCTACTGATGGAAAATCTATGTCAAAACTAATGCTTCCAAGATCAGTGATTTACAAAAAAGAAACTTATGACAATAAAGGTGACATTTGTATATACTCTATATTTATTTTTATTTTGAAGGGGCAAATTTACAAATATATATGGGGGATGGGAATATAAGGCTGTTAGGTACCTAAGCTTAGTGTGGAACACTCACATATTATTTTTTAAATCCATAAAATTCATGGGGGCCATGTGATTTAATTAAAATTCAACAAATATTAAAAAATTAGTATGTGAGGGGTTCCACACCTAAGCTTAGGTGTCGGACAACCTTATATTCACTTTTCCCAATATATATATTCTTAAAGTTAAAAAATTACATTGTACTAAAATTGAAGTGGGGGCAGTTGCCCGCACTGCCCCCACCCTGAATCCTTCCATGTATATAGGGTAAGGTTCATGTGAGAACTATTCACATATGAGCATAGATAATTTTAAACATAACTTGATAGTTCATATGTGAACGAGTATGTTCACATATACCATTCACATGTGAACATCAAGTTATAATTTAAAAGTTCTCATGGTTCTTCCAATTCAAATGGTTCTCACATGAACTTTTTCCTATATATACATACTTAAATATGTATAATTTAATGGTAACATATGCAGTGCTTTTATATACATGTCACTATATGCCCACACAGGTTGAAGGAATTCATCAAGGAACAGTTGATTAGCATTCCCACTGCCTTTAAGCCAGCTGTGCCTCAACAACCTCAACCCACTACTCCACCAAGTTCAGCCTCAGATCCTGGTGCTTTACTTGCCGGTTTGCTTTGAAAAATCTTGTACAGTTTAATTGAATGTGTCTATATCCCCAAAAAAGAGGTAGTACTTGGTATCATTATATACAATCCCTGGGGACTGGGAACGGAGTGTTACATTGCTCGTGTTACCGGGATAACAGGATTAAGGTTGAGTGAACAGCATATTATTGGATGTGAAGGTCTTTAGAGATGAGGGTACTGAGGAGATTCTTGTGTGGCACAATCAGATTGTGTCTTTGCAGATCGGGTTTCATTATTTAGTCATTCTTGGTGAGGGTTTTATTTGGTTTATAAATTCTTTGAAACATTTGCATCACAAATAGTGGGAAATTACATGATGTAATGTAGATAAGAGAAAGTGAAGAATTGGCGTATGCAAGATTATTCGATTGGTTTAGCAATGCACATATATATATATGTAATTTTTCGAACACTTTGGAAAAACACATTCATTTGCTTTATGTAAAAATATGAAAACTGACATCCGGTGTTGCTTTTCTGAACTCCTAGTCTTATAAAAGGGAGTATTCTATGAATGCTTACTTGTTTGATTCATCCATCCATTTCAAAACAATCACTGTTGTAGAGTTCACATCTGCTTATATTTCAAGTCATTTGTTTTGACTTCTGAGCATATTAAAAAGTGTAAAGATCAACGTTGTAAAGATCTAAACATGATTTCTTTTTGGAAAAGCAAATAAAAATGTGATTTGCTGTCTGTTTGGCACTTTGGCGGTTATAAACTTGGTCTGTCAAGCACATGCTTACATTCTTGCCTTTTAGCCGCTTCCTCTACATGAGTTAAAAGGAGGGCGATATGCATATAGGAACAGTATAAATAAGCTCTTTATCTCACACTTGGTTTTACCTTGGAGATTAAGTTTGAAAAGTTTTATTTAAAATCTTAAACAATGTGCAACATTGTACAATTATGAACAGTTTTCTAGAGGCTCATCTTAGTTGCTAGCGATTAACAATCATGGGAGTAAGTTTTTATTTCATGGCACCAGAGCTACCTCTTGGGAGTGATCAAGGAAATTGTCGGAACCAGTGATGGCAAAAAGCCAAAAAGACAAGGGGAAGTCGCTACATCTGAGTCAAAAAATGGTTCGCCATCCACCCACACAAGGAAAACCTTCTCTGTTTAGAGGCGCCTTTTCCCGTACCCCTGATCATGTCGCACCCGAGTTTTCAGTCTTGCCTTCTTGTCAACTTTTATTGCTGCTATCACTTCTTCCAGTCCTGTTCCTATTGTATTTCCACCAGAAAGCATTTGAGGCTAAATGTTGAGCTTATCCTGCCACATTCTTGTTATGTTCAGGTCTCAAAGAGAGCAACTCAATCCGCAGATAACCTTTTTAATATTTTGTTACTGAATCGATATCAGATGCTCATATTGTCCCTACAATACAATCGAGTATATCACCTATATGTTTTACTGCACGCTTATCATCATGGATAGTTGATTCATGTGCCATTGATCGTATGACTCAAAACAAAAGCTCCAAATTCTACCGACATGCCAAATCCAAGACAAACATGCTTTTAGCGTGTGAAAAAGTCAACTCCGTTCAAGAGCATCCAAGACCGTTGTGGAAAATATCTAGAAAACTAGGCTTCTATTCCATGTTTCATGATTACACAAACTTGGGTTCTCAAAATCACATCATAACACATGATTGAACAAAACATACAAATGCGAGAAAATGAGACCAAACATTTGTTTAATTTAATGGTATGAAGTTGTTGTACTACAATACATGACTCCAAACAAATAAGAAGGAAGAGTAGAATACAATAGATGGCACATTGTCTCTTCCTATTGCCACCATATTATTCCTCTCCACAAAACATAAATCTATTAAAAAAACAACTCAGCATATATTTAAAAACAAAAGCAACTAGGAATCAAATAAAAACATCTTCTTCTTCAATTTAATTGTATACTATGCTCTAACAAACAACCTATTTTTTTTCTTCTTATGTCTCCTTAATTTTTCACAAACAGATCCAAAAACTCCAACCCTTCAACCTCTTTCACGTTTCCCTTCTCAACGTGATAAAACGGCATGTGTGTCAATCACACAAAAGATTTGTATATACTGAGAAGAGAATAAAGATGTACGATTTTGCTTGTTGAATATCAAGTCCCATGTGGGAGTTTTTTAAGAGCTCGGGACAATGGTACCCACATACCCAAACCCAACGATCAAGAATGTGAGTGTCTGGAGGAAGATGTATATGAAGTAGTTATGCTGTCCGTACATAAAATCATAGCATCCGGTGAAGAAGAGGAATGCAGCGAATCCAAGCTCAGTAAGATGAATTCTATATCACCAAAAGCATACAACTTGTCAAACAAAAATAATATTGAAAAATTATAATTGTAACAAACACCAAAGGTAGTGTGTAGTTAGTGAAGTGGGATTTGGTCATATTACCAAATACTAGACTTAAAAAGTCAGAAGAAATTGGATTTGGTTTAGCTTGAAAATTTTAAATTTTTTTTTAACAAATTTACCCAAAGAATGTCAAGGGAAAGTGATAATATTTACCTGTCGCCGATATTAAAATTAAAATTGAGCTTGAATTTCTTTTTGGAAGCTGATTTATTCTTAAGAGCATCTCCTAGTTTCTCAGTAACAACCCATTCGTTAGATCTCTTTGCGTCAAGTAGACCGATGAATGTGGCCTTGGTACGGTGTAAGGACATCACATTCTCAAAAAGAATCCAGTAGAATAATAGATGTACGGACCTGAAAATTTTAAGTTGGCATATATATGAGATCAAGATCATAAATTCATAACCAATCACTGCATACAAACGTCTATATATAGATAGTACATTTTTCACTTGATAAAAATATATGAAAACGGTCATACCTTGGAGTTCCTACTGAATTCAAGGTGGTGATGATGCAAGGGATGTAAATGGCACCCCAAATAGGAACCTCGACTTCAGGGATCAAGATTGTGAGGGGGAGAACGACGCAAAAGAAGAAAAATGTCACCATATGAGCGATGATCTTCCTTACAAAGAAGAAACTGTAAATCACATACAACTTTTTCCACACTGTAACTTTCTGCAACCATCATAAAATGAAGATTGATACCAATTTGCATCAAAAATAAAAATAACTTTCTAAAAAATGATTGAAATAAAATGCAACTAACCTTGTTTTTAACAATCTCCATCACCATCTTCCTGAACAAATTGGCTGGGCCACAAGACCACCTATGTTGCTGATAACGGAAGGCTTTGAATGTACTAGGAAGTTCGCTTTTTACCTACACCATGTCATCAACTTTGCTTCTTAATTCACGAAATTACACTAAGTATCATATTTTATCCAATCAAAGAGAGTTTTATGATCTCGGGCATCATTTAAAAATTCACGAAAATTGACAAACCTGAAGATCACCAAGATATAGAAATTTCCATCCCTTGAGACCTGCTCGGACAGCAAGATCCATGTCCTCCACAGTGGTCCTGTCCTTCCACCCTCCTGCTTCATTAATAGCGGCAATCCGCCACACACCACCAGTTCCTGTGGTAATCAGATGTTAGCCCTTATTGAGAATGGAAATGCTGAAAGTTGGTTGAAGAAGCCAGAAGGTCATTAAATTTAGTTTATACCGTTGAATCCGAAAAATGCATGAGTAGCTGATCCTACTTCTTGTTCTACTGTGAAATGATAATCAAGTGACATTTCTTGCATTCTTGTCAATAAGCATTCATCAGAATTCACTGCAAATAACAACAGAAACATATATCAGTAAAATAAACTTTTATCCTTAGACTTGACAACTACAAATGACTAAAAGAAAATAATTTAAGTTAATTACTCTTTAGTTTAATTTTAACTAAAGATTATTCACATAAAGATATAATAAAGAATCAAGAAAGTAATAATATTTTATTATATTTTGAAATGTAATATTTGACTTGATATTATTTACATAACAACTCACTAAATGACAACAACAAAAAAAAAATATTGAAAAAAAACACATTTGTGAAAGAAGACTTTGACTAACACGCCGTTCTTTAAAAAAAAAAAAAAAAAAACTCTTTTAGAAAAATAAAAAATCTAGAATCCAAATGGAGTTAAACAAAAGAAAGTGTATAAAGTATTAAAGTGAAAAGTTTAGGGGGGTGGGGTCACGAATTATTTGTCTAATTGGAACTACATTACACATGTCTCTACATCACAAACACAACACGCCATTTAGCACATGAAAGCACAGCTTGTTTTTTTTTGTCACTATCTCACTACAATACATACTAACTACTATCAACCACATATACGCTACCTCAACCTCTATACATAATACACATACATTCATGTATATCTATTTGTTAGTATTTATATACATATCCCTAAATACACCATCCACAAATACTTAAAATCTTACAATAATATAAAATTGAATTGACAAAATAATCTTGATATTAAGTGGTCCTAAATGTCACATTATAAGTTTTTTTATAGGGAAATAGTATTTTTATCACAAAAATTAATACATGTATTGCTGATTTGTTATGCATTTTGATAACATTGATAAAAATTATATAAGAACTTTAAGGGTAATAAACGAAAGTGTTTAGAGAGAAAGGGATTAAAATGTAAAATGAGGTATCTTTTATAGAGTGTCGGTAGAGGAAAGTATATTCCAGCAGGTGTACCAACGACAATGCACACTGTACAGCAACGAAAAGAAGCATAAATGCACGTGGACTACAGACCACTAAATTTACTGCTACTGTGAACTTATATTTTTTAAATAAAATAAAATAAAATATAAAAAATAAAATCAAGGTCGCTTTCTAAAATGAGTTAATAAATAAAGATGATAAAATGTTAGAATGCCGAAACCATCCTTCTGTACCACTGACATTTATGATTTATGCCGTCAATTATGGGCTGACCCATAAGTTATTTCAACAAGTTAACCTGGGCTTTTACGTTAAAACAGCAAATTTACATTCCAAATTTATTTTATTTTATCTGAATTTTACTAACAATCACTAATAGCTTATTAGCTGCATATAAACGCCTTTTGACACAAAAACTTTTAAAAGTAACGTGTTCTTATATAATTAGTCCACGTGAATAGCCAAGTGAGCAATTTTTATTTAGATTTTGGAACAAAACAAAAATACATTACTTGTAGTGGAACAAAACAAGAAGCATCGAAATTCATAGCTTAAATTTTTTCAATTTAATATATATTTTTAAGAAAACGAATTATAGATTGACAGAATCTAAACATAAACATGAAATATGATGTTAAAAACACCAAAGTACAAATGAGTTACGTACCACTTACCACAAGGCATACTATAGTTTTATGTAATAAAGATAAAACAAGTGTCACATCGGACGGCTAGGATCCCGTGATTGGTGGAGTTAACTGGGTCCCACATTTTTTCAGTAACATGTAATTTGTAATTTACATGTTACCTCCTTGTACTATACTCCCTTAATTAGAAGTGATCCTTGTACCTTATTTTTATTCTACTGTCTAACTTTCTAAACTGAGGTTATTTTCCCAAATGCCACCAAATAGACAAAATGAAAGAATTTTACACAAAATTCATGTTTAAACTTTAGAAGAAGTTTTTACATGCAAATAGATGAACTCTAGTATCAGACATATAAAAGTCAAAAGTTCATGTAACAAATTCATTGTATTTACACTAGAAATAGTATATTTCGTATTTCCAATGCATTTTTAAAAAATTCATTAGGTAGATGATGTATCAGAGCTTGGAAATGGTAAATGGTTGTTGAAACATTATATCAAGATATTTATCATAGTACTACTTTGGATGCTTGATTCAAGAAATTAATGTTTTCAAGTGGCTCTTTTGTCCATTACCAAATAAATATAATAGAATGCAATGCTATAAGTTGTTAGTATGTCTTTTTATATGCTTCTTCATTGTTTTTTTAATTTGTTATATTTAAATGACTAAATGATGGCTAGAAAATTCAACAAATAATTATATATATTTTTTATCTTATTTTTCTACTTTTAATAATTATAATGCCGTAAATAATGAGTAAATATATAATTACTAAATAAGGGGGAGACCACCGACACTTCTGCAGTAAACTTTAATAGCAAAGTGTACTCTTTTTTCTTTTTTTTTTTCCTTTGATTTTATCCACAATTTTTATATTGGGGTAAGTAAGGAAAAATAATGGACTTTTTTTAGTTAAATATTCATTTTGAATAATCAAACATTATAATTGTCAATGATATAAAGACTTACCAAACCGCCACCGTGCCTGAACAAGAGCGATCTGAGGGTTGAACTCGAGGAAGGGGATGGCCCGTCTTAGAAAATCGGGCTCGGGTCGAAAATCAGCATCGAAAATGGTAACATAATCACAATCTTTAACATAATCATGCTTTAATCCTTCTTTAAGAGCACCAGCCTTGTAACCTCCTCTGCTTTCTCTAATTTGATATCTAATATTAACACCTTTGCTTGCCCATCTTTGGCATTCTTTCTCAATCAAATCCTGTCAAAATTATAAGAATAAAAGTTATGATGAGTAAAATAGCTATCCTTATTCTTAGTGTTTACTTAGCAAAATTCTATGTTTCTAGAAATATATAAAAAAAAAAAACACAAACTATCTACACATGAAAAGTTATGTGTTACATCAAAATTCAAGTGACAGATAGACCAAAATTAATGTTACTAAGTGCTAATAAATTGCTACCTATTTTACAACAAAATCTTAAAGTTAATAATATGTGAAAGCAACTTGCCTATGTCTTTTGGTGATAGCTCCAAGTAGGTGGACAATTAAAATGAGTAAGTAACAAAGAGTTTATTTAATAAAATCCAAAAACAACATAATAAACTCATACAAAAATATAAATATATTCGGAATTATGCAAGTAAATAATACGAGTATCATTCCAATTTATGAAATAGATACTATTAACTTAGATTTAAAAAATATAATTACATATATAGAAAAAACTATTAATGGAAAATTAAATCCCACATTAATTATTGGCAAATGCTTTTGAGTGAAGTATGGATCTTGAAACCGTTATCTTAGTTTACAACTTATAGCCAAATTTTGCTAATAATATTAAAAAAAAATTGTGATCATTTGTACAAAGTAAAAAAGTTGAATGTGAAACAATGATTAATATCATTCTTTATAGAGTATCATCACATAGACATAGATACATAATATCAACAACAATAACAATATCACGATCACAATCAAAACATCAATATATATGTATAGATAGATACATTTACATTACATATACTTGTGTATGTATGTATAAATAGTTGTACTACCTTAATAGCAAAATCCGTAGAGTCATCAAGTACTTGAATCACGAGTCTATCGGAGGGCCATGAAAGATTACACGCAGCCCCAATTGAGATCTTGTATACCTGTGTGTGACGTCATCATTAAATATTTTCTTGAATAAACACATAAATGAACAAGAAAAAAAACACACACACATGATTAAAGATGGAATGGAAGACAAACCTCTTTCTCATTAAACATTGGGATTTGAATAAGAACCACAGGGAAAGCAGAATTCCCGATTTCTAAATCATCACGAATGGGTTCCCAATTATATCTCTTATCTGGTTTTTTCCAAAATAATTTAACAAGAATAATAACAATACCCATGTAAAGCCTCTCAAGGAAAAGCATTACAGTCATTGCTAAACAAATATAAACAGCCAATTGTAACAATGGGACTATTAATGGGGCTTTTATTAGGTCCCATAATAACCCAATCTGTGCCGCCAAGTCAACTGTTGCTCCCGGAAAACTCTCCGGTATCAGATTCTTACCGGATATCACGTCCCCCATTTTTTTTTACTAATCCAAACAAATCAGATCTATATATCTATATATATAAATATATAGATTTGTAATTATAGAATAGAATGTGGGTGGTCAGATGGGGGGTTCCTTTTTCTTTTCCTCCTCTGCAAAGCCAAAAAGAGTATGAACTGCTTCTTTCTTGTGTGATTTTTCTTTTCAATATAATCAAAAAGAAACAGAAGAATGGTGTGGCATTGCTGAAAGGAGAAGAAGAGAGGAGGATAGGGAGTGTGCTCAAGAGAGGGATGTGGTTCAAGTGAAAAAGAGAGAGAACAGATTGAGGGTTTTTTATAGTCATTTTCTTTTTATCAACTTTTTTTTAAAAATTATTTTTTGTTATTTGGTAATAATTTATTTTCTACCGACTTTCCAATTTTACCTTACTTCTTTCTTTCTTTATATATTATTATTGATATTGATATTGATATTGATTTAATTTTTTTTAGTTTTTTCAGATTGTGTTTATTTGAGTCCTACAGTTTTGGTATTATTTTTATCAATTTTGATTGAGATAGGATTCTTTTCCCCGGACAATAAAAAAAGTATTAAACGTCATCTTATCTTATCTTAATTTTAACACCTTATAAAACAAACCTCCTTTTCTCTCTGCTCAAAAAATCAGGCAATTTATCTATTTTACTCTTCTTTTAAACATATACACTTAATATATCTATAATAACCATAATGAAATAACTTGCAATATAGGTCCCTCAACGTACACTTAAAAAAACTACACTACCCCTTTTAACATCAATTATTTTTACATTCACCATCACACCACCACTGTCGCCCCCACCGCCGCTCTACCACTGTCACCACCACATTGACGCCGCTACTACCCTCGCTGTATCGTGCGGTCATACATCAAGTTGATTTTTAAAAATTGGGATCTTATGTAATGTTTAAGAAAGGTTAAACAACTCAAAACGCCTTCAATTATCATTTTTCTCTTATTCTTTTTGACGAGAAGAGTTACACAATAAACCATCGTATTGATAAAATTTCCTACATATTTTTAATGGAAGTCAATAATTCACAAAACAAGTAATAGGCTACCACTCGCCATCATTAAGTGATGTTTCTTTCTTTCATCTGTTTTAACGATAGAATGAAATGTGTGAATAATGGGGACAGCACTAAACTTTTGTGTACCAAAACATAGACGCAACGTAAGGGAAGTTTATGATATGTTAAAAGTTAAGGAATTAATTTGTAAGGTTTTGAGAGTGCGAGGGCCATGAAATTTAGATAAACTGATTAATACGGAGGAGTCAACGGCAATCCAGCGGCTATAATTCTAAACGGGGTAGTATCGGTAAGGATATTACGACGGTTAAACAAGATCCCATCCCGGCCTAATATAAAAGATTTTGCACATTTTAGAAGTATAAAGAATAACTTATAGCAAGTAGTAGAAAATTAATAATGATACAGTTTTTAATTAAAAGATAAAAAAACAAAATAATAAGTCACTACCAATTCATCTTTGGTTTTTTCTCATGTAGGGGTTTTTTCCCCTGAATATCAATTATAACTCCTAAACCTTTAACGGGTATCATATTCAGTTTGGATGAAAAACCACCCGCACATTAGTTTTAAATTTAAACATGTGATTTTTGTTTTTGTTTTAATACATTGGAAAAGTTAATATGTGAATAGTTTTTCATATGCGGATGTGGAATGATATCATATATATTAGGGTAAATTACAAAAATCATACCCGAGGTTTGTTCAAAACTACACTGGTCATGCCTACAATTTAGAAATTACGCGAGACATACCTATCGTTTGCAAAAACCCACACTGATCATACCTAACCCTAACGGAGTTTGACGGACTGTTAAGTTTGGTCACATGCCAATCACGTGAATGCGTAAAAGACTCTTTTGCCCCCATATTTACCCCCTCCTCCCTTCCTGTTGCCACTCCCTTCTTCTTCCCCAAGTTCACCCCCAGATTCATTATACTTCATTTTACCTTCTTTTTGTTTTAAGTTAAAAATATATTTGTATCAAAAACCACAACTTACAAACACCACTACCTGATAATCATTTGAACAAACCTAAGATGGTTAAACAAGTAGTAAAAGAACACAGAATATCTCCAAAATCAAAAGACATAACAATCACCACATTCACAAAGCAATCTTATCATACTTTATTTTAACTTGAAATCTCACTTTTGTTGTATCATCATCATCATCATATTTATATATCTACACACACACACACACACACACACACACACATATATATTATATAATATGTATAATAGATAACTAAATATAAAATCAGCAAGAAGCATATCGACGTCATCGATCCAATGGAGATACTCGAATCCGACTTATTACTTGAAAAGACCTAAACGTCTTGCTATCACTGTAGTAAATCTAATCGAAATATGCCAACACCGTCTTGGAAGCCGGAATATGCAGATCTTGTTTTTTTCTTAGCCATATACAATGCTATTTATTTGGTAATTAAAATCTTTTTTTTTCTTTCCTTTGTTTCTATTATATCTATAAACCTGTTATTGTAATAATTATTATTTTTAATGGAATTTAATATAGAAGAAGATAGTTTTTGTTGTGGATTTTCGATGTGAATTTCTAGAAGGTGTTAAATTTTGATGATAATTGTTGTGATTGTGATTTTAATTTGATAGTTGTTTGTGATTTTTGATATAAATTTTTGGGATTATATTTGTTGATGTTATTGAAATCTGGGGGAAAAAAAGAATGAGACGGTGATGATGATGATGAATAGAAATGGGTGGAGAAAAGACTATTTTATCCCCTCACACGTGTGGCATGTGACCAAAGTTAACAGCTCGTCAAGCTTCGTTAGGGTTGGGTATGATCAGTGTGGGTTTTTGCAAATGACAGGTATGTCTCGCGTAATTTTTAAATTGTAGGTATGACGAGTGTAGTTTTGAACAAACCTCAGGTATGGTTTTTGTAATTTACCCTATAAATTATGTGAGAGTATGTACATTACTGTTAATATTTTTATTTTAATGGCTAGTCGAGATGCAACATTAATGAACACCTCAGCAAACAACGGTGAGGCTCCAATTCCACACTTTTGACATATTTAAGATGAAATCAGTTTTATTATATCAGTATCTTGTCAGTAACTTTTTATTGACATATCCATGTTAATAATACGTCATTTATTTATTTTCTTATTTTTAAACACGATAATAAGAAAAAACTTATTTATAAAGACAAAAGCATTATCTACAAAAAAAAAACTAACCATAATAATAACAAAAAATGCGGCTTATATATATTTGGGAAAAAGTTATGGTAATCCGTCATGATTGCAATTTATCGAAGGTTGTAATGTATTTGAACTTTACCATCATTTAACTTTGCCTCACAAAAATCCATATCTTTCTCCAAAAACTTGTTCCATTTAGAATTTGGACCTATATTCGTCTTGAATTAAGATCTAACCTATCATCGGTACCTCTAGGTACGTTAACGATGGTAGTCGGTATTTATTGCTAGATAAATTCAAGCAATAACCGGCATAAATGGTGGGTTTAAATTCTGGCGTCGTTCATCAGCTAGATTCATACGACAGATATGAACCAGTGAGATTAGAGGGTGACACACAAGAACGAAATAGTATCAGGTAGATCCAGCCTCCAAAGAATAAAACTGGTGGATTAAAAAAGGTGACCCGCAAATCACTTAACCAACAATTGAAATTGAAGAAGCGAACCGATATATTAATGTCAATGGCGTCGCTTAAGAGAACTTTAACCAACAATTTTCCGTTGGATGAACCTTATATGGTTTTTTTGTACAGGTGCGGATCAGATATCACACGGGGGTGGGGGGTGTCATAACCGGGTCCACGCTAGATAGCCCACTTACCCAATACATAGTAGGAGGGAAAAAGTCTTATTAATTCGCCCAAAAACACGACAATTAATAGGAGTAAACCTTGCCCTCAGGACTCGAACCTGGGTCTCCAAATCTAAATTTTCATTGGAAGAACTTCCCTTTGACACTAGACTATTAACCCGCCGTTCAAAAAAAAAAAAACTAGGCTATTAACCCAATGGCCAGATGAACCTTATACGAATGTCATCATAACTAATCTGCATGAGGAGATCTAAATCGATTGTAATTATTTCGTGAAGTACCAAATTTGCCGCTATATAAATAATAAATAAAATATAATGGGTTTTTCTTTATTAAGAGAAACCACTATGATACACCGGGGGTTCGATTGACACAAATTACCCTATATGGAATGACGTTTATTATTATATGGTGAGCTGAAGTTACGATTCTATTTATTTAAAAAATAAAATCAAAGTTCAAATGTACATATTCAATGGAACATGTTCATGGGAAAATTTAATGGAGCCATAAATAAAAAGTCGTGGAAAAGTTCGAATGCATGAAGTATCATGTGAAAACAAACACAAAAATGTGGCGTGTCATCTCAAAAATATAAAGTAGATTAGTTATAATAGTTATTAAATACAATAAATTGATGGTCTCATGTGATGTAATGAATTATATTGCATAAATATAAATATAAATATAAATATAAATATAAATATAAATATACTTAATAAATGATAATAATATATATTATAAGGGAAAAGTGAATATAAGGTTGTCCGACACCTAAGTTTAGGTGTGGAACCCTTCACATACTAATATTTTAATATATCTTGTTTAATGAATAAATGTTTTGGCCCCCCATGAATTTTATGGATTAAAAAATTAGTATATGAGTGTTCCACACCTAAACTTAGATACCTAACAGCCTTATATAACCATCCCCCATATATATGTTGGTTATTGTAAAACAAGTATTAAAGTAAAATAAACAGGACAAGGTTTTGACATTTTGATCATGATAAATTTGATGCACGAAAATTCACGAAACACAAGTATATATATATTGATGCACAATGATTTTCATAAGAAAACATATTGTATTTTATTTGTTTTATTTTATCTAAAACCTATATATGTATATATATATAGAAAATGTTCATGTGAGAACCATTTGAATTGGAATAACCATGGGAACCTTTAAATTATAACTTCATGGTCATATGCGAATGGTATATGCGAACATATTCATTCAGATATGAACATATCAAGTTATACTTAATATTATCTGTGTTCATATGTGACTGATTTTCATATGTGAATGGGCTTTTTTGTTTCCAATATTCATCAATATAATGAATGATTATTAATTTATACATATCGATAATATTTATTATTTAAATACCATAAGATACTAACAATTTAAAACTAAATACTTATAACCAATATTTATTACTTTATATGATAAAAAATATATAAAGCATAATTTGATAAAATGTACAACTAAAAAAAATATAAAGTTTTAGGAATTATTTTACTATGATTATATCATTAGAGTAATTAATTTTATAATTATAAAATGTAAGAATTAATTATAATAATTATCATATTTTAATTTATTAAAATAAAATTAAATATAAAAAAGTTAAAAAAAAAGTATATGACATCATTCATTTTAATCTAATGACTTTAAGTAAAACTTCGGCTTTCTCTAAGGGTCTAATTTTTTTCCAATTATATATTAGGGTTTTTATTTTATTAGACATTTGAGATAAAAAATATAATTTAAACCATTTTCGTGTAAAAGTGAATACAAGAGCTTTAACTCTTGAGTTCTGTTAAATAAGCTGTCAACATGTAGGTTATGATGTATATTCGTGCGATAAATATTTTGTGAATACGTGTTAAATATGTACGAGTCATGTTAGTTGTCTTTAAAAGGAAAAAATATAAAGGCACAAAGAAATGTCTTTAAAATGTTAAATTTTACTAATACATGCAATAACCATATTATAATTTGGATCTTCCGTTCCAATAAAAACAAACTACATAGGTACCTGCGCGTTACAGCGGCAAAAGTAGACAACGTTCGAGGTGGGATGTGAAGCGAGGGGGGGCGAATTACGAGTTAGGGTTTTTGCTATGTGTTTGTGTGTGAGGGAGATCTATAGTCTGGAATTTTTGTAAGGGTATTTTAGTCATAGTGTATAGAATGGAAACAGAGATATATTAAGATGGAGGGTAAATTAGACATATCAGGTTCTTAAAAGTTTAAGGAGGGTGGTGTCAGTTTCTTTTATAAGAGAGTATAGAAATCAAAATTGTTATTGTTGTAGACAAAACTAGTTACTGTCTTACATGTTATATCAATAAATTATTCATAAAACTATTATCTTATCATTTCATTACAAACTAGCATGGTACCCGTACGTTGCAGCGGATACCATTAACAAGGTGTCTCATGTAGTGATTATCGAAAACAGTATAAGTGGACAATCAATTAAAATTAAGACTTTCAAATAAGAGGAGGGTTGTTTTTTGTGAGGGATATTTTAAACAATCCACCATGTGTAACTTTCAACATGAAGTGTATTCTTTTTATTAAGTATTATAAATAACATTACAATATGGGGGAAATGAATATAAGGTTGTCTCATACCTAAACTTAAGTACGGATACCCTTACATATCATTTTTTTAACCATAAAATTTTTGGGGGCCATGTGATTTAATTATTATACGACAAATATTAAAAAATTCATATGTAAGGGGTTCCATACCTAAGCTTTGATATGTGACAACCTTATATTCACTTTTCCCATATATTGGAAAAGTGAAGGTGATGCTGTTAGGCACCTAAGTTGGGTGAAATCCTCTTCACATGCTAATTTTTTAATATTTAATGTATAATGCATAAATAAGTGGCCCCCATGTTTTTTATGGATTAAAAAATTAGCATGTGAGGGGATTTCACCCAACTTAGATGCCTAACAGCACCACCTTCACTTTCCCCTATATATATATACTAGAAAATATATAGGGAAATGATGTATTAGGAACCCTTAAAAATCACAGGATCCCTTAAAAATCTTAAGATTATTTACTATATAATTAATTACACATGTTCATATGGCTATTTACGTACATCTGATAACTAACTATCTAATGAAACATTTATATATAAAATACTTGCATACATATGCTCATAGCACTATTCATGCACGTATGCATTATATTTAGGTCTCCACATACTTGTATAACAGATGAATATCTGTGTCTCCACAATTATAAAATCTAAAATCACACATAAATAAATAACTAAACAACAATCACCAAATGTAAATAATTATTAATAGTAGAAATTAATTATAAAATTCTTATAGGGTCCTTTAATTTTTTGGATTTCTAACCTAAATTTTTTCAATGTATATAATTTCAATCAAATATATAAATTTTTTCACATGTGTTTTAAAGTGATGAGAATATGTCAACCCGATTAATTATATTCTTCTGTACTAGATTTATCCATGAGCGTTATCCTTGATTTGTAAACTTCACCAACTCCATAACTATCAAGAACAAAGACAAAAGTTAAATTCTTTTAATACAAGTCAATTTACACTTTTAAATGGTGATGAGAAGGTATGGGGCCTTTTTGAAGACATATACTTAAGGTTAACTCCCTCGAGTCGGCCGAGTACCCAAAATAAACTCCTAACTCCCCATCTCGCCGAGTCGAGTCCGAGTCACGAGTTCTCCAACCTTGATACGGACAAAATGATGATGAAGCGTGAATCTATCAACTAATCTAAAATTTAATTTTCAAGTTTAATTATTATGTTAATGTCTTTAAACAATTATGTTTAAATATGAAGTTTGGAATATATTTTTAAAGTTCTATTACATATAATTTCAAAAATACTTATGTTTGTATATAAGATTCCAATCCGAGTTCTCCCCGAGTCGAGTCTGATTTTCCAAAAACTCCCGACTCCCCCCCTCGCCGAGTCGAGTCCGAGTCACGAGTTCCCCAACTTTGCATATACTTACTATGATCTGACGAATATCTATTTTGTGGATTGAAAACAGAAGGATGGAAATTGTGACTCGGTTAAATTTTAAATATTTGGGTTCAATCCACATAAAGCGTATCCAGGTGTAGCTATGTTTACTTATTATTCATATACAATTCTACTTCAAATTACCAACAAGGAGTTAGCCTAGTAGTAAGGAAAACACATGGTGACCTTAAGGTCTCAAGTTCGATCCCTGCTTAGCACACAAAATAATTTCTTTAAGGTACTCGTTACCAATCAAGCCTAGGCCACATGTGAAGTTTAAATACGCGGGTTAGATACTACGGGGTGCCCAGATCATGTGGGGAATAGGATGGAGGTATTGTACCGGCATCATATGGCTCATACGGTGTGAGTCAATGAATATCCAATTGTGGTACCGGGGCTAGGGTTCCCTCCATTACCCTTTATTCTACTTCAAATTAATAAAACAATGATTTTATAACTTTTTATTTTTGTTTGTTTGTTCTTTATAATCTTTCTTGTTAATATTAATTTCATCACATATTTACACTAAATCTATAAGCTTACTTTTAACTCTCTCATTAGTTTAACAAAAAATGATCAGAAAAAGTTTGATAAATGAAGGCACATGGGGCCTTAATGTTTCCAAAAGAACACAAAGAAAAGCCACGCCGCATTTTATCCTCATCGATAACCCAAACACAAGAAGCCTTTGGAAATTAGGAAATATGAAAAAAAGTGGAAAACTTACCATTTGTCCACCACACTCAACTCACCTCGCCTCCTGATTTTATGCGAAATTGTGAATTTGTAATGCATACATCTTGGGTATTTTACTCGATTGGAATACTAAATTCCTAAATGTTGATAGACCTTTATATAGTTATCTAATTATTCACATATTTACACTAAATCTATAAGCTTACTTTTAACTCTCTCATTAGTTTAACAAAAAATGATCAGAAAAAGTTTGATAAATGAAGGCACATGGGGCCTTAATGTTTCCAAAAGAACACAAAGAAAAGCCACGCCGCATTTTATCCTCATCGATAACCCAAACACAAGAAGCCTTTGGAAATTAGGAAATATGAAAAAAAGTGGAAAACTTACCATTTGTCCACCACACTCAACTCACCTCGCCTCCTGATTTTATGCGAAATTGTGAATTTGTAATGCATACATCTTGGGTATTTTACTCGATTGGAATACTAAATTCCTAAATGTTGATAGACCTTTATATAGTTATCTAATTATTCAATTACACTATCAATTCTTTATCTTTTAAAATAATTGTATTGTGAAATTCCTTCAAATGTCTTCTCATGTCTCGAACTCGAGACTTTCAGCATGTAAAGCTGGTAGCTCAACCACTGAGCTATAATTGAAAGTACTTTAAAATAATTTCATTAACCTTCTACATCAATTATCTACACCACTCACCTTCGCCTCCACCACCACACCGTTTTCGTCACGACCACTGCCGTTGTTAAAAGAACTATTGGTAGTTACTCTTTCCCAATACCGTTACTATTTAAAAGACAACGACAACATATAAAATAGAACCGAAAAAAGGGGCAGAAAAAGAGGTGGGCAACGGAGAATGGGAGATAGGGCTTGGTTGAACGTTGACTGGTGGTGATGTGAACTTTAGCTACTTTTGGTTTCCCTCCCTTGATCCAAGCTCTAATTTGCGTCGATGAATACAAAATAATCACTAAAATGTCAATATTAAAAACATTAAAAATCAAATTGCTAATACGATATCAAAGGAGCAAATCAAGTAAACTATAAAACTAGTCAAAAATCGTTGCATGCTTATTCCTTTGTCTAATCCTTCATTTTCATTCACACTTAATTTATGGAAAATGCTAAACGTAGCCCTAGGGGCTGCATTTAACGTGCATAAAAAGTGTGTACCATACATATTGAAAGTGCACTCACTAAATTTTATGGTAAATGTACAATTATTTAATGCACCTTAACTGCAGCCTAAGGGTTGCGTTTAGCAAAACCCTTTTTTGATTTATTTTACTTCATTGATACCGGTAGTAATCACTATTATTGTCGACAAATGGTAATCTTAAGAAATATGTAAATATACATGGTGAAGAATTGAAGATAGTCGTTGCACTACAATTATTTATTAACATTATTATTTGCTTGGGGTATTTGTAACTTGTAAGGTATCTCTTTTGTCACACATTCTTAACACAAAGCCTTGTAATGTTTGAGTTATGAACTATGAGTGTTAAGTTTATGTTCGGTTGGTGTTGTAACTTTATTAGGAGCATGTTTGTTCAGTATTGTCGTTGTAAAGTCAACGTAATTCCTAACATATTACCACTTTTTATATATTTTATTTTTCGACAAGACGCTTAAGCTAGGCAAACACATAAATACTTTACAATACAAAGGACTCATTTCCCACTTTTTATTTATCGTTTATTCAATATAGATATATCTAACACTAGCTCATAGAAATTGTTTGAAGTTATAAATAAACAAAAAACTTAGTTGAGTTTATGATGGCTAGAACAGGGACCACAGTCGAGCATATATATATGGTCATTACTATTAGTCGTCTCATGGATCCTATTACAAGTAACCGATCTACAACCCCCTTTTTGTTTTATATCACAAGTAGAACTGACATGTACATTAAGTGGCGGAGCCAGGATTTTAATCCTGAGGTCGCCGAATAGTTTTCATGATACTAATAAATGTAAAATTAAATTACAAAATTCAATTACTCTAGTATGGGGTTGCCAATTACCTTAAAATTGATTAAATACTTAGAAATAGTACTAGAAATATAGAGTTTATAAAAATTGTGGGGTTGCCATGACCACCTTGGCCACCACATAGCTCCTCCACTGTGTACATATACATTTCTCACTTGATGATTCAAATAATAATAATAAAACCTATAAATGAAGTCAAATGATATGAATATCTAGCTATATCTCAATCTTTTGAAAAATACAGAAATCTTTTGTCAAATTTAACTATCAATAATCCAATTTTCCCTTTCATGAGAAAAGCTGTAGCAATTCCCTCAACATGAAGAACCTTCAAAAGCCAATTAGATAACTTACAAGCTAGTCTTTCCTTATTTAGAAAACAAAAATATACCTTCCTTCCAAGTTCCAACTACCATAAAACATCTTTCTAACAAGTTCTTTAACTGATTATTATCATGTTAATTGAATGTTTTGAATTAATAATTAGTTGAAATAAAGTATACAAAGGTATCATAATTACACAACAGATCAACTTTATTGACGATATATACAACTTTTTTACATGATTCCCAAATTCTTTTTTTTTAACAACCAATTTTATTGATGCGTTCCCAAAATCTTACTACTATCTTGGCTTCAAATAAAATAAAAAAAAAAGAAGAAAAAAAAAGAGAAAGCTAATTATGATAAATAATCTTTGTTTAAATAAGGAGATTAATTAAAAATTATGTTAAACAATCTTTGGATTCTCTAGTGGTTGCTTGCGTATGACCATTTCCGAGATGCAAAGTAAACCCTGCTTTCATTTTTTAGCTTTCGATAAAGAAGTTTTAACACATTTCATATGTCACCTTATAATATGTTCATCATATAGAGAGTGACCCATTAACAATGCCTGGTCATTTTTTTATATTGAAATTAAATAATTCAATTTGGGGTTATCCTACATTACAATTTATTAGACTACAAAGGTAACTAGATTTAGATCCGTGTCAAATACACAGATTGTTTATAACATATTCAAGATTAGACTGTAAAAGAACAAATCGATAAATCCAAATATAAATATATAATCTAAAACAAAGTAACAAAATACAAACATTGATCAAATCAATTTACCTGTTCGTCTCTTAATATTGTGTCAAGCCTTGTTGTTGTAACAATTTTTTAACATTACAATTAAAAGAACTTATACTAATCATATTCGTTAATTCTTAGATATATTTTTTATTATTATTTAGTTGGATATTTAGGATAAATATGAGTTTTATATTATTTATTTTATTAATAAATTATTATTTAAAGAAAAGGTTTAAAAGTGTAAATGATGATGGATAAAAAAAATATAAATTATATACCATGTGCTAATTTAATTAAATTAGATAAAAGTATAAATTGTAATTGGTCAATTGAGGTTAGGTTAGTTGTCTTGTACTCTTATAATATATATAAAAACAAATATCTTACGGATTGATTATAAATGACGCATAGTTGATTTTATTATTTAGAAAAGGAGACTTGTTTAAAATTAATAAAACTGGTGTCGTTATTTATATTTATAGACAAAAAAGTAAAGCTAGTCTAATGAGAAAGTTGATTATGCATTACCATCATCATCATTATCATATACCTATAAATGTTCACTTCGTATAGATAATAGTTATCTAATTATATATTGATCATCATTTTTACTAGTTATAACCCGCGTAAAACTCGGGAAAAACACATAAAAAAACATTTTACGTATAAAAATCTGACAAAATAAATGAAAAAATATAATCAAAAATATAAAAGCAACTGAAAAAATACAATAAAAGATATATAAAAAAACTGGTATAATAAGGACTAAAATAAGAACAATCACACAAGTTAGCAAATGAGAGAATAATTAACTTTCTACGGCTTCATTGCTGAAAAAGTTAGCACTTCTATACGTAAATTTTATTTTCTTTATAGAAATAAGTAATTTAACAATGCCGCATCGCGCGGGTACTCTTCTATATGTAGAAAGATAAAGTAACATTTGCGAAGAAACTTTGAAAGTTTCATTAAAAGGTAAAACGTTTGTTGCATATAACAGTATAACTACTTTCTTCTGATAGGAATGACAAGTTAACGATCGTTTAGTATAGTAAGCTATACCCATCATCCGCCCGCGATCCGCAAACGGGCGAATAACATGTTTTTTCTCGTCCGTTGCCATCCTTAGATTAATGGTGTTGTAGGCATTTGGTTGATTTAAGGAAGCATTGGTAAGTAAAACGTCACTATTTGTGACAGGTTGTTGAGCTTTTCTTATTCTCGAAGTAATTAACCCTTACTAATATATTTTCATAAATTTGGTTTAGTTCACGTTGTTTTTATTTTTTGTCTTATACCAACATATCTCTTCCTAACACACACATACACAAATATATCCCTTTCTATAAGCTTGGTTTATATATTTCTTATGTATTCAATATATATATATATATATATATATATATATAGGGGTTGGGTATTGTAAAACAAGTATTAAAGTAAAACAAATAGACAAGATCTTGACCCTTAGATCATGGTTAAATTGATGCATGAAGATTCACAAAGCAATTGATGCACGATGATATTCATGATGCACGGTGATTTTCATAGAAGAGAAACCTATTGTTTTATTTGTTTTACTTTAATACTTATTTTATTTTACCTAAAACCTATATATATAACATCAATTTATACTGATAACTTTTATTGCTAATGGTTTGTATAAGAAGATTACGAATTAATCAAGGTTGACATTATGGAGGCCATAAACTTTGATAGTGAGAATGAATGGTTTGAATTAACCTAAATATCATTTTAATATTACTTTGTCGAAAGTTTCATACTTATTAAAGTTGGGGGACTGAAAAGGTATATGACTAATTGTTTAGTCAAAGATGATTTCATCAAGGTTGATCCAATGGTGGATATTAAATGTTGAAAATTAATGGAGGGTTTTGATTACTTCAATTTAGAATTAAAGGTTCTCTTTTAATATATAGAGTTATCGACACAAACCGTCCCTGTGGTTTACCCAAAAAATCACGTTTCATCCCTGAAGATCAAAGGCGTCGTCGACAGTCCTTTATAGAAGGATAAGGTCCGTATATAGTCATTTGACTTGTTGACCGTCGACTCTCATCAGTTAACACTCACACGTGCCATCCACGTGAGAGGTATTTTGGTACTTTCCAAAGCATAAAGGACCAAACTTGATTTTTTTTTCCATTCTTTAAATCTATCTTCTATATATATTTTCTGTGTTTGTCTATATCCATACATATATCCATTCATAATTTCATATATCTATATATGTATATTCAAAACCGTATATATTAATTCTTCCACTGTATAAAGATTACATACATTCATATGTCTCACAATTGCCAGCATCTTATCGATCTAAATCTATATCTATATATTCAAAATCAAAATCTTATATGATATCTCACAATTCCAAAATTCAATAAATCAAAACCCCAATATTCTTTAATAGAAATCAAAAGCCAAAATATTCATCTAAATCAAACCCTAGCTTAAACCCCCATCACAAAAAGAATCGGTATAAAAATCATCCATCTTCTTCTCCTCTACGATCTCTCATCGGAAAACCCACCAAAGAACCATCTCTATCTTCTTCTTCATCGATCTCTCGCAGGAAAAAAAATACCATGTTGTAAAAAGGTAAGCTTTCAGTGGTATGGTGGTCACGATGGTGGTGGCGTGTAGCGAGGGAGGGCGATGGCCGGAAAAATGGGGAGGAAGGGAAGCAGTTGTGGCGAGGGGTTGCTACGGTGGTGAGGAAGGAAACGAAGCAGCTACACCATCTTGCCTTCTCTCTTTATCTACATATATATATATAATTTGTATATGTATGTATTTGTATATCTATATATATATACAAAATATACACTATAATATATATATACACTATATATATATATATATATATATATATATATATATATATATATATATATATATATATATATATATATATATATATATATATATATATATATATATATATATATATATATATATATATATATATATATATATATATATATATATATATATATATATATATATATATATATATATATATATATATATATATATATATATATATATATATATATATATATATATATATATATATATATATATATATATATATATATATATATATATATATATATATATATATATATATATATATATATATATATATATATATATATATATATATATATATATATATATATATATATATATATATATATATATATATATATATATATATATATATATATATATATATATATATATATATATATATATATATATATATATATATATATATATATATATATATATATATATATATATATATATATATATATATATATATATATATATATATATATATATATATATATATATATATATATATATATATATATATATATATATATATATATATATATATATATATATATATATATATATATATATATATATATATATATATATATATATATATATATATATATATATATATATATATATATATATATATATATATATATATATATATATATATATATATATATATATATATATATATATATATATATATATATATATATATATATATATATATATATATATATATATATATATATATATATATATATATATATATATATATATATATATATATATATATATATATATATATATATATATATATATATATATATATATATATATATATATATATATATATATATATATATATATATATATATATATATATATATATATATATATATATATATATATATATATATATATATATATATATATATATATATATATATATATATATATATATATATATATATATATATATATATATATATATATATATATATATATATATATATATATATATATATATATATATATATATATATATATATATATATATATATATATATATATATATATATATATATATATATATATATATATATATATATATATAAAATTGTATATGTATGTATCTATACTTCTTTATATAATATTTTGTTACAAAAAGAAGGCAATGGAGAGAAAGAAAAAGGAAGAGGGGCGGCTGGATTTTAGCACATGATATGTGGGTTTATTTTGGATTTTGTATTATGCTATCTTTTAATTATCCTCTTATAAAGGACTGTCGATGACGCCTTTTTTGGATTTGTATTTTGATCTACCTCTAATCTAATTGAAAGATTGAGCTTTAATATCACTACACAAATGTTGAATATGGAGTCGTTTCCCATTGAATACGTAATCATTACGAGTCTTCCATATCGACCAACAAGCTATAAGGATCACGCCCTGAATAACCTTTTTCTTGTTTTTATCCCAAGCTATAAGGATCACGTCCTGACCTTATCTTTAATCTAGAACGACTTTCTGAACCTCAATATCCGAGTATTATGTGAATTCACAATTATTTGATGTATTATTGCTTCTTTTTATTTTTTTATTCACCACTACATATCACGACCGCCATCACCACCATCTATCACACTAACGCCACCATCACCACCTGTTCTACTGTTGTCGTCACTGTCACCACCACCACCAACACTTGCTCTATTGCCGCCACCATCACTACCACCTGCTCTACTGCCGCCACCACCTTGCATTGCTGCAGCCACATGTTCCATAATCACCACTGCCACCACTTTGTTCTACTGCTACAATCATCACCACCATTTGCCACCACCATCACCACCACCTATTCTACCACCACCTACCGCCACCATCACTTACCACCTGTTTTATTGCCGCCATCCCCATCACTACTATCTTTTCTACGGCCTCTATCACCACCAGTTGTTGTACTGACGCCACCACCACCACCCGTTTTATTGTTGTTGTCACCACTCACCACCACCTGCTGCGCTGTGAACTGTAACTGGGAAAAGGTTGGAAGATCGCTATTTCAACGACCAGCTATTTCTGTTGGCTAGGCTCTTATTATGTTGTAATGGAGGCGTTGCCACATACGAGTTTGTGTCTACTTAATATTTCAACGCTATATAAATCAATCTAATATCGACAAAACACATTATCCATAATTGCTCATTGTTATACAACCTTTTAATGATATAGTGCGAATGAAGTTTTACTTATATATTCTCTTTTCTCATGTAATTTAGTCAAAAAAATTTCTCCGAAATGCTGAATAAGTTAATTTTACTACTTTTAGTCCTCTAAAATTAATATTCAGCTCTTCAATTATTACTATAAATGTTCACTTAAACTGTCAATCTACCGTTTTTGTCTTCTAAATTGGATATTCAGCTCACGACAAATAATATTATAATTATCCACACTTTTAGTTAACGTAAACAAATTATAAAAGTTTGTCGCGCGTTTATGAGTGTAAAATCATATTGAACTATTAGTGTAGAAATTTATCACACTAAGAAGTGTGAAGTTTTAAAAAACCACAACTTTAGGTGTGGATAAATTATGGATTTTTAAAAGTTCAAACTTTTTATTGTGAATAAATTTGTACACTTTTAGTTCAATACTAGATTTTAGACCCGTGTCCAACACTGGACACGAGGTTTACGATATTATCAATATTAGATCTTCGTACATTTAAGTCATAAAAACTTATAAATTTTAAGATATACGGTTCCAAGTGTTATACTTTGCAAGTTGTAGTACAATAATCACAGGTTCGTCACTATCATTATTAGCTTGAGACATATTGATGGAATTGTTTGCCGTAGTCATTCCACAAGGCACATGTAACATCCCGAATTTTTATGACCAATGAAAATTAACTTTAAATTTTACTTTTCACATTAAAATAGTTTCCTATCATTTTATTTTTGAATATGGGATTAAATCAGTTGGAACTTTAGCGGATAGCTGGCGAAAATACCCTTTTTATGTGTTAGAGGCGTGGCACTCGGGAGGAGTGCCACCCATTTCTCATTTCATGACTCACCCCCTTTTTCTTCCAATTTCTTCTACTCCATCATTCTACCAAATTTCTTCACCTCACATCTTCATATTCATCTAAGAACTTTCATAATTCCAAGCCAATTAATCAAATTCCTATGTGAATAATAATAATCTTAACATCAAATTGAATAAGTTTGGGAGAAATTGAGAGTATGGGATATTGTGTGTATGGGCTGAAATATAAAGGAGAGAAAGAAGACGATTGTGATTTCCATCTTAATTTCCAATCCCTAATCTTGAAGGTAATGATTTTTCCCTTAACCTAATTTTTTGATTTCCTTTAGAATTAGGGTTCATGTAACTAATTTTTATTTGGAAATTGAGGGTTTTATTTATATTGAGTTAATTGCTATAATACAAGTTAGGGTTCTTGAAATTTAACCAAATTAGGGGTTTCTAGTTGGCTAGCATGAAAGTTTTGATGATTGTTAGTGAAAACGAAATGTGACAGATTTGGTTACTGATCTTGTCGTGGGTAAAACTCCTCTGTAAAAGATGATTCACTTGTTGAGTTCTAAAAAGAAAATGTAGGTGTATGTGTTAGCTCGAAGTGGCCACTGGAATGAGTTTAAAAGGTGGAGTAGAACTCGAGTTATGAATTTTTGAAGTCAGTGTGGTCATTCTGAATTTTCAGCAAAAACGATTCTGTGTTAGTTTTTAAAACGAGTATAACACACTTATACGGGTCCAATCTTGTGTTGGTCACTGAAGATAAAATGTACCTAAATGTGTTAGATCGAAGTGGCCACTGGAATGAGGTCAAAATATGGTGTAGCACTCAAGTTATGGTCATTTGAAGTCAGTAAGGTCAAAACTGTTTTGTTAATGACAACAGCAACATTGTTGGTTTTTAAAACGACCAGAAGTCACCTTTGAAGGACAATTCACATATTGGTCACTAAATATAAAATGTAGGTATATGTGTCATCTAAATTTGGCCACTGGAATCAAGTAAAAAGAGTGAGTAGAACTTGATTTATGCTCGTTTGAAGGCAGCCTAGTCAAATATAAAAATGGGGATTTTGTTATAAAAGTGAGTTTGGCATTATGATAATGATATAAGAGATACATGTTTTGCGAACCAACCCAAGATTAATATAAGATTGTAAATGATGGGTTGGGTGTTGAAATGCTAGTGATTATGGCTAGACGGCTTAGTATGTGATTGATGATCCTATATGCGTTTGTGATTTGTTGCTAGGTTGAAACATACATATTTTGTGTTCTTGCGGTCATCTTGATTTATGATTTTGGTTGTCGCGGAGGAGGTGAGTTTTCTTGCATACCTTTATATATGCGTCGGGTCGATTACCATATGATGGTGGATTCCGTGTGTGGTAATCGATTTGGCGTTAAGCCTAAGTAGGGGCTCTATTTGATTACGGGCCTAAGTAGTGGCCATAGTCCATGTGGGACATTTGAGATATAGCTCATGTGGAGCATTGATATTGTTTATTGAGATTGTAATCATTTGCTTATATGGATCCATGTAATGCGTTGGCACAAAGGTGAGTATTATAGATATGACACGACGGTGCCATAGTCTATATGCAATAGACCTTTGTGCATTGCCCTCCTTCGTGTGTATAAACGTATGCAAGATTATTCACTAAACTTTGCTTACTTTTTAGTTGTTTACCCTTTTTATAGGTTGTCCCGGAAGCGGAAGCAAAGTTAAGTAATATAAAGATTGGAGTTTGAAGTTGCTTTATAGATATTGATTGCTTTAGCTAAAGGCGGAAAATGGTAACGTTGATAGGACCCGTAGAGACCCCTTTGAACTATTGGCTCATGATACGTTGATTTTATATTAGAAATGTGTTTGATTGTGATTGAAATGTATTTTGGAAAACTCATAATCCATAACAGGTTTTGACGAAGATTTTACGAAAAGGTCATGCCGAAATTTCTAATTTTTGTGTATGGTCTTTTATAACAAATTTTGATATATGTATTGGTTGAAGTTTTGAAAAGATTGTAAGTTGAGTCAAGTGTGAAATGAAGATTTTGGTGCAGTCAGGAGCCCAGGTGCGGCGCACCTGGATGAGGTGCGACGCACCCATGGCCAAACTTGATTTGTGCGACGCATTTTTATTCGCATGAAACTTTACTTGTGGTTTCTGTTCTTTTTGTGTGACGCACCCTCTAAGGGGTGCGGCGCACTCCAAGTAATAAAAAAATAAATAAATTAAATTACACTACTTTTTAACTAAATTGGGTTGAGTCGTTTCAAGTGGTATCAGAGCCGTGGTTTAAGGGATTTAGGTATTTTATAATTACAAGGATACCTAGACTTAAACCATAGACGAGACTTGGCCTTATGTGTATAGTTGGTTTCTAGTGACATATGAAAGTATTTAGCGAATTTCACTTGAGATGTATTATAATATGTAATCATAATAATGACTGCAGCATTATTATCATCGCATATTATAATAGCTCAAGTTAAACCCGTTAAATATGGAAGTATGTTAGTATGAATCTATAGGTTGGAGACCTTGCTTGGCAATGTGATTTTATTTATATCTTTGCTTGTTGATTTGTAAGTTTGATAGAAAAGCTTGCACGACTAAATGGTTTGTTGAGCGGTAATGATTGAAAATGTGAAATTGGTTTATGAGTTAATGTGTCATTCGATGAATGTACAGAAAAGTGAAAGATAATGATGTGTGAAATCGAGATTAAAATTTATAAACAAGAATTACCCTAAAACTGACTACTACACACTAGCGGGCAGTGGACCCGTTCGTATATAGTATAGCTCAAAGGTAAGTCCGAATTCGTTCACGGGGATTGGTTTTGAAATAATTGTATGCTAAAGCAGTTTTGGAAACAGGATGGAACCGTAGCCGAATTGCTACCTCACTTTGACAATTTGAATTTAAAGAAATTTAAACGACAAGACAATTTAAAAGTAAAGAAAGTTCAGACAATATAAATAAAGATCATCCACTTCGAATCCACTTGACTTCAGTTATGATTGCACATGTTAAAGATCAAATTCTTTAGAGTTGACAAGATAATCGTGAAAGGATAAAAATGCTCACGTGGTACCACCAATGCCTAGAAAATCTCCCCAACAATTAGTTTGCTTGATTATCCAATTACCAATTATACCTATGTGAATGAAAACGTGGTACCACCAATGCCTAGAAAATCTCCCCAACAATTAGTTTGCTTGATTATCCAATTACCAATTATACCTATGTGAATGAAAACGTGGTACCACCAACCGTTTCTAAACACGTTTACCGATTAATTCCTATTATAGATTTGACATTCACCGTCATACCATGAACCGGTGACAAACGACCATAGACAATTGAATATTGAAACGATGATTAATTAGTGCATCATTAAAAGACCATACGAGGTATGACAATGAAAAGTAATTGTGTAGTAACAGGTTTAAAATTGGTAGTTTGTGTGATGGATACATGTTACATCTTAGTGTAAGGTCATAGGGACTTGGATTTCAATTATAAAGATGATTAATTAAGTGCATGATTAAAAGACCATACGAGGTATGACAATGAAAAGTAATTGTGTAGTAACAGGTTTAAAATTGGTAGTTTGTGTGATGGATACATGTTACATCTTAGTGTAAGGTCATAGGGACTTGGATTTCAATTATAAAGATGATTAATTAAGTGCATGATTAAAAGACCATACGAGGTATGACAATGAAAAGTAATTGTGTAGTAACAGGTTTAAAATTGGTAGTTTGTGTGATGGATACATGTTACATCTTAGTGTAAGGTCATAGGGACTTGGATTTCAATTATAAAGATGATTAATTAAGTGCATGATTAAAAGACCATACGAGGTATGACAATGAAAAGTAATTGTGTAGTAACAGGTTTAAAATTGGTAGTTTGTGTGATGGATACATGTTACATCTTAGTGTAAGGTCATAGGGACTTGGATTTCAATTATAAAGATGATTAATTAAGTGCATGATTAAAAGACCATACGAGGTATGACAATGAAAAGTAATTGTGTAGTAACAGGTTTAAAATTGGTAGTTTGTGTGATGGATACATGTTACATCTTAGTGTAAGGTCATAGGGACTTGGATTTCAATTATAAAGATGATTAATTAAGTGCATGATTAAAAGACCATACGAGGTATGACAATGAAAAGTAATTGTGTAGTAACAGGTTTAAAATTGGTAGTTTGTGTGATGGATACATGTTACATCTTAGTGTAAGGTCATAGGGACTTGGATTTCAATTATAAAGATGATTAATTAAGTGCATGATTAAAAGACCATACGCGGTATGGCAATGAAAAGTAATTGTGTAGTAACATGTTTAAAATTGGTAGTTTGTGTGATGGATACATGTTACATCTTAGTGTAAGGTCATAGGGACTTGGACTTCAATTATAAAGATGATTAATTAAGTGCATGATTAAAAGACCATACGAGGTATGACAATGAAAAGTAATTGTGTAGTAACAGGTTTAAAATTGGTAGTTTGTGTGATGGATACATGTTACATCTTAGTGTAAGGTCATAGGGACTTGGATTTCAATTATAAAGATGATTAATTAAGTGCATGATTAAAAGACCATACGGGTATGGCAATGAAAAGTAATTGTGTAGTAACATGTTTAAAATTGGTAGTTTGTGTGATGGATACATGTTACATCTTAGTGTAAGGTCATAGGGACTTGGATTTCAATTATAAAGATGATTAATTAAGTGCATGATTAAAAGACCATACGGAGTATGGCAAATGTGTTTCTGATTTTGATTGACATGTTTTTCTTGAATGAGTTTTTGACTACTTGATGTCTGATGTTAGAAATTAAGATGAAATTGACATACTGAAAATGTGAGGGTATTATAGTAGCAATGAACTTGTAAATGATAGTTATAAAAGTTAAAACTTAACCTGTAATTTTAAAATACCTAAATCCTTTGATACCACTTGAAACGACTCAACCCAATTTAGTTAAAAAGTAGTGTAATTTATTTTATTGTTTTTTTATTACTTGGAGTGCGCCGCACCCCTTAAAGGGTGCGTCACACAAAAAGCACAGAAACCACAAGTAAAGTTTCATGCGAATAAAAATGCGTCGCACAAATCAAGTTTGGCCATGGGTGCGTCGCACCTCATCCAGGTGCGCCGCACCTGGGCTCCTGACTGCACCAAAATCTTCATTTCACACTTGACTCAACTTAAAATCTTTTTAAAACTTCAACCAATACATATATCAAAATTTGTTATAAAAGACCATACACAAAAATTAGAAATTTCGGCATGACCTTTTCGTAAAATCTTCGTCAAAACCTGTTACGGATTATGAGTTTTCCAAAATACATTTCAATCACAATCAAACACATTTCTAATATAAAATCAATGTATCATGAGCCAATAGTTCAAAGGGGTCTCTACGGGTCCTATCAACGTTACCATTTTCCGTCATTTAGCTAAAGCAATCAATATCCATAAAGCAACTTCAAACTTCAATCTTTATATTACTTAACTTTGCTTCCGCTTCCGGGACAACCTATAAAAAGGGTAAACAACTAAAAAGTAAGCAAAGCTTAGTGAATAATCTTGCATACGTTTATACACACGAAGGAGGGCAATGCACAAAGGTCTATTGCATATAGACTATGGCACCGTCGTGCCATATCTATAATACTCACCTTTGTGCCAACGCATTACATGGATCCATATAAGCAAATGATTACAATCTCAATAAACAATATCAATGCTCCACATGAGCTATATCTCAAATGTCCCACATGGACTATGGCCACTACTTAGGCCCGTAATCAAATAGAGCCCCTACTTAGGCCTAACGCCAAATCGATTACCACACACGGAATCCACCATCATATGGTAATCGACCCCACGCATATATAAAGGTATGCAAGAAAACTCACCTTCTCCGCGACAACCAAAATCATAAATCAAGATGACCGCAAGAACACAAAATATGTATGTTTCAACCTAGCAACAAATCACAAACGCATATAGGATCATCAATCACATACTAAGCCGTCTAGCCATAATCACTAGCATTTCAGCACCCAACCCACCATTTACAATCTTATATTAATCTTGGGTTGGTTCGCAAAACATGTATCTCTTATATCATTATCATAATGCCAAACTCACTTTTATAACAAAATCCCCATTTTTATATTTGACTAGGCTGCCTTCAAACGAGCATAAATCAAGTTCCACTCACTCTTTTTACTTGATTCCAGTTGCCAAATTTAGATGACACATATACCTAAATTTTATCTTTAGTGACCAATATGTGAATTGTCCTTCAAAGGTGACTTCTGGTCGTTTTAAAAACCAACACTGTTGCTGTTGTCATTAACAAAACAGTTTTGACCTTACTGACTTCAAATGATCATAACTTGAGTTCTACACCATATTTTGACCTCATTCCAGTGGCCACTTCGAGCTAACACATTTAGGTACATTTTATCTTCAGTGACCAACACAAGATTTGACCCGTCACACTCCAAGTACTAAAATAAAAATTTTAAAAAATTACACTACTTTTTAACTAAATTGGGTTGACTCGTTTCAGCACATGCTATAATAATTTATGTATTATAGAATTTTTTGAAACCAGTTTTACTCATAATGTGATATTATTATGAAGGATAATTAAGAATTAAAATATAAACATACTTGTGATCCTGTACTTGACATTCAAGTATATGTATTTGATCATGATGCGGGCCCATAAACACGAATAGGTTTATTTTCAATCACTTGTCCTATGATAATTAGATAACAATTAGGATTGTTTTCATATTTTTTGATAACAATTAGGACTCTTGATTTGAGTCACAATTGTAATTTTAAACATTAATACGCAAAACTAATATATTAAAAAGGAGAAAATTATGT
The DNA here is from genome assembly GCA_034093135.1 of Erigeron breviscapus. Classification (NCBI taxonomy): domain Eukaryota; kingdom Viridiplantae; phylum Streptophyta; class Magnoliopsida; order Asterales; family Asteraceae; genus Erigeron; species Erigeron breviscapus. Next base: position 37,451,716 of record CM067169.1, on the reverse strand, counting down.
ACCTTTTTGATTGAGAGATGTAAGTCCCAACTCAATAGATGGTACTACTGAAGACACCTCTATGTCGATGGTGGAGTTACTTTGCAATATATGCACTGAACTGGAGACGACCAGTTGCAGTGTGTATATACCAAGTTCTAGATAGATTACTTATTTAAAAGACAATAAGTAAAGAACGATGCAATAATACAAAATACTTGTAAAATAAATTGATGAGACAATATGTAATTTTCAAGTGTAATTTATTTATTGATGTTAAATAAATTACAAGGTTGTTGCGGAACCAAGATAATACAAGAATGTAAATATCCTAACAACCTATGAACTACAATTGATCTACACTCGGAATTTCTCTAAACAATCGAAACACTTAAAGTTATGAAATGTTCCTTTTTACGATTGAGAGAATATTGCACAAGTTCACCAAGAATATTGCAGGTATGCAAAGTGTGAAGTGTTTTCACTATGTGATTTCACTTGATATTCTTGTTGTGTATTGACTTGTATTTATAAGCAAAGTTAACATTGGGATGTTAACTTTGGCCGTACAAATGTGGTTGAGAGCATTTAAGGAATAACATTTAATTCCTTAAAATGCAGTGTAAAGTTGCAGGATAAAGCAACTTTATTCAACCAGCTTTATGTACCTTTTAGTAATTAAATAATAAGATAAGTCTTATTATCCGGGTAAAAGGACATAAAGCACAAAAGTCAATTCCTCGTAATCAGTGTAAAGCTTTGTAAGAGCTTTCCACTGATGCTAGAATGTCAACTGGGCTTCGCTGCCATTGTCATTCTCTATCTTCCATTTGTTGTCTTCGACTTCAACTGGAATGATTCTTCAACTGGTCAGTTCTCAACTGGAGAAAGTCTTCAGCTGCGTTGACTGTACGGTGCAACTGGACTTCAATATATTTCTCGACAAATCATCTGGCCAGTTTACCAGGTGAACTGGTCCTAACAAATTCCCCCTATTTGTCTAGAAATATTGCCAAGTCTTTTTCTAGTTCTTGTATCTGTACAAGTGTGAACTGGGAGGACTTGTTTGATTTAAATCTATCTAAGTTTTCCAAGGCATTTTTATAGATCAATTTTTAGGTTTGTTAGATTTTAATCTATTATCTACCTTGTGGTTACAAACTTGTAACTTATTGAAATTTATACAAGTTACAGAATGTAAAACAATTACAAGTAGATAACTGAAAAGAAAGAACTTAATGAGATGGCCCTTCACCAGTTCTTCTTCTCTTGGTCACTGAAGAGATAGGTTGTGAGTCTTCAGGGTCAATATTCAGCTTTTGCTCCAGGTTTTCTTTATGTTGAATCTTGCCCCTTAAGAAGTTCACCCATGCTTTCTCAAACCTATTCTTTTGTGCCTTTGCATCCAACACATTCACCATTTCAACCCATTCACTGAACCCATACTGCATTGCACCAGGATTGTCAGTTTTAACCAGTGGCCCTCTGGTATAACTAACTTCAACATGAAAGACTTTGGTGCCTGGCTTGATTATTACATTGACACCATTGATAGTACCACTATGTCTTCTGATTGACATGATCTGGGAGTAATAGCTTCTTGCTTCAGATTCATTTGTTATTTTTATACTCCCAGCACCAGCAGCCAGTACAGCGGACTTGATGTCTTCATTAGATACCTCGCCAGTTGGTTCAACAAATGTGCTAAGGTCAGCATCTCTGGTCAGTGGTCTTCTTGGTTGAGAAATCCTTCTTGGTGGATTCAACACCCTTTTCACAACCTTCTTAACATGTTCAATTCTTTTTAGAATCCCACTGGCCCTATTCTCCTTAGCCTTCTCCACTGATATGTTCAAACTTCTGGCATCGAATTCAGCTTCATCATTAGGATAGTGTCTGTCCAGTTCTACATCAAGCATTTCTTTCAACTGGTCAACTATCCTGGGATCATGCTTAACTCTGGCATACTCCTCCTTAGTGATTCCCAAAAGATTGGCATCACTCATATCAAGCAGTTTGATCTGTGCAAGATGTGCTCTGGCTTCAACTTGGTTGGCTTGTTTCATCTTCTTTCTTTCTTTAATTTGATTACCAAGTCTGGCCAGTTGTTTGCTTACACTATCAGAAACTAGAGGAAGTACATCAGCATTGCCAGTTTCTAACATAGGAATATCAGTGGCCGGCTGGGCAGATGCATCAACAGCTAAACCTTTTCCTTTATCCAACACATTCCCCCTCACACCCATATCACCAGTTTGCTCACCAGCTTCAGTACTGGTAGCTACAACCATTTCTCTACCAACTTGACTTCCAGATGAAGTTCTTCCAGGTGCAACGGGTGGAAGGACTGCACTTCTTTCCCCCTTTGGCAGCATCTAGACCTGCCCTAATAACTTCCCATTCAGAAGGGTGAGATGGCAACCGGTCAAGAGGCTGCCATGTTTGCATGTCCTTGCACTCCTTGAAAATCCCACACATCATCCTGAAAGACCTCCACAAATGGTTGGTCTCCTTTGACTAGGTCAAAACATTTTCAGTAACCTGTTCTTGACCAGTTTTTAATTCATTTAAGATCTTGGAGTCTTCATCCAAACCAGAAACAACCTTTTCCTTCACTTCCTCATCCTTCTTCTTCAAACTTTCCACTTCAGTTGTCAGTTTATCCAAAGACTGAGCATGAAGGGATACCTGGGTGTTCAAATTTTCAATGCTGCCTCTCAACTGGTTGATCTCACTGGTGAGTGGGGCCAGATCAACCTGAGGAGTGGCCAGCTTGGTGATCTCAGACATCACCCTTTCAATCAGTTGTTGTTCTCTTGCACCCAGTGTATCCTCTATCTTCTGACCAACTAAAGTCATCAACTGCTCTCCAAGTTCAGTCACATTTAGGCCAGGTTTTTCAACTAATTCCTTTACCTGCCTATCAATTTCCCTCAAATCTACTTCAGATGTTCTTACAGTGTTGCCAAGCAGATTGGAGATTGACGTTGTGACTTTGGACTGAGTAAGGTCAAAGGCTTCCTTCAAAGATGTTGTTAGAGTGTTACAGCCAGTGACCAACTCATTTAGCTTATTGAACACCAAGTCTTCATTTGATGAAACTTGTTAATCCCCAGATCAACCACTTTAATGTTTGTCAAGTGATCCTTGTGGTATCTGGAGAAAGACTTGGTGTTTTTGTCAAGTGTCTTTGAATCTCCTCCACCCTAGTAAGAAGGTTTTGGAGATCGACTTGCAAAGAGACAACTTGACTGTCCAGTGACGAAGGAGAAGGTGTCACTGGACCAGCAGCAGTTACTACTGGAGCAACTGGAGGAGGCAAACTAAAAGAAGTCTCCCCAGTTGTCATACCAGCAGTTGAAGAAATATTAGGAGTGGTGGTAGAAGAAAGGACTGGAAAATCAATGTGTTGTTCATGCTGAGAATGCTCAGGTGTGAACAACGGCGGCGGTGGGGGTGGCATTTCTCGAAATATATCAGTAGGCACATTTTGTTGGGTTGGTGAAAGTGAAATTGATACATCTGGAAGCGAGACTGGAGATGAAGGGTTTTGATCTGGTACAGCAGCATCAAAAATCTCCAAGTCTGTTTCAGTTCCTTCAGAATCCGAAGACTCTATCAGGATTTCCTCGTCATTAACATTCATGTCCAGATCCATGAATGTAACTGAGGGCTGACCAGAAGGGTCAGTCTCCAGATGACCTTCCCCAGTTTCCTGGATGGGTGCATCTGTTGGAGGATCAGATACCGAAGTATCTTCACCGGGGATAGATGTGATTGGAGTTGCTTCAGTTATGGTTGCTCTATCCTCAACCACAACATTAGACGAACTGGAGGGTCCCTCATTATTTTGAGGCCCGCCCAGTTGTCTTTCTGACTCACCTTCAATTGGTGCATCAGTTGAAGCGAATGCCAGTTGCATTCGTTCTGGAATCTCGACCTCTCCAGCTTCAGATACCAGAGAGTCTAAATTCCTCAACATATCTGGCGCAGTGTACGGTGAATCTGTACTTAGGTATGCTTCTCTGCCCAGAATATGTTTAAAACAGAGAGAGAGAAACCTTTAGAAGGGGATACAAACACCCCTTGTGCCCTTCAGCTTTTGTACTAGGCTTCTAAACAAGATGTCTGCAAAGTCTACTCTCAATCCATTCCACAAGCAGTAAGCCATTTCTGCTTGTGAGGAGTTGATCTGGTCAAGACCACCAGAACTCCCACCCATACTCTCCACCAGGTGGATGAAAAAGTACCTCCATGAAGGTGTAAGACCCTTCATGGTCATCGCACCCTTCGTCTTCAAAACCCCATTGTCCAAACACTCCTTATGTCCCATTTTAAGGAGGACTTGACGAAAATTTATGTTTTGGGGTAAGACAACTGGAGATTCACCCTCTCTCTAGTAATTGAGGTGTAAGGCATCCCTCAATACGTCAGCGGACAAGGTACACTGGATTGTTCCATCCTTTAAAGTGAAACTGATGGAGGAACAATCGGAAGAAAGAGTGGCAGTGTACCAAAACTCACACAAGTAGTTGTGAAACAACTTGCGTGGGTTTAGAGAGAATGAGGGTCCTATTGGAGAATCCTTCAAAAAAATTTGGATTCTACCAATAAGGGTATTGAACCCTTGAGATCCTTGTAAGCTTGCCATCGGATTATTGGGATTGAGTTTGATGACCGAAGCATTACTAGGAGCACCAGATGCCGGTTTGACATCTGGTGAAGGAGCATATGGAACAGTAAAGAGATTTACATCTCTTGAACGGGATGATCTAGGAGCCATTAGAAAATGAAATTGAAATTTGGGAATTAGAGTTCTTTATTTATGAAGCAGAGAGAGAAATGAAGCAATTTTAGATGATTGGGAAGTAAATGAAAGAATGTGAAGAGAAGTAAATGAGTTCGGAGTAAATAAGGGTATTTATAAGGGATTCAAGATCCCAATGAAATACCAAAAATTATATTTTATTCAACAAAATCCATTTTGTAGATATTTCAACAAAGTAAGTTTGAATTTTGAAATAAAATCATAATTTGCCATGTCAACATTAAATGCTACCATGTCAGCATTAAATGCTACGACGGCTTATCTTACCCACGCGCTCACTCACTTTTTATTTTCCCAATACAAACAGTTGTCAAGTACTAAAATAGCTTTAAACACGTCAGATCACGATACCAAGTGGTTTAAAACACTCGAGTACCATCACGTGTCACAAATATTGACCAAATATTTCTAACGTTATAAAAATAAGACAAGACTGAATCTGGTCACTGGAGGATCAGTCCAGTACCAGTTTCCAACTGAAGAGTTCTCCAGTTGCCATTTTCAAACAAAAACGAATTTAGTCAGAAAATTATTTTTGAGTCTTTCCCCCTAAAATGATGATCCAGAAATCAATTAGTGCCAGGGTAGTATCACAAAGGCGTTCGATAGCCTGGCGAGCAAAGATTATCTGGACCTCCTCAACTGGAGAAGTTCATCAGTGTCACTGACGCGTTCAATAACAAAGAAATCTCCAGTTTCAAGGATTTAACATTCCCAGTTCGCTGATGAGATGTTTAAAGGTTTTCTCATCGAGAGGTTTTGTAAAAACATCAGCTAACTGTTTGTCAGTGGGGATGAAATGTAATTCAATGTCTCCTTTCATAACATGATCACGAATAAAATGATACCTGATGTCAATATGCTTTGTTTTGGAGTGCATCACTGGGTTGTGAGATATAGCAATTGCACTGGTGTTGTCACAAAAGATTGGGGTCATTGTATACTTTTGACCATAATCTAGTAACTGGTTCTTGATCCAGAGAATCTGGGCACAGCAACTGGCCGCAGAAATGTACTCTGCCTCAGCAGTGGACATAGAGACTGAAGTCTGCTTTTTGCTGGTCCAACTTACCAGTTTTCCTCCAAGGAAATGACAACCACCAGTTGTTGATTTTCTATCTATCTTACAACCTGCATGATCAGAATTTGAATAACCCATTAGATCTAATCCTGAGCCTTTGGGGTACCAAAGACCAAGATTAGGACACCCTTTCAGGTATCTAAAGATACGCTTTACAGCGTGCAAGTGTGATTCTTTTGGGTTAGCCTGAAACCTGGAACATAGACATGTTGCAAACATTATATCTGGTCGACTGGCAGTTAAATACATCAGTAAACCAACCATACCACGATAGTCAGTTATGTTCATTGGTTTGCCAGTTGGGTCAGAGTCCAAATTTAATGGTGCTGCAATAGGTGTGTTTTTCGATGGGATTGAATCATATTTGTATTTTCTTAACAAATCTCTGACATATTTTCCTTCGTTTATGAAAATTCTATTTTCAGTTTGCTTAATCTGAAGACCTAAGAAAAATGTTAATTCACCCATTAAACTCATCTCATACTCAGATGACATGATTTTAGAAAACTTTTTACACATTGCATCATCAGTTGAACCAAATATAATGTCATCAACATAAATTTGTACCAATAAGATATTACCTCTTTCTTTCAAGATGAATAAGGTATTATCTATTGCATCTCTTTGAAAGCCATTTTTAAGAAGATGTTTAGTTAGAGTATCATACCAGGCTCTTGGGGCTTGTCTTAGACCATACAAAGCTTTGTTCAGTCTATAGACCCAATGAGGATGCTTCTCATCGATGAAACCTGGAGTCTACTTAACATAAACTTCTTCTTCCAATGTTCCATTAAGGAACGCACTTTTGACATCCATCTGGAAGACTTTGAACTGCAGATGGGCTGCATAAGCCAGAAATATTCTGATGGCTTCAAGTCTTGCAACTGGAGCAAAAGTTTCATCAAAGTCAACGCCTTCTGCTTGACAATAACCCTGGGCAACTAATCTAGCCTTGTTTCTTACAACATGGCCATCTTCATCCATCTTGTTTCGGTAGACCCATTTGGTACCAATGGGTTCTTTCTTTAACCCTGGTGGACAAGGAACAAGCTCCCAAACATTGTTCCTTTCAAACTGGACGAGCTCTTCTTGCATAGCTTCCACCCAGCTTGGGTCTGCCATAGCCTCGTCAATCTTCTTCGGTTCAATTAAAGATAAGAAGGTGACGTTTAAGCATTGCTCACTTGTGGCTCTTCTAGTCTGAACCCCACTATTTGGATCTCCCACAATCTGTTCAATTGGATGTGCTCGAGTCCATCTAGTGTATTGAATAGGCTGGTGTAAAACAATATCAGTGCAAGTCACCTGGCGATCTTCTTCAGTTGCAGTAGCTTCTGGAGGAGGATCGGTCCAAACTACCTCTACATCCTCATCAGAGTCAATGAGGTCACGATTTGCATCATGAAATTCTTCATTCAAAGGCATTTCTTGAAGAACTGGAGAAGTTGGAGTTTGAACTAGTGCTGATATTGGAGTGGCACGTACATCAGATCTAATCACCAATTCTTGTGGTAAGTTGAAATTGATGGAGGGATAGAATGACGTGTCACATGTGGTGTTCTTCTTCTTAACTGGTTCCTATTTATTGTAACTGGAAACATCTTTTGGTGAAACAACTGACCGATGAACTTGGTCAGTTTCACCAAAATTGATTGGAACGACTGGAGTAATATCAAGGCTTGGTCTCTTGTTGATTGCTTCAGTTGATTCGTCGAATGTGACATGAATTGTTTCATGAACCTTTTGGAGTCTATAATTATAAACTCTAAAGGCCTTTCGAATATCTGAATAACCTAAGAATACACCTTCATCAGCTTTTGCATCAAACTTTCCAAGCTGACTGGAATCGTTTAAGATATAAACTGGACAACCAAATACATGAAAGTATCCAATATTTGGTTTACGATTCCTGAGTACTTCATAGGCAGTCTTCTTATGTCTCTTGATGTAGACTGACCGGTTTTGGGTGTGACAAGCAGTTGCAACTGCTTCTGCCCAAAAACTGGTGGGAAGACCTGATTCAGATAGCATACTTCTGGCTGCTTCTATCAGTGTGCGGTTCTTTCTTTCCACAACTCCATTCTGCTCTGGAGAGTGTGCTGATGAGAAGTTTTGAGAGATGCCAGTGTCATTACAAAATGTTTCAAGTACCTTATTTTGAAATTCAGTACCATTATCACTTCGCAACTGACAAACTTTTCGAGTATATTTGAGTTCAATTCTTTTGATGAGAGAGATGATTTCAGCAGGTGCATCACTTTTGGATCTGAGGAATACCACCCAGCAGTATCTGGTGAATTCATCAACCACAACTAGAGTGTACTTCTTTCCAGCTCTAGTTTGAACATTCACTGGACCAAAGAGATCCATATGTAGCAAGTGAAGAGGTTCAGTGATGCTAAAGTTTTGCCTAGTTTTGAAACTGGCTCTTTTCTGCTTGCCCATCTCACACCCTGGACATGGCTTTTCTTTATTGAAAGAAATTTGAGGTATCCCATCAACAAGTTGTTTGCGAGACAACTTGTTAATATTTTTAAAATTAAGATGGGATAATCTTTTATGCCATAGCCAGTTGGTGTCCTCATCAGCCTTGGTATAGAAACATTGCTCTTTTGGAGCTGGTTCCATATCCATGATGTACACATTTCCTTTTCTTGGTGCAACCATCACCACTTTCCAATCCTTGTTAAATATGGTGCCTTGAGCAATATCGAACAAAACTCTGAAGCCATCATCACAAAGTTGGCTGACACTGATCAGGTTGTATTTCAAACCATTCACAAATGCAACTCTTTTGAATTCGACTTGTCCATTATTGAGCACACCATATCCTTCAGTCTTTCCAGATTGATCATTACCAAATGTCACTGTCGGTCCATCTTGGACAGTGAACTCTTCAAGCAGGGGCTTACATCCGGTTATAGTCCGGCCAGCAGCGCTGTCCAGATACCAGATATTCTTCTTTCGATCGCCCTGCACACCCACAAAAATCATTAGTTATTTTTGTGAACTCATCTTTTCTTGATAGGTTCACTGGACTTCTCTACAGAAGTCACAGTTTATAGTTGTGGTTTTGAACTGGAGGCTGCATCTGGACCCTTTTTACCAGATCCAGGTGCAAGAGTAAAAACGATTGGTATTTGATACCTACTCCCCTTTTTCTTATCAGATTTTGTTCCAGATGGAACATTCTTTTGTTTTGATTTTAAAGGGGGGTTAATATTTTGTTTGAAAACTGGAGGTGATGAACCTCCTTCCAGATTTTTAATTCGGGCAGTAACTCTGAACCTGTCTAGACAAAAGTTGGAGTTGACTTTCCAGATTAACCAAAATATTAATTTCATCAGGCAGCTGAACCTTGGACCTTGGTTCAGCTGGAGTTTTAGTCTGTCGGGTCTTGGGCACTTAGACTTTTGAGGTAAAGGCTTGTTACCAGTGGCCCTTTTAACTGGAGCATTAGCCTGTTTGGCTCCAGGTTTAACCTCAATGGGGGTGGTCTCAATGGGTTCAGTTTCAACAGCTTCAGGTTGATCATAAGGTGTTTCAACCCTGAGAGCTGGAGGCAATACATGAAGATCTGGTATGAGAGCTGCCATCTCCAGATTTCCATGCATTCTTCTGGGCATCGATAGTTCTTGAAAATGCATCATAGTTTTTACCAGATGCTTTTACCCATGACTTGATAATCTTTTGTTCTTTTTCAAGATCAGAAAATAGTTTTTGATTATCAAGTTCCAAAGCCTCAATCTTTAAAACTGACTCCTTGAGAGCCAACTGGACACTTTGTAATCATTAAGTTGTGGCTTAACGTTGTTCAGTTCAATTAAGATAGTGTCAAGATATCTTTCACTATCAGCTCTTACAGTTTCCACAAAAGCTAAATCACCACTTAATGATTCAGCCAGGTCCAGTTTCAGTTCAGGTTCAACCTGATTATCATAGTCACATACCTTCTTCAAGATGATGTCCACCCATCTTCCAGTGATGACATCTTCTTTTGCCACGTGCTGCTGCTGTCGATCTTCCAAGGCCATGAAACACATGTCCCTTTCCTCTTCTTCATCAGCTGATGAGTCATCAGAGTACTCCCATTTTCCCTCAGTTTGTGCCATTAAGCACTGATCCTTTTCCTTTTCCATGGACAGGAGGGCAATCTGGGCCTTAAGCTTCTTGTATTTAGCTTTGTAGCTATCATCAGGCCGATTGAAATTAGGGACAGGGGGGCCAGCTTGGTTGTTCAACTGACTAGATCTGCATTCCTTCATAAAGTGACCTTTCTTACCACACTTATAGCAGGTAAGATTGGTTTTATCCAGAGAGCTGGAGCTGGAAGCATTGTTTGGGCCATTAAATCTTTTAGATTTATGCTTAAACCTGTTAAAGGTTTTAGCAATCATGGCGACCAGATCATCATCGTCAGTTTCATCACAACCATCACTGATTTCAGTGGTCAGGCCAGAGTTCAAGAAACTGTTTAACATCTCCTTCATTGAGTGTGCCTGGACACTCTCTGCAGACATTAAGGCAGCACAAGGTCGCTCAGGTACACTAGAAACCTTGGAACTCTGGGCATGGTTCATGGCATCTTGCTCAGCCACCAGTCTTGCAGCATTATTATCTTCAGTGAATCTGAAGGCTCCATAGAGTGATGCAAGAGTATGGCTGTGCAAGGTTTTACCTTGTCTCAAGACAAGAACCATGTTTTCCCATTTGGAAGGAAGAATATCACAAAACTTCTCAAGAAGAATATCCTTATATTTCTCTACACCCAAGCCTCTCAGCTGATTAATGAGGCTAGAAAATCTGGTGTATGTACCAGTTAGACTTTCATTGGGTAGAGCAAAGAAGGATTCATACTTCTTGTTCAAGGCAACTTTCCTGGTGATAATAGTGTCATCACCTCCTTCAAACTGAATAACTAATTCATCCCACATTGACTTTGCACTGGGGAACAACACAAGTGTTGGAATTAGATCTTCAGGGACAGCTCCAAGAATCATGTTCTTGAGTCTGGTGTCCAGATCAACAAGTCTACGATCCTCATCAGACCAATGGTCTTCGAGCTTTTCTCTTGAACCTCTTCTTCCAGTTGGATCAAGAAGAGGACTGACCCCAAGGGACATGGGTATATATGGTCCATCCTTAAGGATTTTCAACATATACCTTTCAATCTCACCAAAATGCAAAAGCATTCTAGCCTTCCATGTACCAAAAGTCTCACTGTTTCCATCGAATTTGGGAACAGGAGTGTTAGAATTATGTACATGGACGTGATTTGGGGCAGTAGGAGGAGGAGGGTTAGTATTAACATTTTGAAAAGGTTGGGCATTAGTATTCAAGGGGGTTTCACCTGAACCAGAACCATCTCCACCTTCAGTAGTGTTCATCTTAGCAGATCTAGGCAAGTTTATTAGCCTTTCTGCTCTGATACCACTTGTAAGTCCCAACTCAATAGATGGTACTACTGAAGACACCTCTATGTCGATGATGGAGTTACTTTGCAATATATGCACTGAACTGGAGACGACCAGTTGCAGTGTGTATATACCAAGTTCTAGATAGATTACTATTTAAAAGACAATAAGTAAAGAACGATGCAATAATACAAAATACTTGTAAAATAAATTGATGAGACAATATGTAATTTTCAAGTGTAATTTATTTATTGATGTTAAATAAATTACAAGGTTGTTGCGGAACCAAGAATATACAAGAATGTAAATATCCTAACAACCTATGAACTACAATTGATCTACACTCGGAATTTCTCTAAACAATCGAAACACTTAAAGTTATGAAATGTTCCTTTTTACGATTGAGAGAATATTGCACAAGTTCACCAAGAATATTGCAGGTATGCAAAGTGTGAAGTGTTTTCACTATGTGATTTCACTTGATATTCTTGTTGTGCAATGACTTGTATTTATAGGCAAAGTTAACATTGGGATGTTAACTTTGACCGTACAAATGTGGTTGAGAGCATTTAAGGAATAACATTTAATTCCTTAAAATGCAGTGTAAAGTTGCAGGATAAAGTAACTTTATTCAACCAGATTTATGTACCTTTTAGTAATTAAATAATAAGATAAGTCTTATTATCCGGGTAAAAGGACATAAAGCACAAAAGTCAATTCCTCGTAATCAGTATAAAGCTTTGTAAGAGTTTTCCACTGATGGTCTCCAGTTTGTAACTGACTAGAATGTCAACTGGGCTTCGCTGCCATTGTCATTCTCTATCTTCCATTTGTTGTCTTCGACTTCAACTGGAATGATTCTTCAACTGGTCAGTTCTCAACTGGAGGAAGTCTTCAGTTGCGTTGACTGTACGGTGCAACTGGACTTCAATATATTTCTCGACAAATCATCTGGCCAGTTTACCAGGTGAACTGGTCCTAACAAGAGATAGAATGAATCTTGAATGGAGTTCATATTGATTTAAATTTAGTATTCAAGTAACCTTCTGTTGTAAATCGTGTTTTGTTCTGTGATCGTCCCATGTTCTGTGATTCCTATTGTGTTTAGGATAAGGATGTTGTATATCGTCATCTGTTATTATGTTTGGGATATGTATCTAGAGTTCAAATTGTGTTTATATTAATATTAAACTAAATATTAATATTTATAATTTATAAAAATCTAATCTAATATATTATTAAATTAGACGACATTATCAATATTGTATTGGGATACCAATGTACGACATTTATAGGTATCAATTTATAATATTTTCTTATAAGCTAATATTTATCTTTAGTCATGTAGTCGACATTGATATTTACATGTGTAAATCTATATTTATTTATATAATAAAAATCAAGAAAAGTCAAAATTGAAAATTTGAGAAAATCGAGAGATGTGATTACGCGGATTGTTTATAACATTTTAAATATAAGATAAATTATTAAATATATAAATTTAAATGTAAAAAATGTAAGTAAATTTTTTTTAAAAAAAATATACTTCTAGAACATTGAACACATATATTTTATTTCATCTTTTGAAATAAATTTGTAGACAATATTTCATATGTCAAACTTAAAAGAATATATTTCTAGAACATTGAACACATATATTATATTTCATCTTTTGAAATAATTTTTTGTAGACAATATTTCATATGTTAAATTTTTAAAAATTCTCTCAAGTTGATGGCTAAAAATAAATATAATTAAGTATTCAGGGCTAAAAAGTGTAAATTATTGATGGAAAACAAAAAAGTGTAAATTAATGAGACTTTTTCTACAAATATTAATATAATAATATATTTGGATAATGATTATTAGGATTTTTAATTTATAATTAAATTAAATGATGACATAAGCGGGAGTCAATTTGATGAAATTGAGCGATTTGATTGGTTAATAAGTCATTAGGTTTTGAAATAATTTTTTGTAAACAATATTTCATATGTTGAATTTTTTTTAATTAATTAAATGATTAAAAAATTTAAAAAATCTCTCAAGTTGATGGCTAAAAATAAATATAATTAAGTATTCAGGGCTAAAAAGTGTAAATTATTGATGGAAAACAAAAAAGTGTAAATTAATGAGACTTTTTCTACAAATTAATATAAAAACTAATATAATAATATATTTGGATAATGATTATTAGGATTTTTAATTTATAATTAAATTAAATGATGACATAAGCGGGAGTCAATTTGATGAAATTGAGCGATTTGATTGGTTAATAAGTCATTAGGTTTTGAAATAATTTTTTGTAGACAATATTTCATATGTTAAATTTTTAAAAATAATATACTTCTAGAACATTGAACACATATATTTATTTCATCTTTTGAAATAAATTTGTAGACAATATTTCATATGTTGAATTTTTTAAAATTAATTAAATGATTAAAAATTTAAAAAAAATATACTTCTAGAACATTGAACACATATATTTTATTTCATCTTTTGAAATAAATTTGTAGACAATATTTCATATGTTGAATTTTTTAAAATTAATTAAATGATTAAAAATTTAAAAAAAATATACTTCTAGAACATTGAACACATATATTTTATTTCATCTTTTGAAAAAATTTGTAGACAATATTTCATATGTTGAATTTTTTAAAATTAATTAAATGATTACAAACTTAAAAGAATATATTTCTAGAACATTGAACACATATATTATATTTCATCTTTTGAAATAATTTTTTGTAGACAATATTTCATATGTTAAATTTTTAAAAATTCTCTCAAGTTGATGGCTAAAAATAAATATGAATTAAGTATTCAGGGCTAAAAAGTGTAAATTATTGATAAAACTTTTTACAAATATTAATATAATAATATATTTGGATAATGATTATTAGGATTTTTAATTTATAATTAAATTAATTCATAAGTGTTGGGTACTATTTTTAGCAGCACATTTTTATAAATATTTTGGTTGTAAAATTTAATAGTGTTAACAATGAAATCTCTATATTAAATAAAATAAAATTGTGATGACATCTACCTTTTATAGAAATAGCATATATATTTGGTGTTTCCATATTTTTTTTCTCAAAAATTGTTTTTTTCCATTGATTTAATTATGATGTCATAAGCACTTGCTTTTTAAAAACTTATTTTATTTTTATTTTTGTTATTTATGGTGTCATATTTTTTTGAAGAAATTTTTTTTATTCTCTTTTCAAAACTTTATTAATTCATACATGGTGTTTTAGATTTCCGTCATCTAAACCATTATGGTATAACAGACTTTTTAAATTATCTACGTATTATCCGAATCTTTTATATATAAATAAAACAACATTGCTTTTAAAAAACATTTCATTAAAAGGTTTGGTTTTAATCAACAACACAAATAACATTGATATATATAATTGTTTGCAAAACTTTTATTATATGACCCGGGTAAAACCCGAGATGATTAGCTAGTTAATTTAATATATAGAAATGCTATAAAGCGTTAAAATTAAAATATACGGGGTAATTAAAAGAGACAAGTTTTTTTTATATATTTATAAATGTTCCGGTTTATGTTCTTTTCGAAAGGTGAATTTCGTCTGAAGTTTCGTGTCGCATTTCGACAACGAAAGGTCTAGCATACGTTACTTTAACCGATTCCGCGTTACACAGCTCCTCGAAACGTAAATGCCAATTTCAAATAACGGGGAAGGGAGGGGGGACCCCTACTAATCCACCCAAAGATACGAGGATTAATAGAGGTAAACTCCTGTCTCATTCAAGTTTCGAACCTGAGGTTACCAGACCCAAACCTTTCATTGGGGGACTACTAGTGCCACTAAGGTTTCACCAATGTATATATGAATCCTAAGATAACATTCTGTTAACCAAAAACTTAAACATTATATGAAACAAATAATATAATTGTGATTGATTGTGATTATGATATACATAACATATATTCTATGTCATTATAACCGATATATTTAATTACGAATCTACGATATTTTATTTTTTTACGAATCTATGATATTTTATTTTTTTACGAATCTATGATATATTCCTCATTGCCACAATATCAGACTTCTTTGCCAATCTACATATATAAAAAATTTAAAGAAGTTAAACGAAGTCTTTGTGTATTAGAAAATCAATCTGAACTCGTTTTACATTCCTCGGTAATATTTGACACAAGTAATTTTTGTTTTGTTTTGTTTTGTTCGCTGGAGTTGTTTGATGGCCTTCTAGGGACGATGATTGTTAAAACCGACATATATCTATTTATTTATTGGCATACCCCACTGATACTCACCATGAACATGAAGCATCAACAAACACACGTATTTTTTTATACACACTGTTTTGTATATATAAATCGAATGGATGATATTCCCAATTAAATTTAACCGAAATACACTAGAAGATATGAACTTTGTACTGACTTTGATAGAACAAAAGCTATTTAAAGGTGAACATAGTATTAAAAAAATTAACAACATATGCAGCACGCGCAAATGATTTTTAACGTTTATATTATTTAATTAAAAACGTTAAGACAATCCTTACTGCTACGTACGTACATTAATTTCTTAAAAGATCGACAACTTAAATAAATTAACGGAACCTACATACTCTATACAACACATGAGCTACTATACAATAAATTCTAAGCACTTAACTTAGATGCATATAATGACTTAACCATACATATGATGTTTTTCGAGTTCAATTTACTACTCAAGAAATACGAGTTATTGATTTTAATGGACATGATTCAATCGAGATATTCATGTGACTGTTTTTGATCTTTTTCTTCACCACTCGATTCAAAGTGTTTAAAAATATTTCTAAGAATGAAAGTATTTGTTTTAAAAAATTTCAAGACATGTGATTAGAGGTTTGTATTAGAGTGGCAATCAATCTATGTTCGACTTTACTATTATTATCTTTACATTTGAACAAATTGTTGTAACTTATTATTCTTTCGTTAAAAAGGCAATTTTTATTAATTTACTCCTCCCATCAAAGTTACATGATATCAAATTGATACCTTTCATTTAGGCATGTGTACGGGTTAAAACCCAGCCTGAACCAGCCCGATCCGTGCAAACCCTTGACCCGGCAAAGCAACAAAATTGAACTCGTGACCTGGTCGGTTACCCCTTCGGGCGGGTCGGTTCAGATTCTAGCGGGTTCGGTTCGGTTCTCATGTTTAAGAGACTTTTTTTTTCTTCACTTGTCAAAACCCGACCGGATCGTGAGTTTTGGGGTCATATGCTCATCCCGTCGAAGTTCTTTATTTTTTGGTTCTACCTCTATATCACATGAATCCTATGAACTTGATATTGTACATAATCCTTTTCACATCATTGACGTCAATATTTAAGATCCTTTTTTCCGTTTCTATCATTATTTGATACTTAGGGGGGAGGAAGTCATATATCCTCATCTCTCCATCTCCCTCAAATTACCCAATCAAATTACTCCACCTCATTTCAACCCTCCAACCTTTTTTAGTGGCAACCATCACTTCCAACATTTTCTTCAAATTTTCATAATTTATCCTTAAAATTATAAACTTTGCATAATTAACCTTTTTTTTAATTTATATGTTTTATTAATAACAAAACACATTACGTAATATTAAAAAACACATTACATAATAAAAATAAAAACAATACATAATTAAAAATAGAAGTTTACACTTTCAGTAGGTTGGAAAAAAAAACAATAGAAGTTCATAAGCTGTGCAAACTTACACTTTCAGTAGGTTGGAAAAGAAAATATAGCAATTTCATTTTTTTTTTAATTTAAATCATAAGCAGCTGAAAAAAAAAAAGAGTTTGGCCCAACTTACACTTTTGGTCCCTGGTGCACATAAACTTACACTACCAGTCCCTGTAACGGTCATGTGACATTTACACCTTCAGTCCCTCCCCTCCCATCTCTCTTCCAACCCTCCGAGGGCTCTGAACTCGCTACCTGTAACATCCCGAACTTTTAATTAACGGTTGACTTGAGTCGTTAAGTCAACACTCTGTGTCCGTTAAGTCTCTAGGAGATTTAAAGACTATATATGTTTAATGTGTTATATGTGTAAGGCTTTAATGCCTTAATCATTGATGTGATTATGTGTTTAAGGTATATTTTAAATGCCTTAGAGGTGCTTGAAGTGTTTATTGTGTTGTAAGTATTCCCAATAGGTGATTTTAGCCTAATATGAGCCACAAGGAAGTCTATGGACTAGTTTTGACATATGTGGAAACTAAAAAACAGGATTAGGGTTACTAATCAGATCATTAGCCCCAAAATCATATTTCCCTCTTCTCCTTTGAACCCTAGAACCGCCCCTCTTTCTCTTGAGCAATCCTAGTGTGTTTCTTGCGATTTCGGGTGGATTTATGATCAATCGATGCACGTATTCGATCCGTTAATCATCCTCCAAGGTATAGATGGTAATCCTTGCTTATTATCACTCATTTGCATCCTTATAATTCGTTCATACCTAGACCTATTGAGTAATGGTTGATTGCAATCGTTTTGTGGTTAGATTTGACGATTTCGGGTGGATTTATGATCAATCGATGCACGTATTCGATCCGTTAATCATCCTCCAAGGTATAGATGGTAATCCTTGCTTATTATCACTCATTTGCATCCTTATAATTCGTTCATACCTAGACCTATTGAGTAATGGTTGATTGCAATCGTTTTGTGGTTAGATTTGACGATTTCGGGTGGATTTATGATCAATCGATGCACGTATTCGATCCGTTAATCATCCTCCAAGGTATAGATGGTAATCCTTGCTTATTATCACTCATTTGCATCCTTATAATTCGTTCATACCTAGACCTATTGAGTAATGGTTGATTGCAATCGTTTTGTGGTTAGATTTCACGATTTCGGGTTAATCGGTGATTGTTATTGCAATCATTTAGTATCTAGAGATTTACTACAGGTATGAAATCATTGTTAATGTCATTTTAATGTTCAAGTATGACCAATATAGGGTTCATACCTGGTCTAGGTCATTAGAGGATAAATTGATGTCAAAAACGTGTGTTTTGATCGATTCGGTAACCTAAAACGTTTGTTATTGTGATGCAAATCAAGTAGGGATTAATCAACGATTTCATTGCATCATTATGGTCTTAAAATGATGAATTTTGAGGTACAAAAGTCGTTCATAAGGTTTGGGGTCGTTTGGGGTGTGTTTGGTTAAGTTTTGGAGGTTAAACAAAGTGGTTTGTGCAGATTCGGGGCATGTTGCGGCGCAGTCACTAGACTGCGACGCAGTTTGTGTGCAGCGACTTTAGTTGCGACGCATTAGCGACAGAATTTTTAAATGGCCATAACTTTTGAACCGTAACTCCGTTTTTGACAAATAAGCTATCCACGGAATCGTGGGAGAGTCTACTTTCTAATGGTAATGCTTTTAAAAGATTATTCTAATGTCAAAGTACCTGAAAGGTTGAATTAGTGAGTGAAGGTCGAGTTTCGTCGAGTTCTGTGAGCTCTAAAGTATTAATCGAATCTTCAATGCATCAAGCATTCTAATGGGACATGTTTATAGGTGTTTGGTCTGAGTTATGACCATAATTGAGTGGGTATTGTTTAGTTTGTTTAATGGTCGCTTAATGATTATAGGTAGTCGGGAATACTTGCTTTGCACGGTAGCTTAATTATCATTGGTTGTGCGCTTCTTCGAGGTAAGATACACAACTTTGACACGCCGAGGGTTCATCAAACATAGTTTTCATATAATAACTTCCCCAAATGGTATCTTGTTTACTTATGGTTAATCGGGATTACACGGGAGGTGATTGGGCTATGTATATGCATATTGAAGCCTGAAATGCTACCCCAAAGATATGTGACGTTAAGAGTTGATATGATATGATGTGAAATGATATGAAATGCTTTGAGATGTTATGAAATACGATATGTAATGAACTATGTTATGCAATGAAAGATGATATGTAATGATATACGATATGCAATGACATATGATGTGTAACGATATGAGATATATGATGATGTACGTGACGTAACAATGTATGATATGTAATGATATACGATATGCAATGACATATGATGTGTAACGATATGAGATATATGATGATGTACGTGACGTAACAATGTATGATATGTAATGATATACGATATGCAATGACATATGATGTGTAACGATATGAGATATATGATGATGTACGTGACGTAACAATGTATGATATGTAATGATATACGATATGCAATGACATATGATGTGTAACGATATGAGATATATGATGATGTACGTGACGTAACAATGTATGATATGTAATGATATACGATATGCAATGACATATGATGTGTAACGATATGAGATATATGATGATGTACGTGACGTAACAATGTATGATATGTAATGATATACGATATGCAATGACATATGATGTGTAACGATATGAGATATATGATGATGTACGTGACGTAACAATGTATGATATGTAATGATATACGATATGCAATGACATATGATGTGTAACGATATGAGATATATGATGATGTACGTGACGTAACAATGTATGATATGTAATGATATACGATATGCAATGACATATGATGTGTAACGATATGAGATATATGATGATGTACGTGACGTAACAATGTATGATATGTAATGATATACGATATGCAATGACATATGATGTGTAACGATATGAGATATATGATGATGTACGTGACGTAACAATGTATGATATGTAATGATATACGATATGCAATGACATATGATGTGTAACGATATGAGATATATGATGATGTACGTGACGTAACAATGTATGATATGTAATGATGTTTAATATGTATATGTGCATGTGTATATGTGAGATATGATGATTACATGGCTTGTACATCTAGTTCACTAGACTTTGTAAGTTGCCATGACACGTGCACGTTTAAGGGCCCAAACGTTAATAAGATGTGATGTGACGTGATATGTTATTAATGTTTAGGTAATGTGAACACCTAAACTATATGTGAGAAATGCTCGAGCTATTGATGTGAGAAGTGTTAAGCTTAACCCGTACCTACCCTTGCCCGGCTAGTGTGTAGATATATGTGGTTGCTTGGGTGGCTCCTTGCAACATAGTTAACGTGAGATGAGTAATTCTGGGTAGGCCTAACTAGCCACCAATGTCTTTGAACATACGGACTACTCCTGGATCGGCTTTGCCTTTCCTTAACGACAAAGATGGATTGCCGAAAGGTTTCACCATTGAGTCGGGTGTGAGGGTTGTTGTGAGGTCTTATGACGGCCAACGCATAAACTTTCACCTAACGTGAGATGTGTGGCTTAAGTCGCACATAATTTTTGATGTAAACGTGAGATATGATATGTGATGTAAACGTGAGATATGATATGTGATGCAAACGTGAGATGTGTGATGTTTGATGTGGATAGGCACAATTAGGATTGATAATCCTATGATGTTTAATGTAATGTGAGATGATTTCATGTTATGACTTGTGCCTTAACGATTATAATGTATTCTTTCAAATATTGAAATGGACAAATGATTTATAAACTATGTGTTATCTTACTTAGCTAATTCGTTAGCTAACACTTGTTTCTTGAAATGTGTTGTTCCCTCAGGTTTAGCATGCTTGAGCTAAATGACGATAAAGTGCGAGGCATGGGTAGATTACAATGAAGCTGACTTTAGTTTACCCATAATAGCTTCCCATATTAGACATTTGCTTTTGTCTAGACATTGATGACTTATAATTACTTTGATGTCGGTTGTTTTATGTTGGGCAACCGTTGGATTTCCATTTGAACTATTTATGATTACATTGCTAGTAACACCATTTGATAAATGAACCAAACAGGTCCTTTTGGTTTGGTCTTTTAAAGTTGTTTCCGCTATCTTTTGACGTCGTTAGGCGAAATTTTTGGAAATCCATATTTTTAAACGACGGGTGTTACACTACCCCCATCTCCCTCCTTAACCCTCTACACACTCCCTCCCCCCTTATGTCTAGCTAAGAAAAAAACTAAAAAAAAAACTAACAACGCTGTTAAAAGAAAAAGAAAAAGAAATTAAAATAAAATTCATGCCTAAGAATATGGGATCCCTAAAATATATAAAACGGAAATGAAAATATGTGAGATGATTTCATGCTATGACTTGTGCCTTAACGATTATAATGTATTCTTTCAAATATTGAAATGGACAAATGATTTATAAACTATGTGTTATCTTACTTAGCTAATTCGTTAGCTAACACTTGTTTCTTGAAATGTGTTGTTCCCTCAGGTTTAGCATGCTTGAGCTAAATGACGATAAAGTGCGAGGCATGGGTAGATTACAATGAAGCTGACTTTAGTTTACCCATAATAGCTTCCCATATTAGACATTTGCTTTTGTCTAGACATTGATGACTTATAATTACTTTGATGTCGGTTGTTTTATGTTGGGCAACCGTTGGATTTCCATTTGAACTATTTATGATTACATTGCTAGTAACACCATTTGATAAATGAACCAAACAGGTCCTTTTGGTTTGGTCTTTTAAAGTTGTTTCCGCTATCTTTTGACGTCGTTAGGCGAAAATTTTTGGAAATCTATATTTTTAAACGACGGGTGTTACACTACCCCCCATCTCCCTTGAGTGGCGGCCGATACCCCTTCCATCTCCCCATCTCCATTCCATCTCCCTCCTTAACCCTCTACACACTCCCTCCCCCCTTATGTCTAGCTAAGAAAAAAACTAAAAAAAAAACTAAAACATAAACATGTTAAAAGAAAAAGAAATTAAAAAATTACAATAAATCATGTCATTCAAAAAAAAAAAATAAAAAAATTACAATAAATCATTAGATTTTATCCTAGAAATATACCCGTTCTTTTATCGACTTAATGTACACCGACAGGGTAGCATCATAGATTAATCAAATGAGTTGTCTCATTGGAAGTTGTACCCAACACTGATTAAGTACAAGATCTTAATTGCCACACTAGCTAGGTTTTCTTACCTTCATTCGTGGTCGTTATCTTTTTTCAGCCCTAGTTTAGTTTTGATGATTTTGATATCGAAGATTATGTAATTAAACGTTTATTCTGCTTAAAAAAATCCCTCCTATCGCCACTTTTATTTTCCCAAATACAATTTTAAATTAGAAAGAGCAATTGGGATGATAAGTCTCTCCTTTTGGGAGTATATTTAAGAAATATTAATGGGTAACAATAGATCATATTTTCAAAACGAGAAGACTTGAAGCGTAAACTATTACACTTATAGCTAGATATCTATATACTACTCCCTCCGTCCCATTTTAATTGTCCTATTTTGACTGGTCAAGTCTTTTTTTTCCGATTTTGACCGTAAATATCTTTGTTTGTGTTATATATTAGTTGATGAAAGTTATATCAATGAAAAATACATTTAAAACTCAATCAATTCATATATGTTATATCAAGTTTTATATAACAAAAAAATAATATTTACGGTCAAAGTTGAAAGAAAAAGACTCAAAAAGTTAAACTATGACACTTAATATGGGACAGATAGTTTCTTGCGATATCCTATCCAGTTTGTTGCCTCTTTATAACGTTCCTAAGTTTGATTGCTTTTTGCAACTTAATTGGTTAATATTCTTATTAACGATATACATTATTAGAAACACATGAATCTTGTTACATAATCAAACCATCAAAAACCGTGCTTTCTTATAAAGTATGTATAACCCGGTTTAATATACACATCAGACTCTATAGGTCAAACTTTATTACTCACTAATCATGTCAAACTTTATTACTCACTGGTCTAGATATATGTGTAAGTTCATCTCTATAATGTAATTTTATTCGAATGTTTGCTGAAACTATATCTCAAAATTTTTCTCATCTTGCAGCTTCATAATCCTAAGGAAGTTACAACAAAAGAATATAGTGAAATTTACAAGAAGACATTCAATGAGTATCTAGAATTGTTAGCATCTTCACACTTTACAACGGAGGTGAAATCAAATATTTTTCTCTATTTTTTGTGGTTATACTTTCTTTGTACAAGCTTTGAACTACTCAATATAGTTACTTTTTTGGTTGTTTACATTTTAACCTTTTGGACTCAGTTGTAATTTTTCAAGGTGCAAGCACAAACACTTAAAGATCGTATTGTGTGGTTTCATGAGTATTTTGACAGTTTGCTTAACGCGCATGTGACGTTGATTTTAGATTACCTATTACTATGCCAAGACTGTTGTGGACTAAATTGCTTTCAATATATTAGTCAACACTGCAGGGAACAACAACGGTTGTGGACTACAAGAGTATACACTTTAGAACATGGAAATACATATTATATACTTGATTAGAATTAGAATTATGTTAGATTGTTCGTATCATTTGGGTAGTTGTAAAGTTTGAAAAAAACGATCATCATAATAGTTTTTTAATGCATT
Organism: Erigeron breviscapus; assembly: GCA_034093135.1. Classification (NCBI taxonomy): domain Eukaryota; kingdom Viridiplantae; phylum Streptophyta; class Magnoliopsida; order Asterales; family Asteraceae; genus Erigeron; species Erigeron breviscapus. The sequence goes on along the minus strand of CM067169.1, from coordinate 37,427,954 downwards.
TACATCGCGCAATCAATATAAATTCATTTGCACGAGCTTTAAGCCCTCGTATATCTTCTAAAACTTGAACCTGGTATTATCCGAAGAGACATATGTCTCTTACTACCCACCTAAGTAGTGATGACAGCGTAAACTTTAAATATGTATTTCATCGTGAAAAATTAAAGTTGTTCTTTACAAAAGTTTGTAAAGAAAAAATATGAAAAAGAGACTAAATGTGTTTTTAAAAATACAATATTTCTTTTATTTTATAATGAATTAAAATGAAAACTTATGAAAAATATATAACAAAACTCTTTAATAGTTTCGGTTTTAATAAATACTCCATCAGAATAACTAAAGGTTCATATTTTCATATTTGAATTATCCAAAATAAATACTTACTTGAAAGTTAACATTTATTATTTTAATTTATATATAAATACTTACTTGAAAGTTAACATTTATTATTTTAATTTATATATAATTTTTATTGAAGAGATGCAAATGCCCGTTTTGGATTTTGAAAGTTACAATATCACCATTTTAAAATTTACATATATAACCTCCACTCCTAGAGCTCTTATGTTTGTTTTTGTTGATATACGAGTATTAGTTTGCTTTCAGTTTTTTTTTTTTATTTTTTTTTTTGCTCTTTTATTTTATAATGAATTAAAATGAAAACTTATGAAAAATATATAACAAAACTCTTTAATAGTTTCGGTTTTAATAAATACTCCATCAGAATAACTAAAGGTTCATATTTTCATATTTGAATTATCCAAAATAAATACTTACTTGAAAGTTAACATTTATTATTTTAATTTATATATAATTTTTATTTACCCCGTTTTGGATTGCCGTTCAATGGTTGATTAGCGACCTAATTTCCCCAATCACTTCTCTTACGTGATGGTTTTCTTTCTATTGTCCACCATAGCTACCCTCTAGCTAGTTCATTCATACTTTATCTATATATATTATAAAAAGAATAACACTTTATTTTTGGAAGTGTTGAAAAATATGTAATATTTTCACTTAACACCCCTTAAAATATTTTCACCTACACTACCCCCTTAACATTAATGTTAAATTACATTATCAATCATTACCTTTACATCAATTACTTTTACATCAATTATCTACATCACTCGACGTCTCATCTACCACCAACAGTCGCCCCTACCACCACATCGTCGCCGCCACGACCACCGCCACATTGCGCGGGTAACGTGCTAGTAATATATATGAAAAATAGATAATATCTTACTAATTGCATCCATGGACGAACAGATTTAACATATTTCATATTTGTGTTAGCTCCCCGACATATCGAGGAACCTGACAAAGTGTAGCTTCTTTTCATATGTTATGTCATGTTTCAAATGCTCGTACCTCCAAAAATAGGTAGGTAGTAGTGCAACATTGTTTTCGACCATCTACTGTATCTGGATTTTAAGTTTAATGTGTTTTGTGAGATATAAAATATACCGATAATTAGATGACGCAAAAAGTTAGATCTAAAAGATATTTTTTCAAGGACCCAAAGTTGTATCATTAGGATCGAGTGTGCAGATTCAGACATTAATTGGATACTCATATATTATATTTTCTAGAATTTATTATTACTTTCTTTAGTAAACAAACATGATATGAACAGTAAAATGATTAAAAAATTACCCAGCATAAATAGTTAATAAAAAAATAAGTAAACATGAATGGGCTTTAGATGGGACGGTGTTGGTCTTTCTCTTTGGTTGAAGAGATGCAAATGCCCGTTTTTTGGATTTTGAAAGTTACAATATCACCATTTTAAAATTTACATATATAACCTCCACTCCTAGAGCTCTTATGTTTGTTTTTGTTGATATACGAGTATTAGTTTGCTTTCATTTTTTATTTTTTTATTTTTTGCTTTTTTATTTTAATATAAGATGTTTTATGTTTTATATTTGGGTTTTTTTTGAATTTATATTTATTATTTTTACCTTTTTTATAGTTGTTGGATTGTCTCTATATATAATTAGGTTTTAGGTAAAATAAAACAAGTATTAAAGTAAAATAAATAAAACAATAGGTTTTTCTTTACTGAAAATCACCGTGCATCATAAAAATCATCGTGCATCAATTGCCTCGTGAATCTTCGTGCATCAATTTAACCATGATCTAAGGTTCAAGATCTTGTCTTATTTGTTTTACTTTAATACTTGTTTTACAATATCCAACCCCTATATAATTATGTATTTGGTTATATTTGAGTTTTTTGGTATATAATTATGTATTTGGATTGCCTTTATATTTGGTTATGTACTTTGAGTTTTATTATAACGTTATATTTTTTGTGGTTTTTAAAAATAAACACATATAGTGTATTTTTTTCCACCGACAACGATGACGTACAACCATGATAATTCCGCTTTGCAACGCAGGGCTTTGAAACCCCCTAGTTATAGTATATGTGTAGTTCTTACACTCAATCAAACACCATGATTGCTAAAAAACAAACACAATTAGGTGTACCATAACATGCTCCTTTATTGCCTAAATGGCCAAGTAAAACCCATAGAAATACATATACATGACAATTATATAAAGTTAAAATAAGTATATGTATATGGTTGTCATGTATCTATGTTTAAATGTAGAATTTCTCACATTGTCTTGACGCTTTATATAAGATATTGTTGATTTGAACCATTATATATAACATGTCAAACAAATTGTTTAAATACTTAAAACATTAATATAACTTTGGAAGTCCCTTATGACATTTGTGCATGTACATATAACATAGTGTATTTCAAATACGATAATTATTTTTATCGTGTTGATCCTCAATACTAATTATAAAACTGGGGATTGACATAATCACGACAATAAGAATTATGACATTGTTCTATGTAACCATATGTGATACACGATGGTTGTAATCTCAATTATACGTAGTTTGAATCTCGATCTCAACAAGATTTTCTTGAATGAAAAATTATTTACATTTTCTAAAAAGAATGAAAAATGAAGCAAAAACTTTAGGAGCAAGCCAGCCAGCCTCTTATAACATGGGACTATGGGAGTAGTGGCACGTGACACACATTTTTTTGTGGCACGTTGATATGTGAGAATAACAGCTTGATACGCACATGCCTTTCTGATATTTTCATTGCCTATTTATCTTTTATTATTCTGTTTACATAAATATTTATGAAACACCAATACGCCCATACCAGCTATTATTCATTCTCAAAACATTAATAACCAAAATCTCAACAAAATAATACCACCAACAGTATTGCTAAATCAGTGAATTAATTCATTCATTATAATAGTTTTATTGTTTTTGGTATATTTTTATGAGTACGTTGAGACTAGACAAAAATACATAAAAATATACCCCGTCAATGTAAAGAATTGAAAAAGGATGTTGACTTTATAACAACTTTGCAAAATTTATTTAATATATATAGGGATTAGGTTAGTCATTTTACACAACTTTTTAGCAATAAAAAAATAAAATAAATATACAGCAACAAACTCCTACAGTCCTATATCACTATATGCTTTTGGTTGTAATAATATTAAATATAATTCGTAAATACAAGTTTTATTAATAAAAAAATATATAAATTGAAAATTAATTACTTTGAAAGAAGCCGTTCAATAAATAAATAAAAAAAATCTTCGAAAGAAAATTGTTTTAATATCAACGAACTAGTGGCCAGTCCTCTTGTATAAAATTAATTAGCATCCCTGCACAGAGCAACCAACTTAATTCTCATAATCTGTCATATTTCACTTTTTAAATAACGTCAAATGGACTGTTTTCGGATTTTAAAATGGTGCCAGTGTGCCAATATATTTATTTATTTATATAATAGTTGGCATAATAAAGTGTTGTAATAAATGGAAATAAATAATGTATACGTTCGCTAAGTGCATTTATGACTTGAGTCATGTATTTTTAGATGTTTTTCAGGAACAAGAAACTTTAAATCCTAGAACTTCGGCTGAAGTGACCAAATAACGAAAGCTACTGTTAATTTGATAGTCCAACCTAGCTAGCTAACCGTATGGATCTAAAGTCCAGTCGTACGTACCAAATCCAAGAAAACGATACAAGTACCAAGCAAAAATCGAATCTCGGTCTCGTATGTAAAAGCTGGGTGCATACCCTACCACATTGATCATGGATCATTGGCATATTATGAGTCACGTGTCAACACATATTTACTCAACTTAACATTTTCTAAAATATGAAAATTTGCATTATTTATATTCATATTAATAGATTATTTTTATATTGATTTAATAAGTATTAAATACAATTTTTCACACTTATAAGAAAATTGAGTTCATGTATAATTAAACGATCTAGCCGTACTTGACCATTCTTCGATCTTTGTCATATTAGTCAACTCACTGACGTTGTTAGCCTCGGAGAACATGATCCATAGTAAAGATGTAGGCATGATACGAACACAATTTAGAAGCTAGGAAGTAGGAACGTAAATCGAGTTATGCATGGCTTTAAGGCATGATCATTGACTACGTTTTTCCGTGAGTGATGCTTCGTATACATTGATTGCCTACTTTTTCTGTTGTGTACTTAATTTGGTTTAAGTTCAGTCGCACATTTTAACCGTTCAAATATATCTAAGAAGATATTTGGGAAGAGGCTAATTACAATCACAAGGTCATAGGTTTATTTTTGAGAGGTTAGTTGACAACTTGACATTTATATTCATGTTCTCTATTTGAGGGATTAGTTGATCATAGTTAAAAGATCGGCGCCTATTCCAATACAATTTAAAATAGTATATGAGTGGAAATTGGCTCAAGTCAAAGAGATTCTTCGGAGGGTACCATTGACTTGCCGTGGCCATTAGAATACTTAAATGCACTAATCCGATTATTTAAAAAAAAGGCCACATCAACAAGGTTCAAAACAGAACCAACAAAGGTGGAGAATGATTTATTTTTTTTTTGAACTTAGGTGGGGAATGAATATGATTGGGATAATTAATGCAAACATGTCTCGCCTAATTCGTTTTTCTGTTTTTAATAGACACTTTTATTGTAATCTTGACATTGTTAGCTTCTAGTATCATTTTATTAATAATGTTCCGTCTTTCTTGTTAAAAAAGAAGTTTCAAAGCAATAACCATACATCATATCATTTATGTTCCGGAGTCCGGACACCTAATGTTAAGTACCAAATGGATAATGAACTTCCAACACTTATCTCAATCATGATGCATTGAGTTTATTTGTCGAAACATCATTATTCTTACTTCATCACATATAAGGTTATACAAACACGACTTATAAAACATGTACCTATATTTATTATGCTTTTATGTTGCTGTTATATGTTTCAAATGCGTTCTTATATGGTATGTTTATTGGATATGTGAAAAGGTGCGTTTTTGCTGTATGTTTTTGTTACTCTAACCTATTTTTAATGTAGTCATGCGATACTTGGCCGTCAGATATGACCACTTACACCTTACATTATACCATTCCTTCCGCAGTTTGGACGGAAGTCCTTATGAAAACAGTCTCTATACCTTTGAATAAGATAAAACTGTCTACATCTTACATTTTTCGTACCACGTTTTGAATGAGATTGAATATTGTTATTGGTATTGCTGTTGTGAGTTGTGACTCATAAAGCAACAATATTGAAAGGACCATACTCGATAAACCGAAAACTGAAAATATATATATTTTTTTTTACAGCAAACCCCCACTGCGCCGCAGTGGGGTTGAACACCTCCCACTGCGCCGCAGTGGGATTATTCTGACCTGCGGGTGAAAAGTCCCCCACTGCGCCGCAGTGGGGTTGAGACCCTTTCATCCAAAATGCAACTATGCAATTTTTAAAATACTTTACACTTGTTCAATTGCAGAATTTCAACAAAATATGACCTTTTTAACCAAAATGTACCAAGAGCCTTGAGAGAAGGGATTTCTAAGCCTCTAACCAAAAGATCGTCATTCATCCATGAATGACCTAAATACCTTCAAGTCTTGCACAAACTTTACTTCAAAAACTTCAAGCTTATCAACAACTAGTTCCTTCTTCCGGAACTACCTATAAAAAGGGGAACAACTAAAATATAAGCAAAGGCTTAGTGAATATACTTGCATACATTTACGAATACGAAGGAGGGCAAAGTACAAGGACTTTTACATGTAACCTATGACACCGTCATGCCACATTTACAATGCTCACCTTGCACACTAAACAACATATATGGATCCATATAAGCTAAACAATCATATCAATGAGACTATCGGGATTCTTAGGCCCCGGAGGTTCTTAGGCCTCTTCTCAAAACAACTATCGGGATTCTTAGGCCCCGGAGGTTCTTAGGCCTCATAAACACTATGCCCCATATGGGCCTATGCCGAATCAATTACCACCCATGGATAAACTCATTTCAACATGATGTGGTCAATTGACCCAACGTAAACATAAAGGTATGCAAATATACTCACCTCCTCCGCAACTAGAACAACAATGCTAAAACGATTAAGCACAAACAAGCTTCAACCTATAATCATATCATAAAAGTGCATAAGCTTATATTCACAACTTGACTAGCTTAACCTAGCCATACTCAATCACTAGCCTTTCTAAACCCAAAACCCAACCCATTTGTCATTGAGTTACTTTCATCTTTAACAACAACATTAGGTAGTTCATCCTACCATTTTCATCCACATTTCAATAACTAGCAAAAATTCATCTTTTCACATTAACTAAAATTTTCACATGAACTTATTCATTTCATAATCAAACTCATCATACAACTCAATGACAACTAGGTTAACTAAGGAATTGGGAAAAATTAACCATAATTCATTTTCTAGCAAAACCCCCAATTTGGTTCATCCATGAACCCTAATTTCAAAAGAGAGATGGAAATTAACTAGGGGAAAATCAATACCTCAACAAATAATTAGTTAATTCAAGACTTGAATTGGAAGTTCTCCTTCCTCTCTTTTCTTCTTACAATTTTGGCCACCACCACCCTTTTTCCACTCAACCCTAATTTTCAATATGCTTGACAAAGATGATTGGTGGTGATTTTAATTGTTCTTGATGATTACTAGAAGATGTTAGGTTGCATGAAGGATTTAGATAAATTTTTAGAAGAATGAAAGAGAAGACTTGAGAAGGAGAGGATCAAGTGAGTGGAAGCTATGACTCAAAAGAAAGAATTGGCTGGCACATTATGGGCTTGCCACGCCCCTTTCACTTTTTGTGGGTATTTTTACCCGCTATCCGCTAAAGTTCCAACTAAATTAACCCCATAACCAAAAATAAAATACTAGGAAATTAATTTAATGTCAAAACTATAAAAGGGGTTAATTTCTTTTTACCTTAAAATCTTTGGGGTGTTACAACTCTCCCCCACTTGGAACGGATCACGGCCTCGTGATCCAAGCCATATGCAAAGACGGATAGTAAACTAGAACATCATGCTCGGACTCCCACGTACAATCGGACATCTTACCATGCTTCCACAAAATCTTATAAGTCCTCACCGTCTTATTTTGCACTCTTCTAAGCTCTTCTTCTACTATGGCAATGGGTTCCTCAATATAATTCAACTTATTATCGACCTCAATCTCGTTCAACGGCACATAAGAAGACTCATCGGCAAGGCATTTTCTAAGATGTGACACATGAAAAGTTGGATGAATTCCCGAAAGTTCATCCGGTAACTCCAAACGGTAAGCAACTTTGCCAACCTTAGCCAAAATTTTAAACGGGCCAATAAATCGGGGACTTAGTTTCCCACGTTTTCTAAATCGTAGCACACCCTTCCATGGGGAGACTTTCAACAAAACACGATCGCCCACAAGAAACTCAATCGGTCTTCTCCTTTTATCCGCATAAGACTTTTGCCGATCTTGAGCCGCTTTTAATCTCTCTTTGATCACATCTATCTTTTCGATGGTTTTTAACACCACTTCCGTGCCACCTATTTCTCTTTGACCTACTTCTCCCAACAAATTGGAGATCGACACTTCCTTCCATACAACATTTCATACGGCGGCATTTGAATACTAGAATGGTAGCTATTGTTGTAAGAAAATTCTACCAAAGGCAAGTGAAGATCCCAAGTGCCTCCAAAATCGATTATACATGCCCGAAGCATGTCTTCAAGCGTTTGAATGGTTCTCTCACTTTGACCATCCGTTTGTGGGTGATAGGCGGTGCTAAGCTTGAGCTTGGTACCCATATCTTCATGAAATTTCCGCCAAAAGTGAGAAGTGAATCGAGTGTCTCTATCCGAAACAATGGAGATGGGAACTCCATGTCTAGCTACAACCTCTTTTACGTAGATCTTTGCCAACACTTCAGATGATGATGCCTCACGAATAGGAAGAAACAAGGCACTCTTGGTTAATCTATCAACTATTACCCATATTGTATCAAATTGATTTCTAGGGGTCTGGGGCAATTTTGTGATGAAATCCATGGTGATCTCTTCCCACTTCCATTTGGGGATTTCCAACGGTTGCAACATACCATAAGGCTTTTGATGCTCCGCTTTTACTTGTGCACAAGTCAAACACTTTTCGACATATTTCACCACATCCCGCTTCATTCCGGGCCACCAATATTCTACTTTCAAGTCATGATACATCTTTGTAGCACCGGGGTGAATAGAATATTTGGATTTGTGAGCTTCATCAAGTAAAACTTGTTTCAACTCACAAGAGAAAGGAATCCAAATTCTCCCAAATCGTACGGTAAGGCCACGAGAATCCTTGGTAAAATATTGGATTTGACCTTGAATCCTTTCTTTCTTAGGATCTCGTTGCAAGGCCTTTTCTTGAGCTTCTCTAATTTGATCAAAGAAGTCATTAGTGATCAAAACCCAAAGGGGAGAAACGACTAAAGTATGGTGAGAGCTCTTCCGACTCAACGCGTCCGCTACAACATTAGCTTTCCCGGGATGATACAAGATCTCACAATCATAATCTTTCAAAAGATCTAACCATCTTCGTTGGCGATTGTTAAGATCTCTTTGTTCAAAGAAGTACTTGAGGCTTTTATGATCGGAATAAATGATAAACTTGACTCCATAAAGGTAATGGCGCCAAATTTTTAAAGCAAAAACCACCGCCGCTAACTCCAAATCATGAGTAGGATACCGTTTTTCATGCTCTTTCAATTGCCTTGAAGCGTAGGCAATGACTTTACCTCGTTGCATAAGAACACAACCTAGGCCATTAGATGATGCATCACAATACACCACCATATCTTCAAGCCCATCAGGTAAAACAAGAACCGGTGCATGACTTAGCCTTTCTCGAAGTTGTTGAAAAGCCATCTCTTGCTCGCTTTTCCATTCAAACTTGATATTCTTGTGAGTTAACTTGGTCAAAGGGGAAGCTATTTTAGAGAAGTCTTTAATGAAACGACGGTAATAGCCCGCTAGACCAAGGAAACTCCTAATCTCCGACGGATTCTTAGGTTGCTCCCACTTCATCACTGCATTAATCTTAGCCGGATCCACCATAATTCCTTCACTATTAACAACGTGACCAAGAAATTGCACTTCTCTTAACCAAAACTCACATTTGGAGAATTTGGCATAGAGTTTCTCCTTACGTAAAGTTTCCATCACCTCCCTTAAATGAACTTCGTGATCGGTTGAACTTTTGGAATAAATAAGAATATCATCAATGAAAACGATCACGGACTTATCAAGCATAGGGCGACAAACACGGTTCATGAGATCCATGAAAGCTGCGGGAGCATTCGTGAGACCAAAAGGCATGACAACAAACTCAAAATGACCATAACGAGTACGGAAGGCGGTTTTAGGAATATCTTCATCACGTACTTTGAGTTGATGGTAACCCGAACGAAGATCTATTTTAGAGAAATATGATGCTCCTTGAAGTTGATCGAATAAGTCGTCGATTCTAGGCAAAGGATACTTGTTATTTACGGTGACTTTGTTGAGCTCACGATAGTCGATACACATACGCATGCTTCCATCCTTCTTCTTAACGAAAAGTACCGGTGCGCCCCAAGGAGAGTTACTAGGTCGAATAAAACCTTTATCAAGTAATTCTTGTAATTGCTTCATCATCTCTTGCATTTCCGTTGGAGCCAAACGGTAAGGAGCTTTAGCAATGGGGTTAGCCCCCGGAATAAGATCAATTGAAAACTTCAACTTGCCGTTCGGGGGGAATACCCGGCAAGTCTTCGGGAAAAACATCGGCAAATTCACTAACGATTGGAATGTCTTCAATAGATAAAGGTTTCTTTTCAATATTAACAATGTGAGAAAGGTAAGCATGACATCCATGAGACATAAAGCGTTTGGCACGAGCAAAGGTACACACGGATATAGAACGTTCTTTCCTATCACCAAAAACCACCAAGTCTTCACCTTTGGGGGTCTTCAAATATATCGCCTTTTCATCACACGCAATTTTGGCGTTACAAGAACTCAACCAATCCATTCCCAAAATTATATCAAACTCTCCCATCGGAAAAGGAATTAAATTGGCTTGAAAGAGTTCCGAAGAGATTTTGATCTCACACCCTATATACACATCCTTCACTAATTCCATCCTACCATTACCAACCTCAACTTGCAAAATATTATCTAGACTTGACTTTGACACGGGAATAACATGAATTACTCTAGTTGCAACAAATGATCTATTCGCCCCCGAATCAAAAAGTATTCGCATAGGCACATCATAAACAAGAAATGTACCTGTGACAACATCATCCGTGTTCCTAGCCTGCTCCACTGTCAGTTGGAAAGATCTTCCTCGTTGATTCCCATGAGTTTGGGCATTCTTCCTCTCCGCCTCCCTTCTTCTTTCTTCAAGTCTTTCCCCTTCAGTCAACTTAGGGCATGAGCTTCTCATGTGGCCCTCCTCAAAGCATTTGAAGCATATGATGGGCTTTTGTGGCTTGGACTTGCACTCCCGGCTTGTATGCCCCGGTTTCCCACAAGTATAGCAACCTTTCTCTGACGCCTTACACCCCCCCAATGATTCCTCTTGCATTGACGGCAAAAAGGAATATTCTTTCTAGTAGAGTGGTTGCCGGAACTACCCTCTTGTCTAAACCGTTTGTTCGGAGAGTTGGTTTCCTCATGCTTCCTTTTTAACTCACCATCGTCAACTCTTGATTGTTCAATTTCATGATCTCTAGCCACATCCGCCAACATGGAAAAAGACTCCATTTGACGTAGGCTTATCTTTTCCCTCAAGCTCTTCTTCAACTTCATATAGAATTGCTCCTTTAACAATTGGTCGTTCTCAAGAAATTCCGGACAAAATTGAGCCTTGTCCAAGAATTGGGCTCGGAATTCGTTCAAACTCATGTTGCCTTGGCAGTCGTTGAGAAATTCACTTCTCAACTTGGTTACTTCAGCTTCCGACCTAAATTCTTTAAAGAACATAGTCTTGAATTCGGGTCATTCGACATGATCTAACGCTTCCTTCTTTATTGCCAACAAACCATCCCACCATCGCTTCCCACTATTCCTAAGCATACCAACCGCAAAGATGACCTTCAAGTGTGAGGGGCATTGACTAGTGCGGAACGCCCCTTCAATCTCAGATATCCATCGTGTACAAACGATGGGATCACGATCACCGTGATACTCCGGTGGGTGACACACTTCAAAGTCTCAAAAAGTGAACTTCTTCTTATAGACCTTCTCCCCTGTTACTTCCACCTCCCTTTCATCTTCGGTCTTTTTGCCTTTATCCTTGGCATCTCTTTTCTCAAACTCCCGTTGCACATTGACCGCAACCTCTTCTTTAATCATTTGAGCAAGATGATCGTTCACAGCTCCTTCTAATGTTTGATTCAACCTCTTTAGTAAAAGAGGAGTATACTTTTCCAATGCTCTCCCTATTTGATCGGAGATATCCATGCTACCTTCAGGAAAGATAACTTCCTCCTCATTTCTTCTATCGATTTCGTCTTCATCGTGATGTTGATCAGCCATACTATAGTAAGAGTAGATAAACTGTTTAAAACACGCAACCTATCTCTCTCTCTACTAACTAAAAGCCAAAACTTATAACTTTATACTAAACCGTCCCAAGGTTTGATGCCGTTACTTTATAAATTTGTTAGTATTTCAACCACAATAAGGCCGGCTTCTTATTGTGCTTTAATACTAGCAAGTTTATAAGCTAACATCATTAAACACTCTTTCGGTCCCATATAAAATTTCGGTTACCTAAGGTCGAGTCTCAACTAAGGTTTAAGTCTAGGCACTCTCTACACAAGGGAATACCTAAATCCCTTAAACCTCGGCTCTGATACCAACTTGAAAGGACCATACTCGATAAACCGAAAACTGAAAATATATATATTTTTTTTTACAGCAAACCCCCACTGCGCCGCAGTGGGGTTGAACACCTCCCACTGCGCCGCAGTGGGATTATTCTGACCTGCGGGTGAAAAGTCCCCCACTGCGCCGCAGTGGGGTTGAGACCCTTTCATCCAAAATGCAACTATGCAATTTTTAAAATACTTTACACTTGTTCAATTGCAGAATTTCAACAAAATATGACCTTTTTAACCAAAATGTACCAAGAGCCTTGAGAGAAGGGATTTCTAAGCCTCTAACCAAAAGATCGTCATTCATCCATGAATGACCTAAATACCTTCAAGTCTTGCACAAACTTTACTTCAAAAACTTCAAGTCTTGCACAAACTTTACTTCAAAAACTTCAAGCTTATCAACAACTAGTTCCTTCTTCCGGAACTACCTATAAAAAGGGGAACAACTAAAATATAAGCAAAGGCTTAGTGAATATACTTGCATACATTTACGAATACGAAGGAGGGCAAAGTACAAGGACTTTTACATGTAACCTATGACACCGTCATGCCACATTTACAATGCTCACCTTGCACACTAAACAACATATATGGATCCATATAAGCTAAACAATCATATCAATGAGACTATCGGGATTCTTAGGCCCCGGAGGTTCTTAGGCCTCATAAACACTATGCCCCATATAGGCCTATGCCGAATCAATTACCACCCATGGATAAACTCATTTCAACATGATGTGGTCAATTGACCCAACGTAAACATAAAGGTATGCAAATATACTCACCTCCTCCGCAACTAGAACAACAATGCTAAAACGATTAAGCACAAACAAGCTTCAACCTATAATCATATCATAAAAGTGCATAAGCTTATATTCACAACTTGACTAGCTTAACCTAGCCATACTCAATCACTAGCCTTTCTAAACCCAAAACCCAACCCATTTGTCATTGAGTTACTTTCATCTTTAACAACAACATTAGGTAGTTCATCCTACCATTTTCATCCACATTTCAATAACTAGCAAAAATTCATCTTTTCACATTAACTAAAATTTTCACATGAACTTATTCATTTCATAATCAAACTCATCATACAACTCAATGACAACTAGGTTAACTAAGGAATTGGGGAAAATTAACCATAATTCATTTTCTAGCAAAACCCCCAATTTGGTTCATCCATGAACCCTAATTTCAAAAGAGAGATGGAAATTAACTAGGGGAAAATCAATACCTCAACAAATAATTAGTTAATTCAAGACTTGAATTGGAAGTTCTCCTTCCTCTCTTTTCTTCTTACAATTTTGGCCACCACCACCCTTTTTCCACTCAACCCTAATTTTCAATATGCTTGACAAAGATGATTGGTGGTGATTTTAATTGTTCTTGATGATTACTAGAAGATGTTAGGTTGCATGAAGGATTTAGATAAATTTTTAGAAGAATGAAAGAGAAGACTTGAGAAGGAGAGGATCAAGTGAGTGGAAGCTATGACTCAAAAGAAAGAATTGGCTGGCACATTATGGGCTTGCCACGCCCCTTTCACTTTTTGTGGGTATTTTTACCCGCTATCCGCTAAAGTTCCAACTAAATTAACCCCATAACCAAAAATAAAATACTAGGAAATTAATTTAATGTCAAAACTATAAAAGGGGTTAATTTCTTTTTACCTTAAAATCTTTGGGGTGTTACAAATATGGGAAATCATTACAGTTTCTATAATGCCAAACAGTATATAGTTCATGTTAGTATTTATAAGATTCCAACAAACCCCTGAAAAGTATAGATATATACTATATATGGATTTCCCACGAAATATATTTCAATAAGCATCAAAATATATAATATAATTATCACATGATTATTATAGTAACAAAGTCAAATATGTATGTTTGTAGCCGTTGTTGAAGTAAGAATGGGTCGTTTGGTGCATTTGGTGTCGGTTGTTGTATTTTACAGAAAAATCTTATACCATAAAATTGTCCCTTATACTCGTATATGTTTTGTATTGTACTTGAGCTTAATTTGATTGATGGCTTAACAAACTCCACACCTACCCCTCATAGTCATCAGTTATGCCATTTTAGGTCTTTGTAATTTACCTTTTAGAATTGTTAAAATTGTTCTCGAGCTATGTTAAATTGCAAAATTTCTGCGTGCTACTGGTCCATCTAATCATTTCTATTTTTAACCCAAAGACGGAGATTTACCATTCTACCAGTAGTAAGAAAAACCCTCCTGATTCATTATGAAACTCTAAATGTTTGTCACATCTAAGACTCAACCTTATTACTTGCCCATTATTATTAGTCAATTGAATATCTTACCTTAATCATTTGGTTCTTCATGGGATGTTATATGACACCATTTTCCCTTACAATCCTAATTACATCTTTGTGCATCCTTCAATTATTTGCAGATAATCTTCTTTTCAACTTATTGTATAAATATATCTTTGTGCATCCTCCAATAATTTGCAAATTATCTTCCTTTCAACTTCACAGTGACGTTTGTTTCTTTTCTATTGATGGAAATATGGAATGAACAAGTTACGCAATCATTCTATGTCTCCATCGAATTTATTAGCAAAGCATATTTCACGGTTAAATTGCTAAATTCCCGCTTATTTAACCAATCAAGTCGATAAGCAGATTTCATGAATAAAGAAAATGATTATTTAAGACATATTTAACATATACATCCTTTTCAAAAATTAAATCATTGTCAAAATCCATTTGTTTCTTTTCTATTGATGGAAATATGGAATGAACAAGTTACGCAATCATTCTATGTCTCCATCGAATTTATTAGCAAAGCATATTTCACGGTTAAATTGCTAAATTCCCGCTTATTTAACCAATCAAGTCGATAAGCAGATTTCATGAATAAAGAAAATGATTATTTAAGACATATTTAACATATACATCCTTTTCAAAAATTAAATCATTGTCAAAATCCATTTCCTTTCTTTTCTATAATAATAATAATGTAAGGTCCTTGAATTTTTGTTTTATGTTTCTATTCATTATAGCACTACCAATTTCATTATTATTAAGATTGACCAAATATAGCCACCATTGCTTTTGCTTACCATCTACCTATCTTCCTATTGCTAATGCTTTATCATCTTTATTATTTGGTTTACATGTCACAACTTTAAATCATTAAATTAAAGATCACCTACACATTTTTTTCCCCTTGAAAACAAAATGGCATTTGGTCTAAAACCCCTTTTTAGGATAATCTTAAATGATTATGACATTGATTGTGATGCTTGATGATTGAAATGTTCATGAAACTAAACTGTCGGTGCGACTTATTATAGTTCATAGTTCATAAATGGTCCAGACCCCATCACCTTAAATCCTTAGGAAATAAGAATCATATACCGTCATATTCAGCCAAAAAAGAAATAAACATAAAGGATACAAACCTTAGTATTTTGCCTTTTGTATTATATGTTAGACATAAATTTACTCGAGTTAAATAAATAAATGAAAAAGTTCCATATAGTAGCTATAATTATAATTATTGTTACATCATTGAAATCATTTTCATACTTTGCACCCTAAATGTTAGACATATACCCTCCCCTTGACTTGCGTGTAGTGTTTTAGAGGATCTTGCACTATCAATGCATAAATCCCAAATCATTGTCTGAAATTATGGTAATGTAAAGATAATACATTCTTGTCTTGAAGAAGAATCGTACCTTGTTTGATTTTTTTTTTTAAGGCGGTACTTTCTTTAATTACTATTAATAAGTGACAAAATGTGGAACAAAACTTTAAAAAGCTTTTGCTAAACTAGTGACCTTTGGACTAATTATGATGCACTTAATTAAGCTAAAGAATCGTATAATATCCACACAATGTGTTGTGGTTGTTTAGTTTAGTGTTTAGATCAAGGATTTAGACTTTAAAAATAATACAAAACTTTAGCGACTACTCGTGGTTGAAAATGTTAACATCCGGCTTCGTCATAAAACAAATAAATAAATAAATCATATCATTGATAAATCTATAAAAGATCACGCAACATATACAAAATAATCGAATTCGAGGTTGACTCTCTATTTCATAGAAATAGAAATTGTACTATTAACAAAAGTTATTGAACAAAATCACACATATATTAGGTGCAGTTATTATTCACATATCACATATGATTAATATATATTTCCCTATCTTTATTTAGATCTTAAATCAGGAGCTACGTCAAACACTAAAATAAAACGAGAAACCGTCAAAAACTACAAACAAAACTGGAAAGAGTCGAAAACTAAAAGCAAGGATTGAGACAACACTTTGTGAAACCATGTGGCGTAGTACCGTTTTGGGTATTCTCATATCCAAGTAAATCTCGAATTGTAAGAATTTACCAAGGGTAATTTTCATCCACATGTGTGAAGAAAGGTGGTGTGACGTTTGTTGTAATTTCATAATAAAAAGTCATCCAAAAAAAAACAAGTAAAAGATCTAAATGTTACCTAGAACATACTGATTATCTCTATCAGTTTTCGTTAAAAGCTTCATTACCACATGTCTATATTAATGATGCTTTTTGCAGCCATATATAAACATCTAATTTTCATTTTCATAAAATTTCCATACATTGCAAATTTAGAATTGAATGCGAGTTTCCCACGCTCAATGGTGTGCATTTAGACTAGCCAAATAAATATTTAAACTTTATTATAATAATATACTAATACTAAAGAAACTAACATTTTTCGGTGCAAAAATATAAGGGCGGAAGTATGTTCTTCCAGATCATTAGCATTTCATGCCTCGTCATCTAGATGTCCAAACAAGTCATTCCAATTAGAAGCAGCTTCTTCTGGTGTCCTAAATGACCAAATGTGAGTCTTTTCTTTCTCGCGCGTTTCAAGAATTTCCTGCAGTTAATACTTCAACTTTGTTAATCTCGAACGGCCTATATTTTTCCAACATTTAGCATAAGAAACACCATAGCTTTGCAGCGACTTCGCAATTGTAGTGAATATATATAAACACAAATGCATCATAAATGGTACTTTTGTACAAAAAGCGGTCATTCTTACAAATATAGCGCTATCTTTTATTTACAAGAAAGGTGTTTCGTACACTAGTCTTGTTTTTTGTTGTCCTTTGTATGTCTTGCCCCGATCCCCGTGAAATATATGTTTGTTTAGATGTTACTATCATTCATACCATATACGAAGCATGATGTAGAACATACAGCCAATACGGTTGTAAACATTAAATTGTAAGCTGCAGTTTCACATGGCAGTCCAAACTTTTGAACTGATTCACAGTGAAAGGAACTTACTTTCCCTTTAAAAGAAACCATTCCAATCTTACCTTATATCAGAAGGTACACAAGACTTAAAGGGAAACCATATCCCAGCCCACATGTCCCCCTACCCTTTATTTTAACAGAAAGTCTAAACGCGCTACTGGTAGCCACACGATAAGGAGATGAATATAATTGTCAAAATTTTATTACATCAATATTCGATAAAACATAACTTTTGCTTGATTGGAGCACCTTTAATCTTAGTACTCCCCAGGTGTCAAGATCACACATCTGGTACAATGATATACTAGTGTAATTATTTTCTAATATGGTCATCTAAAATATTTAAACAAACAATTAATAAGATTACACGATCAAATGCAAAGCAAACAATTTAGATGTTGGATGGTGTTAATTTTCATAGCAAGTGAAGAATATTACCTCGACTTCATGAGATCTTTTTGTTTTGAGTTTTAAACAATCAACAAGAGCATTCCACTTTCCAGCACAATTATCAAGGGACCCGAGTCTATAGTATTGTTGCATTTGATGTACTGGGGCTGCCATGATCATGAAGTTTCATGTTAAATATGCATACATACATATATATATGATCTTAAATGTTCGTATGTAGATCATACATTCACATACATGTATAACAGTGGATAAATAAAGTGGAAAAACTTACAATAGCAGAACCACAAAGCATCAAAAGAGGAGGTACATGATACTTTTCGTCTAGGTAAAACTACAACCTCTTCCTTTTCTATGCTCATTCTTCTATATATTTTCTGTTATCTACCTTTGCTGTGTGTGCTAATGCACTGTCTTCCCTAAACGTATTGAAACGCACAGCTAAGAATGATGGTCTAAATCCAAGAAACTGAGACTAACAAATTATTAAAAAGAAAATTATCAACAAAACTACAGCATTAATCTTCGGAACTAGTATGATAGTATCTGACTAGATAGCATATTTGTACCTGTAAATACATCGTAGAAGCATGTCTATAAAAATACACATACATATGAACAAAACACATGCACTGGAAAGCATACATAGATATGAGCATTTTTAGGCTATACTTCTGGGTTTGTTAGTATTGCAATGTTGCTATTTTACAGTTATGATGTCTAGCAAGTTAGTTTTAACTTTTAAGTTATCGATTTAGATAAAATGATGATGGGGTTTAGTATTTATAGATGAGAGAAAAAGAAAAGTTTTTTACCTTCAACTATATTGTTATAAAATCATTTCGAGGGCCCAACAATATGTTATGGTCTTAAAAATTAAAAGGACGAAATATGATCCGTTGGATCTTTCATTAATCTAATTACAGCCTTATTTCTTATCATTGTAGCCAAACCGCCCCTTACCTTTTTGCACATCATATATAAACCAACACAACCACCCAATACATATTGTAAAAAATACATACTTCCTCTGTTGTATTGTGCTTGTACAAGCTAGTATTAACCGCTACTGGTTTCATCTTGCTACAAACAACCACGACAGCTATAAAAATGCAAGATAACCAGTGAATTTCAATATATCTCACATTTTCTACCTACGAAAGTTATCACTTTGTTGCAAAGCATGGATTGTATTCCTTAGATTTTCAACCTACAAGAAACTGCATCATGAAAGATTGTTTTGCAACAAAGTGAAAATCATAAACGATAGAAGCCAAGTATTCTACTAAGAATCATTCGGTACCAAAAATTATGAAAGTTAATAATGCAAAATCATATTTCAAAGTTATTCTTGTAAACACCCAAACTACCGTTTTTAGGCAATCGAACTAGACACTTTATTTACAAACAATTCACAAACTCATAAGCCATCAGGCCTTAAGAAATGCAGCCTTTACTAATAGGCAATCATTTTAAATAAACTACATATGTATTTCAAGCTTCATATCTCACAATCTTACATCTTTTATACTTAAAATGATTTTATAATTCTAATCATATACGAAAAGTTTTTAAAAAAATCTCTAACTAACGCATAAAGTCAGGAAATTCTTCACAAATAAACATAATAACATCTCACACATATGAACAAAACTCAATGTGGCATTTCAACAAACAGCTTATGGGCACCTCAGATAATTAGAATAATAACAATAATAATGATATACAGTTTCTGAGTTTCCCATTTATGATGCATAAATTCCACTAAAATTAAAACAATTCCTTGAAAAGGAAATATTTAACCAAAAACTAAAAATGGATCTTTTAACAGGATTGGTAAATTCGTAGGCAGTAAAAATCTTATCCAACAAAGAAGTAACAGAAGACAGAGATCTAACCTTGTGAAAGATGATGTTGTGCTGTTAATTAGTAACGAACAACATATATTCAAAATATCTTTCAGATTGATTTCTTTGTGTTGGTCGTCAAAACATTCGTAAATGATGAGAACGTGCCTGAGAAAAACTTTTGACCTTTTTTTTTTTGTTGGGCTTTCTGTTGCTAGCCCACAAAATTGATTTTAGCGTTACGTTAGTATTGGGTTGTTTTGACTTTCATGAGTATGGCTGTTTTTTTTTTGTTTTTTTTTTTGTGACTTTCATGAGTATGGTTATAACTTGTAAATTGTAAAAGTTTATATTTGCAAGTGAGGGTTAACTTATTGGATTTTGCTAAACGCAACCTTTAGGACTATAGTTAAGGTGCATTAAATAGTTGTACATTTATCATAAAATTCAGGGGTGAATTTTTGATATGAAAGATATAATTTTTTAGGTTCGTTAAGTGCACCCTAAAGAGCTGCTTTAACATTTTCCTAACTTATGATAAAGGTTTTTCTTTAAAGAAAAGACCATGATCCAACTTTTGTCACATGTGTTTTTTTGGTGTTTGTTATAATAATATAAATTGTAAAGTGAGATTACCGTTCAGAAAATAGAAAAGCTCGTATAAGCATTCGTTTAGTTTTAGAGATAAACCAGCCAACTTATAACGATTTCGCCCGATTCGACGGCTTATACAATCGTGATGAACGCCCCTACCTCCTCGTACTCATGGTAGCAACAATCCAACAAAAATAAACTTTCTTTTCTTGTTTTCATTGTTTAGGCAACCTTCAAATTAAGCCCATCAGGCCCATTTAAATGGTCCAGAGTGAAGAAACCCAACCCCAGTTCTATTTGGCCTACCTCTGCCAGACCAGGGACGTACCAGTCCAGTCTTTGGTAATCAATTTTTTAGGTTCTTAACGAGTTAACGGTCTAACTGACCAAATTGATCCTTACGCTCAATAAGGCTGTTTTTTTTTTTGAACTGCGCTCAATAAGGCTGTTGATAAGGTGTATGGTGTGTGTAATTATTCAAGGCCTAAAAAGTTGAGTCTCCAAATTTTCTTCTACGAATTTGATAAATTTATTATTAAAAAAAGAAGAAGAGAGAAGTGTGTGAGAAACTCTGATCCATGTATCGTTTTGGTGCCCATATATAATTCTGTATAAATTAAACAAAAATGTCATAAAATTTGAATGGAATTGTTAAAAATTAAGTTAGGCGCATATAAATCTTTGGTATCCATCATTAGTTTGTTATTCTAATTCTTAAAAAATTTCACATTTTAGGTATAGCCAGGAATGGATATATATTAATCAAAACCCAAAATTTAACACCAAAAATACTAGCATATCACTCAAAAGAGAAAGTATAACAGAACCTCCCCCATAATGGAACAAAAATACCAGCTTCCGAGAACCTTCCCTTCTATTTGGTAAGTGCTAGCTGCCGCTTTGGTTCCTCTTCCTTTAACAAAACAATCTAATATATATATTATATATATATATAATATATATATATATATATATATATATATAGTGAAGGGATCAAGTGAGAACCAACATATATGGTGAGAACCGTGAGAACCACTAAAAAACCATCTCTAAGGGTTTTGCCCTTAGAGTTAAGGGCTACGCCCGTACCGTATACAACCGTCACCATCTCTTGGATCGCCGCCCATCAAATCCATATCATTCCCATATGCGTCCGGTGACAACCCTTTAGAACGGATGAGGGCAACGCCCGTACCGTATCCATACGTTTTCAACGCGTAACCCATATGATTTTTTACAAAAAAATTTTTTTTTTTTTTTTTTTTTTGGAATGGGTTTTTGTTAAAAGAAAATAAAAAACAAAAAAAAGTTTCAAAAAATGAAAAATAAAAATAAAAAAAATAAAAAACCACAAAAAAAAGGAGAAAGAGAGAGGGTTTTTGGAATGGGTTAGAAGCATCAATGGCACTTCGGTAAATAAATTCATTCATTTAAATTGTTGGAACGTCTAAAAGGTTAGAATTGGTATAATGAAAAATTGAAATACAACAATGAATCCTATCCGCATTCATGTTTCATCCAAATTATGCTCAAAACGGTTTTGCAAAATTTTGAACATACATTATTTTTGTTATAATTTTTTTCTTCATGTTCGGAAAAAAAGAGCAGACATATTCTTTCTATTATTATTACTATTAATAATTAATAATTGATGAGTTATTTTTATTTATATATATTTTCATAAAATAGGAATAATTAAAACGTGAGATCTTATTTTTGTGAATTACAAAATATAAATTTTTTTAAAACCATAAATTTTTAGATAGTACACATGTAAATGACCCTATTTATAAATGTATAAATATTTTTTTTCAACAAGGTCACAAATGTATATTAAACAAATGTTAGATAAAGTATGTTCATGTGTGAATGACCCTATTCACAAGTTTACATAATTTTTTTTTTTTAATTGCAACATTTGGATATGATCACTTGTGTGTTTGGTTATTCATAATCATATATGAAATGCGTTCACATGTGAATAACCATATATACGATTGTACATGTGTGTTTCTATGGACACGTAACACATGTATTACGGTGTGAATGTGTTTCTCTTGAGATCAATAGGAATATGTGGCAGTGTACACATATGTTACAATGTGAATGTGTTTATGTATCTCGTATATGGTATTGGGATATGGACGTTCGTGTATTTCCGTGTACACATGTGTTTATAACTTTTTTAATTGCAACATTTGGATATGATCACTTGTGTGTTTGGTTATTCATAATCATATATGAAATGCGTTCACATGTGAATAACCATATTATAAGTGTATAGATAAAATTTATTTTTATTAAAGTTCACATGTTAACTAATGAATTTACTTTTCATAATTCTTGAAAGTGAATAATCATGTATGTTTGAAACATAACCAAACCAACATGCGGAATTACCATGTAAGTACGTTTGAAAAAATAAACCAAAAACCTTTTATATAAATAAAAATAATAATTTTCATCATTTTGAATGTTTAATAGTATTTAGTAGTTGTAACCGTAGGAGTAAATTATGGGGAGAATTGTTATATTCAATTGCTTATTAATTAAATTGTATTTACAAAATTACATATACTATCTATGTGAAAGATATATATATATAGTGAAAAGTTATTTTAAGAACCCAAAAAAAGGCAAGAACCCTTAAGAACCTTTTTCCACCAATTTAATTAAGGGTAATTAAGTAATTTTCTTAATCAATATTTAATTTAAAAGAAAATTAGATATTTTAAATCCCATGAATATCTCTCCTGCTTAACAGTTATTTGCTTTTATTTTAATTTCTTGTATACAATTGGGACTACATTTTGTGTTCGTCAATGATACTTTTTTTTTATTGCCCTGTTATATATCTCAATATTTGTTTCTCAAAGCTTTGCATGCTTCACAAAATAGTATTGTATGCGCTCATAACAAATTACCCCAACATAAAAACTACTGTATTTCGCAACTTAATTGGTTACATACAAGTTCAAAACAATTGGATTAACATAAGAAACACCTTAGCAGAAAGGAAATCTGGTAATCATAAATAGCATGAAGTTTGTTCAACCCCATAAATAAAAATAAAAAAACGAAAAACCACCACAACAAAAGGTAACTGACTTGATTCACTAATACTTAAAGAAATACTAACTAACTAAACCATCCACAAATGCTTTTGGCCTTTTTCTTTGCTGCATACTCATTAGCTCCAGCGATAATCTTTGTTGTGTACTTCTTCTGTATGCTTAGCTGTTTTCTCTTTGCACTTTTTACATCAATGTCACATTCTGATTTCCCATCTTGTGCGCCCATGAAACACGCCCTTTGACACATCAAGAAAACTCTACAATGATTATCACTATACGCCAGATCAATTCCAAATCTGTTGGCGTCATATCTTTAAGACCCTTCCATGATATGCGCTCAACCTTTCCAAATAAGCCATGTCCGAATTGATGCTGCATTTTTACAAAAACTTAACAAGTTATTACCTAATAAACTTACGCTGAAACTCTATTAGATTTGTATATACTTATATTAACGTTACCAATCTTTCTGGAACTGTTTTGTTATTTGGCTCCTAAATCGTCATCTGCGTCATTGTCTTAAGATTGTAACATATTAAGTAGTAGTGATTGTCCTGTTGCATTGGAAAGAAAATCTGCAAATTAAACAAAATATATTATTCTACCAATGCACATTGTTCGTACAATGGTAGCTACATATGCATATATATGATATTGGTCGATGCACGTTGTTCGTACGATGATAGTTATACATGTATTCAAATGATTAGTGGTTGATGCATGTTGTTCATATTTATATTCATAACATGACAAAACTAAAATGTTCTTATAGACAATAGCTATGCTCACACCGAGTACATATAATCATTTATATGAAGCACATATCCACATTTGAGCATGTCCATATATACATTCATATTTTAACAAAAACTAAATTGTTCTTAAAGACTAAGGGACATATACTCACTATGATCACATATAATCATATATATCGATTCATATATGCTCACACCGATCACATATAATCATAATCACATGTCGATTCACATATGCTCATGCTCTGATCACATATAATCACACCGAGTACATATAATCATTTATATAGAAGCATACTGAGTACATATAATCATTTAAAGTGTGATTATATGCTCCCACTGAGCACATATAATCATTTATATAGAAGCACATATCCACATTTGAGCATGTCCATATATACATTCATATTTTAACAAAAACTAAATTGTTCTTAAAGACTAAGAGACATATACTCACTATGATCACATATAATCGCATATCGATTCATATATGCTCACACCGATCACATATAATCATGATCACATATCGATTCACATATGCTCACGTTGATCACATATAACCATGAGCATGTATTCTCAAACTTTAATAATCTAATTATTTACTACAAAACAGACTTGTGAACATATGCTCACAGGATCAAGTGTAATCATGTATACGAAATTAACATATGCTTACTGCAAAAAAAAGTACACAAACACAAATTTTACCCATTATTATTACAATTATCCCCCTTGATCCCAGTTAATTGTTACTCAGGGTAGCCATATATCACACTTATTTTTTGCACGTTTATGACACTTGCAATCACATCTTATCCTTTTGAGTTACATGTAATGCATTTTATCCTTTACAACCACATGTAATCACCTTGATCACATATAATCATGACTCACAAATGTTACAACCCCTATTAGCTTACTCACCAGCTTGTCATACCATCTTTTTAATGTCTTATATATTTATTTTATCAAGGTTTACACATGCACACAACACATAGTCATACATTTATAACAAGTCAAATCATATATGACAAATAATTTTCATTAACTTCTTCCAATTGTATTCATTTTCCCAAATTCAGCCACGATGCACATATGATCACATTCAAAAGCAACTCTGCATACATTTCCACTTATATGACTGTTTCTTTACATAGATCACAACTAATCGTACATCGAACAAACAAGAACCACATATATTTGTAAGCCGAAACACTAAACCAATCACATGATCACAAATAACCAACACTATAGCAATTAAAAACAGGAAATCAGTCCACCAATCAAAAAAAAAAAGTAAAAAGATTACCTTTGCCCTTCATCTCAATTATGTATGAGCAAAGCCCTAATCTTCCAGTTTATAAACAAGAAAATAATCGACTATTTTTCAATTGGGTATACGGAATCACATATGCTCACCGCCCTATTTATAATAGATCATCAATGATTATATCGACTTTATCTTTTTCCGTTGATCATATGCGATCATATCTCCGATTTGATTTGATTTTGATTTTTTTGAATTAGTGATCGGAGGATACCATGGTTGAAGGAGACGTGGGTGAGAGAAAAAGATTAATTGTTTTTTGTAAATTATTTCTCCAAAATCGAACAGATGTATTTAGTATAAAGTCTAAAATTTTGTTCCAATTTTACCCTTATCACATGTTCCGTTCTTTATTTGGTTTCACATTATTTACAAGTTTGCCATTGTTTATGTGGGCCGTAGATTGTTGAAGATGTATGGATAAGATTAATTTAAAGGGTTCTTAAAAATTCTTGCTTTTTTCAGAGTTCTTAAAATAATCTTTCAATATATATATATATATAATATATATATATATATATGAAGGCCCTCATCTACATATATACATGATCAATCATTCTAGGCTAGCTTATAGTTGTCCCCACAGGTCCAAGTCTTCAAACAACACTTGTGGTTGGATTCTTGAATATTCTCATGACTTGATATATATCCATACCACTTGACACACTTATGAATTGCACATCCACATATCCATTCCGACGTTATAAAATTATATAAAATAATTGTGTCAACTAAGACTCAGACCATGCTATGTATAATGGCACAGGGTATCCCCACCAGGAACAGGGCAACCCCACCAGGGTATTAGCGGCGACGTCGCCGCTAATGGTGGGGCCCCGACAACTTTGGAACCATGACTGACTACGCTTGTTCCCGGGGTGCCACGTGGCACTTATTAGCGGCGACGTCGCCGCTAATAAGTGACACGTGGCACCTCGGGAACAAGCGTAGAACCATGACTGCCGAGGTGCCACGCGGTGCCACGTGGCACTTCGGCGAATTTTGGAGGTTTACCACGATCCTAACATTTGGTATATATATTCTCTGTTGGTATATATATTCTCTATTTCGGTTTTAAACTACAGGCTACCCTTCTTTTGCACTTTGGATTTCAAACTGCATATATTTTTCTTTCACACTATTGTTTTCAAAGCTGCTCGCACAGGTATATTTCGGACGATACATATATAAATATATTATGAATATAGATATATATATAGTATGGATATCATCAATAGTTAATGAACTAGATGTTTACTTGTTTACTTGAATTGTTTAAGATGGATAGTTTTGAGGATATTTGGGCAGACCCAGAAAACTTACGTATTGAAGTGCCCGATGATGAGTTTGAGTCACCTGATGCAGACGGTCAATTTGACTGCGAACCTAGAGACTTAGAAACCGAGGAGGTGTTCGCTTCCGTCGAAGAATTGACGGAGTGGGCCAAAAGAACAGCACTGGAGTTGGGTTATGTTTTAGTCACACGGGTCGAACAAAAATTCGATAAAGGTGGTCAATAAGGTGACACTAATATGTCACCACGGTGGACCACGCGATAAAAGGTTAACTGGGCCACCCAAACGGTCCAACAAGATAGGGTGTCCCTTTACTTTGGAAGGCCGCCCCGGGTATGATGGTGGTTGGAGGGTAACTGTCAAGGACTGGAAACACAATCATGATCCAGCTACCGATCTGCAGGGGAATGCATACGCGAGACGGATGACAGAAGAAGAAAAGCAATATGTGGGAAACCTATCTGATCGCGGTATGTTCCCACGCCAGATCCTGGTTAACCTGAAAAATGAATTTCCAGGAAACCTGACTTGAAGAGGAGACATTACCAACTTTCTGAAATCGAGACGGAGGGCGGGCCATGCAGGACATACTCCAATGCAGGTACAAACATCATATTAGTGATTACGTACTCCGTTGTTGGAAGTGACATATTTACTATATCTTGTTCACCTGTCGCAGGTTATGTTCTCACTGATGCAAGAGAAAAATTACTTTTACCAGTTTACTACAAATAGTAAAAATGGACGGTTGGAGAATCTCTTTTTCATGCATCCAACATCAATGACCCTATGGCGCGCATTTCCCTGGGTTATTGAAATAGACTCCACGTACAAAACCAACGTGTACAACATGCCGCTTGTTGAGATTGTCGGCGTCACTTCAACGGGCCGGACCTTCAGTTTAGCATATGCTTTTATCGTAAACGAGCAGGAGGCGAATTATAAATGGGTGTTACAATGTCTGAAGTCCACCCTTGTTGAAGGCTTTACCATTCGTGTGGTTTTAACTGACAGAGAGCTGGCCCTGATGAGAGCATTGAAGGTTGTTATGCCGCAAGCGAAACACCTGTTGTGTAGGTACCACATATGGCAAAACATAACCAAATACTGTGAACCGGCATTGCGGGTGAAGAAAGATGTTAACATTGAAAGGCTTAACGTGTGGTGGAAAAGAGTTTATGAATCTTGGACTCTTGACGAGTTTAAATCATACGAGAAGGAGTTAAAGAAAAAATTGAGAGCTTATCCAGGTGTCTACAAGTACCTCAATGATAATTGGTTGTCCCCGTACCGAGAGCAGTTTGTGTCATGTTGGGTCGATGAACATCTCAACTATCAGAACCACACCACAAACAGAGTCGAGGCTGAGCACCACCATCTGAAGGAAGAGCTGAAGGGGAAATGTACATTTACTAGAATCCTGCAATGTGTTGATTCTGTCATTATCGGTCAAGATACTGAAATAAGGGGCCAACTGGGGTATAGCAAGGGAACCCGGTTGGGTAAACATAATTACAACTGTATGAAGGCCCTGCTGGGAACGGTTTCACATAAAGCTTTGGACATCATGGTTGATGAAATCGTTCGCTTAGACAAACAACTGAAAAAACATGTGAAAAAGTGCGGGTGCAAGGTTCGGTATAGTTGTGGGCTACCATGTGCCTGCAAGATTGCCGAGTACATGCACCGTGGTTAGTATGTTTTAATACAATTTTTTTTAATCATACCTACATAATGTCGTATACTTATTAATATAAAAAAATGCAGAGACTCGTATTCAGCCGAATGTGATAGACCCGTTTTGGAGAAAGCTTGACTTATCACCATCGACATCCCTAAAAGACGAAGACGATATAGAAGCTGTCCATGAAGTCGTAGGTGATCTTACGACATTCTTGGTGGAGCAACCCAAGGCCCAACGGAAACATTGGTTGTCGAAGATAAAGGACATGTTTAAGCCGGGTAACTCACAACTGAAAGATCCCATTGTTCAGAGGAGCACACGCGGTAGACCGGTCGGGTCGAAACAAAAGCCGCCAAAGGTAGACCAAACACATCATAAGCTTAATTAGTGATTTAAGAATAATTATAAAAGTAAGTGATTTTAAGTAATTGTTTTATATTAATGGTCTAGGTGCCCGATCTTAACAAAAAGCCACCTGGGGTTCGGAAATGCAAGTCCAGTCGCCCGAGGACTGAAGAGGTGCCCGATCTGAACAGGTCGCCACCTGTGCAGCCCGCCAGACAAAGTGAGTACGCGCCCACCAAATCACGGTTTGATGACCGCAGGGTGCGCGACACAGTATGTACGAGCCGTCCCAATCATGTCGTCTCCCCGAGACACGAAACTTATTCGGGGAGCCGTCCCAATCCGAGTGGGTCAATAAAAGTTATATATATGTATGTGTATCTCTCTCTCTATATATATATATACATATGTGGATATAAAACGTAAAAATAATAACTTACAGCGTATTCATATTCACGCTGAGCGTATGACTGGCGACCGTGAGTACTGACAAGATTATCTTGTCCATGTCTGTTATTCGCGTTTCTTTGGGCAACAAGCATCCGGTGCTCCCTGGTCCAATAATGCAGTAGATCCCTCCAGACATCTTGAGGCATTCCATGCGGCGGAACACCTTCGAATTCGCCGAGTCTATCTAACCCACCCCTGTCGCTAAACCATTTCCCCTTGAATTTTGATTTTTTATCCCTGTAGTTCTTTAGGGCATCTTGACGAATCATGTTTTCAATGGCGACCCGTAAGGGGTGACCGTCTTCGTTATTTAGATACGGGTCCAAGTAGAACCGTCTCTGCAATTTTGTAGTAATAGTCAACATTTACCCTAATTTTGTAATGACGTATTTACATTGTAAAATAAAATGTTTTAAACCTGGAGCCAGGGAATAAGTCCATCCCTGATGTGTGGGGGCACCTGATCCCACGAGTCGTAAGTATGCGGGACGGTAGCGACATATGTC
The DNA here is from genome assembly GCA_034093135.1 of Erigeron breviscapus. Classification (NCBI taxonomy): domain Eukaryota; kingdom Viridiplantae; phylum Streptophyta; class Magnoliopsida; order Asterales; family Asteraceae; genus Erigeron; species Erigeron breviscapus. Next base: position 37,398,055 of record CM067169.1, on the reverse strand, counting down.
CCCAAATAGCTCTTGTACCATTTGGAGGTGTCACCGATAGTCTGCCACCTGCTTTCAGCGGTATCAAGTCTAAGAGTTATACGTCGTCCAGACTTCTGAAACTCCCGCTCCAGTTCCTTGTTAGCAGCGGCAGCTCTCCCTGAGCTATTCCCTGCAAAGCAAAATTAAAGAAAAAATATATATACATATATATATATATATATATATATATATATATATATATATATATATATATATATATATATATATATATATATATATATATATATATATATATATATATATATATATATATATATATATATATATATATATATATATATATATATATATATATATATATATATATATATATATATATATATATATATATATATATATATATATATATATATATATATATATATATATATATATATATATATATATATATATATATATATATATATATATATATATATATATATATATATATATATATATATATATATATATATATATATATATATATATATATATATATATATATATATATATATATATATATATATATATATATATATATATATATATATATATATATATATATATATATATATATATATATATATATATATATATATATATATATATATATATATATATATATATATATATATATATATATATATATATATATATATATATATATATATATATATATATATATATATATATATATATATATATATATATATATATATATATATATATATATATATATATATATATATATATATATATATATATATATATATATATATATATATATATATATATATATATATATATATATATATATATATATATATATATATATATATATATATATATATATATATATATATATATATATATATATATATATATATATATATATATATATATATATATATATATATATATATATATATATATATATATATATATATATATATATATATATATATATATATATATATATATATATATATATATATATATATATATATATATATATATATATATATATATATATATATATATATATATATATATATATATATATATATATATATATATATATATATATATATATATATATATATATATATATATATATATATATATATATATATATATATATATATATATATATATATATATATATATATATATATATATATATATATATATATATATATATATATATATATATATATATATATATATATATATATATATATATATATATATATATATATATATATATATATATATATATATATATATATATATATATATATATATATATATATATATATATATATATATATATATATATATATATATATATATATATATATATATATATATATATATATATATATATATATATATATATATATATATATATATATATATATATATATATATATATATATATATATATATATATATATATATATATATATATATATATATATATATATATATATATATATATATATATATATATATATATATATATATATATATATATATATATATATATATATATATATATATATATATATATATATATATATATCTTAGTAAACATACAAAGGTCGCCGGAAAAGTGGGTCGCCGGAAAAGTGGGTCGCCGGAAAAGTGGGTCGCCGGAAAAGTGGGTCGCCGGAAAAGTGGGTCGCCGGAAAAGTGGGTCGCCGGAAAAGTGTCGCCGAAAATGTCGCCGAAAAGTGTCGCCGGAAAAGTGTCGCCGGAAAAGTGTCGCCGGAAAAGTGTCGCCGGAAAAGTGTCGCCGGAAAAGTGTCGCCGGAAAAGTGTCGCCGGAAAAGTGTCGCCGGAAAAGTGTCGCCGGAAAAGTGTCGCCGGAAAAGTGTCGCCGGAAAAGTGTCGCCGGAAAAGTGTCGCCGGAAAAGTGTCGCCGGAAAAGTGTCGCCGGAAAAGTGTCGCCGGAAAAGTGTCGCCGGAAAAGTGTCGCCGGAAAAGTGTCGCCGGAAAAGTGTCGCCGGAAAAGTGTCGCCGGAAAAGTGTCGCCGGAAAAGTGTCGCCGGAAAAGTGTCGCCGGAAAAGTGTCGCCGGAAAAGTGTCGCCGGAAAAGTGTCGCCGGAAAAGTGTCGCCGGAAAAGTGTCGCCGGAAAAGTGTCGCCGGAAAAGTGTCGCCGGAAAAGTGTCGCCGGAAAAGTGTCGCCGGAAAAGTGTCGCCGGAAAAGTGTCGCCGGAAAAGTGTCGCCGGAAAAGTGTCGCCGGAAAAGTGTCGCCGGAAAAGTGTCGCCGGAAAAGTGTCGCCGGAAAAGTGTCGCCGGAAAAGTGTCGCCGGAAAAGTGTCGCCGGAAAAGTGTCGCCGGAAAAGTGTCGCCGGAAAAGTGTCGCCGGAAAAGTTCGCCGGAAAATTCGCCGGAAAAGTTCGCCGGAAAAGTTCGCCGGAAAAGTTCGTAAACATACAAAGAAAACGTCGGAAAAGTGGGTCGCCGGAAAAGTGGGTCGCCGGAAAAGTGGGTCGCCGAAATGGTCGCCGGAAAAGTGGGTCGCCGGAAAATGGTCGCCGGAAAAGTGGGTCGCCGGAAAAGTGGTCGCCGGAAAAGTGGGTCGCCGGAAAAGTGGGTCGCCGGAAAAGTGGGTCGCCGGAAAAGTGGGTCGCCGGAAAATGGTCGCCGGAAAATGTCGCCGGAAAAGTGGTCGCCGGAAAAGTGGGTCGCCGGAAAAGTGGGTCGCCGGAAATGTCGCCGCTAATACTTCGTCTGAAAATTGGTGGCCGGATTTTCGCCTGAAAAGTCGCCGGAAAATGAACCGGGCCGGATTTTCGTCACCAGCAAAAGGGTGGGTGGCCGGATTGTTGATATAGAGGGTGAGGGGATTGAGGGCCGGAATATGGATACAAACTGGTCTATGGCCGGAATGTTTTTTTTTTTTAAGGGAGGTGCGTTTTATTTGTTTGGGGAAGAAGATGGGTCGTCTGGCTTGCAGCGGCGTTTAAAAGGAAAATATGGTACACTATTAGCGGCGACGTCGCCGCTAATAGTGTGGGGTCCATGGGCAAAAAACAGGCTTTGACTCTTTAGTCTGCCAGTTGGGGCCCGCACTATTAGCGGCGACATCGCCGCTAATAGTGCCTGGTGGGCCTACCCTGTTTGCCCCGGTGGTGTTACGCGCCCCGATGTATAATATATGGTTTCTTAAAGACGAATATATATAATTGCACCATTATTTATGCATCTTTCAATAAAATAAAACAACTCCTTAAATTCATTTTTATAAAAGCCATAACCCTTGGATGCAAAACGATATTGAATTTTAGCCCTTAGATTACTTTGCTTGCATCATTTACTTTTTTAAAATTTATTCCCTAAATTACTAAATACTAAATTAGTAAATCTTTAATAAATATTAAAACTGAAACTTTAATTCAAAAATGAAGTAATCTTAACCCTTTATTGAATTTTCACCCTTTTTATCCACCATTGGATCAACATGATGACATCATCATTGACTCAACTTTCAGTTAAAGACTCTTTTAGTCCTTCAACTACAGATAAAATATTCCAACGATAAATATATTAATTAATGTTCTACTTATCTAACCATATCAAAATTAATATGTATAATTTTTTTGGTTTTTTTGATTTACATCGATCTCATATAACATATATCATCTATCTTTCTTTTAACTTATCTGAATTTCATATTTGATTTTTTTTATGGATCTTCTTATAGATTAATATTATCAAAAATAACATTACACTTTCTTGATTTGTTATCAAATAGTGATTGTTTCAAAAATTATATCCTCTTTTAATTTTTTAATACTTGATTTTCTAACAAGTAGAAGCAATTATATGTAGAGTTTCTTTATTTGTGTCAAGTAATATTATGATCCATCTTTTATTATAGTTTATTTTTCATAATTGATTTTTTTACAAATAGATAATAACAAATAATTTTGTATTGGATTATAGTCTAAATTAACCTTATGTTATGAAGTATAACCATATATATACTTGATGATATATGATGAAGGTTGAAAAATATATGGTTATTATAGTTTACCGTGAATCATTTGAATGAGCTCAGCGGAGATATTTTGACAAAGAATCATAATCGTGATATGCAAAATTTATGAGTATTGTACATCAACTACACATTAGCAAAAAAAGATTAAATATTTGCTCTTAGTTAACCATATACAATATCCTGCCAGATCAAATTGTGTTTGATAGGGTGGCTGACATCGATGCATCCAATGAATCTTGGAACATCCGGGTTAAAATCGTCTTACGTTGGAAGCTGTCGTATAAGTACAACCCAAAAAAATCAATAACTTCGTTATGGCTTCAATAACGAAGATTACACGGTTGTCGATCATAGGCACGAAATCAATAACTTCGTTATGGCTTCAATAACGAAGATTACACGGTTGTCGATCATTCACGGTTAAACGAAGATTACACGGTTGTGTATCCAATTATTTTGTGGATACCATGGATCCTTATAACTTTGTGACTATACGTAGTCAACTACTTTCCTACATTGGGCCAACCTTTTTAGCTTTTAACTCAATGGAAAAAAGTGCATGTTGTACAAAATATAATCATTTGTGACACTACATAGAAACTAAAATACACTTGCCGAGTGGATGAGAAACCAGTGTCAAACCTTAGTCTCTAAAATTATATTTATACTATGGTTAATTTATGAAAAGAACAACCGGTTAATTGGGATTGTTCTTAATTTATTTATTGTTGTGGTAGTTTTTATAGCTTTAAGTAATTGTTTTTTTTATATCACTAGCGTTTTATACGTACATATATAATTTTGTTATAGGTTTTTCCCACGTTTCAAGCGGGTTATAATCTAGTACTAAATACTAAATTACATTCTCTTTCAATGAAATTTACATTTAGATACCTTATAAATCATTAAGATTGATTATCTATCATATTCATCGATTAATATAACTAAAGAAACTTGGATTTTTATTTATTTAATTTTTTTGGACGTGTGCACTTAATTTGCTATATTTAAAAAAAAAAAATTATATTTTTTTATCTAGATAAGGATGCATAATTTTTATATTCATGATATACCTTATATCTTATTTTTACACATATATTTATCTTAATGAAATGTTTTTCGTTGTTACCAGAAGTTTGAGTTTGTAGAGTATGTTTCGAAATTATACTAAGCAATTGAATACCTCTATAAATTTATTTTTAAATACTTTTTAACTTGTATGATTTTTTAAACACAATTTTAGCTTATGCCTTTTTATATATTTATCAAATCTTAGAATATGATATACACATAAATAGATGATCACTATGTTTATTTTAATTATTATTTATTTTTTAAACTTTTAGAGAGTTACTATAAGTGTATTAATAGAATTCACGAGAATTAATGTGTTCCAAGTTGTAGCAATTAAGTACATGTAGTGCGGCGACAATGGTGGCAGCGACGAGTAATGTAGGTTATTGATGCAAAGATAATTAATGTAAAAAATAGTTGGTTTAGTTATTTTATGGGTTGAAGGATAAATGTTGTAAATTATTTTGTTAAAGATATTTTTGGTAGACCATAAGAAAATTGGTATAAATATGAAGGCCACAAGCTCACATTCCACTATTTGATGCTACTTCTACAACCTTATTTTTGGATTTTTCTTTATTGTACATTATTGTTTTTGTTTTGATTTACAAAAGTCGAGAAAGAGCGACTCATGGTGGTTAAGTTCATATTCAATTATAAATTAAATAGACGTGGGTTCGAATTAACTCAATGTTGTGTAGTCTTCAAAATGCAATCATCTTAATGTAGAGTTGATTTTAAAAAATAATATTAAGTTGATTCATCAATATCCTTTATTTTTAATTATGCATGTATAATATTATAAACATTAAAATGTCATTAGTTATATATATTCACCCCGCGTATTACGGGGATAATATTCAACTTATAACTTCTTGGTTGTTGGACACACTCTAACTTCGCTAAGCCAACAACCTTTGTTATCTTTCTCATTAGCAATTAGAGTTAATCGCAAGGATCGTCCCTGTGGTTTATCCAAAACATCAAGTTCAGTCCTTTAACTTTCATAAAGACACTGGACGTCCTTTATAGGAGGATAAGGGTCAAGAACAGTCCTTTTGTTTCACGTCCGTTTTCCTTGCTCCGTTAGCACCCTCACGTGACTAAAACGTGAGGGTAAGTATGTCTTTAGCCAGTTAATGGCTTTCTCTTTCCTCCCTTATATACCCTAAAACACCCCCAATTTTCATTTCATAAATCAAAACATAAAAACCTAAAATTACACCCCACTATTATCTCTCTCTCTCGATTTGTGCTCATCAAGAGTTATCATGGTGTTTTGTTGGTGTGGCACGGAAGCAGTAATACGAACATCATGGACTGAAAGGAACCCAGGAAGACGTTTCTACGCATGTCCCAACCCGGGTTCGAAATGCAGATTTGTTGGATGGTTTGATCCCAAAATGTGTGATCGGGCAACAGTTATTATACCGGGTTTGTTGAGGTCAAAGAATGAACTCGAAGCACAACTGAAAGAAAAAACAGAAGAAGGAAAGAAATTGAAGAAACTGTTGGTTGGTAGTTGGTTGTTATTTGTTGTAATTTTTCTTATGGTTTGAACAAAAAAAGGTGTATGTGGTATGTTGCAAGTTGTTGTATTTGCTCAAGTATTAATGAAATGGTTTTTTGTCTTAAATTGGTTGTTACAACTTTGAACATAGTGACAGATTACATAAGGTGAAATATGCCAAAATGTACCAAATGCAGATTGTTTATCACCTAAATATGCCAAATGCAATATGTAAAATACAATGTTTATCATCTACATATGCCAAAATATACCAAAATAGCTTACATAAACACCATAATTAATCCACATTACATATTGTGGCAGATTACATAATGTAGCAGAAAACATAGTGGCAACATACATAATTTAGCAAAAGACATAAACATAAGTGGCATTACATTGACAACAAAAACAACTAAATTAGCTGGGTCTGGAAGTTTGACTTGCATTTGGAACTGTTTGACTTGCATTTGGACCTCTCTGGCTTGCATTTCGACCTCTTTGACTTGGAGTTGGACCTCTTGCACTTGCAGTTTGACTAGGGTGAGCTGATTGACTAGGTTGAGTTGGTTGACTAGGGCTTCCACTTGCTTGACTAGCTTGAGGTGCTTGGCTTGAAGTGGCTTTGCAAGACCTCTTGTTGTGGCCTTGAATGCCACACCTTTTACAGTAAACAGAGTGAAGCTTCCTTGACAACTTGCCATTAGAAGCCATTTGGATCTCTTCTGCAGTCTTCCTTCTCTTCTTTCTTGGTCTGCCTATAGGTTTGTGATACTTAGGTGGCATGATAACTGTTGGTATGCGAGACCTAGTCCACATGTTAACACCATTGGTGGGGTTGATCTTAAATTGGTACATTAACTTCCATGTGTCTAACCTGTAAATGGGATCAACCCATGCCTCAACTGGACCAACTGCTATTTTGTTATTAGCCATATTCCAGTTAGCACACACTGCATGTTTACATGGTATTCCAGTTATTTCCCATTTCCTACATGTGCAGTTCATTTGGGTGATATCTACCACACACTGATCTCCCCAAGGTCCACTTACTTGATATTTATCCACCCCATTAAAGATTGCAGTGTAAGTATTTGCATCCGTTTTTTCCAATTCCAACAGTCTAGTTGCAGTTGGTGTAAGCACAGTCTCACATTTGTCTATAACCTTTCCCACATTCACAATCCTAATCATCAAATACTCCCTAATGTATTCTAGACAGTGAATGATAGGCCTATCTCTAGCTTTAACTGTCTTACTATTCAAAACCTCACACATGTTGTTAAGCAACACATCTGACTTTGCCCTTCCTGTTAAAACAAAGTGCCTGTATAAGTGATCTAATCCACATTGAATTGTTAGGTTTAAAGTCAATAAGTACCTGAAAAATGAGATCTTGCCCAATGTTGAGGTGGGATTTTGGATAACCAAGCATGTGCAGGTTCACTATATCTTTTGAACTCAGCCATTGCAGTTGTGAACTCTTGGATAGTGGTTGTTGTTGCACACCTCCATAAATGGTTCTTGAAAGCTGCACCCCTCCATTGAAGCTTCATATTCTCATGAATATGTCTAAGACAGTATCTATGCTCAGCACAAGGGAACATCTTTGCTAAAGCAGGAATAAGACCCTTACATTCACAAGAATAATAAACAAGATTAATTCATAAATTAAGGGTATTGTCACATGAACAAGATTAATAAACAAGATTACCTTTTGCCTATCACTTATAAAAGTGTAGTTTGATCTTTCCACCAGGTCTAGATCATCACCAAGGTGTTCCAAAAACCATGTCCAAGAGTTTAAAGTCTCTGCTTCCACAATTGCATACGCAACAGGATAGATTCCATTGTTTGAATCTAGACTCACAGCAGTTAGCACTTGTCCTGGGAATGGTCCAGACATGAATGCTCCATCAAGTCCAATTAACTCCCTTCCAGCACTCTTGAACCCCCTCTTTAATGCACCCAAGCAGATGTAAATTCTTTTAAAAACTCTAGTTGGGTCATCCACATTTTGAGGTCTTTCAACCTCAAGCTTCACTGTGGTGCCAGGATTGGAAGACTGCAGTTCTTGTATGTAATCCCTTAACATGTTGTATTGCTTGGTGTAGTCCCCTCTTAGCTCTCCCTTTGCACTTTTCTTAGCCCTCTGTGCTTTCTGTGCAGATACTGCTAGTTCAAACTTCCTTTGAAGTTCGTTTTGTAATGCCTTTGAAGGTATTTCTGGATTACCTAAAATAACAATATTTATAGTTATAAGAAACTGTAATATAAACAACAAGTTAAAAAACTTAAATAATGTAGCATAAGTATGAATTTTTTTACCTTCAATCTGTTGCAAAATGGTTTTGCCAAGAAACTTGGATGTGCAGAATTTATTAGATCTGGATTGAAGACATTTGTGGTCCTCAATCAATGTTTTCACCATCCATGTTTCCTCATTTCTAATTTTGGACACGTGTAAAGTCCAAGGACAACTAAATGCATCTGGATTTGCCTTATTTCCCCTACCTCCTTTGGGTTTGGAATCTTCACCTACCTCCTTTGCCTTGTCATTTTTCTTTAGGTTTGTGGACTGACTTGGGCCTTTAACAGACTGACTTGGGCCTCTAACAGTTAGAGTTGGGCCACCACAGTGAATTGGCCTAGCTCCTTTATCTGGAATGTTTTGGGCTACACTGCCACCATTTGGATCAAACAAAGGTATTTGGCCTCTACAAACCACTCTCACTCTTGCATTATCATTTTTCAAAATGTGTAACTCTCTCCTGCTGTCTACTGCATGCCTCCTTACCAAGCTTAAGACCTCATCCTTACTTCCAAATGTTTGACCACAATAAAAGACAGTGTTAAAAGCAGTTGGCTTCTTCCCCATTTTCTTCAATAGCCTATTTCTTATTTTATTCACATTGTCATCTGCATCAGAACCACTATCAAACTCTTCATTGTTTATAACATCAATCTCATCATCCCCATCAACTTCTACATTGGCAGGTATAGGCAAATTGCCCACATACTCCACATCTTCATCTATATGCATTCTAAATTCTCTCATGTTCACTTCTACATCTTCTACTTCATTGACCTCATCTACAATGTAGTCACTATCTTCACTATCCTCACCACTACTATTACTATCATCATCATTACCCTCTTCAGCTACATGCCTTTTACCCTTCTTATGTATATCTACATTGTCATTTCCAATACTTTCTTGAACTGGTTGGTCAATAACATTGTCTTGACTAGTCACATTGTCATTCAAATTTTCTTGACTATTTTCAGTGTTGGCATGATCAACATTGTCATTTACTACACTTTCTTGAGTTAAAACAGGTTCCACATTCCAATCAAGCAACATTTTCTTAAATCCAAGGTTACCTTCACTTTGTTTCTTAGATAAGGGCTTTTTAGGTTTACTAGGTACAACCTCATCATCATTTTCAATCAGTTCAAGTGATAATTTAGTGGGAGAAAAGTAACCTACTGGCTTTGAGTTGCCATGTTCAATATAAACTTGTATCAACCTATTTTTTTCCACATATTTAGACAAATTATGCACATCTTGGTCACTTGATAAGGGCATAAGACCAATATCTAACTCATATCCAGGTTTAAGAAAGAAATATAACATCACCTGCTTCCCTGTATAACCTAGAGTCTCCATTATAGAGTCCATTTCATGCACTGAAAATAGGTCAATGTTGACGCAATCGGCATGGTCGATCTTACCCCGTACATATTTCATCCCTGGCTTAGAAGTAAACATCCCTCCGTGATGAATCTTGAACGAGAACAACCCTTCATAAGGTTCTACATCGGAAAAAATATAAATAAAAACCATTAATATTCTAGGTTTTTATTAAAAAAGAAAATAAAAAATATAACATAACTTGCTTCAACTCACCGTATACACGATCCAAGTCATCCCAATTTTCACCTGCTTCACGTATTGAATACAACGGATTACGTGACATCTTAAAGTTATTAGGGTTTTGGCAGGTTGAATTAACAATGTCGGGTCATAGGTGGGTGGGGTGTAATTTTGGGGATGTGTTTTGATTTATGAGATGAAAATTGGGGATGTTTAGGGTATATAAGGGAGGAAAGAGAAAGCCATTAACTGGCTAAAGACATACTTACCCTCACGTTTTAGTCACGTGAGGGTGCTAACGGAGCAAGGAAAACGGACGTGAAACAAAAGGACTGTTCTTGACCCTTATCCTCCTATAAAGGACGTCCAGTGTCTTTATGAAAGTTAAAGGACTGAACTTGATGTTTTGGATAAACCACAGGGACGATCCTTGCGATTAACTCTTAGCAATTATATATGATCGTCCATTTGGGTTGCCACACAATTGACAACCTTCGACCCGTACAAGCTGCCGATCGACCTTTCAATTGACTTCCAACAATCTTTTCACCTCGGGTTGTCATGTATTTTAAACTGATATTGGATAAAGTCATAAAGACAATACATATCGATATGATACACATTGTAATTAAGACTACTCCCAAAAACGATTTGCTAAGTTTTCAATGCAAGTGTTTATGGGACGTTTTATCAATAACTATCACAAATTAATTTTTGTTACATATATATGTTAGTTTATTTTTATTTGTCGTTGTCAAGATTACAACTTTTGGCCACTCATTTTCCACAAATATCTTCACCATCAACGGCAAAAAGATTGTTGTAATGAACATGAATTGAACGAGTTACGAATACAAACATATGAAAGGTAGTACCGCAAATTAACATGAATGAAAATATAAAGTTAGAATTTGGATTGTCATGTTTAAATTCTGTGGATTTGTATAGCTGTTTTTCAAAATGCATAGGCTAGATGTATCTATCAAATTATTTTTTTAAAGAGAAAAATACGTATGCAAAAGTCATACAATTTATGAATCATCTCATAATTGTGGACTAAATGTTAAGAGTAGATGACAATAGGCAATAAGTGGTTTACGATGAGATCCAGTCATCTAAGATAAGATTCAACTTGAGATAATAAATTTAAATTAGAGTTAATTACAGAAATCGTCCCTGTCGTGGTACCCAGCTTGCAGGTTTCGTCCCTACCTTTCAAAAATTACAGTTTTAGTAAAAACTTTGCTCCGTCAACACTTTTAGTCCAAAGCATTAACAGACGTTAAAATACCCATCACGTGACCTGCACATGATGGGTATAATGGTCTTTTCATTACCAATGGACCAAAAGTGTAAGAGTTAATTACAGAAATCGTCCCTTTCGTGGTACCCAGCTTGCAGTTTTCGTCCCTTAACTTTCAAAAATTACAGTTTTGGTCCAAAATCTCAAATGAAAATCTGTAACAAAATTTCTTATCCAAATCTCTATTTATAAATCTTTTGGAAATTTATACAAAACTTAAATAAAATTTCAAAATAAACTTAAATAAAATTTTCATTAAATTGCAGTTTTAGTCCAAAAAACTTTGCTCCTTTCAACACTTTTAGTCCAAAAAACTTTGCTCCGTCAACACTTTTAGTCCAAAGCATTAACAGACGTTAAAATACCCATCACGTGACCTGCACATGATGGGTATAATGGTCTTTTCATTACCAATGGACCAAAAGTGTAAGAGTTAATTACAGAAATCGTCCCTTTCGTGGTACCCAGCTTGCAGTTTTCGTCCCTTAACTTTCAAAAATTACAGTTTTAGTCCAAAAAACTTTGCTCCGTCAACACTTTTAGTCCAAAGCATTAACAGACGTTAAAATACCCATCACGTGACCTGCACATGATGGGTATAATGGTCTTTTCATTACCAATGGACCAAAAGTGTAAGAGTTAATTACAGAAATCGTCCCTTTCGTGGTACCCAGCTTGCAGTTTTCGTCCCTTAACTTTCAAAAATTACAGTTTTAGTCCAAAAAACTTTGCTCCGTCAACACTTTTAGTCCAAAGCATTAACAGACGTTAAAATACCCATCACGTGACCTGCACATGATGGGTATAATGGTCTTTTCATTACCAATGGACCAAAAGTGTAAGAGTTAATTACAGAAAACGTCCCTTTCGTGGTACCCAGCTTGCAGTTTTCGTCCCTAACTTTCAAAAATTACAGTTTTAGTCCAAAAAACTTTGCTCCGTCAACACTTTTGTCCAAAAATTACAGTTTTAGTCCAAAAAACTTTGCTCCGTCAACACTTTTAGTCCAAAGCATTAACAGACGTTAAAATACCCATCACGTGACCTGCACATGATGGGTATAATGGTCTTTTCATTACCAATGGACCAAAAGTGTAAGAGTTAATTACAGAAATCGTCCCTTTCGTGGTACCCAGCTTGCAGTTTTCGTCCCTTAACTTTCAAAAATTACAGTTTTAGTCCAAAAAACTTTGCTCCGTCAACACTTTTAGTCCAAAGCATTAACAGACGTTAAAATACCCATCACGTGACCTGCACATGATGGGTATAATGGTCTTTTCATTACCAATGGACCAAAAGTGTAAGAGTTAATTACAGAAATCGTCCCTTTCGTGGTACCCAGCTTGCAGTTTTCGTCCCTACTTTCAAAAATTACAGTTTTAGTCCAAAAAACTTTGCTCCGTCAACACTTTTAGTCCAAAAAACTTTGCTCCGTCAACACTTTTAGTCCAAAGCATTAACAGACGTTAAAATACCCATCACGTGACCTGCACATGATGGGTATAATGGTCTTTTCATTACCAATGGACCAAAAGTGTAAGAGTTAATTACAGAAATCGTCCCTTTCGTGGTACCCAGCTTGCAGTTTTCGTCCCTTAACTTTCAAAAATTACAGTTTTAGTCCAAAAAACTTTGCTCCGTCAACACTTTTAGTCCAAAGCATTAACAGACGTTAAAATACCCATCACGTGACCTGCACATGATGGGTATAATGGTCTTTTCATTACCAATGGACCAAAAGTGTAAGAGTTAATTACAGAAATCGTCCCTTTCGTGGTACCCAGCTTGCAGTTTTCGTCCCTTAACTTTCAAAAATTACAGTTTTAGTCCAAAAAACTTTGCTCCGTCAACACTTTTAGTCCAAAAAGCTTTCGTCCCTACCTTTCAAAAATTACAGTTTTAGTCCAAAAAACTTTGCTCCGTCAACACTTTTAGTCCAAAGCATTAACAGACGTTAAAATACCCATCACGTGACCTGCACATGATGGGTATAATGGTCTTTTCATTACCAATGGACCAAAAGTGTAAGAGTTAATTACAGAAATCGTCCCTTTCGTGGTACCCAGCTTGCAGTTTTCGTCCCTTAACTTTCAAAAATTACAGTTTTAGTCCAAAAAACTTTGCTCCGTCAACACTTTTAGTCCAAAAAACTTTGCTCCGTCAACACTTTTAGTCCAAAGCATTAACAGACGTTAAAATACCCATCACGTGACCTGCACATGATGGGTATAATGGTCTTTTCATTACCAATGGACCAAAAGTGTAAGAGTTAATTACAGAAATCGTCCCTTTCGTGGTACCCAGCTTGCAGTTTTCGTCCCTTAACTTTCAAAAATTACAGTTTTAGTCCAAAAAACTTTGCTCCGTCAACACTTTTAGTCCAAAGCATTAACAGACGTTAAAATACCCATCACGTGACCTGCACATGATGGGTATAATGGTCTTTTCATTACCAATGGACCAAAAGTGTAAGAGTTAATTACAGAAATCGTCCCTTTCGTGGTACCCAGCTTGCAGTTTTCGTCCCTTAACTTTCAAAAATTACAGTTTTGGTCCAAAATCTCAAATGAAAATCTGTAACAAAATTTCTTATCCAAATCTCTATTTATAAATCTTTTGGAAATTTATACAAAACTTAAATAAAATTTCAAAATAAACTTAAATAAAATTTCAAAATAAACTTAAATAAAATTTTCGTTAAATTGTAACAAGTTTCGTAGGATTTTTGTAAAAAAATATAATAAATTAAAAATAGTCGTACCGGTCGATATTTTCGGTAATACCGATAATACCGGTAATACCGGGAAATTTTTCCACACCGGTATGACTAAAATACCGGTTTTTAAAACATTGTTTCTCACCTTACGGTGGCTACATCATGGTGATAAGTTGTGGCTGCGGTTAGTTTATGGTTACATCAAAAAGGATTTTTATTCATCTTTCTCACCTTAGAATTTTATGGTGTAATTAACTCTATACTGTTGAAGTTTTGATGATGAATTTATTTGCTATGATGAATTTATTTGTTATGATTGTGGTTATAAAATTTTGGATCTGAAAGAGAGGTGATGAACTGACGATGATAAACTTTATTTTGAAATTTTATTTAAGTTTTGTATAAATTTCCAAAAGATTTATAAATAGAGATTTGAGATTTTGGACCAAAACTGTAATTTTTGAAAGTTAAGGGACGAAAACTGCAAGTTGGGTACCACGAAAGGGACGATTTCTGTAATTAACTCTTACACTTTTGGTCTATTGGTAATGAAAAGACCATTATACCCATCATGTGCAGGTCACGTGATGGGTATTTTAACGTCTGTTAATGCTTTGGACTAAAAGTGTTGACGGAACAAAGTTTTTTGGACTAAAACTGTAATTTTTGAAAGGTAGGGACGAAACCTGCAAGCTTGGTACCACGACAGGGACGATTTCTGTAATTAACTCTTTAAATTATGTATAGAAGGATTCAATGATAGCCTCATAAATCATAATATATTAGATTAGAAAATGAGAAACTCATGTCAATATTAAAAAAAAAAAAAACAAATAAGTGCACATAACTTTTATACAATTTATATGTAAACAAGGCATGAATCGTCTGCCTCACTATACAACAAATACAAGCATATATATACTCATCAATACTTTGTAATTTGATGAGAACTTGAAATTGAAATAGGCGTCCTAATTCGTAAAATCTGCTGTGTTACGAAATACTAGATTTAGAATTCATACATGATCCATAACTTCAAATTGGATCTTACATAACTACAAGCTAGAAGTTCATGAATCGAAGCCAACCTACTTTTTCTACTTCCTTAGAGCAAATAGACGATGTTTGTGTTGATGACATCATCCTCCCGGCATGTCCAAGGTCGTCATGACCACTTTTGGCTAACACGATAGTCTGCTTTGGACAGAGGAAGAAACTCCTTGAACCTAACTCAATCAACTTTTCATCCGTTTCCAAACCTATAAATTCATCATGTATATGTTAGAAATCGTGAGCCAAAAGCAAATAAAAGTGATCGATATAGAGATTGATCATAATGTATTACGAGTACATATTCATCAACATATGTAACTACTAATTAATTACTAATATTATTTCCCTAGAATTTCTTTTTTCCGTTATAGGTCACACCTCTTGCACACCCTCAAAATCGGACATAATGAGAGCATAGTAGTCCGTCCAAACAATGAAATTAAATGAAAAATAATTAAAGCTTACATTCTAAGCTAAATTGCGAGTAATGAAGGCCGTAAGAGGAAGGATCAAGTGAAGATAAGATAGGTCGTCTGCCTTCCTTAGAATACATTCGTAAAGAATCCGCAATAAGATCACCAACACTTGATTCGGGTGAAATTAATATGTGTAACGGACCTAAGCTTCGTTGTACGGTCACGTTAAGCAATAGCTTAGTTAACTTTGGACGCAAAGTAACCTCTGTGGAGGTCGAAAAACTACTACTATTTGAAAGCAAATCCGGCACGGTTCTTGGCCTCCTTAGCGTATTCCCTACTAACTCTTCGTTATCGTGACCATGAAACGACATCGATTTCTCGGTTAATCTGCCCTTTTTAGACTTGTCTTGTGGTTTTCGGTTAATCTTTTTCGTTGACATGTTAGGATTTACAAATTAGAGAGAAAGTAGGAGCGACGAGTTTGGAATAATGTGGAGACGTGCGTGTTTATATATATAGTAGTGGAGGGTTACGGTCAATGGAAAATTTTTGGTTACTGGTTAATGCCGGTTATTGTAGGGAACATTTTTATACTTTTGGTTCATGAGAAATGTTAAGATGACTGGCTATTGAGGGTTCTATTTTATGGGACTTTCTTAATTCTCTAAATTCTTTTATGCAAGTTATCTATATTTTTGATTATTTTCTATTTAGCATTTCTCCTCCTTCATTTCTCAATATGAAATGATATGTTTAGTGTGTATCTCAATACCTCATTATTATTATCCATAATCTAAATCATATACCCTAATATATATATTACATAGGGGTTGGTAACAAATAAGATAAGATCTTGACCCTTAGATCATGGTTAAATTGATGCACGAAGATTCACGAAGCAATTGATGCACGGTGATTTTCAGTGAAGAGAAACCTATTGTTTTATTTGTTTTACTTTAATACTTGTTTTATTTTACCTAAAACCTATATATATATATATATATATATATATATAAGAATAAATATATATATATATAATATATATATATATATAGGGTAGAGATCCTGGAAGAAGGTGTCTTAAGGAGAGAAGGGAGAGAGAAGGTCCTATGGGCCAATCAGAACGCGCCGTGTGTCAAATTAAATTAAAACACGCGGTGGCAATTTTGTAAATAAATCAAACTTTTGTAAAGCTTGGTCAGCTTGGGTTGGGTCAGCTTGGTCAGCTGTGTTGGGTCAGCTTGGGTTGGGTCAGTTTGGTCAGCTGGGTTGGGTCAGCTTGGGTTGGGTCAGCTGGGTTGGGTCAGCTTGGTTTGGGTCAGCTTGGGTTGGGTCAGCTGGGTTGGGTCAGCTTGGGTTGGGTCAGCTGGTTGGGTCAGCTTGAGTTGGGTCAGCTTGGGTTGGGTCAGCTTGGGTTTGAAGTCATTTACAGATTTGCCACTGTGTTTTTTTTTTAAAAAGCCACATGTCAACTTCTGGTTTGTTAGAAAAACCTTCTCTCCTTCTCTCCTTAACCCACCTTCTCATTTGATCTCTCTCTCATATATATATATATATAGGAAAAAGGGAATATAAGGTATTAATTTTTTAATATTTTTTTTAATGAATAAATTGGGCCCCATGAATTTTATGGATTAAAAATAATATGTGAGTGTTCCACACCTAAGCTTAGATACCTAACAGCCTTATATAACCATCCCCTATATATATATATAGTGAAAAATTATTTTAAGAACCTTAAAAAAAACAAAACCCTTAAAACTTTTTTTAATTAATTATACACAAGGGTATTTTTGTACTCTCATAATTGGCTTAAAATTAATTCAAAATTAGAATAAAAATACCTTAAATGTATTCGGTTTATAGTTGTACACAAATTAAAACAGTTACAAAATCCTATATTTTCTCATTTACAAGTAGTTTAAACTTTAAAGTATATGTGTTTCGTCAAATCTTTAATATATATTAAAACAAAACCCTTAATTCTAAATTGGAAAAGTAAGGACCATTGATTGAATTTCATCTCTTATTCTCCACCATTAGATCATTTTGATGACATCATCATTGACTAAAGAATTAGTCAATAACACTTTTGGTCCTCATAGTTTTATATAAATAAATGTGTCTTATGAAGTATTCTATATTTATTTATTTTAGTACAATAATGGTACTTCGTAGTCTTTAATGTATATAACTTATAAATAAATAAAATCATTTATATAGTATATTATATTTTCATGTATACAAAGTTTATATATTTGTATTTCTAATGTGGTGTAAATGATACGAATATTTGACAAAATTTCCATTTAGAATGGGTTGATACGAATATTACATGATTTTTTTTTATGTGATTGCATAAATTAATATAACACCTTTGGTACTCCTAATATGAGTAAAAGTTATGTAGTTATAACTTAGTGTTAATAAAGATATGTATTTAATATCTCATAACTAATATAATGGTGAACTTGGGATCTCACCGTCACGCAGCGTTGCAGGGTCGCTAGCTTGAGAGGAAAAATTCCTCTACGGGACTAAGGGGTTGTTGAGCATTTACCCTTTTTTTTACACACTTATTGGAATATACGTGTTCCATGCATATTTTTTAGTTTTATGGCTGAAAACATTATTTGTTAACATTTTTCATTGACAATGAACATGATATTATTATTGTGGTTCAAAAGTTTGTAAATATTTATTTAGATGTTAATCGTTTTCATATATTACAAGTTTTTCAATGTAAAAATAATGTACATATCTCGCGTGTTACGCGGGTAATAAGCTAGTTTAAAGTATATACGTGAGCAGCATATCTTTCATTTACCCAAACAATAATTACAAATCACATTATGAGCTCTAATATTTTACTAGTATATTTCCTATGTCGGTATTTCTAAACTTATACTTATATTTTTACACTTTTTTTTTAAATAAATGTTTCATGGGATTACCTGGTAGTAATCACATGTGTATGAACAATTATATTAACATATGTATGCAAATATTTTATAAATAATATTTTATGTGATTAGTTGGTTTTTAAAATAAAAGCATATGTATAGTATGTATACGGATCCTCTTATAAAAACATATGTTTGATCATAAAAATAAATAAATAAATATGTATATGAGCATATATATATATATACAATATATTGTTCGTGATCACATGTGCATGAACAATTATATGAGCATATATATGCAATATATTGTTATGATCACATGTGCATGAACAATTATATGAGCATATATATGCAATCTCAAAAAATTAGTTGTTGATCACATGTGCATGAACAATTATATGAGCATATATATGCAATCTCAAAAAATTAGTTGTTGATCACATGTGCATGAACAATTATATGAGCATATATATTCAATCTCAAAGAATTAGTTGTTGATCACATGTGCATGAACAATTATATGAGCATATATATGTAATCTCAAAAAATCAGTTGTTGATCACATGTGCATGAACATTTTATGAGCATATATATTCAATCTCAAAGAATTAGTTGTTGATCACATGTGCATGAACAATTATATGAGCATATATATGTAATCTCAAAAAATCAGTTGTTGATCACATGTGCATGAACAATTATATGAGCATATATATGCAATATATTGTTCGTGATCACATGTGCATGAACAATTATATGAGCATATATATGCAATCTCAAAAATTTAATTGTTGATCACATGTGCATGAACAATTATATGAACATATATATGCAATATATTGTTCGTGATCACATGTGCATGAACAATTATATGAGCATATATATGCAATCTCAAAAAATTAGTTGTTGATCACATGTGCATGAACAATTATATGAGCATATATATGTAATCTCAAAAAATCAGTTGTTGATCACATGTGCATGAACAATTATATTAACATATGTATGCAAATATTTTATAAATAATATTTTATGTGATTAGTTGGTTTTTAAAATAAAAGCATATGTATAGTATGTATACGGATCCTCTTATAAAAACATATGTTTGATCATAAAAATAAATAAATAAATATGTAAATAAATAAATAAATAAATATAATAATAAATAATTAGTTGTTGATCACATGTGCATGAACATTTTTATGAGCATATATATTCAATCTCAAAGAATTAGTTGTTGATCACATGTGCATGAACAATTATATGAGCATATATATGCAATCTCAAAAAATTAGTTGTTGATCACATGTGCATGAACAATTATATGAGCATATATATGCAATCTCAAAATATATATATATTTATGTGATTAGTTATTCATATGTATGCAAGATTATTAATGTATATATATATATATATATATATATATATATAAGCGGTTATAATCAGATATATATATATATATATATATATATATATATATATATATATATATATATATATATATATATATATATATATATATATATATATATATATATATATATATATATATATATATATATATATATATATATATATATATATATATATATATATATATATATATATATATATATATATATATATATATATATATATATATATATATATATATATATATATATATATATATATATATATATATATATATATATATATATATATATATATATATATATATATATATATATATATATATATATATATATATATATATATATATATATATATATATATATATATATATATATATATATATATATATATATATATATATATATATATATATATATATATATATATATATATATATATATATATATATATATATATATATATATATATATATATATATATATATATATATATATATATATATATATATATATATATATATATATATATATATATATATATATATATATATATATATATATATATATATATATATATATATATATATATATATATATATATATATATATATATATATATATATATATATATATATATATATATATATATATATATATATATATATATATATATATATATATATATATATATATATATATATATATATATATATATATATATATATATATATATATATATATATATATATATATATATATATATATATATATATATATATATATATATATATATATATATATATATATATATATATATATATATATATATATATATATATATATATATATATATATATATATATATATATATATATATATATATATATATATATATATATATATATATATATATATATATATATATATATATATATATATATATATATATATATATATATATATATATATATATATATATATATATATATATATATATATATATATATATATATATATATATATATATATATATATATATATATATATATATATATATATATATATATATATATATATATATATATATATATATATATATATATATATATATATATATATATATATATATATATATATATATATATATATATATATATATATATATATATATATATATATATATATATATATATATATATATATATATATATATATATATATATATATATATATATATATATATATATATATATATATATATATATATATATATATATATATATATATATATATATATATATATATATATATATATATATATATATATATATATATAAAAACCCTATATATATATATATACCTTACATATTTAGTATGTCAAACTTTCAATTTTTACATCAATCCATTTAGTTTTTCTTAAACTTATATATCTTTCAGTTTTAATTATGCAAATCACAAATATATCATAATCATCAGTGAGAATTACCAGAAAGGATCGTTGGATACGACCGATAAGATATTTT
>CM067169.1:37286221-37371221 GCA_034093135.1 Erigeron breviscapus | reverse complement strand
CTGTTACGAATGATGAATGTTCGATGAATTATTGTCAATACACTAATTAAAACGGATATTTCAAACATAAAGTTAATTGTAGCTTAAATCATTAGTCATCTTTTTTTCTCTTATGATTTTGAAATATTTGAATTGACTAGCGTGTGATTAGAAAGGCTAATAAATCCAAAGCCGGGTATGTACAAGTGTTGACCATATATATTTTGACGTATTTGATATCAACTCGATACAAGGTTTCGATACTTGATCTTATGATTGATACGTAAATGAATGGAACATGAATTAATCAAAATTGGTTGTGTTTGATACGTAATAGTTATCTTCTCATAGTATTTACCATCAGCTACATATAGAGTAAAAAGTAAACACCCAATGCCGTATTTCACGGGTTTTGGATCCCAATACGTCGACGATGTATGGGGAAGGTTGAGATGTGGACAGTCTTACCCCTACAACGACGATGTAGAGAGATTGCTTTCAGGTTCTATATACTGTTACGAATGATGAATGTTCGATGAATTATTGTCAATACACTAATTAAAACGGATATTTCAAACATAAAGTTAATTGTAGCTTAAATCATTAGTCATCTTTTTCTTCCTTTCTTTTATTTTCATATAATTTTGTAAATATTTGTCAAGATTTGTGTTAAGATGCATACAGGTCAAACTATTTGTTTTAATGTATTCGAACTTTTGATAAAAACTTTATCTATATATTAATAAGAGATATAACATCCAACTATTGAAAAAGTTTGTTTATATTAGAAATGTGTAACTAATTATAAATTCTAAATATATGTGTTCTTTATAATGAAACTCTAAAGAATTTGAACATAAGTTGTTTATTTTTGTAAAATGTATAAGCTTTATGACTTTAGATAAAGTCGTCTTCTTCTCGAGTTGTGAAAGTATGAAGTATGGTCCGGTCCGGTTTTTCGCGGTTTGATGAACACCTCTAATATAAATGATTAAAAACCCCCCCTAGTCTTACCGTTTCCATGAAATGTAGAAAAACAATTTGTTTATTAAGTAGCAAAATATCATATCACACATATATGTCGCAAATAAGAATATATTTATCTAGCCAAGTATTGCTTGATTTACCTTTTCTCATGTTAATCAATTGTTGGGCCGATAATAAGTCGATTATCTTTTATTTTATTTTCTTTGTCTATATTCATGCACCACTAAGGCACTAGGCATATATGCCCCATATTATCTAGTAAAGCGACATATCTAAAAGATAACACAGTTATTATTCTAGCTTAGAACATTAATCGAATACAAATACATACATGATACATGATGCAACTTTGGTTTTTGCTCATGTATATGGTTTCTCCATTTTATCCATATTACAGATGTTTCACACATATATAATCAACAAGTTAACTGATCATATATTTTTTTTTTACTAAAACTATACACAAGGTTGAGATGTAAACGTTGACGATAGTAGGATGATGAGCTTCGAATAACATAACATGTGGTGCACTTTATGACTTTTTTTGGACTCACTAATGTTGTCTATTTTTTTACACAATAATTGATAGGCCACCCTACCGCCACTTGTGTTGTCAATTTGTTATAGCTATTATACAAATAAAGGGGTTTTACTAGGTTTCATGTTTCATTATTGTAACACCCCGAGCTAGGCTCAGAATATTACTGAAAAGATATAGCGTATGCATGGAATTATTGTAGAATAAGACTAAATGAATAAATGGGATCCGGTGAATCCAAACATCAAATATAAAGTACAAAATGCACAAGGAGCAAGTAACCATCAAACATTTACAAAAGGCTATCAAAAGATGGCTATCGATCCTAAGCATAATGCAAAGCAATGGGCAAATGAATCCTTGATCCACATAAGTACAAGCCCGGGACAACATAAATCAAACTTCACGTCTTGGATTCTCTTGTATACCTGAAAAGTGTACTAAACAAGGTCAACACTAGGTTGGTGAGTTCGTAGTAATGATCCACTAGGAACCATCGTCGACAACCACAATGTATACATGGTAAAGGCAAGCAATAACTTACTATGAGCCCTTATTTGTCTCTCGTCAAACATATGAAGATGACAAATAGCTCATTCTTGTCAAATAAGTAATCCGACAATAACAATACAAGATAGTTCACATGCGAGTAATAACCAAGTACGAATAGTGTCATTACTAAGAATGCATCGAAAGTGAGTTCATGTCATGCCATGTATCAAATGTATGTAATGTCCATAAATACGTCACGTGCGTGTCAAAGTGATGCAATGTATCTCCAAAGTGTATCAATATCAATAAATGCATCATATGCGTGTCAATGTCATGCAATGTATCTCAAATCATCAAGTATCACAATACTTGGTCCACCTCGTGGCGTCAATAGTTTCAAGTCATCAAGTATGGCCAATACTTGGCATCGAGTACTTGGAAGTACTCGGTCCACACGATTCTGGCGTCAATAGTTTCAAGTCATCCATCTACCGTCAAGTGTCACAAAGTTTGAAATGCATAACAAACGTTAAGTGTGTCAATACGTATTTGTCCATCTCAATCGCAAGTCCAATATCCAACAAATCAACCAAACCACAATGCACATACATTTCATACGACTTTACATTTAAGGAATCATAGATGCTTATATATAGGGTCACCCGCAGCCTTCCCACCACATCTATAACTCTTTAAAGGCATCATCGTCTTCCATGTACAATCAATCAATCAATCAATTAATCAAGCTAATCAATCAAATCAACCAAACAATCAATCAATCATATAATCAAAATCAATCAATCAATCAATCAATAATCAATCAAAATCAATCAATCAATCAATCAAGTACGTGTACACTTTTCAACCCGAATCTCAATCGAGTAGGGGACTACGGAACTCACCTTAATTAAGCACAACAAGTATATAACAATCAACAACATCCAACGATAGTCCAAAGTTCACCACCTATTCACATAAGCATCACAATACTCGTTAAGGTCCTTACAAGGCTCTAGACACGACTCACAACCCTTGGTCGACTCTAGAAACTTGATTTGACATCATTTGGACCAAAAGAATGTTTACAAGGAAGTACGGTACAACCCAAGGATCACGGAAGGTCAAAAAGCTCAAAAGAAGACAAAACAGGAAAACGAGGAATGGGGGCCACCGTCTGGGACGCCCCAGACCACCGTCTGAGATGGTGGCTCAGAAAAGTCGTTTTCAGCGTCTTGGTCAGCGTAAAACAGAAGAAATCAGCGTCTGAGGGGGGAAATCACCGTCTGAGACGCCAAAACCAGCGTCTCGGACGCCAGAACCACCGTCTGAGATGGTGGCTCAGAAAACCCAATTTCCTGCACACCCAAAACTAAGCCAAACACGACCCAAATTCGATCCAAACTCGTTTTTGAACATCCAAAGACCATTTTGAAGCTAGGAAACATGTTACAAACATATTTTTGACAAAACTCATCACCAAATCCGTTTCAAAACACAAATCCAACAAGAATCCAACCCTAGAACTCAAACCAAAACCCTAGAAAACTCAAAAACCGATTTTGACAACCAACAAAGCAAAGGATGTTTAGATTCGACCAAGAAATATATTATGCAATGTAAAATGATGAATTTAAGCCAATAAATACTTACCAAATCGACCCGAAGCTTTAAATCCCAATTTGGAGCTAAAATAAAGAACACTTGAAATACCCAAAAATTCTTGAAGATGGAAGATGAGGAAATGATATTTAACTAATTTCTAACACTTTTGATGTTAACTAAGGCCTTGAATCCGAAATTTTGATGAAAATATAACTAGTGTGTGTTCTTGGATAGAAGAGAGAAAAAGAGAGAGTGTGGAGTGTGTGTGTGTGTGTGTTTGAGATAAGGAAGGAAAGGGAAATGAGAGGTGGGAAGGGTTTACACCCTTCCACCCACACTCTTGCATCAATAGCCAACTAGTTACCACATAATACCCCGTCCAAACACGTAAATGCTAAAATATTACCGAAAATACTAAGGATCGTGTAATCACATTCGACTCTTAATAATCACATATATTCCAAAACATCGATATTCTCATTATAATCACAATTAATCACATCAGTCAAATAAAGTCAACATAGTCAAATATTACGGGTGTTACAAAATGGTCCTCAATTATCTTACTAATCACAATTCGTTAGTCAAAATACATGATTAGGCAAATGGTAAAAATCACGGGTGTTACAATTATCTATTTCGAATAATCCGTTTGCTATCTAACCATTCGTACCATGCCAGTGATGGGGTCGGTGAGAGGAAGTGGGGTGGGGGTTATGGGCATCTCGGTGAAGGATATTAATGTTTTTTTTAAGGTAACATGATTTTAATTAAATAAATATTATTAGAATTATAAATGCAATAGTGTTAATTTGTACTTTGGACTTGAATTGTAAATATTGTAAGTGTGAAAGGGGGTAGAATGTAACTTTTGTAATAGGTATATAAACCCATTCATACATGTATTTTGTAACCTTTCACCCACATTAATTCCAACTTACCATTTCACACACTTAATTCTCTCTCAAAACACACACTAATAACCGTCTCACACACATACACTTACACACACTAAAACCTCCATTAACACACACTAAAACACACTCACACTAAAACCTCCATTAACATACACTAAAACACACTCATAAGCTTAAATATCTCGATTCTGATTATTATATGGAGTCCAATTTATAGGGGGTTAAGAATCTGGGAGTGTATGTAACTTGTCTTCTTTTTCTATTGTATGTAAACATAAAAAGTTTCTGAACCTTTGATGGAAGTATGTCTCCAAATTGAATAAATCATGTAAAAGTTTACCTGCTTGATGGTTAGCCGGTAACAATTGCTTATGTGGAAAATAATTATACTTTATTTTTATTATAGAAAAAAAAGAGTTAACCATCTACAAATATATACAAGAAACTATTTCAATCTATCACTCTTTTCACAGTGCTTATATACAAAATCAATAGAATCCAACACATAAATCTATCACTCTTTTCACAATCATAAATCCCAAACTGTTTCAATCAAGAAACACAATCAGTCAATCACAAAATCCCACACATAAAATGGGGTCTTGACCGGAATCGAAGAACAACCGAAATCAATCAAGAAACCGTTCATGGAGGTTTTCCATGGTGGGGATCCATTAGGGTTTCTCACCGGAACAACCAAACGCCGGACACCACCCACACCATCTCTAACCCACGCCGTCGTTAATTCGAACCAACCGCTGGTCACCGCCTCCACTCCCCTCTGCTGATTCAACCAACCGTCACACTCCACTGTCGATTCTCCGGTCACTCCCCACTTTCGATTCTCCGGCCACTGGTGGCAGCCATCATCATTACCATATTTGTACTTCGATCTGTGGATCCAGGTTTTATAGATGTAGAGTTGTGTCAAGAGTGTTTGTGATATATGTTGCCATCATCACCAAATTTGACTTCGATTTGTCGACAAAGTGATTATATGTTTGTAGTGATTATTGATTTTATATGTAAAACTATTTCATATTTACAGATTGTTTTTTGATTTCATGATTATACATGAAAATTTAGGTTAATATAGTATGTTTTTTAAATATATATATAGGTTAATATAGTATGTTTTTTAAATATATGATGTGGCTCCAACGTGGCGGATTACATGGCAAGTGACCTACAAAAATTTTGACCCAACCGGTAATTACATGATTCATTCAATTTAGTAGGTTAGATTACATAAAACGTTCAAAAAATTTTATGTTTACATACAATAGAAAAAGAAGACAAGTTACATACACTCCGGGATTCTTAACCCATTTATAGGTGATGAGTTATGACTTATGAGGTAATAAAAAGAGAAGATGATGGTGGCACAAACAGAGGCGGAGCTAGGATTTTGGATTGACGGGGGCTGGATTTCTTAATATACTTGTGACGAATAACATGTATGTATCGTATAACATAGCCAGGTTGTGGTTCTAAGTTATAAGCGACTGCGTTCTTTCGTTTTAAGAAAATAATCTAAAAGTTTTGTCTAATAATTCAAGCTCATTTGTACACTACAAATTAATAACTCTTTGGTTTTGCTATGGGTTGTTATTAACGTGACTTAAATTAGTTATATTTTTATCATAAACTTTAGAAAATAGACTTTTGATATACAATGTACAAGTTTGTATGAAGAAAAATCCATAACTCTATTATATTAGACAGTATTACAACAAGAATTCTCCTCACTGTAAATTAAATGTTGAAATGTCTTTTGATAGTCACTATTGTATAACTATACTTTAACCCAATTTATATATAACTTTCCAAAACAAGTCAGATTTGTAACACTAACTGAAGTATCAATGTCAAAATAGGATGACCTTGATAAGATCTAGATATGTGGTAATTATGAAATATAGTAGTTTGTATAGTTTTTGTACAAGTTGGAACTTTAGGGACTTAAACTGTAAATATAAGTGGAAGTTAGTTAGGATACGGTTATTACATAATTTGTGTATATAATTAATGAAATCAATATTCTCCAAATTCTCTCTAGTTTTTCTTGATTACTTCCGCATTATTATTTTCATATGGTATTAGAGCGCAAGGTTTTGAGATGATTTCATCGTGTTCGGTGATTATTCCGGTTATACGGTCACCGGAATCCGCCATTGTTGTGTAATCAAGCTTTTAGGGTTTTGATTCTGGAATCATTTCTGGCCATTTCTGGTGGATTTCCCGATTACGGTGCTCATTCTTGCTATCTTTCTTGATTCAATTAATCGAATAGTTTGATTCATATCAAATTAGGGTTTTGAATTTCGTTTTAATTGTTTGCTGACGTCATATTTCTGATTGATTTGATTACTGAAAATTCTATCAATTAGGGTTTCAATTAGTGTTACTATGGCTATTCCAAATCCTTTGGTAGGTCTAAACACTCAAAACAATAACACTCAAAACAATAATTCTCAAGTCCATGATCCTCTGTTCTTGGCTAGTTCTGACCATCCAGGAATGATGTTAACCAATACACCTTTCAACCGTAGTAATTTCTTTGGGTGGAGTCGTAGTATTCAAATGGAACTTGGTGCTTAATTGAAGTTAGGTTTCATAGATGGTTCAACTGCAAAACCAACAGATTCCCATGTTGATTCTAGAAGATGGAGTAGGTGTGATTATATGGTGATTTGTTGGATCCTAAACTCTATGACAGCTGAAATAGCTGACGCTTTTCTTTATGCTAAGTCTGCAAAGGAATTGTGGACTGAATTGAGTGAGAGATATGGCCAAAGCAATGGACCACTCATCAATCATGTTGAAAGAGAGTTGAGTAAGGTTAGTCAAGGTGATCTTTCAGTGGCTGCTTATTATAATAAGATGAAGAGGTTTTAGGATGAACTGACAAGTTTACATGGAATTCCTGTTTGTACTTGTGGAAAAATGCAAGAGTGTAGTTGTGGTATAACTAAAAAATACCAGGAAATTGAGAGTAGGACTAGACTCATGCAGTTTTTGATGAGGCTTAATGATGGTTTTGAGTCAGTAAGGAATCAAATCTTGTCAATGGATCCTTTGCCTAACATCAATAAGGCCTACTATATAGTGCAACAAGTTGAGAAACAACACAGGTGACAACAATTACTCCAGATCCTTCTGCTTATTTTGCAAATCAACAACAAGCTAAATTTAATCAGAGAAAGGATCATAGAATGGATAAGAGTAAGAGTTGCACTTATTGCAAACAAGATGGTCATGTGTATGAGCAGTGCTTTGAGAGATTGGGATACCCTGATTGGTATAAAGGAAAGAAGAGTAAAAAGGGTAGAATGACTGCTCAAGTTGGTGCTGATATGGGTTTTAAGGATTCTCCATTTGATTTTAACTATGAAAATGAATTGCATAATGAGAAAAAAGGTGAGTTTGATCAAAATTTAGTGGCAGTTGTATGTTCTGAGATGATGAAGCTGATGAAAGAAAAGAACATGGTTATGGCATCCAATATGGATGTGGCTGGTCCCTCTAATCCACATGCAGGTATTAATATCAGTCTTGACTTCTATGATAGGCTTTATGCTTTATCCTGCATTGTGGACATTGATATAGAGAATGACTGGATAACTGATTCTGGAGCTACAGATAACATGACACCTCACTTAAAATTATTACAGTCCATTAGAATTCTTAAAAATCCCATAAGAGTCAGTCTGCCAGATGGCACAGTCAAGTTAGTAACTAAAGTTGGTCAAGTTCAAATTAATCCTTATCTAACTTTGACTAATGTGTTTTATGTGCCTGATTTTAAAGTAAATCTTCTGTCAGTGAGTCAATTATTAAATTCTCAGCCTCTCATTGCTATTTTTGGTCCTACTTGGTTTGCTTTCCAGGACCTTTCAACTAATCGACTGATTACCGTTGGAAAGGGTCACAAGAAACTCTATCTCTGCAAACCTTCAGCAAGCCTGCCTCATGCCAACTTCTCTACTTCATTGTTGCCTGTTCTTACTAGTTTTGTTAATCAAGTGACTAGTGTTTCTAAAATTCCTGTTGAATTGTTTCATGCTAGACTTGGTCATACTTCTATGTCAAAAACAATTCATGTTGATGCTTATAAGCATGTTGATGTATCTCATTTCACGTGTGATACTTGTTTGTTGTCTAAGCACTATAAACTGCCTTTCTTGAGAAGTGATTCTAAATCTTTGTGTCCTTTTGAATTGCTTCATGTTGATATTTGAGGTCCTTATAATACCCCTGCACTTAATGGTGCCCAGTACTTTTATACTATTGTGGATGATTATAGTAGAACTTGGACATATTTGTTGCATACAAAGGATCAAGTTTGTTCTATTCTGTCCAGTTTCCTTTCTTTCATTCAAAATCATTTCAATAAAACTCCCAAATATATTAGATCAGATAATGGCACTGAAATAATTAATAGTGAGGTGTTATCCAGGTTTAAGTCAAATGGAATTGTTCATCAGAGGTCTATGGTATATACACCTCAACAAAATGGAAGAGTAGTGATGTAGAGAGAAAAAAGGGGATAAATAATTGGACCTGTTGACTCAAAGAATACTCAGGAACAACTCTTCTAACTATCGTTGATTCAAGAAAGAATACCGATAATCAGGGTGATTTCACACACTAAACACACAATTGTGTATAGAGAGGAAGGAAGACTTTTCATATCATTATCAAAAACTATTTTCTAACAACATAAATTACATCCCAATTTATAGATGGGAGATCATGAAACCATAAATAAAGTAAATTAAATACATAGGAAAACAAAAAGCCAAAATAATAAAAATATAATTCTAGAATGTTCCTCATCATTCTCCCCTTCTTTAACAAAAACTCGTCCTCGAGTTTTGACTCAAAACCACCGGGATCAAACGGAAGCATATCATTAGTGCCATTAATCTCGGACGTTTCACCTCGAGAAATCTTTTCTTGAACACCAGAAACAAGATTCAAGAACTGCAGAAACTTCAGAAAATCATAACTCCCTTTTTCTCGCTGTATCAGTTGGTAACTGATGTGTCGTATTTTATACCATTTTCCACATGATTTTTGTGAGTCCCTTAAGTTCGATGGTTAACTAGGAAAGTGTAAAATACAACAAGTCTAATAATCACTAGATTGGACTAGTATTACTTGTAAATAAATGCAAGAGTATATAAACAAAGTAATACAAGACTTAAAGCAATAAACAAATAAAGTGGAACATTATGTAATTTTCAATTGTGTATTTTATTTATGATGTTAAATAAAATACAAGGTTGTGCGGAATCAAGATAATACAAATAAGTATGTATCCTAACAACCTATGAGTTATAAATGATCTATATTTGTCAAATAACTCTTTTGGATCGAGATACTTAAAGTTGTGAAGTATCCCTGTTTAAGATCGAGAGTATTTGGACAAATTCACTTAAATGCAAAATGTATGCTTAAAAGTATTTTCTCAAAGAAATGACTTTGTATTTATAGGCAACAAAATTTACCAGTGAATTTTGTGCCGTACAAATATGGTTGCATACATTTAATGATCCGACAAGAACATTAAATGTATTGGATAAGGAATAAGGATAAAGTCACATCAATATGACTATGTATCCTTTTATCCAACCACCTTTACACACGTATACTTTGGTAAAGAACAAGTGGATTGTTCTTTGGAAAGTGTGTAAAGGCAAAAGTCAATCTTCGATATCAGTGTTCAGACTTGTAGGGTCTAGAACACTAACAATCCTCCAGTGTACAGATCTGGTAAGACTTTCTAGTGGACTCCGCTATTTGTCAGTCTTCTTTCTTCAGACTTCAGTCTTTGACTTCAGTCAGAATGTCTTCAGTAAAGTTGATCTGGACTGGGGTGAAGTCCAGTGAGCTCATCTGGAGAATACTCCAGATTTCCTATACAAGTATTTTGCTCACTGATCTTCCATTATTTCTGGACAAATCTTCAGAGGGACTCCAGATTCCAAGTCTGGAGTAGGTCCAGTAGAACACGTTTCTGGACAGATCTTCAGTAAGGCTCCAGTAGTCGAGTCTGGAGTGAGTCCAGTAAATCTGGACTAAATCTGGACCTAACAAATTCCCCCTATTTGTTTAGAAATAATGCAAGTGTTTTCAAGCTTGAATCTATACATTTTGTATGCTTGAAAAACACAAGTTTGATTAGTCTAAAAAATCTAAGTTACTGGAAAACACTTTATAGATCATGAGTGTTTTCAGTTTCATCATTTAAGTTCTAACTTAGACTAAATCTGATCATTTACTTATATGAATCAAAAATTGCAACTATTATTACATACATCAACTGATAAATAGTTTACAATTTTCATAAGACAATAATTTACAATAAGTAAATAATAAGAGTCAGGCCCTTCTCTTTGATGTCTGTCCTGGAGCATCTTCAGTAGCCTTTCTCTTTGGTGATGGAGAAGATGGTATTGAATCTGGTGATCTTATGCCCATTGCAACTTCCATCTGTTGCTTTCTTCTCCATACCTTTTCAATCCTTTTCAGAAATGCTTTAACATCAGTCGACACATCTG
Organism: Erigeron breviscapus; assembly: GCA_034093135.1. Classification (NCBI taxonomy): domain Eukaryota; kingdom Viridiplantae; phylum Streptophyta; class Magnoliopsida; order Asterales; family Asteraceae; genus Erigeron; species Erigeron breviscapus. The sequence continues at coordinate 37,360,140 of CM067169.1, read as the reverse complement.
TCTTCCCCCTGAACGTTAAAGCGATTTCCTTCAGTTCACTCCATCCAAAAGCTTGGACTGAAGTACTTTTCCTCTCGTCAGTAAAGTTACCCTCCCTAGTCAACTTTACTTCAAACTTAGACATGCCTTCATTATTTTCAGCCAATCTGATTTCAGCACCAGTGATCCTTCTGGCATCAGCCCTGAAACTCAACATTTCATTGTACTTATCTTTCAGTTTGGCTTGCTGGACCAATGCTTCAGTTTCCTTGGACACTCTCCTTTGCTCTACAGCAGATTGGAGTTCTTGACGATTTATTTTTCGAGAAGTGTCCAGGGGAATGAAATTGCTTACATCAGAATCTTTGATTGCTTTGATTTGTCTGGCAGTCAACTTTGGTAAACCAGTAAGTCTCTTCCTGTACTCAATCTCCAGAGCACCAGCATTCTTTCTGATCTTTTTCTGGAGACTTACCAGTTCATCCTTTCTTTGTCTAATGAGTTCTGGTACACCCACGCCATAAATTATCGAATCATAGACTTGTTCTTCTTCAGCGTAGAAAGAGCGTACATGAACATCATCCAGTAAACTCAAACATTGATGAACTCTGGGGTCATCCTTCATCTTTTTATATACTTCAATATTAATGCCTAACCTGCCAGCATTGTAAGAATCCAGAGTACTCATTGTTGCCATCTCCCTTTGATGGGCCAGCAGTTCATCTTTTTGATTTCTTTTGAAAATTTCTATCATGATGCATTCTTGTTCAAGCTTTTTGGATGTTTCATCATCAGCATCTTCACCAGTTTGCTCTTCCTCTCCAGATTCCATTTGTTGTTTTCCCTTAACTGACTTCAGAGTTGATGGAATATCTGGGAAAGACTCAAACTGGGGCTCACTGGCTTCAGTACCAGTAGCTCCTTCAGTTAGCCCGGCTTCAGTGCCATATGCTCTTTGTGACAATTTCTTCAGTGTTTGGTCACCAGACGACTTTTCCCCTTTGGAATGACCACCAGTCCTTGACTTGAGATCATTCCATAATTCTTCAAGCATATGTCTGTCTAGTGCACCAAATGTTGTACCTGCTACTGGAGTTGTTTCAGACACAACTTTCTTAAGTGCCTCCACTTCCTTCTGAACATTTGCAACAGCTTTAGGCAAGTGTTTTGGCAACTTCTCATCCAGTAAGTTGTTTACTTGGGGTAACACCCCATCATAAATGCTACGAAGAACAGTCCCAGAAACTTCTTCACATAATTCTTTCAACATATTGTTTCTGAACTTCCTTGTACATCTTCACCCAGAAAATTCATGTTAACATCAAAACCTTCAGACATTGGGGAGTCAACATCATCCCATTCTGGAGCAGTCCCAACTGTCTGTTCACCAGACTGTTCACCAGTCTCTATATTCACTTGCTCACCAGCATCTACATTCAAGTCCAGTGGAGCCTCTTGCTCACCAGAAGCATGTTCATCAGTCTGAACATCTTCTTTCAACCTGCCATTCCAGTACTGCAGTCTGAACATCTTCAACTTCCTCAACAACCTGCTCAACAACCTCTTGTTCATAAATTGGCGATCCATCTAGATTCATAACATCACCAGGATGTCTTTCAGGATTTACCTGAAGTCCTGCTCTCATCAGATGCCTGTTTGTTCTAGGACGTCTGGAAGGTTCAACAACTTCTGTACCTTGACCTTCTGGAGCAACTTGTCTAATGGGCTGTACAGCCTCAATGATCTGTACATCATCACCAGATGGTCCTTCAACAGCTTGACCTCTATCTGGACCCATTTCAGCTTCTTCCCTTTGGAATGACCACCAGTCCTTGACTTGAGATCATTCCATAATTCTTCAAGCATATGTCTGTCTAGTGCACCAAATGTTGTACCTGCTACTGGAGTTGTTTCAGACACAACTTTCTTAAGTGCCTCCACTTCCTTCTGAACATTTGCAACAGCTTTAGGCAAGTGTTTTGGCAACTTCTCATCCAGTAAGTTGTTTACTTGGGGTAACACCCCATCATAAATGCTACGAAGAACAGTCCCAGAAACTTCTTCACATAATTCTTTCAACATATTGTTTCTGAACTTCCTTGTACATCTTCACCCAGAAAATTCATGTTAACATCAAAACCTTCAGACATTGGGGAGTCAACATCATCCCATTCTGGAGCAGTCCCAACTGTCTGTTCACCAGACTGTTCACCAGTCTCTATATTCACTTGCTCACCAGCATCTACATTCAAGTCCAGTGGAGCCTCTTGCTCACCAGAAGCATGTTCATCAGTCTGAACATCTTCTTTCAGACCTGCCAGTTCGCCAGTGACTGCAGTCTGAACAGAATTAACCAACCTTGTCTCTAGACCCTGGACTGCCACTTTGAAAGTTTCAGTGTTTTTGTTTGTGGCCAGTACCAGTTCATCAAGCTTCTCATAAACCAGCTTCTCATTCCCAGCAAAGACATTCATCTCAGATGCCAGGTTATTTGATAATAATGATTTGAAGTCAGAAATAACCTGAGATGAAGTCTGGAGTGATCTCTCCAGGTCCGCCACCTTACTTAAAAGGCCTTGGACCTCGGCAGAAGATGAAGTGGAGAGACCACTGGGAGGTTCAAGTGTTGAGGGTAATCTGGTCATTAGAGGAACTTGTACCCAGTCCTCTTCAGTTGCAGCTTCAGATGTTGCAACTGGTGACTCCGGCGCACGAGGTGGAAGTTGAGATTGTGAAGGTTGAGTGGTTGCTGGAGAGAAGTATTGAGTATGTTCTGGAATTGAAGGTGGTGGTGGTGGTGGCATGTTTTGTGGTGGTGTGGTGGTGGCGGTGGTGAAGGTGGTGGTGGTGGTGGCATTTCTGGTGGAGGTGTTGGCATTTCTGGTAGATTTTCTTCTTCTTGTACATCTTCACCCAGAAAATTCATGTTAACATCAAAACCTTCAGACATTGGGGAGTCAACATCATCCCATTCTGGAGCAGTCCCAACTGTCTGTTCACCAGACTGTTCACCAGTCTCTATATTCACTTGCTCACCAGCATCTACATTCAAGTCCAGTGGAGCCTCTTGCTCACCAGAAGCATGTTCATCAGTCTGAACATCTTCTTCAACTTCCCATTCGCCATACTGCAGTCTGAACATCTTCAACTTCCTCAACAACCTGCTCAACAACCTCTTGTTCATAAATTGGCGATCCATCTAGATTCATAACATCACCAGGATGTCTTTCAGGATTTACCTGAAGTCCTGCTCTCATCAGATGCCTGTTTGTTCTAGGACGTCTGGAAGGTTCAACAACTTCTGTACCTTGACCTTCTGGAGCAACTTGTCTAATGGGCTGTACAGCCTCAATGATCTGTACATCATCACCAGATGGTCCTTCAACAGCTTGACCTCTATCTGGACCCATTTCAGCTTCTTCCCTTTGGAATGACCACCAGTCCTTGACTTGAGATCATTCCATAATTCTTCAAGCATATGTCTGTCTAGTGCACCAAATGTTGTACCTGCTACTGGAGTTGTTTCAGACACAACTTTCTTAAGTGCCTCCACTTCCTTCTGAACATTTGCAACAGCTTTAGGCAAGTGTTTTGGCAACTTCTCATCCAGTAAGTTGTTTACTTGGGGTAACACCCCATCATAAATGCTACGAAGAACAGTCCCAGAAACTTCTTCACATAATTCTTTCAACATATTGTTTCTGAACTTCCTTGTACATCTTCACCCAGAAAATTCATGTTAACATCAAAACCTTCAGACATTGGGGAGTCAACATCATCCCATTCTGGAGCAGTCCCAACTGTCTGTTCACCAGACTGTTCACCAGTCTCTATATTCACTTGCTCACCAGCATCTACATTCAAGTCCAGTGGAGCCTCTTGCTCACCAGAAGCATGTTCATCAGTCTGAACATCTTCAACTTCCTCAACAACCTGCTCAACAACCTCTTGTTCATAAATTGGCGATCCATCTAGATTCATAACATCACCAGGATGTCTTTCAGGATTTACCTGAAGTCCTGCTCTCATCAGATGCCTGTTTGTTCTAGGACGTCTGGAAGGTTCAACAACTTCTGTACCTTGACCTTCTGGAGCAACTTGTCTAATGGGCTGTACAGCCTCAATGATCTGTACATCATCACCAGATGGTCCTTCAACAGCTTGACCTCTATCTGGACCCATTTCAGCTTCTTCCCTTTGGAAGGAAAGCATGGACTGAGGAATATCTACCTCATCCAGTGGAGACCTGAGATTGACCAAATCTCTCATATACTCACTCACAGAAAAGTGAGTAGTATCCATATCATACTGGTCTCCAAGAGCATTTTTAAACATTAGGGAAAGGAAACGAATATAAGGAACGAACGGTTTTCTTCCTTTCACCCTAAGTCGCTCAACCAAGTCATCAAAAAGAATCTGGGCAAAGTCCACCCTAAGCCCAAACCACAAGCAGTAGGCAATCTGGAGGTGGGTTTGATTGATCTGGTCTAACCCTCCAGAACTGCCTCCCAGACACTCAACAATATGTGTGAAGAAATATCTCCATGAGTCTGACAGCTTGCTCATGTAGATAGTCCCTTTTCTGGATAGCTGACCATGCTCATCCAATATATCTGTATGCCCCATTAATCTGCATACTTCCCTTGTATTTATACCAGTGGGAAGCTTCAATAGGCAACTCATTCTGTTCGAAATAGTTCAACTGGAGAACAGACCCGAGAAGACTAGCTGTGAAACCAAGGGATCTGGTACCTCCCTTGAGAGTATAATTGATCGATGAAGTTTCATCGTCATATTGAGCAGAGTACCAGAATTCACATAGGTACTCGTAGTACATCCTTCCTGGATTAAGTGTTAACGCACCATATAATGGGCAAGAGAGAAAGAACGAGTTTAATCTCCCAATAATCGATTGGGCATCATGAACACTGGACAGAGAGAGTCTTGCCATCCAGTTATTCATATTGATTCTTATGGCACTTGCCTCAAGATTGATATGAGGTGCCCTAGCAACATTTTCCGAAGGAATGTATTCATTGGCAAGCAGATTTTTAGTTCTTGATTGTCTAGGTGCCATTTATAATGAAATGAAATTGAATATGTATAGGTTATGATGAAGATTTGATGAAAGAATTAAATATAAATGGAGTAAGTATGAGAGATGATGATGATTGGAAAATGAATGAAGAAGTAAATGAAGGAATTTGAAAGATTTGGGAGTAAATATGTTCGAAGTAAATGCAATTGAAATTGAAAGTGGGTATATATAGGAGAGACAATGTGGAACTCAAACGGTTCATTTGAAATTATCAAATAAAGTTTTTGATCGGGTTCTGAGATCCGCATTAATTACATCACATCATACATAAATGCATGACGGTTTACAGCCCACAAACAGTAACAAGTTGTACTTTTTGTTTTCCCAAAGTAAAAAGACCATCATTACGTTGAAAAATTTACATGCCACATAGGATTAAGATATTTTCAAAAAGATTTGCTTACGTGGCACACACAATGACCAAGTATTTAGAAAATATTATGACATATTTCAGTGCATCTGGAGGTTGACTGGACACTCCAGTATCACTGGTGGATTAGTCCAGTGAACATGTACTGATGGTACACTGGAGGGACACTCCAGTATCACTGGTGGATTAGTCCAGTGAACATGTACTGATGGTACACTGGAGGGACACTCCAGTATCACTGGTGGATTAGTCCAGTGAACATGTACTGATGGTACACTGGAGGGACACTCCAGTATCACTGGTGGATTAGTCCAGTGAACATGTACTGATGGTACACTGGAGGGACACTCCAGTATCACTGGTGGATTAGTCCAGTGAACATGTACTGATGGTACACTGGAGGGACACTCCAGTATCACTGGTGGATTAGTCCAGTGAACATGTACTGATGGTACACTGGAGGGACACTCCAGTAAAGTACCAGTGAAAACCATTTTGAAAGACTAGTAACCTCAAACTTGCACGTCAACTAATTCAGACAAATGAGAGGGACACATTTACAAAGCACCAGTAATATTTTCTGAAGAATTTATCCAGTGAGAAAATAAATTAATAAATTCCCCTTGAACTTAAAACATTTTTAAGAACAAAAATATCTTTCAAGTCTTTCCCTGGAATGTTGTTCCAGAAATCTAATAATGCAAAGATAGTACACAAAGGCGTTCAATATCTGAGCAGTCACCAGATTTAAGGATTTAACATTCCCAACTCACCAACAAGATATTCAAAAGTTTTGACATCCAGAGGTTTGGTAAAAATGTCAGCGAGTTGTTTGTCAGTGGGAATAAAATGGAGTTCAATGTTGTTTTTCATAATATGATCACGAATGAAGTGATACCTGAGATCAATGTGCTTCGTTCTGGAGTGCATGACTGGATTGTTTGAGATAGCAATGGCACTGGTATTATCACAAAAGATTGGGGTCTTTGAATATTTAATACCATAATCAAGAAACTGGTTCTTCATCCAGAGTATCTGAGCACAACAACTGGCTGCAGACACGTATTCAGCTTCAGCAGTGGACAATGAAACTGAAGTTTGCTTCTTACTGGTCCAGCTGACCAGTTTGCCACCTAGGAAATGACATCCACCAGTTGTGGATTTCCTATCTATCTTACAACCTGCATGATCTGAATCTGAATAACCCATTAGATCCATGCCTGAGCCTTTGGGATACCAAAGACCTAGACTGGGGACACCTTTAAGGTACTTCAGTATGCGCTTTACAGCAAGCATATGAGATTCCTTTGGATTAGACTGATATCTGACACATAAACATGTTGAAAACATAATATCTGGTCTACTGGCAGTTAAATACATCAGTGAACCAACCATGCCTCTATAGACAGTGGTGTTCACTGGTTTACCATCTGGATCGGAGTCCAGTGTCAGTGGTGCAGAAATTGGAGTTGGTTTAGATGGTGAAGAATTTATATCAAATTTCTTTAAAAGATCTCTAACATATTTCTCCTGATTAATAAAAATGCCATCATTGTTTTGTTTAATCTGGAGTCCAAGAAAATATGTTAGTTCACCCATCAAACTCATCTCATATTCAGTTGACATTATTTTTGAAAATTTCTTGCACATGTTTTCATCAGTAGACCCAAAAATAATATCATCAACATAAATTTATACCATTAACAGATTGCCTTTTTCATGAAGAATAAATAAGGTATTGTCAATTGCACCTCGTTTGAAACCATTTTTCAACAAATGTTTAGTCAGAGTGTCATACCAGGCACGTGGGGCTTGTCTGAGGCCATATAGCGCTTTGTCCAGACGATATACCCAATTGGGATGCTTTTCATCAACGAAACCTGGTGGTTGTCTGACATAAACTTCTTCTTCAAGCTTTCCATTCAAGAAAGCACTCTTTACATCCATCTGGTAGACCTTGAACAGATGATAAGCAGCGAATGCTAAGAATATTCTGATCGCTTCAAGTCTAGCCACTGGAGCAAATGATTCATCAAAGTCGACATCTGACTGGCAGTAGCCTTGTGCTACCAGTCTGGCCTTGTTTCTGATTACGTGGCCATCTTCATCTACTTTGTTTCTGAAGACCCATCTTGTTCCAATTGGTTCTTTCTTCCAACTGGGAAAGGAACCAGATACCAGACCTTGTTCCTTTCAAACTGGTGAAGCTCTTCTTGCATAGCAGTCACCCAGCTTGGATCTTCCATAGCCTCGTCAATCTTCTTTGGTTCCATCAAAGATAGAAAACTAACGTTTAAGCATTGATTACTGGAGGCTCTTCTGGTCTGAACTCCTCTACTGGAGTCACCTATGATCTGATCAATAGGATGAGCTTTTGTCCATCTGGAGTACTAACCAGGATTGTTACTGACAACAATATCAGTGCAAGAATTTAGTTGAGTCTCCTCTGGAGTTGCTTCTGGAGGAGGATCTTGCCAGACTACTTCAGTATCTTCATCTGAGTCATTTAAATCACAATTTGCATCATGAAATTCTTCATTTGAAGGCATTTCTTGAAGTACTGGTTCAGTTTGGAATTCTTCATAAGAAGACATTTTTGGTCTATTCTCAACTGACACTGATACTGGGGGAGTAGTACGAACATCTGATCCAATATTAATTTCAGAGGGTAGTTTGAAATTAATAGAAGGATAGAATGGAGTACTACTGGAGAGTTTCTTTTTCTGAACAGGTTCCAGATCAGGATGACTGGAAACTGTGTCTTTTAAATCTTCAGTTTTGTCGTTTATAGGATCAGATTCACAAAAGATAATTGGAGTTATTGGGGGAGTGTCAAGGGCTGGCTTCTTGTTGATTGCAACATTTGATTCATCAAATGTGACATGAATTGACTCATGGACCTTCTCCAGTCTCTTGTTGTAGACTCTGAAGGCCTTGCGAATGGCTGAATAGCCTAAGAAATACCCTTCATCAGCTTTGGCATCAAATTTGCCTAGCTGACTGGAGTCGTTCAGGATGTAAACTGGACATCCAAAAACGTGAAAATAACCAATATTTGGTTTTCTATTTCTTAAGACTTCATAGGCTGTCTTTTTGTGTCTTTTGATGTACACTGATCGATTCTGGGTGTGGCAAGCAGTTGCAATTGCTTCCGCCCAGAAACTGGTAGACAGTCCAGATTCAGCAAGCATACTCCTGGCAGCTTCTATCAGCGTTCGATTCTTCCTTTCCACCACTCCATTTTGTTCTGGAGAGCGGGCTGATGAGAAATTCTGGGAGATGCCAGTGTCAGTACAGAATGACTCCAGAGTTGCATTCTGGAATTCTGTTCCATTGTCACTTCTTAACTGACACACCTTTCGACTGTACTTGAGCTCAATTTGCTTGATAAGACTGATGATTTCAGCAGCAGCTTCACTTTTAGACCTCAGAAAGATCACCCAACAATATCTGTAGAATTCATGTACGATCACCAGGGTGTATCTTTTACCAGCACGAGTCTGAACATTCACTGGACCAAAGAGGTCCATATGAAGCATATGAAGGGGTTCAGATATGCTGAAATTCTGTCTGGTCTTGAAACTGGTACGCTTTTGCTTACCCATCTCACATCCTGGACATGGCCTTTCTTTTTTGAAGGAAACTGAAGGTATCCCATCTGCAAGTTGTTTTCTGGACAACTTATTAAAATTCTTGAAATTTAAATGGGATAACCTTTTGTGCCATAACCAGTTTTTGTCTTCATCAGCTTGAGTATAGAAACACTGCTCTGAAGGAGAGCTTTCCATATCCATCACGTACACATTCCCTTTTCTGGGAGCAATCAACACTACCTTCCAGTCCTTGTTGAATACGATACCCTGAGCAATATTGAATAAGACTTGATAGCCATCATCACACAGTTGGCTTACACTGATCAAGTTATATTTCAAACCATTCACAAATGCAACACGTCTGAACTTGACTTGTCTATTGTTCAAAACACCGTATCCCTCAGTCTTTCCACAACCATCATTTCCAAAAGTAATGGAGGGTCCATCAGAAATGGTGAACTCCTCCAGCAGGGTCTTACATCCAGTCATCGTCCTGCCAGCAGCACTGTCAAGATACCAGATATATTTCTTTCGATCGCCCTGCACATACACCAGATACTTATCAGTTAGATTTGGAAACCCATCGACTGATGGGTTCACTGGACCCTCCCTTATAGGTCCCTGGGGCAATCTGGTTTAGTTTACTTTCTTCAACAGTGGTCTTAGTTGAAAAGACCACTGGGGTTGATAGTTTTGAAACCTTTTTGTTTTTCTCAACTGGAGAAATAGATTTAACTTTCTTAGCAAAAGGTTTTGTATTTTGTCTAGGGCCAGATGAAGTACCCTCAATAAAGTTTAATCTTGCATTAAAACTTTGAGATTGATGAGTCAGAATTTGAATCTGGCTCTCTAACCTGGACAAAATATTTTCTTCAGATGACACCTTAGCCTTTCCAGTTCTAGGCTTAGGTAGGGGATTGGTCTGAGGCAAAGGTTTATTCCGATAGACCTCTTTAACTGGAGCAGTCATCTGGAGCACTCCAGTCTTAACCTCTGGGAATTGAACTGGGTAAAAATTGGCCTTGGGAGTTACAGGCTCATCATAAACAGTGGTAGGCCTGAACTCCTCTGGTAATCGATCAATTACTGGTATTAATGATGCTACATGAGTATTTCCATCTAAGTATGCACGTTTTTGAGTAGGAAATTGTTTTACTCCAGCATCATATGGCTTTTTGGTTTCTAGCCATGATTTAATCACCAGTTTTTCTTTCTCTAAAATGATCTCAAGATCTTGTTTTTCTTGAATCAATTGTTCAGTTACCAGAACCTGGGCTTGAAATGCCAGTTCAATGTCTTGAAGTTCTTTTAACTTTGATTTTAAAGCAGTTATTTCAGAAGAATCTGTTTCTAGACCATTTACACAATCAGATCTAACAGTTTCTACAAAAATCAAATCAGAATTAAGAGCTTCAGCTATGTCCAATTTTAGTTCATGGTCAGTTGCACAATCATAATCACTAACCTTCTTAATAACAATGTCTACCCATCGTCCAGATGTGACATCTTCCTTCACCAGGTGCTCATCGTCTACCAGAGCCATGTAACAGCAATCTCTTTCTTCTTCTTCATCAGCAGATGATTCATCAGAAGGAACCCACTTCTCTTTAGTTGTTGCAATCATGCACTTATTATTGTTTTCAATTTGTTGTGCCATGAGAGCAATCTGGGCCTTAAGCTTTTTATATTTCAGTTTATAGCTATCATCAGGCTTATTATTTGAAGAGAATGGACCAGGCTTGGATACAAACTGGCTGGACCTGCACTCTTTCATGAAACGACCCTTTTTGCCACACTTAAAGCATGTCAAATTGGTCTTATCAGTGGAAGAACTGGATGCAAATTGTCCAGATGGCCTATTTGCTCTTGCTTTGAAACGGTTAAACGTTTTAGCAATCATTGCAATAAGGTCATCATCTTCAGTTTCATCACAACAGTCTGGAGAGATTTGACTGGACTCTCCAGAATCCATGAGTTCAGACACCATCTTCTTCATAGAAAATACATTCTCAGAAGATATCAGTGCTGTACTATGTGGTTTAGTATGACTAACCACATTAGGAATACTGGAGGCATGGTTAAAAGCATCTTGTTCTGCCACCACTCTCTGAGCTTGATTTTCTTCAGTGTACCTGAAAGCTCCATATAGAGTTGAGAGAGTGTGTGTGTGCAGAGTTTTACCTTGTCGTAAGACCAGGATCATGTGAGACCATTTGGTGGGTAGAATGTCACAAAATTTCTCCAGAAGTATATCCTTGTCCTTCTCAACCCCAAGACCTCTCAATTGGTTTATGATACTCATAAATCTGGTGTAAGTACCAGTGAGAGACTCGTTAGGTTGAGCAAAAAATGACTCATACCTCTTCTTTAAGGAGACCTTTCTGGTGACAATGGTGTCATCTCCTCCTTCATGTTGGTTTAAAAGTTCATCCCACATGGTTTTAGCACTAGGAAAAAGAACTAGTGTGGGAATTAGGGCTTCTGGAACGGCCCCGAGGATCATGTTTTTGAGAAGGGTGTCTAGATTCACCAATCTCCTCTCCTCTTCAGACCAATGTTCCTCCCTCTTTTCCCTTCCTCTTCTAGATCCAGAAGGATCAAGAAGGGGATTGAGAGGTGATGTTGGTACATAAGGACCTTCGTTTAAAATTTTCATCATGTTCCTCTCAATACCAGTGACATGCAAAACCATCCTAGCCTTCCACGTACCAAATTCATCACTGTTCCCACTGAATTTAGGAACAGGATTATTTGAGTAGTGCACATGCACGTGTGGAGAAGCAGGAGTAGGAGGAGGAGGTGGATTAGTGTTATTAACAATTGATGGTTCATTTTGATCATTAATATTTGCATTAGGATCGGGACCAAGACTAAAACCTTGTGTATTTTCTTGGTTAGCCATCAAGAAACAGATCTAGGCAATGTTTAGCCTTCTGCTCTGATACCAAATGTGAGTCCCTTAAGTTCGATGGTTAACTAGGAAAGTGTAAAATACAACAAGTCTAATAATCACTAGATTGGACTAGTATTACTTGTAAATAAATGCAAGAGTATATAAACAAAGTAATACAAGACTTAAAGCAATAAACAAATAAAGTGGAACATTATGTAATTTTCAATTGTGTATTTTATTTATGATGTTAAATAAAATACAAGGTTGTGCGGAATCAAGATAATACAAATAAGTATGTATCCTAACAACCTATGAGTTACAAATGATCTATATTTGTCAAATAACTCTTTTAGATCGAGATACTTAAAGTTGTGAAGTATCCCTATTTAAGATCGAGAGTATTTGGACAAATTCACTTAAATGCAAAATGTATGCTTAAAAGTATTTTCTCAAAGAAATGACTTTGTATTTATAGGCAACAAAATTCACCAGTGAATTTTGTGCCGTACAAATATAGTTGCATACATTTAATGATCCGATAAGAACATTAAATGTATTGGATAAGGAATAAGGATAAAGTCACATCAATATGACTATGTATCCTTTTATCCAACCACCTTTACACACGTATACTTTGGTAAAGAACAAGTGGATTGTTCTTTGGAAAGTGTGTAAAGGCAAAAGTCAATCTTCGATATCAGTGTTCAGACTTGTAGGGTCTAGAACACTAACAATCCTCCAGTGTACAGATCTAGTAAGACTTTCCAGTGGACTCCGCCATTTGTCAGTCTTCTTTCTTCAGACTTCAGTCAGAATGTCTTCAGTAAAGTTGATCTGGACTGGGGTGAAGTCCAGTGAGCTCATCTGGAGAATACTCCAGATTTCCTATACAAGTATTTTGCTCACTGATCTTCCATTATTTCTGGACAAATCTTCAGAGGGACTCTAGATTCCAAGTCTGGAGTAGGTCCAGTAGAACACGTTTCTGGACAGATCTTCAGTAAGGCTCCAGTAGTCGAGTCTGGAGCGAGTCCAGTAAATCTGGACTAAATCTGGACCTAACAATTTTAGTACCGTTTATTCGTAATTTTTATAACTTTATATCCAACTTTCGATGCTTTGAGGTAGTGTTGAGTATTTTCAGGTTGGAGAATGATTATACGGATAAATTGCAAAGTTGACCAAAAGTGTTGAGTGTTTTCAGGACCAAAAGTGTACAGAATTGCAAAGTTGACCCGTGTAACGGCCGTTACACATCCTAACGGCCGTTAGTCTCTGCAAATCATATATATACTACCTTTTATTGTTTATGGACGGGATTATTCACCTTTTTAGCAACCGAAAACCCTAGAAACACCAAAAATGGATTGGAGGCTTTCGGAGGTCGAATTCTAATCATCCATCATTGAAGATTATCAATATTTGTTTAACGATTCATTATTGCTTTCTGAATTCATCAAGTTTGTCGGTACAATATGATTTCTTTTAATATTGATTGTGTGTTTTTAGTTATCATGAGTAGCTAATTGTCTTTGCACCCGCTTGGGTAGTGAACATGTCATAGGGTCAATTTAATGTTACTTGCATTTGTTGAACAAGATTTTTATGTTTAATCGCAGATCCGCATTTATTTGAGTTTAAATATTGTTCTATCTTTTATATTAATTAATTGATGATTGTAATTAGAAGTTCGGGAGAAATCTATGTCATTGTCAATTGATTTATGAAACGGTTAATCGGTCTTTAATTAACCTAAAGTCGTTGGAGTTCGGGAGAAACTAGCGATAAAGATTTTAAACAATTAAATTCATTTTGAGTGTGTAAACATCTATGATAGAGGGATCTGATTAGGTGAATAAGCAGTTCGGGAGAAACTAGCGATAAAGATTTTAAACAATTAAATTCATTTTGAGTGTGTAAACATCTATGATAGAGGGATCTGATTAGGTGAATAAGCAGTTCGGGAGAAAGCTTTTAAAGATTAAATCATAAAATCAACTTAAGTTCTTAACGCTTAGTTGTTTCGAGTAGAAATAATTCGCGGGAGCGATAACTTTATTTCGAGCAATTAAAGTTTCAAGTATAACGGGAGTTCATCTTGATTACCTTTTTAAGTGTTCAACAACGCAAGAAATGTTTAGACCCGATGATTGACATGTAAGCTGATCCAAGTAGGTGTCTTTCAATATTATTGTCTTTAAAATCATTTGGATTTCCTTTCGATTAATCCTTTGGGATTACTAATTATTGACTAACTTTTGCAAAGTGACAATTCGGTCACAACCCCCTTTTTACTTGAATTACTTAATGTCAACAATTACTTAGTTTTAGTCCCTGTGTTCGATCCTGGACTTACCTTTTAGCTATACTATATACGAACGGGTCCACTGCCCGAGAGTGTTAGTAGTCAGTTTTAGGGTATTTCTTGTTTATAAATTTTAAACTCGATTTTACACATCAAGTTTTTGGCGCCGCTGCCGGGGACTTAATTTTAAGTAGTTTAATTTTGTGATTCGATCCTTTTTCACATTCATTTGTGAGAAAGTTATTGCTTTATTAGATAGTTGTATTTTATTTCATTTCAATTATACCACAGGTGCGGTTGACGGTTTGTTTGTGGTGATTGTGCAGGTTCTTGTTAGTTGATGAACACAAGAGCTTCCGGCCGACCTTTGCTTAGCCCATTGTCTAATCCAGGGAAAGTCAGACGTCGACTTGTGTCAAGAGATAACCGGGAACCATCCACACCAGTCAAAATAGATTTAGAAACCGAAACCAGTGTCCCACCCGTTCAGTATTCAGAAGATCAGTTGGTTGATAGGTTGAAAGAAGCAGGTAGAGTGTTTGAAACAGGTGAAAATTCAGATTCAGATACTGAGGAGAAAGTTCAAACACCTGAGCCGAGTGTACTTGTATTCCCTCGGGTTAACCTTAATATTAACCAACAACCAAGGGGTAGAAGAATGGGTGATGAACAACCGGTAGATCCGAATGCCCGTCCTTACGGGAGAGAAGAAGAAATATACCGGCGGACCGGGGCACAGCTATTCGCCCTCCGGCTATTTCAGTAGATTTCTCTTTGAAAGGGAATCACCTCAAGAGTGTGGAAGAGGATAAGTTTGATGGGATTCGAAGAAATGACCCATATGCACATCTTGAGAGGTTTGAGAAGATATGTAGGCTCTATCAGTATGGTACAGGACAAGCTGAGGCTGTTAAGTTGGAACTATTTCCTTTAACTCTCACTGGAGATGCAGCTGCATGGTTTAAGGAGTTACCCGATAACTCATTTACCACTTGGGCAGAACTTCGAGAAGGATTTATTGATGAGTTTTATTCTGTGAGAACTCAAAGACAATTAGAAAATAAAATCAGAGGTTTTTCTCAAGAATCCGGTGAAGATGTTGTTGATTCATGGAAACGGTTCAAGGAAATGCTCAGAAATTGCCCTGGACATAGTATGGGTACTGAAGAAAGTTTTGAGATTTTCTATGATGGTTTGGATAGAAAAACCAAAAGGGAGCTCGGTTATGCATTTGGGGGTAGTCTAAACAACATTTCCCCAAATGAAGGATATAAGATTCTCGAGGATATGGCTAAGGAGTATTCAACAAGATATGAGGATCGAGACAAGAGATCTAGTAGAACCACCGTGGCTAAGGTGGAAAGTAGTGAGGATTCTAAGCTTATTACCGAAGTCAAGGCTCTCTCGAAGCAAATGAATGAGAGATTTGATAGTCAAGATAATAGATTCAAGAGCCTTGAGAGAGATGTTAAGGTTATGGCCGACGGTTGTGAGCATTGTGGAGACTTACATTATACGGAGGATTGCCCAGATAAACCAGTGCAAGATGTTAGCTATGTTCAGAATCAAGGGAATTTCAACCAAAATACCGGTTATCAAAACCGGCCATCAGGTAGTTCTTACCCCACTTCTTCTTTTAATGCTAACAGTTCTGGTTATGGTGGTAACAGGTTTAGTAGGTTCAACAACCAACGAGGCTCGGATCCAGAACTACGAGACATAGTGAAGGAGTTCATTGGTGCCCAAAAGGCAACTAATGAACATGTTGCAGAAGAGTCCAAGAAGGTGATTTATGTGTTGGACACTTTGACCACTCGTTTGGACGGATTGGGACACAAGCTGGATCAAAATGCGAAAAACCATCAAGCTTCAATCAAAGATTTGGAAGGAAGGATTGAGAGGCTCGGGAACTCTAATAGACCACTCGGTACTTTACCGAGTAACACTCAACAAAACCCGAAACCTCAATCAAATAACCAAGGGCAGAAGTATACCCCTCCTAATGTTAGAAACGAGCAAGTGAATGCAATCACTACGAGGGCAGGTAAGACTTATAATTCTGAAAATCCTTTACCTGATGATTCTACCCCACTTGTGCAGGTTAATGAAGCTGATGAGACTGTCGATGATGAGATTGAGATGGAGCCGAACCCAGCCGTGAAGACACCGGCCGTTCCATCCAAGCCCGTTGAGAAACCGACGGTGAAGCCATATAAACCCAAGATCCCATTTCCTCAGAGATTGGCGAAAGATAAGCTGAAGGAGCAAATGGACAAATTTGTAAGTCATCTAAGTAAGTTGCACATTAATATACCATTTTTAGATGCAATTGTGCAGATGCCAGGTTATGCAAAGTGTTTGAGACAGATTTTGATGAATAAGAAAAATCTGGCGGGGGTGGCTACTACAGTGCTTGAGGATGTTTGTTCAGCAGCAGTAACAGGTAGGTTGCCCGAGAAACGCGGGGATCCAGGTAGTTTTACTATCTCTTGTAAGATTGGTAATTTATTGGTAAAACGTGCCTTAAATGATTCGGGAGCAAGTATTAATCTGATGCCTTCATCGATTTATTCTAAGTTGAATTTAGGAGAACCGAAACCGATTAAAATGAAAATCCATTTGGCCGATAAATCTGAAATTAAACCAATGGGGATTTTGGAAGATGTGTTAGTCAAGGTGGGTGGTTTGGTTTTTCCTGTAGATTTTATCATTATTGATGTAGATGAAGCATTAGATGTGCCCCTTATTCTAGGAAGACCGTTCCTTGCTACTGCCGATGCTAACATTGAGGTTGGTCGTGGTAAGCTTACATTGAGAGCAGGAAATGAGTCAGTGACATTCTTGAATACTTGTTCTATTTCTTTACCTAATGCCGCTAACTCTGTTGAGATTGCATGTGTTAGCTCTATAGATTTGCAGATTGATGCATGGTTAGACAAGAAGCTGGGGGAAAAGGAAGTTGAGGTGAAGTCAACAGCAGTACCTGTTTCTAAACAAACGGATAGCCCGTGTGCTAAGATCCGTAAACTTTACAGTCGTTTAAAGTCTGCTGTTTCTCATGGTAATGTTAAGTTGTCTGAAGAGTTGTGCTCGAATTTATCAACAAAGGAGAAAGAGGAGTTGATGATGGTTGTTGATACTTCTGGGCGAGCGAATGATTGGATTTCTGAAAAGGTGAAAGGTAACTGTTTCTCTCCTTTCAAGGGTAGACCGCCCAACACTTTAAGTGTGGGGGCGTCAGAGACCCCACCATGGTAATTCTTTGGGGTAGGAGTCTAGCTAACGACTCATTAATAAATTAAGCGCTTCTCGGGAGGCAACCCGTGTCTTTTATTTCGTTATTTAAATTTAAATTTTGCATTTTTCTTTTTGTTTGTGTTTTTGAATAAACTCTTTGATGATGGTGATGGTTATGCTATTTGTTTGGTATTCCTGTTTTGCGTTGATTTGTGTGTTCATGTTGATACCAAGTTGGTTGTCATATGCATATGCTGACAGTAAGTTCAGCGACATATTTTGTTGGCATCATATTCAAGCATGGAACACTCGTCATACCCGACAAGTTTTTCTTGTTCTTGATTTTGTTTTTGTTTACTTTCCACTATTTCCCATAGTTTGCCTTAGTTCATTGGACATTGAGGGCATTGTCCAACTCAAGTGTGGGGGGGGTGGTAAATAGGAAAAAGTCGGGTATTTTTAGAGGAATTTTGAACTTTTGCATGCTTGTCCTTGTAGTTAATTGCTTTTGTCACTTAATTATAGAACTTAATAAGCAATTTGACTACACCTTTGGTACAAATTTTAATATGTGGAATGTGTTTTGACTGATTAATTAGGCAATCCTTTCTGGATTAATAATATGACTAGCACGCTCAAAGCACCAAAACACCCAAATTGTGAGATTATTGATTCATTGCTAGTTATGATAGGTGTTACGGTTTTGGAATTATTAGCCTTGTTAATTTGTCCCTCTCGTAGGCTTTTGGATTTATCCAGGAGTAAGGGTTCTATTTAGAGCTCTGAACTATGACGTGCAAGTTTGAGGTTGGTTTTTCCATTTCCGGATTATTTCATTTGCTATGAGTGTGCCGGTGATTGCGTTGATTCTAGAACTTGTCCTGGTTGATCATTCCGTGTTATTTATCAGAAGAGGCAAATTTAGGATAAAACCTTTGTTCTTTGTTTGATTCACCCCTTGTTTCGTAAAAATTTGTTATGTGCATGTTTTGTTAATGTGCTTAGTAGCTAACTACATTGGTTAGTGAACCACCTGTTAAACCCTTATGTTGCACTCACTTTTAGTGCAAGAAACAATAGAAAACATGTTGTCACTAGCCTGTTCTTTGTTATTTAATCCACCTTTATATATGCACCTTTTCCTAGCCATACCGATAGTCGAAGTCCTGGTGGGTCATTGGTTGCCTATGCTAGTGGATGGTTTGGGGTTGTCCTTTATGTCGGGTTGGGATATTCTCGGTTTCTGAGAATAGATTGATTTCGTCATGTTTGTTTGGATAAAGTCTGAATCGTTCATTCCAGCATATGAGTATATGATTTGTTACTGTTTCAAATGTTATGTAAGAGAATACCAATTAGTCAGAGTAAAAGTAGCTCACAAAAAAAAAGAGAATAAAAGAATTGAAAAACAGAAAAAAAAAAGAAAAAAAAAAAAAAGAAAAGAGCTTGGGCTGTCAGTTGGTATTTCTCACTTTGTGTCAAATCATTTTTGAAAGTTGGTTCATCAATTACACCAACAAAAGCTTCATTGTTAATTCAAATTATCGAGTTGAGTTGGTACATTTTTATAACCAACAAAAAAGGATTATAATGTTATACTTTTTAGGTTGGCAAGTTCGTTTTAAGCCAACATGGTTAGAATTGGTTGATTGAGTTGTTTAGTGTCATACACCACAATGGTGTCGGTTTTTAATCGTCTATTGGGGGTATTGTCTGGACAGCTTCTCGGGTTTTGGACCGTTGGCAACTAGTGACATGGGATTTAATGGATTAGACTATGTTAGGACGAGTTCACCTGAAACTATCCAGTCACCAGTTTACACTTGCCAGTCACCAGTTGCATCTGGAGACCAGTGAAACTGGTAACCAAGAAGATTTGTCCAGAAATATATTGAAGTCCAGTTGCACCGTACAATCAACGCAACTGAAGACTTCCTCCAGTTGAGAACTGACCAGTTGAAGAATCATTCCAGTTGAAGTCGAAGACAACAAATGGAAGATAGAAAATGGCAATGGCAGCGAAGCCCAGTTGGCATTCTAGTCAGTTACAAACTGGAGACCATCAGTGGAAAGCCCTTACAAAGCTTTACACCGATTACGAGGAATTGACTTGTATGCTTTATGTACCTTTACCCGGATAATAAGCCTTATCTTATTATTTAAGTAATAAAAGGTACATAAAGGTGGTTGTGTAAAGTTGCTTTATCATGCGACTTTACACTGCTTTTTAAGGAATTAAATGCTATTCCTTAAATGCTCTCAACCACATTTATACGGCCAAAGTTAACATCCCAATGTTAACTTTGCCTATAAATACAAGTCATTGCACAACCAAGAATATAACTTCTTCGAATACTCTTCGATAGAATTCACACTTTGCAAACCTGCAATATTCTTGGTGAACTTGTGCAATATTCTCTGAATCGCTAAAAGGAACATTTCACAACTTTAAGTGTTTCGATTGTCTTGAGAAATTCCGAGTGTAGATCAATTGTATTTCATAGGTTGTTAGGATATTTACATTCTTTGTATTATCTTGGTTCCGCAACAACCTTGTAATTTGTTTAACATCAATAAATAAATTACACATTGAAAATTACATATTGTCTCATCAAGTTACTTTACAAGTTATTTGTATTATTGCATTGTTCTTTACTTATTGTCATTTACATAAGTAATCTATCTAGAACTTGGTATATACACATTGCAAATGGTCGTCTCCAGTTCAGTGCATATATTGCAAAGTAACTCCACCATCGACATAGAGGTGTCTTCAGTAGTACCATCTATTGAGTTGGGACTTACAAGTGGTATCAGAGCAGAAGGCTAATAAACTTGCCTAGATCTGCTAAGATGAACACTACTGAAGGTGGAGATGGTTCTGGTCAAGGTGAAATCCCTTTGAATAATAATGCCCAACCTTTTCAAAATGTTAATACTAATCCTCCTCCTCCTTCTACCCCAAACCACGTCCATGTACACTACTCTAACACTCCTGTTCCCAAATTCGATGGAAACAGTGAGACTTTCGGTACATGGAAGGCTAGAATGCTTTTGCATTTTGGTGGTATTGAGAGGTATATGTTGAAAATCCTTAAGGATGGACCATATATACCCACGTCTCTTGGGGTGAGTCCTCTTCTAGATCCAACTGGAAGAAGAGGTTCAAGAGAAAAGCCCGAAGACCATTGGTCTGATGAGGATCATAGACTTGTTGATCTGGACACCAGACTCAAGAACATGATCCTTGGGGCTGTTCCTGAAGATCTAATTCCAACACTTGTGCTGTTCCCCAGTGCAAAATCAATGTGGGACGAATTAGTTATTCAGTTTGAAGGAGGTGATGACACTATTGTCACTAGAAAAGTTGCCTTGAACAAGAAGTATGAATCCTTCTTTGCCTTGCCCAATGAAAGTCTAACTTGTACATACACCAGATTTTCTAGCCTCATTAATCAGCTGAGAGGCTTGGGTGTAGAGAAGGATAAGGATATTCTTCTTGAGAAGTTTTGTGATATTCTTCCTTCCAAATGGGAGAACATGGTTCTTGTCTTGAGACAAGGTAAAACCTTGCACAGCCATACTCTTGCATCGCTCTATGGAGCCTTCAGATTCACTGAAGATAATAATGTTGCAAGACTGGTGGCTGAGCAAGATGCCATGAACATGCCCAGAGTTCCAAGGTTGCTAGTGTACCTGAGCGACCTTGTGCTGCTTTAATGTCTGCAGAGAGTGTCCAGGCACACTCAATGAAGGAGATGTTAAACAGTTTCTTGAACTCTGGCCTGACCACTGAAAACAGTGATGGTTGTAATGAAACTGACGATGATGATCTGGTCGCCATGATTGCTAAAACCTTTAACAGGTTTAAGCATAAATCTAAAAAATTTAATGGCCCCAACAATGCTTCCAGCTCCAGCTCTCTGGATAAGACCAATCTTACATGCTATAAGTGTGGTAAGAAAGGTCACTTTATGAAGGAATGCAGATCTAGTCAGTTGAACAACCAAACTGGCCCCCCTGTCCCTAATTTCAATCGGCCTGATGATAGCTACAAAGCTAAATACAAGAAGCTTAAGGCCCAGATTGCCTTCCTGTCCATGGAAAAGAAAAAGGATCAGTGCTTAATGGCACAAACTGAGGGAAAATGGGAGTACTCTGATGACTCATCAGTTGATGAAGAAGAGGAAAGGGACATGTGTTTCATGGCCTTGGAAGATCAACAGCAGCAGCACGTGGCAAAAGAAGATGTCATCACTGGAAGATGGGTGGACATCATCTTGAAAAAGGTATGTGATTATGATCACCAGATTGACCCTGAACTAAAACTGAACCTGGCTGAATCATTAAGTGGTGATTTAGCTTTTGTGGAAACTGTAATTGCTGATAGTGAAAGATATCTTGACACTATCTTAATTGAACTGAACATTGTTAAACCACAACTGAATGATTTGCAAAGTGTCCAGTTGGCTCTCAAGGAGTCAGTTTTAAAGATTGAGGCTTTAGAACTTGATAATCAAAAACTATTTTCTGATCTTGAAAAGGAACAAAAGATTATCAAGTCATGGGTAAAAGCATATGGTAAAAATTATGATGCATTTTCAAGAACTATCGATGCCCAGAAGAATGCATGGAAATCTGGAGATCTGGAGATGGCAGCTCTCATACCAGATCTTCATGCATTGCCTCCAGCTCTCAAGGTTGAAACACCTTATGATCAACCTGAAGCTGTTGAAACTGAAACCTCTGAGACCACCCCCATTGAGGTTAAAACTGGAGCCAAACAGGCTAAAGCTCCAGTCAAAAAGGCCACTGATAACAAGTCTTTACCTCAAAAGTCTAAGGTGCCCAAGACCCGACAGACTAAAGCACCAGTTGAACCAAGGTCCAAGGTTCAACTGCCTGAAGAAAATAATATTTTGGTTAATCTGGAAAGTCAACTCCAACTTTTCTCTCGGCAGGTTCAGAGTTGTACTGCCCGGATTAACAATATGGAAGGAGGTTTATCACCTCCAGTTTTCAAACAAAATATTAAACCACTCCCTTCAAAATCAAAACAAAAGTTTGTTCCATCTGGAACAAAATCTGGTAAAAATAAGGGGAGTAAGTATCTAGTACCAATCGTTTTTACTCCTGCACCTGGAGCTGGTGAAAAAGCTCCAGATGCAGCCTCCAGTTCAACACTACAACAATCTACTGTGACTTCTGTAGAGAAGTCCAGCGAACCCATCAAGAAAAGATGGGTTCACAAAAAGAACTAATGATTTTTGTGTGTGTGTAGGGCGATCGAAAGAAGAATATCTGGTATTTGGATAGCGCTGCTGGCCGGACTATGACCGGATGTAAGCCCCTACTGGAAGAGTTCACTGTCCAAGATGGACCGACAGTGACGTTTGGTAACGATCAATCTGGAAAGACTGAAGGATATGGTGTGCTCAATAATGGATAAGTCGAATTCAAAAGAGTTGCATTTGTGAATGGTTTGAAATACAACCTGATCAGTGTCAGCCAACTTTGTGATGATGGCTTCAGAGTTTTGTTCGATATTGCTCAAGGCACCATATTTAACAAGGATTGGAAAGTGGTGATGATTGCACTAAGAAAAGGAAATATGTACATCATGGATATGGAACCAGCTCCAAAAGAGCAATGTTTCTATACCAAAGCTGATGAGGACACCAACTGGCTATGGCATAAAGATTATCCCATCTTAATTTTAAGAATATCAACAAGTTGTCTCGCAAACAACTGGTTGATGGGATACCTCAAATTTCTTTCAATAAAGAAAAACCATGTCCAGGGTGTGAGATGGGCAAGCAGAAAAGAGCCAGTTTCAAAACTAGGCAAAATTTTAGCATCACTGAACCTCTTCACATGCTACATATGGATCTCTTTGGTCCAGTGAATGTTCAAACTAGAGCTGGAAAGAAGTACACTCTAGTTGTGGTTGATGAATTCACCAGATACTGCTGGGTGGTATTCATCAGATCCAAAAGTGATGCACCTGCTGAAATCATCTCTCTCATCAAAAGAATTGAGCTCAAGTATACTCGAAAAGTTTGTCAGTTGCGAAGTGATAATGGTACTGAATTCTAAAATAAGGTACTTGAAACATTTTGCAATGACACTGGCATCTCTCAAAACTTCTCATCAGTTCACTCTCCAGAGCAAAATGGAGTTGTTGAAAGAAAGAATCGTACACTGATAGAAGCAGCCAGAAGTATGCTATCTGAATCTGGTCTTCCCACCAGTTTTTGGGCTGAGGCAGTTGCAACTGCTTGTCACACCCAAAACCGGTCAGTCTACATCAAGAGACATAAGAAGACTGTCTATGAAGTACTCAGGAATCGTAAACCAAATATTGGATATTTCCATGTATTTGGTTGTCTAGTTTATATCTTAAACGATTCCAGTCAGCTTGGAAAGTTTGATGCAAAAGCTGATGAGGACACCAACTGGCTATGGCATAAAGATTATCCCATCTTAATTTTAAGAATATCAACAAGTTGTCTCGCAAACAACTGGTTGATGGGATACCTCAAATTTCTTTCAATAAAGAAAAACCATGTCCAGGGTGTGAGATGGGCAAGCAGAAAAGAGCCAGTTTCAAAACTAGGCAAAATTTTAGCATCACTGAACCTCTTCACATGCTACATATGGATCTCTTTGGTCCAGTGAATGTTCAAACTAGAGCTGGAAAGAAGTACACTCTAGTTGTGGTTGATGAATTCACCAGATACTGCTGGGTGGTATTCATCAGATCCAAAAGTGATGCACCTGCTGAAATCATCTCTCTCATCAAAAGAATTGAGCTCAAGTATACTCGAAAAGTTTGTCAGTTGCGAAGTGATAATGGTACTGAATTCTAAAATAAGGTACTTGAAACATTTTGCAATGACACTGGCATCTCTCAAAACTTCTCATCAGTTCACTCTCCAGAGCAAAATGGAGTTGTTGAAAGAAAGAATCGTACACTGATAGAAGCAGCCAGAAGTATGCTATCTGAATCTGGTCTTCCCACCAGTTTTTGGGCTGAGGCAGTTGCAACTGCTTGTCACACCCAAAACCGGTCAGTCTACATCAAGAGACATAAGAAGACTGTCTATGAAGTACTCAGGAATCGTAAACCAAATATTGGATATTTCCATGTATTTGGTTGTCTAGTTTATATCTTAAACGATTCCAGTCAGCTTGGAAAGTTTGATGCAAAAGCTGATGAAGGGATATTTTTAGGTTATTCAGATATTCGAAAGGCCTTTAGAGTTTATAATTACAGACTCCAAAAGGTTCATGAGACAATTCATGTCACATTCGATGAGTCAACTGAAGCAATCAACAAGAGACCAAGCCTTGATATTACTCCAGTCGTTCCAATCAACTTTGGTGAAACTGACCAAGTTCATCGGTCAGTTGTTTCACTAGAAGATGTTTCCAGTTACAACAAATTGGAACCAGTTAAGAAGAAGAACACCACCAGTGACACATCATTTTATCCCTCCATCAATTTCAACTTACCACAAGAATTGGTGATTGGATCTGATGTACGTGCCACTCCAATATCAGCACCAGTTCAAACACCTACTTCTCCAGTTCTTCATGAAATGCCTTCTAATGAGGAATTTCATGATGGCAATCGAGACCTCATTGACTCTGATGAGGATGTAGAAGTTGTTTGGACTGATCCTTCTCCAGAAGCTGTTGTAACTGAAGAAGATCGCCAGGTGACTTGCACTGATATTGTAGTTCACCAGCCTAGTCAATACACTAGATAGACTCGAGCACATCCAATTGAACAGATTGTGGGAGATCCAACTAGTGGGGTTCAGACTAGAAGAGCCACCAAGTGAGCAATGCTTAAACATCACCTTCTTATCTCTAATTGAACCAAAGAAGATTGACGAGGCTATGGCAGACCCAAACTGGGTGGAAGCTATGCAAGAAGAGCTCCTCCAGTTTGAAAGGAACAATGTTTGGGAGCTTGTTCCTTGTCCACCAGGGTTAAAGAAAGAACCTATTGGTACCAGATGGGTCTACCGAAACAAAATGAATGAAGATGGCCATGTTGTAAGAAACAAGGCCAGACTAGTTGCCCAGGGTTATTGTCAAGCAGAGGGCGTTGACTTTGATGAAACTTTTGCTCCAGTTGCAAGACTTGAAGCCATAAGAATATTTCTGGCTTATGCAACCCATCTGCAGTTCAAGGTCTTCCAGATGGATGTCAAAAGTGCGTTCCTTAATGGAACATTGGAAGAAGAAGTTTATGTTAAGCAGACCCCAGGTTTCATCGATGAGAAGCATCCTCATTGGGTTTATAGACTGAACAAAGCATTGTATGGTCTAAGACAAGCCCTAAGAGCCTGGTATGATACTTTAACTAAACATCTTCTCAAAAATGGCTTTCAAAGAGGTGCAATAGATAATACCTTGTTTATCTTGAAAGAAAGAGGTAATATCTTATTGGTACAAATTTATGTTGATGACATTATATTTGGTTCAACTGATGATGCAATGTGTAAAAAGTTTTCTAAAATCATGTCATCTGAGTATGAGATGAGTTTAATGGGTGAATTAACATTTTTCTTAGGTCTTCAGATTAAGCAAACTGAAAATGGAATTTTCATAAACCAAGGAAAATATGTCAGAGATTTGTTAAGAAAATACAAATATGATTCAATCCCATCGAAAAACACACCTATTGCAGCACCATTAAATTTGGACTCTGACCCAACTGGCAAACCAGTTAACATAACTGACTATAGAGGTATGGTTGGTTCACTGATGTACTTAACTGCCAGTCGACCAGATATAATGTTTGCAACATGTTTATGTGCCAGGTTTCAGGCTAACCCTAAAGAATCACATTTGCACGCTGTAAAGCGTATCTTTAGATACCTGAAAGGGTGTCCTAATCTTGGTCTTTGGTACCCCAAAGGCTCAGGATTAGATCTAATGGGTTATTCAGATTCTGATCATGCAGGTTGTAAGATAGATAAAAAATCAACAACTGGTGGTTGTCATTTCCTTAGAGGAAAACTGGTGAGTTGGACCAGCAAGAAGCAGACTTCAGTCTCCATGTCCACTGCTGAGGCAGAGTACATTTCTGCGGCCAGTTGCTGTGCCCAGATTCTCTGGATCAAGAACCAGTTACTAGATTATGGTCAAAAGTATACTAGGACCCCAATCTTTTGTGACAACACCAGTGCAATTGCTATATCTCACAACCCAGTGATGCACTCCAAAACAAAGCATATTGACATCAGGTATCATTTCATTTGAGATCATGTTATGAAAGGAGACATTGAAATTCATTTCATCCCCACTGACAAACAGTTAGCTGATGTTTTTACAAAACCTCTCGATGAGAAAACCTTTAAACATCTCATCAGCGAACTGGGAATGTTAAATCCTTAACTGGAGCTTTCTTTGTTATTGAACGCGTCAGTGACACTGATGAAGTTCTCCAGTTGAGGAGGTCCAGATAATCTTTGCTCGCCAGGCTATCGAACGCCTTTGTGATACTATCTTGGCACTAATTGATTTCTGGATCATCATTTTAGGGGGAAAGACTCAAAATAGTTTTCTGACTAAAATTCGTTTTTTGTTTGAAAATGCAACTGGAGAACTCTTCAGTTGGAAACTGGTACTGGATTGATCCTCCAGTTACCAGGTTCAGTCTTGTCTTAATTTTATAACGTTAGAAATACTTGGTCAATATGTGTGACACGTGATGATACTCGAGTGTTTTAAACCACTTGATATCGTGATCTGACGTGTTTGAAGCTATTTTAGTACTTGACAACTGTTTGTATTGAGAAAATAAAAAGTGAGTGGGCGCGTGGGTAAGATAAGCCGTCGTAGCATTTAATGCTGACATGGTAGCATTTAATGTTGACATGGAAAATTATGATTTTATTTCAAAATTCAAATTTACTTTGTGAAAATATCTACAAAAAGGATTTTGGTTATTAAAATATAATTCGGTGTTTCATTGGGATCTTGAATCCCTTTATAAATACCCTTATTTACTCCGAACTCATTTACTTCTTTCTCTTACATTCCTTCATTTACTTCCCAATCATCAAAATTGCTTCTTCTCTCTGCTTCACAAATCAAGAACCCTAAATCCCAAATTTCAATTTCAATTTCCTATGGCTCCTAGATCATCTCGTTCAAGAGATGTAAATCTCTTGACTATTCCATATGCTCCTTCACCAGATGTCAAACCGGCATCTGGTGCTCCTAGTAATGCCTCTGTCATCAAACTAAATCCAAATAATCCGATGGCAAGCTTACGAGGATCTCAAGGGTTCGATACCCTTATTGGTAGAATTCAAAAGTTTTTGAAGAATTCTCCAATAGGACCCTCATTCTCTCTTAACCCACGCAAGTTGTTTCACAACTACTTGTGTGAGTTCTGGTACACTGCCAGTCTTTCTTCTGATTGTTCCTCCATCAGTTTCACATTAAAGGATGGAACAGTCCAGTGTACCTTGTCCGCCGATGTATTGAGGGATGCCTTACGCCTCAATTACTGGAGAGAGGGTGAATCTCCAGTCGTCTTACCCCCAAACATAAATTTTCGTCAAGTACTTCTTGAAATGGGACACAAGGAGTGCTTGGACAATGGGGTGTTAGAAACGAAAGGTGCGATGACCATGAAGGGCCTTACACCTTCATGGAGGTATTTTTTCATCCACCTGGTGGAGAGCATGGGTGGGAGTTCTGGTGGACTTGACCAGATTAACTCCTCACAAGCAGAAATGGCTTACTGCTTGTGGAACGGATTGAGAGTGGACTTTGCAGATATTTTGTTTAGAAGCCTGGTCCAAAAGCTGAAGGGCACAAGGGGTGTGTGTATTCCCTTTTCAAGGTTCCTCTCTCTTTGTTTTAAGCATATTCTGGGCAGAGAAGCATATAATAGTACAGATTCACCGTACACTGCTCCAGATATGCTAAGGAATTTAGACTCTAGTATCTGAAGCTGGAGAGGTCGAAATTCCTGAACGAATGCAACTGGCATTCGCTTCAACTGATGCACCTATTGAAGGTGAGTCAGAAAGGCAACTGGCGGGCCTCAAAATAATGAGGGACCCTCCAGTTCGTCTAATGTTGTGGTTGAGGATAGAGCAACCATAACTGAAGCAACCCCAATTACATCTATCCCTGGTGAAGATACTTCGGTATCTAATCCACCAACAGATGCACCCATCCAGGAAACTGGGGAAGGTCATCTGGAGACTGACCAGGAAACTGGTCAGCCCTCAGTTACATTCATGGATCTGGACATGAATGTTAATGACGAGGAAATCCTTATAGAATCTTCGGATTCTGAAGGTACTGAAACAGACTTGGAGATTCTTGATGCTTCTGTACAAGCTCAAGACCCTTCATCTCCAGTCTTCCTTCCAGACGCATCAATTTCACTTTCACCCTCCCAAGAAAATGTGCCTACTGATATATCTTTCCTAACATATACCGCTCCTTCACCAACTGGGTAATTCTCATTTGCTCGAGAAATGCCACCCCCACTGTCGCCGTTGTTCACACCTGAGCATTCTCAGCATGAACAACACTTTGATTTTCCAGTCCTTTCTTCATCCACCACTCCTATTATATCTTCAACTGCTGGTTTGACAACTGGGGAGACTTCCTTAAGTTTGCCTCATCCAGTTGCTCCAGTAGTAACTGCTGCTGGTCCAGTGACACCTTCTCCTTCGTCACTGGACAGTCAAGTTGTCTCACTTCAAGGCGATCTCCAAAACCTTCTAACCAGGGTGGAGGAGATTCAGAAGACACTTGACAAAAACACCAAGTCATTCTCCAGATACCACAAGGATCACCTAACAAACATCAAAGTGGTTGATCTAGGATAAAAAAGTTTTCATCTAATGAAGACTTGGTGTTTAAAAAGCTAAATGAGTTGGTCACTGGCTGCAACAATCTTGCTGGTACTTTAAAGGAAGCCTTTGACCTAACTCACTCCAAGGTTACAACCTCAATCTCCAACTTGCTGGGAAATACTGTCAGAACTTCAGAAGTTGATTTGAAAGAGATTGAAAGGCATGTTAAGGAATTGATTGAAAAACCTGGCCTAGATGTAACTGGACTTGGAGAGTAGTTGATGACTTCGGTTGGTCAGAAAATAGAGGATACGCTGGGTGCTAGAGAAGCACAATTGGTTGAAAGGGTGATATCTGAGATCACCAAGCTGGCCACTCCTCAGGTTGATCTGGCCCCACTCTCCAGTGAGATCAACCAGTTGAGAGGCAGCATTGAAAGTTTGAACACCCAGGTATCTCTACATGCTCAATCTTTAGATAGACTGACAACTGAAGTAGAAAATATGAAGAAGAAGGATGATGAAGTGAAGGAAAGTTTGAACACCCAGGTATCTCTACATGCTCAATCTTTAGATAGACTGACAACTGAAGTAGAAAATCTGAAGAAGAAGGATGATGAAGTGAAGGATAAGGTTGTCTCTGGTTTGGATGAAGACTCCAAAATTTTAAATGAACTAAAAACTGGTCAAGAACAAGTTAGTGTAAATGTCTTGATTCAGTCAAAGGAGACGAACCATTTGTGGAGATCCTTCAGGATGATGTGTGGAATCTTCAAAGAGTGTAAGGACATGCAGTCATGGCAGCCTCTTGACCGGTTGCCATCTCACCCCTCTGAATGGGCAGGTATTCGGGCAGGTCTAGATGCTGCCAAGGGGGAAAGAAGTGCAGTCCTTCCACCAGTTGCACCTAGAAGGACTCCATCTGGAAGAGAATTGATTGTGGCTACCAGTACTGAAGCTGGTGAGCAAAGAGTTGGTGGATCTGGTGATGATGGTGATAGGGGGAATGTTGTTTTGGATAAAGGCAAAGGTTTAGCTGGTGATGCATCTGCCCAGCCAGCCACTGATGTAATGCTTGAAACTGGTAATGCTGATGTACTTCCTCCAGTTTCAGATAGTGATAGCAGAAGACTGGCCAGACTTGGAAATGATATCAAAGAAAGAAAGAAGATAAAACAAAGAAACCAAGCTGAAGCCAGGGCACATCTTGCTCAAATCAAGTTACTTGATATGAGTGATGCCAATCTTTTGGGTATCACTAAGGAGGAGTATGTTAGGATCAAGAATGATCCCAGGATAGTTGACCAGTTGAAAGAAATGCTGGATGTAGAACTGGACAGACACTATCCTGAGGATGAAGCTGAATTCGATGCCAGAAGCTTGAATATTTCAGTGGAGAAGGCCAAGGAGAATAGGGCCAGTGGGATTCTTAAACGAATTAAAAATGTTAAGAAGGTTGTGAAGAAGGTTTTGAATCCACCAAGAAGGATTCCACAACCAAGAAGACCACTGTCTAGAGATGCTGACCTTAGCACATTTGTTGAACCAACTGGCGAGGTTTCAAATGAAGACATCAAGTCCGCTGTACTGGCTGCTGGTGCTGGGAGTATAAGAATTACAAATGAATCTGAAGCTAGAAGCTACTACTCCCAGATCATGTCAACCAGAAGACATAGTGGTACTATTAATGGTGTAAATGTAGCAATCAAGCCAGGCACCAAAGTTTTTCAAGTCGAAGTTAGTTATACCAGGGGGCCACTGGTTAAAACTGACAATCCTGGTGCTATGCAATATGGGTTCAGCGAATGGGTGGAGATGGTGAATGTTTTGGATGCGAAGGCACAAAAGAACAGGTTTGAGAAAGCATGGGCAAACTTTCTAAGGGGCAAAATTCAACATAAAGAAAATCTTGAGCAAAAGTTGAATATTGATCCTGAAGACTCTCAGCCTATTTCTTTGGTGACCAAGAGAAGAAGAACTGGCGAAGGGCCATCTCATTAAGTTCTTTCTTCAGTTATCTACTTGTAATTTGTATTTACATTCTGTAACTTGTATAAATTCAATTTCCTTGTATAAATGAAGTTACCAGTTTGTAACCACAAGGAAGATAATAGATTAAAATCTAACAAACCTAAAAGAAAAACCTAAGGCATTTATTGATCTATAAAAATGCCTTGGAAACTTAGATAGATTTAAATCGAACAAGTCTCTATAGTTCACACTTGTATAGATACAAGAACTAGAAAAAGACTTAGACTATATTTCTAGACAAATAGGGGGAATTTGTTAGGACCAGTTCACCTGGAACTGTCCAGTCACCAGTTTACACTTGCCAGTCACCAGTTGCATCTGGAGACCAGTGAAACTGGTGACCAAGAAGATTTGTCCAGAAATATATTGAAGTCCAGTTGCACCGTACAGTCAACGCAACTGAAGACTTCCTCCAGTTGAGAACTGACCAGTTGAAGAATCATTCCAGTTGAAGTCGAAGACAACAAATGGAAGATAGAGAATGGCAATGGCAGCGAAGCCCAGTTGGCATTCTAGTCAGTTACAAACTGGAGACCATCAGTGGAAAGCCCTTACAAAGCTTTACACTGATTACGAGGAATTGACTTGTATGCTTTATGTACCTTTACCCAGATAATAAGCCTTATCTTATTATTTAAGTAATAAAAGGTACATAAAGGTGGTTGTGTAAAGTTGCTTTATCATGCGACTTTACACTGCTTTTTAAGGAATTAAATGCTATTCCTTAAATGCTCTCAACCACATTTGTACGGCCAAAGTTAACATCCCAATGTTAACTTTGCCTATAAATACAAGTCATTGCACAACCAAGAATATGACTTCTTCGAATACTCTTCGATAGAATTCACACTTTGCAAACCTGCAATATTCTTGGTGAACTTGTGCAATATTCTCTCAATCGCTAAAAGGAACATTTCACAACTTTAAGTGTTTCGATTGTCTTGAGAAATTCCGAGTGTAGATCAATTGTATTTCATAGGTTGTTAGGATATTTACATTCTTTGTATTATCTTGGTTCCGCAACAACCTTGTAATTTGTTTAACATTAATAAATAAATTACACATTGAAAATTACATATTGTCTCATCAAGTTACTTTACAAGTTATTTGTATTATTGCATTGTTCTTTACTTATTTTCATTTACATAAGTAATCTATCTAGAACTTGGTATATACACACTGCAACTGGTCGTCTCCAGTTCAGTGCATATATTGCAAAGTAACTCCACCATCGACATAGAGGTGTCTTCAGTAGTACCATCTATTGAGTTGGGACTTACAGACTATTATGTAAAACTTTGTTAAATGTTGTGTTATTTCTTTGTTAACACCATTTGTTTATCCAAATTTCCATACCCTATTTAAATACCCTGTTTAGCCTCAGAATACATTACAACCCTTAAAGTCCTCTTCTGATAGCCGTTATAGGGTGCTTGTACCTTGGCGATGAAGGAATGATTCTAGTACAAGCCTATGGTTAAAAGATTATGCATCACGGCTTGGCATTGAGTGATTGTTCAAATATTCAACCCCAAAAGTAAGTTAGTTGGAGTAGGATAGGCGAGATATCACTGATTCGTTTCTTTTGTGCTT
The DNA here is from genome assembly GCA_034093135.1 of Erigeron breviscapus. Classification (NCBI taxonomy): domain Eukaryota; kingdom Viridiplantae; phylum Streptophyta; class Magnoliopsida; order Asterales; family Asteraceae; genus Erigeron; species Erigeron breviscapus. Next base: position 37,327,202 of record CM067169.1, on the reverse strand, counting down.
AGTCGTGTTATTAAGGCTTGTGTATCAGTCAAATATTGTCAAACATTCCGGTTTTCATTTAAGATTAAAACTGCCTAACCATTTCTTTTCATTTCATGGTTGAGCTTCTTTTTGATTACTGAAATGTGATTTCCTTTATGTGCCAAGGTAACTATTGTTTTTCAGCTTGGAATTGCTTGAGGACAAGCAAAGCTTAAGTGTGGGGGGATTTGATGTGTCGTATTTTATACCATTTCCCACATGATTTTAGTACCGTTTATTCGTAATTTTTATAGCTTTATATCCAACTTTCGATGCTTTGAGGTAGTGTTGAGTGTTTTCAGGTTGGAGAATGATTATACGGATAAATTGGTTGATTTCGATGATCCATGGAAGAAACGGGAGAAAGGTTCGGTTGGAATCAAGTGAAAGACAAAGAAAACGAAATCTGAAGTTCGTAACACCCGTTAGCCAAGTAACGGCCGTTAGGAGTGTCTTTCTGTAATGCACTGTAACTGCCGTTAGTTACTGTAACTGCCGTTACACGGAAGGACTGACGGTGCAACAAAATCCTGACGGCCGTTAGAAAAAAGGACCAAAAGTGTACAGAATTGCAAAGTTGACCCGTGTAACGGCCGTTACACATCCTAACGGCTGTTAGTCTCTGCAAATCATATATATACTACCTTTTATTGTTTATGGACGGGATTATTCACCTTTTTAGCAACCGGAAACCCTAGAAACACCAAAAACGGATTGGAGGCTTTCGGAGGTCGAATTCTAATCATCCATCATTGAAGATTATCAATATTTGTTTAACGATTCATTATTGCTTTCCGAATTCATCAAGTTTGTCGGTACAATATGATTTCTTTTAATATTGATTGTGTGTTTTTAGTTATCATGAGTAGCTAATTGTCTTTGCACCCGCTTGGGTAGTGAACATGTCATAGGGTCAATTTAATGTTACTTGCATTTGTTGAACAAGATTTTTATGTTTAATCGCAGATCCGCATTTATTTGAGTTTAAATATTGTTCTATCTTTTATATTAACTAATTGATGATTGTAATTAGAAGTTCGGGAGAAATCTATGTCATTGTCAATTGATTTATGAAACGGTTAATCGGTCTTTAATTAACCTAAAGTCGTTGGAGTTCGGGAGAAACTAGCGATAAAGATTTTAAACAATTAAATTCATTTTGAGTGTGTAAACATCTATGATAGAGGGATCTGATTAGGTGAATAAGCAGTTCGGGAGAAACTAGCGATAAAGATTTTAAACAATTAAATTCATTTTGAGTGTGTAAACATCTATGATAGAGGGATCTGATTAGGTGAATAAGCAGTTCGGGAGAAATCTATGTCATTGTCAATTGATTTATGAAACGGTTAATCGGTCTTTAATTAACCTAAAGTCGTTGGAGTTCGGGAGAAATCTATGTCATTGTCAATTGATTTATGAAACGGTTAATCGGTCTTTAATTAACCTAAAGTCGTTGGAGTTCGGGAGAAATCTATGTCATTGTCAATTGATTTATGAAACGGTTAATCGGTCTTTAATTAACCTAAAGTCGTTGGAGTTCGGGAGAAAGCTTTTAAAGATTAAATCATTAAATCAACTTAAGTTCTTAACGCTTAGTTGTTTCGAGTAGAAATAATTCGCGGGAACGATAACTTTATTTCGAGCAATTAAAGTTTCAAGTATAACGGGAGTTCATCTTGATTACCTTTTTAAGTGTTCAACAACGCAAGAAATGTTTAGACCCGATGATTGACATGTAAGCTGATCCAAGTAGGTGTCTTTCAATATTATTGTCTTTAAAATCATTTGGATTTCCTTTCGATTAATCCTTTGGGATTACTAACTATTGACTAACTTTTGCAAAGTGACAATTCGGTCACAACCCCCCTTTTAATTGAATTACTTAATGTCAACAATTACTTAGTTTTAGTCCCTGTGTTCGATCCTGGACTTACCTTTTAGCTATACTATATACGAACGGGTCCACTGTCCGAGAGTGTGTAGTAGTCAGTTTTAGGGTATTTCTTGTTTATAAATTTTAAACTCGATTTTACACATCAGTAACAGAGCCAAATTTCCTGACCAAGATGTCTCTTAATGAAGATATTATCTATGATTCTCCTCCGGTGTATGATGAATACGAGGATGATGATTGGTATGCTTGGACAACTAGTGATGTGAAGCAAATCTCTGTGAAACTCAAAAAAGAATGTTGGTGGGAGGCAAAGGTTCTTAATGAGATTTATGATCAAGAACACGGAGATGAAAAAACTGATGAATATGAGTGTGCTAAAATATGGGATGTGATGATGTTTCATGATAGATTTGGGATTGGTGATAAAAAGTTGTATTTGTTCAGTCCTCCATCTTTTAAAGGAGATGAAGTTGTGTTTAATGTTGTGGACCAATTTCTTGGACTTCTTTCTAACCACACGTATGATAATAAGTTGTTTGAAGTTCAAAAGGCTGAAACACATAAACTTGTGATATCTACGTTTCAACATTCAGAGGAAATCATATCTTTTCAAATGGTGGGTTTCAATATAAATAAGATGATAAGAGGAGATAAGTCTATATTTAATACGATTGAGAAAGATGAAAGTAAACCTATTCCAAAGAAACGATTCGATATCCCTTTTAACCCGGGTGGCTTGGTCCGAAGTAAAACTCGAGGACGAGTTTTCATTAAAGAAGGGGAGAATAATGCAGGAGTATAATGTGAAAGCATCTAGAATTACGTGGAACAATCTAGATATTATTCTCTTTATTTTTAACTCTTCAATTTCCTACTATATTTAATTTAGTTTTAATCGTTATGGTTTATTTTGTATGAAATCCCAACTATAATTGGGACATAGACTTTGATGTTTAATTAGTTGATTGATATACAAAAAGTCATTTTCTTCTCCTATCCACAAGTGTTTGTGTGTTAGTGTGAAAAATCCCTAATTTTCGGTATTCTTTTTTAATCAAAGAATATTAGAAGATCTGTTCCTGGGTATTCTTTGAATCAACATGTTCAATTGTTTATCCCCTTTTCTCGTTGCATCAAGTAGAAAGAAAACATAGGCATTTATTGGACACTGCTAGATCAATTAAGTTGAATGCTGGGTTACCTAAGAAATTTTAGGGACATTGTACTTTAGCAGCTGCCTACTTAATCAATAAAATGCCTATGAGAGTATTAAATTGGAAGTCCTTTTGAAATGCTTCATGGAATGAGTCCTTCCTGATATAAGCTGAAATGAGCTCAATTGTGATAATAATGGTGGAATTATGGATAGTGTGTGAAAAGTGTGTTTGTGTGTGAAAGGGAGGTTGAAGATGATATAGAGAGAGAAAATATTATTAAGTGTGTGTTTATTATGAAAGGGTTAATTACAAGTGACAAGTGTTTTTGAAAATTACATGGGGAAGAAGTATTTATACTCTAATCTCTATTATAACTAATACTCCTTCCACTATTGAATATTTACAATTTAACACCATATTTATATTTCTAACAATCTCCCCCTTGGTGTTGAATTGTAAATGTTGCATCGTCTTTGGTCTTTAAATAAACATGATGAGCCCATTTGTTGAAAATCTTCAATGTTGATTGGACTTTGAAGCTTTCTCATTGTCTTCAACGTCTTGTATCAACCTTGACTTTGAATCTTATCAACAAACAAATATTCTTGACGATGACTTTCTACAACTTGATCTTCTCTTCCAACTTAGAATACTTTGGAAGCATCTTTGAAATCTTTATAGCTTTTGAGCTTTCACAACTTGAACTTTTGAGTGTTGATTTCAACTTGATGTTGCTTTGAGAAGTAAGTTGAATCTTTGAGTAGCATGCGGAAGCTTGATTTAACTTTGAATTCTTTTGGCTTTGCGGAAGCTTGGTTTTGACTTTGAAATCTCTTGGCATTTCGGAAGCTTGGTTTTGGAATGCGGAAATTTGATTTGACTTTAAAACTTCAATTCTTGGTCTAACTTGTCTCTGAATCAATAAGCATCTTGGAACACTTAATTCTTTGATCAATAAACATTTGCTCCCCCTCAATCAAACAACTATCTCGGAGCAAATTATTCAATAACAAATCTTTAATCTCTTGCTCCCCCTCGAACCAACAATCATTTCGAAGCATATTTAACAATTCATGAGTTTACTGTTGCTCCCCCTCAAATGAACAATCTTTGGATCTTAACAATCCAAGTATCTATCAAAAGAACAATCTTCATTCAATCTCAAACTTTTCTAATCATCAAACAAATGGTCAATTATTCAATAAATCTTTCAAACATCGACCATGTACATCATCTTGAATATACTCGATCTCGAATCAATCCTTTAACTTTCTCAAAACAATCTTTCAACTTATCACGATAATTATTCACTCTCTTCACCTAAACTAACGATCCTTTGAACATCCAAACACAACAATCATCCTCGAACAAATTCTATCAATCAAATTTTACCTATATCCTTGAACTCTATCTATCAATCATATAATCATTTCTCCCCCTTATGATGAATATGTGAAACGGTTTCATCATACAATAATGATTGATAGCATAAACGGTAGATGCCAACAAACAACAAGCACGCAAATTAACCCAACCCAATTCCCAATTCCCAATGAACCTATTGGTGAACTAGAATGTGAGGTTGCATTTTTGGAAAAAGATTTTAATAGGGTGTTTGTGTTGTTTGTGTTTGTGTGAAGAGAAATGAAATCCGGATAAAAATGATCCGTTAACACAACCAAAAATCAAAAGGATTAATGGTGTGGCCTAAAAATACGATTACTATTTTTAGGATTTCCATTCGATCATCGTGGAATATCAAAAAATATGATATCACTACGAATGTTCCGGCAATATCACAAAGATATGCATTGTCACAAAGACATATAAAGACTCTATGTGTCCTAGTCAAATGAAAGAATATTTCAAGTACGCTCTAGACTCAATAGGTGATCAAATGAAGTCGGGGATCGGAGCAGAGTGTCTCCCTTTTTCAATATCAACATCTTCCAAATGAAGAGTCGATAGAAATGTGAAAATCTCCGTGAGAATAAAACAAGCATTTGTTAAGAAATACTTGAGTGGTTAGGTAAAGATGTGCATTGCTTCACTGGGTCCATGAAGTCTTCTTCAATATCGAGAAATCAACAAATGAAATCCGATAGAAACGTATTGACCCGACTTTTTGAGAATTTTGGGGAGGGCGATCATTTCTTTTAGCCCTTTCTCACATCATCTTTTTCACCTTAACCTCTCACTTTTCGACTACTCCCTCATGTCCTATTTACACAAACATCATCACCACGCTCATAAACCCTCACAATCTAAAATTGAGAATAGAACTCCGAGGTTAGATCTCATCGGCGATGACAAGATCATGGAGTTTTTATGAGTGGCCTAAACTCTCATGTGCAAATCTAACACCGAACTTCTTTGAATATGATCGAAAATGGTTTTAAAATCTTCCAAAGTGATATAAAATGAGTTTAAACACTTGGAAGTTTTGGTTTTATAAACAAACTCCCCCTAAATATATGCATGATATAAACAAAGTTTTAGCATATAAAGGGTGAGTAAAAGGTTTTAAAAGTTGCTCACAAACATTAAAAATGAGACAACAAAGGCAGTACACAAAGGCGTTCAATAATCTGCTTACTATCCCAGACTTTTGAGAATTTTGGGGAGGGCGATCATTTCTTTTAGCCCTTTCTCACATCATCTTTTTCACCTTAACCTCTCACTTTTCGACTACTCCCTCATGTCCTATTTACACAAACATCATCACCACGCTCATAAACCCTCACAATCTAAAATTGAGAATAGAACTCCGAGGTTAGATCTCATCGGCGATGACAAGATCATGGAGTTTTTATGAGTGGCCTAAACTCTCATGTGCAAATCTAACACCGAACTTCTTTGAATATGATCGAAAATGGTTTTAAAATCTTCCAAAGTGATATAAAATGAGTTTAAACACTTGGAAGTTTTGGTTTTATAAACAAACTCCCCCTAAATATATGCATGATATAAACAAAGTTTTAGCATATAAAGGGTGAGTAAAAGGTTTTAAAAGTTGCTCACAAACATTAAAAATGAGACAACAAAGGCAGTACACAAAGGCGTTCAATAATCATGTCTTACTATCCTCAAAGACTTTTGAGAAATAAATCCGAGGTCACATAGACTTCTCATTTACTCAACAAATTTATAAAATGAAAATGTGAGACCTACGTTCAACGTTGGAAAAGATGTTAGCATTGGTAGGATTTCCATTCGATCATCGTGGAATATCAAAAAATATGATATCACTACGAATGTTCCGGCAATATCACAAAGATATGCATTGTCACAAAGACATATAAAGACTCTATGTGTCCTAGTCAAATGAAAGAATATTTCAAGTACGCTCTAGACTCAATAGGTGATCAAATGAAGTCGGGGATCGGAGCAGAGTGTCTCCCTTTTTCAATATCAACATCTTCCAAATGAAGAGTCGATAGAAATGTGAAAATCTCCGTGAGAATAAAACAAGCATTTGTTAAGAAATACTTGAGTGGTTAGGTAAAGATGTGCATTGCTTCACTGGGTCCATGAAGTCTTCTTCAATATCGAGAAATCAACAAATGAAATCCGATAGAAACGTGTTGACCCGACTTTTTGAGAATTTTGGGGAGGGCGATCATTTCTTTTAGCCCTTTCTCACATCATCTTTTTCACCTTAACCTCTCACTTTTCGACTACTCCCTCATGTCCTATTTACACAAACATCATCACCACGCTCATAAACCCTCACAATCTAAAATTGAGAATAGAACTCCGAGGTTAGATCTCATCGGCGATGACAAGATCATGGAGTTTTTATGAGTGGCCTAAACTCTCATGTGCAAATCTAACACCGAACTTCTTTGAATATGATCGAAAATGGTTTTAAAATCTTCCAAAGTGATATAAAATGAGTTTAAACACTTGGAAGTTTTGGTTTTATAAACAAACTCCCCCTAAATATATGCATGATATAAACAAAGTTTTAGCATATAAAGGGTGAGTAAAAGGTTTTAAAAGTTGCTCACAAACATTAAAAATGAGACAACAAAGGCAGTACACAAAGGCGTTCGATGCCTTGCATCTCATCCAAAACATTGTGAGAAACTAAAAGACAAAGTAAATAAAAATTGATGAAAAGAGAAAATCTTTTTGGATTTTTCAAAAAATAAGAAAAAGAAAATCTTTTTGGAGTGTTCTAAAAATGATGAAATTACAAAAACGGTTTTAGAACGGGTTATACACTGAAGTGTGTATAAGCCACTATTCATCAAATCACTTGGAAATCACTTTTGGAACCCATTTGAGATTGGGTCCAATGGTTTTTGAATTCTTGAAAGTCCAAATGTAAGTCTCATCAATTTGATGAATAGAGGTTGCATTCCACGATGAACTAAAACCCGGTGGTTTAGTTGAAAAGAGTTTTCGTGGAAGCAACGGTGAAAAATCATTTGATTTCTTTGAAAACTTGTCAATCTTGTGAGATTGAGTTGGAAAATGATTTTTCGAAGCAAAATCATTCACTTTTTGCACAACTGCTTTCACAGGTTTTGGTGCAAGATCAAAAAGTTCCGAAAATGAATATTTGAATGATTTTGACTCAACTGACTTATCTTTAGAAATCGGCTTCCATTTGGATTTAGTCAACTGAGATTTTGCTTGCGAAATATGAGATGATTTATCCTCAAAGGATAGAAAAGAGACAAAAGTAGTTGTTCCATCAAAATTTGGTTTCTTAGCGTACTTTTTACCCTTTTTCAAGGAGTAATTAGTAAACTGAGAGACCTTTCTTTCAAAAGGTTTTGAAGATTTACCCGTGTAAACCTTCTTTGGAACATCATCTTTAGGTTTGGAAGAATAAGATTTTGGAAAACATTTTGACACCTCGGTCTTTGGAATCGTAGAATTACTCGATTGTTTCATGGGTTTTTCAAGCTTTGTGTCCAACGATTTTGATTTAAAAGATGCAATTCGGTTCTCCATCTTCTCAAGTTGTTTTGTAACCGAAGCATTTAAATCAGAGAAAGAAATTGTTGACACATCAGATTTTAATTTCGAAACAAGAGTATCGTTCTCAAAAAGTTTGGATTCCAAAGATGAAATGTAATCTTGTTGATCTTTGATTATTTTCGAAAATCTTTGTTCTTTGCTCACAAAAATTGTGGACTTATTTCGCAACTCATGGTTAAGTTCAGAAATCTTTTGTTGCGAAACAAGTTCTTTTGATTGATTGTCCAAAACAATTTTATTGAGCTCTTTGGAAGAATTGTCCAACTCATTTATTAATTTGAAAATCTTTGATTTCAAATGATCATTTTCTTTTTGAAGACTTTCCATGACAGACAAACTGGAATTATCAGCAGATTTGAGCTCTTTGTTCTCAGATTTGAGTTTGTCAATTTCAAGTTGAAACCTCTGGTGTTCTCTCACAAACGTTTCAAAAATATTCACATCAACTTTGTTTTCTTCAAAAACAACCACTGCACATTTACTCTTCTTGGTACACCAACAAATGTGATTGTCATGATGACGTATTTCTTCCCAACTTGGTTCTTCACCCATTAAAAAATCTACCACCCTTGCAACAAACTTGTCCGGAATTTTAATTGACATTTTGACTCACAAATTTGATGACAATCTAATGAAAGACAATCCAAGATAAGAACTAAAATTTAGTCCAAAAAGAAATTTAAAATTTCAGCCCAATAGTTTAAAAAAAATTAAGCCTAATGAAAAACTTAGCCCAACAAAAATTTAATAAGAATGCTTGGCCCAAACGAGTTTTAGCCCAACTAATTAAAAGACTTAGAAAAATTTGAGAATTTTCTATTTCAACTAAATGCAGAGCTTAAACCTCTGCAAATAGAACAAGTAAGAATTAAAAACTTTTGTTTTTTTTTTTTTTTTTTTTTTTTTTTTTTTTTTTTTTTTTTTTTTTTTTTTTTTTTTTTTTTTTTTTTTTTTTTTTTTTTTTTTTTTTTTTTTTTTTTTTTTTTTTTTTTTTTTTTTTTTTTTTTTTTTTTTTTTTTTTTTTTTTTTTTTTTTTTTTTTTTTTTTTTTTTTTTTTTTTTTTTTTTTTTTTTTTTTTTTTTTTTTTTTTTTTTTTTTTTTTTTTTTTTTTTTTTTTTTTTTTTTTTTTTTTTTTTTTTTTTTTTTTTTTTTTTTTTTTTTTTTTTTTTTTTTTTTTTTTTTTTTTTTTTTTTTTTTTTTTTTTTTTTTTTTTTTTTTTTTTTTTTTTTTTTTTTTTTTTTTTTTTTTTTTTTTTTTTTTTTTTTTTTTTTTTTTTTTTTTTTTTTTTTTTTTTTTTTTTTTTTTTTTTTTTTTTTTTTTTTTTTTTTTTTTTTTTTTTTTTTTTTTTTTTTTTTTTTTTTTTTTTTTTTTTTTTTTTTTTTTTTTGAAGAATATTGATGAAAAATGGTTTTGAGAATTTTTTTTCTTGAAAAATTTTGATTTGAGAATCTTAAAAACAACTAAGTGCCGAGCTTAATCCTCTGGAAATGGTGTAAGTGACCAAGTTGCAACCCAAGTACTCTGATCAACAATCAAAAACAACTGAATGCCGAGCTTAAACCTCTGCAAACAGCACAATTTAGAAAGTTACTTGGTCGAAGAATCTAATTCAACTATTTGCCGAGCAAATGTCTATGCAAATAGTACAAATAGAACTTGTACTTAGTCACACCAATCAAAAACACTTGTTTGCCGAGCTTAAACCTCTGCAAACAATACAAGTACCACCAGTCTCAAATCAAAGATTCTTGAAACAACTATTTGCCGAGCAAAGAGCTCTGCAAATAGAACAATTATCACCAATCCTTAACAAATATTCTTGAAATAACTATTTGCCGAGCAATTAGCTCTGCAAATAGAACAAGTAGGACCAATACTTAGCCAAATTATTCTGAACCACGTATTTGCCGAGCAATAAGCTCTGTAAATAGAACAAGTAAGATCAAGCCTTAACCAAATTTCTTGAAATACGTATTTGCCGAGCAGTAAGCTCTGCAAATAGTACAAGTAAGAACAAACCAAGCCAACGACCTCTGCAAACACGAGTAATCACTACATGACAAAACAGTCGGTTACTGTTTGTCTTCTTCGTTCAGCCAAACACTCATTTGCAGAGAAGACTGTAAATCGTTGATTTCTTCTTCATTTTTGCGAATTAAAGCTAGTATTTTATATCAAAATGATCAGGAAATCAATGCGCACAAATCCTTGAACAAATTAGATGCTAATTTCAACTAGAATTCAAACCCTCCCGAACATGCGATTTGCCGAGCTCGAGTGAAAACAGTTCAAATGATGAAATTAGCTTCTGAAATCGATAATGAAGGAAGATATACTGATAATGAATCGATCGAAGAACAAAATTTGAACAAAAACACACTTTATTTACAGAAATCACTTTCAGAAAAACAACTCAAATTCTAAAATTAAGCACAAATTAAGCTTGTAATAAGCTTTTGGATCGCTCAGATATGCTGATTGTGCTCTGATACCAATTGATATAAGCTGAAATGAGCTCAATTGTGATAACAATGGTGGAATTATGGATAGTGTGTTTGTGTGTGAAAGGGAGGTTGAAGATGATATATAGAGAGAAAATATTATTAAGTGTGTGTTTATTATGAAAGGGTTAATTACAAGTGACAAGTGTTTTTGAAAATTACATGGGGAAGGAGTATTTATACTCTAATCTCTATTATAACTAATACTCCTTCCACTATTGAATATTTACAATTTAACACCATATTTATATTTCTAACACTTACTATACTCATTTGAGAGTGGTTGTTTGTGCTATGCTGCCAATAATAAGCCTCATAAGGACAAATTTGAACCAAGAGGAGATAAGTGCATAATGTTAGGATATCCACCAAGGCAAAAGGGATATTTACTGTATAATTTGACCACTAGAGAAGTCTTTTCTAGTAGAGATGTCATTTTTAATGAAACAGTGTTCCCTTTTAAGGAATCTCAAGGTGATGTTCCTAAAAATTCTTCTGGTGTTCCAATGGTTGATATGTCTTTTCCCAATGAAGAGGTCATTAGGGATTATGAGATTAGTGTTCCAAATGTGGAAATAAATAATGATGATCCTGGAAATGTGAATGGGACTGTTGATGTGGATAATCACACTCAGAATCATGACACTGCTCAACCATTGAGAAGATCTGCCAGGAATACTACTGCTCCTACTTGGTTAAAGGATTTTGTGGTACCAGCATCAAAGAGTGCTAATGTTTCTTGCACAGTTTCACAACCACTCTACCCAATTTTCAAAAATTCAGATTTTGATCTTTACCCTCAGGATTATATAGCTTCTTTAGCAAATGTTTTGTCTCAACAAGAACCTTTGAACTACACTCAGGCTTCTCAAATGCCTGAATGGAGAGATGCTATGGAAAAGGAGCTTTCAGCTTTAGAGCAAAATGATACTTGGGTCATGATAGATTTGCCTCATGGTCATAAGGCAATTACTTCTAAATGGGTGTATAAGATTAAGTACAAGTCTGATGGTACAATAGAAAGGCATAAAGCTAGACTAGTGATTATAGGGTTTGATGAGAAAGAAGAAGTAGATTACAAGCATACTTTCTCACAAGTTGCTAAGGCTGCTACAGTGAGAGTGTTAATTGCAATTGCCACTGCAAAAGGTTGGCCTTTGCATCAATTGGATGTTAATAATGCCTTTTTGCATGGATTTGTGGATGAGGAAATTTACATGCTTCCACCAGAAGGATATAAAAGAGGTTTTCATAATCAAGTATGCAAATTAAACAAGTCCTTGTATGGGTTAAAACAGGCTTCTAGGCAGTGGAATCAAGAGTTATCCAAGTTCCTTGTTTCTTTGGGTTTTATTCAATCCAAAAATGATTATTCTCTTTTTGTTTAGTACAGATAACACTTTCACAGTGGCATTGGTGTATGTGGATGATATATTAGTCACTGGAAATTGTGAAAAAGAAATAGTTAAGACTAAGGCTGCATTAGATAAGAAGTTCACCATAAAAGATTTGGGATTGGCCAGGTACTTCTTAGGAATTGAGTTGTGCAGAACTGATAATGGCACATACCTTAATCAAAGGAAGTATACCTTAGATTTGTTGAAGGATGCAGGAATGACAGGTGCTAAACCTGTGTCTTTTCCTTTGCCTACACATCTCAAATTGTCATTAGATGCAGGGGAGAGTCTTCCTGATCCAGAATCTTATAGGAGGTTAGTAGGTAGACTTCTCTATTTGTCCATGACCAGGCCAGATATATCATATGTTGTGCAGCATCTCAGTCAATTTGTTTCAAATCCTAAATTACCTCATATGAAGGCTGCAATGCATTTATTGAGATATTTGAAAGGATCAATCTCAAAGGGGTTGTGTCACACCCCGACTAAGGCGGAAAACTCGGGATGCAACGTATAGTACACGCGTCATGGATGTTACGTAGAGGAACTAAATGTATGCTCAAATTAACTCACATTTCATTAAATTTGAACTCAAACATACATCATAGAATCAATATCCAAACAAAACATAGATAAACTCCCACGCAGGGGAAAAATCACTTAGGCATAAGGCCATAGCCTAAACATAAAGCAACAAACAGTCACATAAGATATGCAACTCCAAATCCTATTCTGAGTCTGCTAAAGGCCACCATGCTATGCTCCTTCGCCACTTCAATCATGAATAACTCGCACACCTGAAAGGATACTCAAAAGCGTCAACACAATGGTTGGTGAGTTCGTAGGTTTAAAATCATGCTTATTTACTTGAAACCTCATTTGAATCACAATTAGTTTACTTGAATCTGTTTGTACCGTTAAGTATGAATACGAGGGTAACAGTGTATGAATACGTATAAGCGTGCCCTTACAGTCATAGACATGACCTGGCTAGAATTCTCAATGAATATCGATGTGTGCCCTTACAGTCATAGAAATGACCTGGCTAGAATGAATAACAATGCGTGCCCTTACAATCATAGAAATGACCCGGCTAGAATGAATAACAATGCTTGCCCTTACAGTCATAGAAATGACCCGGCTAGAATGAATAACAATGCGTGCCCTTACAGTCATAGAAATGACCTGGCTAGAATGAATCCGAATATGAAGCCGCTTACGGTCATAGACATGACCTGGCTAAAGCACACACAGACATTGGTAGAACACACAGGGATAGGCACATGGCACTATCGACCACGTAAAGCACACACAGACAATAGTAGCACACACAGGGTATCATGCAGTACAGTTTATAATCGGGATAACATTAAAGTATCCATAGTGTAAACGAATATGTAATCAAATGTATGCCAAAATGTGAAACCGATTATGTATCCAAAATATGTAATCATAAGCGTATCCAAAATATGTAATCATCAGCGTATCCAAACTATGTAATTATAAGTGCATCCAAAATACGTAATCATAAGCGTATCCAAAATAGGTTGCACAATATCATATCATATAGTACCAAAATATATACGTTTTACCATAAAAACGATTTGTATCCTTTCAGCCCCATGAAAACATGTGAAAAGGGGATTACGAAACTCACCTGACAAGATGAACAAGTACAAAGGACCTAGCACAATGATCTTGAACACGGACAGTCAATGTCAGTCAACAATAAGCACTCGAACAATCCAAATGTCTCACACTGCCACAAATCACACAATAAGTACTAGAACTCCGATGTACATGTCTATGCCCTATACTAGTGTCTTAAGAAATGTCATTAAGTTTTATGTGATTAAATACCATTTTACTAGTTGGTTTAGTACATTGTGACCTCAATATAATTTTCTTGTATAAATCTTAGATAATAATTATCAATTATTTTAATGACCATAATGATTTAAATACTTGTTTATTAGTTTCATATTAGAAAATTGCCTACTGAAATTTGAAGTTCCATATTAAAAGGGAAATGATAAATGTACCATACATTTTGATTAATCTACCACACTGTACAAGTGATACAATAGACTGTATAAGTAAGTTAAGCATAAATGTGGTAAATCTGTTAAAATATATGGTACTAATATCATCTCCCATATTAAAATGGACGTGATTATGCCATCGCTGGCAACGTGTCCCACTTTTAGTCATGGAGTTTTAAATTGTTAGTCTAACATGCTTCTCGTCTTTAATTTTTACATGAGATAAATTGGTTTTACGCCAACAACACAAACACGTCCCCACAGTAATCTATCACGAGTTCACGACCCCATATTTTTTTTAGAAAGCTATTTACGACCTGGTAACTTTTTGTCTTTAAATACGATGCCAGCTCTAAAATGCGACCTCTCAATTTGACTTATGGCATGGGCAGCAATTACGACCCCAATAAGCTGGTCAATTTCAAATTCATTTTATGTACGACCTCTCAAAAGTAATTTACGACTTCATGGTGTATTACGACCTCGTATTTGAAATTTAAGACCTGGTGCAACAGTTTACTACCCCAATCCATCTTACGACCTCGCAAATGTGATTTTCTACCCCGATGGCCATTTACGACCTCGCAAAATCCAGATCTGAAAACGGGTTTTGCTACCCCGACGGGCTGACCTTGTACAACACCTATTTTTGACTTCAAAACATGATTTTTGTTAGTTTTGAGGTGTAGATCTAGTCTAGCAACATTAAAAACAAGGTTTTGATATATTTTCTTTACCCAAAATCATTTTCTTTCATTATATCTGAGATTAAAGTCTATAAAACAAAAGGAAGCTTTAGATCTAAAATAAAAACGGAATTTAAAGGCAAGAGCTTACGATTTGGCTATGAATATTAGTAACAAAACCGATTTGGAGTATGGATCTAGTGTAGATCTTGATTTTGGTACAAAAAGTAAGTGGGTTTTCTAGAGAGAGAGAAAAACGAGTTAGAGAGAGAAAGTGGCCAACCAAAATAACTAGAAGAGAGTAAATCAGATTTTTAGTGAGAGAGTGAGGTGGGAAAAATGATAAGGAAATGAGTGGATGGAAGAGTTTTGTCCACCCATAACACTCTCGTGAAACTATCGTCTTTTTCCGAATAACTATGTCATTTAACTAAAACTTTTAGCTCGAGATTAAATAAAATATTTCATTGACATAATAAATCATATTTTTGAATTACGATTCTAACGACTAGACACATGCTAAAATTTTTTATATATATATTTTAATTTTTTTTAATTTCCATTAGTATTATTTTAAGGCATTTTCATTTTATTGGCATTTCTACTAGACAACTAGTATTCCTTCGATCTCGATCTCTCGCACCAAATTTCTAAATGCTAAATATACTGAAACCCGAATAAACATAACTCCGTTTATTTTTACTTAATGTCTTGCAAAAGTACATGTCTATACTCTAGTTGTTCCTAAAGGATTACTAATCAAGACTTAAGTACATATAAGTCATCAAGAATCACGATTTCTGATGTGCAAAATCGAGTTTAAAAATTAAAAACAAGAAATACCCTAAAACTGACTACTACACACTCTCGGGTAGTGGACTCGTTCGTATATAGTATAGCTAAAAGGTAAGTCCAGGATCGAACACAGGGACTAAAGTGAAGTAATTGTTGACATTAAGTAATTCTAATTAACAAGGGGGTTTTTGTGACCGAATTGTCACTCTGCAGTTAGTTAAATCAATTAGTAATCCCGCAGGATTAATAAAGAGAATTTTTTTGTTTAAAACAAGAATTTAAAGGATCATCTACCTCGACTCCATGACACATTTCATTTTGGTTGCATTAAGGTTAATACCAATTCAAATATGTTGATTTTAATAACTAAGTTTAGACAAGGAACTCACTAGTTGGCCACCTAGCTTATTACCCTATCCGAACCAATTAACCAATTAATTCAATCCTAAAGATCCGGCTACCACCTTCTCTATTAAGATCTCCCTAACTGACCAATTTGTTTTGTTATTATTAACAATTCCATCTATCGATTCTACCAAACCGTTAACACGTTGAATTCTCTTACCTATTGTTGTTTATCAACTCGCTACCACGAATTAATACCTATTGATTGTACCAAATCAACTAGAACAATGAACTCCTGGACTTAGCTACCACTAAAACCATTCATACATCATCAACAAACAATAGAATAAATAATAAGAATTCAATATATTAAGATCTCGATGAAACGTTTAATTATCAACTTGAATTCAAAATAATATGCAACCAATATTCATTGTGTCACTTCATCTCAGTAGATGATGAAGTGTTTAGCTAGACATGACAAGACATATAAAACTAACAATTATCAAACAAATAAAATCCATTATAATAATTGTATAATATATAGTCTTACAATTAAGCAATTAATAATAATAAAATAGAGAAGAATCGAACGAGAGATAGGCTGCGCTGCTGCTATTTCGATGAAAACCCAAACAAAAGACTTTAGTTTTTGTCTTCTTTCGGCTGCTCTCCACACGCACGAATTAATGATCTCCAAAAGCAAAAAACCTTTTTGCGGCTCCCTTTTGACTTGTTGCTGTTTCACGAAAATAAAAGGGATAAAACCCTTTTTGTCTTTTGCGGCACAATTCCCCACACGCCCAGTCCTCTCTTATTTGCAAAATATATATAATAATTATTATTAACCATGTGTGAGAGAGAGAAAAGTCCTGAGAGAGAGGAGGGAGAATGGGAAGAGGTTTCCAACAAAAAAACACAAAAAAGGAACGATGGTGGATCATCAACAAGGTTAACTAAATTCTTTGTCTCTAACATCCCCGATGGGTGTAGACCTTGGGATCTTTCTTCATGCTTGAAAGATTTTGGAGAAATTGCGGGGGTGTACATAGCTAGAAAGAGGGACAAATACGATTCTAGGTTTGGGTTTGTAAGTTTTAAAGGGGTTAGAGATTGGAAGGAACTGGGGAGGAATCTAAAGCATGTCAGGCTTGGGAAGAATCTGTTAAAGATTAACCTGGCCAGATTTGCTGTGGAAAATGAGGAATCGGGTGTGCGCGAGAAAAAAAGGGAGAAGGAGAGTCGTCACCAGTTTCCAAGGGAGGGACCTCGTCACCAGCAACCAACAAATGGTCGATTTGGTGGTGGTGCTTCTGGGTATGGGTTGAGGAAAGGGATTTCTTTTAAGGACATGGTGAAAGGGGGCAGCAGTACTTTTGAACCTGAGAAAGAATTGGTCATAAGTAAGGACGTTAATGTCCTGTTTCCCTTCAAGACAGGGCGTTGGTCGTTAGGTGTTGCTCTTTTGATGTCTTATCGTCGGTGAGTTCTTTGTTGGGAGAGATGGAGATGGGAGGTCTTAAGTTGCAGTATTTGGGAGGTCTGTATATGTTGATTATATGTCAGGACAAAGAAAGTGCTCACAGTTTTATCTACAAAGAAAGTGTGTGGCGGCAGTGGTTCTCTATGGTGGACATTTGGTCGGGACAGTCATTACCATTCGAAAGAATTGCTTGGGTTGCAATTTATGGAGTCCCATTGCACTTATCTTCGGCTAAAATCTTCAACAAGATCGGTGCAAGACTGGGTAAGGTGGTCGTTCAGTCTAATATTCAGGAATTTACAGAAAATAAGTCCGTTGAAGGCATCGGGATATTGACTGGAGACGGGAAACAAGTGAACGATACCATCACGTTAAAATGGAAAGACAAAAGATTTCGAGTTTGGATTGTGGAAAAGGCTGTTAATTGGTGTCCAAACTGTACGGTTGGAAGCAAAGGCAGTACCCAATCATGTAGGCCGGAAAATTCCGAAACGGCATCCATTATTGGTCCAGTGGAGAAGAAGATGCAGGTGGAAGAGGACGGGGTGGAGAAGTTTAACGGTCAAGAAGACGAAAGGGTTAAGCATGGGGAGTGGAAATTTAATTCGATGTATGGGGAAAGAAAAGAGAACTTATTACGAAAAAAGCATGCGGGGGAATTTAGGAAAAGTAAATCACGTGATCAACGTTCTAAAACTTATCCCACAGATTCTCATTTTGAGGAGGTGTGGTATAATAAAGTTGCTGGGACTTCCCCCAGGCACAAAAAGAGGCCCAGAGAAATGGATTACTCGTTTGATGGGCTTTTGGGTCCAAATCCGAATCCAATCCAGGAAGACTTTTCCAAGCAGCCTGTTGACCTTAATAACGAGGTCGATAAAGAAGGAGGAGAACAGTGTATCGACCTAAATTTTGGGGATAACAATATTATCCATAAAGACCAAGAGATTGAAGAGGAGAAGAAGAACGAATCGTCAGCCATGGATGGAGTAGAGATTGAGGTGCATAAGACCAAAGAGATGGGAAAGAGAACAGGGGTCAATCTTGCCGGAGCTGAGGACAAGGTCAGAACCATCATCATTGAAGAAGGTAACAATGCGATTATCCAATGAATGTGTTATCTCTAAATTGCAGGGGTATAGGGGGGGATGAGAAGGGTAAGTGGGTTAAAAGCTTAAAGATTAGAGAAAAAGTTTCATTTTTAGCTTTGCAAGAAACACAAACAGGGGGTATTACTAATGATGTGATCAGAAAATTTTGGGGGAACACGTTGATGGATATGGAAGTGGTTGAGCCGATTGGTAGGTCGGGGGGTTTGGTCAGTGCTTGGGATCCGGGTATCTTCAAAAAGATTGATTGTTGGAAAAGTAGGAATTATTTGATAACCAAAGGACAGATTAAAGGGGTGGAGGATTTGATTTTTATTGCAAATATATACGCTCCTCAAGGAAGCAATGACAAAAAGCTTCTTTGGGATGCTCTTAAACAACTGATGGAATCTCATCAAGGTTCTTGGATCTTGATTGGCGATTTTAACTCGGTTAGATATGAGGATGAACGGAAGGGTTCCAATTTTAAGAGAAATAATGCCAGGGTTTTCAACAATTTTATTGAGGGAGCGGATTTACATGAATATGAGATGAAGGGGAGCAAGTTTACATACTTGAAAGAAGATGAAAGGGGAAAGAAACTAAGTAAGATTGATAGATGTCTGGTTAGTAGAAGTGTGATCGACAAGTGGCCAATGGCATGTTTTAGATCCTTACAGAGACAGTACTCGGATCATAATCCAATACTTCTGTCGATGTTGGATTTGAATTTTGGCCCGAAACCGTTTAGATTGTTCAACTCTTGGCTGGAAAAACAGGACTGTATTGATGTGATTACTAAGGCACTGGATTCTTTCTCTTCCGATGGACCTCCAGATGTGAAATTGATGAGAAAGTTTAGATGGGTTCGTGAACACTTAAAGACTTGGAGGGATGAGCTTTTCAATAAAGAAGGGGAGGAACTCGAAGTGTGTAAGAAAGAAGTCATGGAACTTGATATGCAATTAGAAGAGGCTGAACTGAACGAAGAGGAAGCTTGGATTAGACAGGAATGTAAGAGAAAGATAGCCGATATTGAAGATAGGAAGAATAAAGACTTGAAACAAAGGGCCAGATGTAAATGGGCTGCGGATGGTGATGATAATACGAGGTTCTTCCATGGGCTTATCAATAACAGAAAAATTTCCAACACAATTCATGGCCTCGAGGTAGATGGAGTTTGGGTATCTAAGCCCAAGTTGGTAAAAAAACAAGTCTTTAATTTTTTCAGGAAGAAGTTTGATGAAGAATGGAAGGTGAGACCCAAGATTGAGTGTAATTTCGACTCAAGGGTTTCGGATTGGGATGCTGATAACCTGGTTTCTAATTTTGCGACTGAAGAAATAAAGAAAGCGGTGTTCGAGTGTGGGGATGAGAAGGCACCGGGACCGGATGGCTTTAGCTTTAAATTCATTAAACGGTTTTGGGACTTTTTTGTAGATGATTTTGTTGACATCTTGAGGAATTTTCATCAGAGTGGGAAGATCAGTCAGGGGTGTGGTGCGTCCTTCATCACTTTGATCCCTAAGGTCAAGGACCCGGTTAGTCTCAATGACTATCGACCGATCACCTTGGTGGGAGTGATAAGTAAAGTGATTTCAAAGATCTTGGCAAATAGGTTGAAGTGTGTGGTTGGCCCGCTTATTGACAACAACCAGACTGCTTTCCTTAGTGACCGTCTTATTTTTGACGGGCCACTAATTCTTAATGAAACAATTTCCTGGGCCAGAAAAGAGAAGAAAAAGGTCGTGTTATTCAAGGTGGACTTTAACAAAGCTTATGATAATGTCAATTGGAACTTTCTAATTGACATTATGGGTCAAATGGGTTTTCCTCGGAAGTGGTGTGATTGGATTTTGGGAATTCTATCTTCTGCCAGATCGGCGGTGCTGGTTAATGGTTCTCCAACCTTCGAGTTTAACTGCACCAAAGGAATGCGCCAAGGAGATCCTTTATCACCTTTTCTTTTTCTTATTGTTATGCAGGGTTTGTCTTGTATGATGAAGATGGCTTCGAATAATGGGGATTTTAAGGGAGTCGCCCTTCCCAATCAAGGTCCCATTATTTCCCACCTGCTCTACGCTGATGACTGTATATTCATGGGAGAGTGGTCGGACGAGAATGTTCAGAATTTAGCCAGGATCCTGCGGTGTTTTCATATCTGTTCTGGTTTGAGAATCAATATGAGGAAATCTCAACTTTACGGGGTCGGGGTAGAAGAGAATGAGGTCAGAAGAATGGCGGAGGTTGTCTTTTGTAAGAAAGGGTCCTTTCCATTTATTCACTTGGGAATCCAGATAGGGGCGAACATGAATAGAATAAAAAATTGGGATTTTATATTCGAGATATTCCAAAGGAGACTATCTTGCTGGAAAGCGTCTTGCTTATCCATTGGTGGGAGGGTCACATTGATAAAAGCCGTTCTGGAAAGTCTCCCAACCTACTATCTGTCTTTGTTTAAAGCTCCTGTTAAGGTTGTGGAGGAGTTGGAAAAGATTATTAGACGGTTCCTATGGGGTGGCTCTGAAGATAGAAATAAGATTCATTGGGTTGCATGGGAGCGGGTCGCGTCTCCTGTGGAAAAGGGGGGTCTGGGCTTAAGTAGAATTAAGGATTGCAATTTGGCGTTACTTGCTAAGTGGTTGTGGCGGTTCAAGACGGATCAATTGGGGTTGTGGAGGAAAGTTATCAGCGCAATTCATGACACGAAGAAGTGTTGGGAACCCCTTCCTGTTAACAAAGCTATAACGGGCGTGTGGAGTTCTATAGTCAAAACGATCACCAAGGTTAATGTTTCTGGGCTCAATCTCAGTTCTTTGATTAGGGGCAATTGTGAGGATGGTAAAAGTATAAGATTTTGGCTCGACCCATGGGTTTGCAATGAACCTCTGAAAGTCGTGTTCCAGGTTTTATTCAAAAAAGAAAAAGATAAAAAGTGTTGGGTGTATGAGAAATTTGATTCTCTGGCAAACAAGTTTAAGACATTTTGGGGAAATTCTAGCAATGGGGCCCCGGATTTCAGGCCCGATGATGGCAGCGCTGCTCTTGGTCGATTATTGGAAGGGAAATCCTTATCTAGAAGGAACGATACATGGAACTGGAAGGGAGGTAAAGACAATATTTTTAGCGTTAAAGGAGTCATTGAGTTTCTTGGAGCCGATAGAGATTATAGCAACCGTTTTGTGTTTTCTTGGTCGAAATGGGTGCCAAAAAAATGCAATATCTTCATGTGGAGGGTTGGTTTAGATCGTATTCCGACTATGCTTGCCCTTAAGGATCGTAATTGTCGATTCAACTCTACCTTGTGTGCTCTCTGTGAGAAAGAGGAGGAAAGCGTTAACCACCTTTTTTGCTCTTGTGAGGTGGCGATTGAGGTGTGGCAGAAGGTTTCTTCTTGGTGCAACGTGCAACCAATTTATTTGTTTTCGGTCTTGGATCTGTTCGCGGTTCATTCTCACGCTAAGGTGGAGAAACGACTGGCTCGGGGAATACAAGGTGTGGTATGCATCACTTGTTGGTGTTTATGGTTGGCTCGGAATGATAAAAGGTTCGCTAATGGAAGGATTATTATTGAGAAGATTTTTCAAGATATTAAAAACTTAGGTTTTTTGTGGTATAGAAATAGAAGCAAATCCCGTTCTATTACGTGGGATGATTGGTGTAAATTCAAGCTTTTGTAATTGTACAGTTTTTGGGGAGCCTCATCACTTGTTGGTGGTGTAGGCGGTTGTGAATAAAAGTTACATTTCAAAAAAAATATATATAATAGGTAAGGATGTAGTCGGTCAGGAAAGAAACATGACGTCTTTTGGGCTAGTAATTCGACCCATCAGAATTGGTGATCTAGAACCCAAAATAAAATAATAACTCTTAGCCCACAAAAGTTTTCTTTTCTCGTTTGCCATTTCTTTTAGCAAGTCCATCAAGCATATGCAAATTTAATTTGAACTTGCTATATCCATCATGCTCCATATGCTTGCTGAGATCTTGATGTAGTACTTTTAATCCAAACTCATCTTTTTCTTCTAACTTCAACAAATTCATGCAATATATATTTTTATTCCGAAATTCTTCATTAAACCTTCTTTGCGTCGTTTATTTCATCTTCTTCATCCATTGTACCTGCTTATCACCTGAAAGCACTAGTACATACCATAAAGCACCAAAAACTCATACAAAACGACCATAAACAACCATAAAACATCCAAACAATTATGTGGGAAATATGTATAAATTAAGTCACATCAAATCCCCCCACACTTAAGCTTTGCTTGTCCTCAAGCAATTCCAAACTTCAAAACTCAAATTACCTTGGTACATTAATGGAAAATACATTTCAGTAATCAAAAAGAAGCTCAACCATAAATGAAAACTGGAATGTTTGACAATACTTGACTGATACACAAGCCTCAATAACACGACTAAGCACAAAAGAATCGAAGCAATGATATCTCATCTATCCTACTCCATCTAACTTACTTTTGGAATTGAATATTTGAATAATCACTCAATGCCTAGTCGTGATGCATAATCTTTTACCATAGGCTTGTACTAGAATCGTTCCTTCACCGCCATGGCGCAAGCACCATAACGTCTATCAGAAGAGGTCTTTCAAGGGTTGTAATGAACTCTGGGGCTAAACAAGGTATTTAAAAGGGTATGGAAATTTGGGATAACAAAAGGTGTTAAAAAGAAATAACACAACATTTAACAAAGTTTTCACATAATAGTCTAGTCCATAAACAATCCCATGTCATTAGTTGCCAACGGTCCAAAACCCGAGAAGCTTTCCCGACAATACCCCCCAATAGAACGATAGAAACCGACACCATTGTGGTGTATGACAATCAAACAACTCCATCCACCGAAACTACCCATGTTGGCTTAAACAAACATGCCAACCTAATTATGATAACCGAATATAGCAATGCAAGATCATTTTGTTGGTTATAAAGAGGTACCAACTTAACTCAATAATTTGAAGAAACAATGAAGCTTATGTTGGTGTAATTGATGAACCAACTTACAAAAATATGATTTGACAAAAAGGAGAAATACCAACTGACAGCCCAAGCTCGTTTTATTTTTTTTATATATTTTTTTTTCCTTTTTCTGTTTTTCAATTCTTTTATTCTTTTTATTCATTTTTTTTTGTGAGCTACTTTTACTCTGACTAATTGGTATTCTCTAAATAATATAGAAACTGTGACAAATCATTTATCAATATGCTAAGACGAATAATCCGGACTTAATCCAAGAATCATGACGAAATCAAACTACCCCCATTAAATGAGAATATCCCAACCCGACATAAAGGAGAACCCCAAACCATCCACTAGCATAGGCAACCAATGACCCACCAGGACTTCGACTATCGGTATGGCTAGGAAAGGTGTATATTTAAGGTGGATTTAATAGCAAAGAACAGGCTAGTGACAACATGTTTTCTATTGTTTCTTGCACTAAAAGTGAGTGCAACATAAGGGTTTTAACAGGTGGTTCACTAACCAGTGTAGTTAGCTACTAAGCACATTAACAAAACATGCACATAACAAATTTTTACGAAACAAGGGGTGAACATACAAAGAACAAATGGTTTTATCCTAAATTTGCCTCTTCTGATAAATAACACGGAACGATCAACCAGGACAAGTTCTAGAATCAACGCAATCACCGGCACACTCATAGCAAATGAAAATAATCCGGAAATGGAAAAACCAACCTCAAACTTGCACATCATAGTTCAGAGTTCTAAGTAGAACCCTTACTCTTGGATAAATCCAAAAGCCTACGAGAGGGACAAATTTACAAGGCTAATAATTCCAAAACCGTACACCTATCATAACTAGCAATGAATCAATAATCTCACAATTTGGGTGTTTGGGTGCTTTGAGCGTGCTAGCCATATTATTAATCCAGAAGGGATTGCCTAATTAATCAGTCAAAACACATTCCACATATTAAAATTTGTACCAAGGGTGTAGTCAAATTGCTTATTAATATCTATAATTAAGTGACAAAAGCAATTAACTACAAGGAAAAGCATGCAAAAGTTTAAAAATACCTCTAAAATACCCGACTTTTTCCTATTTACCATCCCCCCCACACTTGAGTTGGACAATGCCCTCAATGTCCAATGAACTAAGGAAAACTATGGGAAATAGGGGAAAGTAAACAAAAAGCAAAATAAAGAACAAGAAAAACTTGCCGGGTATGTCGTGTGTTCCATGCTTGAATGATGCCAATAAAATATGTCGCTGCACTTACTGTCAGCATATGCATATGACAACCAACTTGCTATCAACATGAACACACAAATCAATGCAAAACAGGAATACCAAACAAATAGCATAACCATCACCATCATCAAAGAGTTTATTCAAAAACACAAACAAAAAGAAAAATGCAAAATTTAAATTTAAATAACAAAATAAAAGACACGGGTTGCCTCCCGAGAAGCGCTTAATTTATTAACGAGTCGTTAGCTAGACTCCTACCCCAAAGAATTACCATGGTGGGTCCTCTGACGCCCCCACACTTAAAGTGTTGGGCGGTCTACCCTTGAAAGAAGAGAAACAGTTACCTTTCACCTTGATGTGTCTCAATATATACATATTCTCACATCTTATTTGGACGTTTTGTACACGATTTATAGCCGTTTGTACATGTTTTGTGGTGCTTTATGGCATTTGCTAGTGGTTTCAGGATTACAGCAGGTACAAGGCTCATAAATGGTAGAAAATAGCTTAACGATCGTCCATATGCGCTAACGGATGAAGAATGGTTGAAAACAAAGCTGAAACGGCGATCCCAGTCACACCTCGCGGCGCGAGGAGGGTGGCTCGCGTCGCGAACCGTTCACGAGCCCGTTCACCAATCCAGTCGCCAGCCCGCTCACCGTTCACAAGCAATCTCGCGGCGCAAGCTAGGGAGGTCGCGGCGCGAGCCGTGTCTGACGAACAGCTTTTTCCTTCTCCTGGTATAAATACTAACAACATTTTCAACCCTAGAGGGAACTCGGGATACCACAGCCTACACACTTTTCTTCCAGACGATTTTTAGGGTTTTTCAAGGGTTTTCACTACTCCAATATCATTTGAAGACTTGAAGATTTATTTTGGTTCTTAATTAGTGATTGTAGCTCGGTTGTAACCTCGATTTGGATTGTTACTTCATATTTGGTACACTATGTTCTCCTTTTTATTTGAATCTCTAGTTATTTTCATTATGAGTAGCTAAATCCCTATACATCTATGAAGATGAAGTGAAACAATTAGTTATGGTTGCATAATATTTTGAATTCAAGTTGGTTTTACTTAACATTTTGTCAAGATCTTAATGAAGTGATTTCTTCTATTTAAACTAGTGTTCTTGGTGATATTTGTGTTCTTCGATAGTGGTACTAGTTGAATGCAAGGATTATTTTAGTTGTTTGTCTATGAATAACTATTGCTAGGTCATGGTATGATAGTAAAGAATACAAGTCTAATAGAAATTACTTTGTTAAGTGGATTTAACGGATGGTGGTACCACGTTTCTTTCACAAAGATAAAAATTATTATTTAAATAATCAAATAAACTAGTTAGTTCAAGGAATTGTAGCAGGGTTGGTGGTACCACTTGTTGCAAGAAATTGTATTGATTAGGTGATTGAGTAGATTTTACAAACGGAGTGCACGCCGGTTGTGTTTTTGTCTATGAATAACTATTGCTAGGTCATGGTATGATAGTAAAGAATACAAGTCTAATAGAAATTACTTTGTTAAGTGGATTTAACGGATGGTGGTACCACGTTTCTTTCACAAAGATAAAATTATTATTTAAATAATCAAATAAACTAGTTAGTTCAAGGAATTGTAGCAGGTTGGTGGTACCACTTGTTGCAAGAAATTGTATTGATTAGGTGATTGAGTAGATTTTACAAACGGAGTGCACGCCGGTTGTGTTTTTGTCTTGTCACGATTATTATCACCAACATTAAAGAATTTTGAGCTTAACCCATATGCAACCTAGACTTTTTGCATAGCGGATTCGACATAGATGGCTTTTTAATTATTTGTTACAACTCCAACTATTTTCGTGTGCTCTCGATTGACGCCGGTTGAGTACTTTAATTTACTTGTTAATTACATAGCTTTCAGAAACGCAAAGTGACAATTCGGTCACAAACCAAACTTTCTCTTGATTTACATTTTAACAGCTTTTAGTACAACAATCAGTCCTTGTGTTCGATCCTGGTCTTGCCAGTTAGCTATATTACATACGAACGGGTACACTGCCCGTAAGTGTGTTGTAGTCAGTTAGCAGTAGATCTTGTTATAAATTATAAACTAGATTTCACACATCAAGTTTTTGGCGCCGCTGCCGGGGACTGATTTTAAGTACTTTTGGTTGAGATTCTGTGAATCGATCCTTTTTCGTGTTTTGCACGGAGAAGTTACTTGCTTATTTTATTTTAGTTTGTTTTAATTGTACCCCAGGTGCTATTAAGGTTTGTTTGTTGTGTTGTGTTTGCAGAATATTTCCAGGTAGTGGATGAACACTCGAATTCTGGGAGACCATTAGTGAAGGCCACATCCAATCCCGAAAAACTAAAAAAACGCACCAAAACACAAACATCACAACCATCAACCTCCGACCCGTTTTTCATAGACACCACTCCTAGACCTAAATCCGACCACATACTTCACGAGACTTATTACGAGTCGGGAAGTAACGAGTGGGGTTACCATTCCGAAAAAGAAGAACCACTTTCCGATAAAACACCTACTCCACCCGAATCACCGAGAACAACCGTTAACATGGCCGGGCAACAAAACCCCCCCGATCTCTTCAACATGAAGATCGAGGACCTTCCTCGAACTATACCAACTTCTCGCCAATCGGCCATTCGTTCTCCCGAGATTGACACTTTCACGGTGAAGGCAACCATTTGCAAATGGTTAAGGATTTATGCTTTGACAGAAGGCATAAAAGGGACCCTCATGAGCATCTTGACAAGTTTGAGATGATTTGCAACTTATTCAATTATGGGGAAAATCAGGCCAACAACGTTAAAATGAAGCTTTTCCCCATGTCTCTCACGGGAGAGGCTCACAAATGGTTGAAAGGTTTGGCACCGGATAGTTTGACTACTTGGGGTGCGGTTAGGGAAGCGTTGATTGAGAGATTCTTCCCCGCTAATCAGGAAAGAGAGCTCATACTTGTAATTAGATCTTTTAGGCAAGATGAGGATGAGTCTATAGTTGAGGCTTGGTTAAGAATGAAAGATCTATTGTGGGAATGTCCCGGGCATGGGGTGAGTGACACCGAGATTGTGGGGATATTCATGGATGGGATGAATAGGGAGAGTTATGAGAAGATGGTAATGACGTGTGGAGGTAGCATTAGTTACAAGACCTCGAGTGAGCTTTGGAAAATGTTTGAAGATATGGCAAAAGCTCAAGTTTCTAGGACTTCAAATAGAGATAGGAGGTCACGTAAGGTAGTGGCTAGGGTTGATGAAGGGGAAACATCCGAGGTGATTTCTGAAATTCGGGCACTTTCAAACCGAATGGACGAAAGGTTCTCAATGGTGGAGAACAATTTTGGCGGGCTTGAGCGGGATGTGAAGATTATGGCCGGGGGATGTACTCATTGTGGAGGCCCACATCATCCCGATGAATGTGATTCGGTTGCTCAAGAAGATGTGAATTTTGTGCAAAATCAACGCCAAGGCCAATACCAACCTCTCTTCCAACGTGGTGGCAATTACCAAGGCCGACATCAAGGTAACCCCTCTAACTCTTTTAATTCTTATTCTAACAATCGTGGTGGTAATTTTCAAGGTGAATGACAAGATTGGAGGGTTGCATGACAAGTTAGACATTAGCAACCGCAACAACCATGCTTTGATCTCCAACTTGGAAAAGAGGATTGATAGAATAGGAAACCAAGAAAGGCAACCGGGTACTCTTCCGAGCAATACCCAACAAAACCTGAATCAAGGCCAAGGAGGATCATGGAGAAATGGGGATGACAAGTACAAAGCACCCAAACACCGGAATGAAACCGTTAATGCCATATCCACACGGTCCGGGAAGGTAATTACTCCTCCTATTGATATTTCTTGTAATTCTAATGTTTCTCCTCGAGTTGGGCAGTTTGAAGAAGATGTTGATGAAGAGGAAGAGATGGAGTCACCACCGGTGGTGACCACTTCGGTTCCTAAAGCTACACCAATCAAGGAACCCGAAGTGAAGCCGTACAAGCCCAAGATTCCTTTCCCTCAACGCTTGAGGAAGGAAAAGCTTCAGGACCAATACAACAAGTTCTTTGACATGATCAAAACGGTGACCATCAATGTGCCGTTAGTTGATCTCATTTCGGGCATGCCTAACTATGCCAAGTTCATCAAGGAACTTGTGACGGACAAGAAGAAGCTTGATGAAGCAAAGGCAACTTTCTTGAATGAAGAATGCTCGGCGGTCATCCGAAACAAGCTTCCACCCAAGCTTTCGGATCCAGGGAGTTTTCTTATCACTTGTACTTTTAGTAGAAAATTGTCTTATAAGGCGTTGGCCGATCTCGGGGCAAGCATCAACTTGATGCCATACTCCATTTTCAGAAAGCTTTCTTTGGGAAATTGAAACCCACTAAAATGAGCATCCGCCTTGCGGATCATTCTTTTCAATACCCATTGGGGGTGGCCGAGAACTTGCTAGTGCAAGTAGGCAAATTTGTGTTTCCGGTCGATTTTGTTATTTTGGAGATGGAAGAGGACACAAGGGTGCCTCTCATTTTGGGCCGACCATTCCTATATACCGCGGATGCTATCATTCGGGTAAAGGACAAGGAAATTTCCTTGGGGGTCGGGGAAGACCGGATTGTGATTAAAATTGAAAAAACCTTGCAACATTCTTATTCTTCCGATGACACTTGTTTTAAAATTGATGTTATAGATAATGCGGTTGAATTGGAGATGTTGGAGCTTGTTGGAATTGATGGTGAGGGAAATGATGATCACTTGGCTAGCATTGGAGAGGGAGATGTCACTAGTGACCAAGTGGAAGAGATTGAAGAGATTATGGCACTAAGCATGGATGACACTCCATTGGAGGAAGAAGGGTTCGAAGAAATTGAAAGAATTCCAAGTAACAAGCTACCCACTTCCATTGATAACCCTCCTACGGATTTAGAGCTCAAGCCATTGCCCGATCATTTGGAATATGCATTTCTGGAAGGTACATCTCTTCTTCCCGTTGTTATCTCCTCATCACTTTCGGGTGAGGAGAAGGCTAAACTCATGTCCATTTTAAAGGCCCATAAAAAGGCCTTTGCATGGAAGACATCCGATATACCCGGAATAAGTCCCGATTTTTGCAAACATAAAATCAATCTAATTGAAAATGTAAAACCGGTGATTCAAAGGCAGAGAAGGCTTAATCCTAACATGAAAGATGTTGTAAAAAAGGAAATTGTTAAGCTACTTGATGCGGGTATTATTTTTCCAATATCGGATAGTCCATGGGTTAGCCCGGTACATTGTGTACCAAAGAAGGGTGGGATGACCGTTGTAACAAATGAGAAAAATGAATTGGTCCCAACTAGAACGGTCACCGGTTGGAGAGTTTGTATTGATTATCGTAAGTTGAATGAGGCCACCAAAAAGGACCATTTCCTTTACCCTTCATGGACCAAATGCTTGAAAGATTGGCGGTAATGAATTCTTTTGTTTTCTAGATGGTTTTTCCGGGTACTTCCAAATACCCATTGATCCTAATGATCAAGAGAAAACAACTTTTACTTGTCCTTTTGGAACATATGCTTATAGTCGAATGCCTTTTGGTTTATGTAATGCACCGGGTACGTTTCAAAGATGCATGTTGGCCATTTTCCAAGATATGATTGAAACCTCCATGGAAGTTTTCATGGATGATTTTTCGGTGTTTGGTAATTCATTTGATAGTTGTTTGGCTAACTTGGATAAAATGCTTGAGAGATGTGAAAAAGCACATTTGGTGCTTAATTGGGAAAAATGCCATTTTATGGTCAAAGAAGGCATTGTGTTGGGTCACAAAGTGTCAAGGGCGGGTCTTGAGGTTGACAAGGCTAAAATTGATGTTATAGATAATGCGGTTGAATTGGAAATGTTGGAGCTTGTTGGAATTGATGGTGAGGGAAATGATGATCACTTGGCTAGCATTGGAGAGGGAGATGTCACTAGTGACCAAGTGGAAGAGATTGAAGAGATTATGGCACTAAGCATGGATGACACTCCATTGGAGGAAGAAGGGTTCGAAGAAATTGAAAGAATTCCAAGTAACAAGCTACCCACTTCCATTGATAACCCTCCGACGGATTTAGAGCTCAAGCCATTGCCCGATCATTTGGAATATGCATTTCTGGAAGGTACATCTCTTCTTCCCGTTGTTATCTCCTCATCACTTTCGGGTGAGGAGAAGGCTAAACTCATGTCCATTTTAAAGGCCCATAAAAAGGCCTTTGCATGGAAGACATCCGATATACCCGGAATAAGTCCCGATTTTTGCAAACATAAAATCAATCTAATTGAAAATGTAAAACCGGTGATTCAAAGGCAGAGAAGGCTTAATCCTAACATGAAAGATGTTGTAAAAAAGGAAATTGTTAAGCTACTTGATGCGGGTATTATTTTTCCAATATCGGATAGTCCATGGGTTAGCCCGGTACATTGTGTACCAAAGAAGGGTGGGATGACCGTTGTAACAAATGAGAAAAATGAATTGGTCCCAACTAGAACGGTCACCGGTTGGAGAGTTTGTATTGATTATCGTAAGTTGAATGAGGCCACCAAAAAGGACCATTTCCCTTTACCCTTCATGGACCAAATGCTTGAAAGATTGGCGGTAATGAATTCTTTTGTTTTCTAGATGGTTTTTTCGGGTACTTCCAAATACCCATTGATCCTAATGATCAAGAGAAAACAACTTTTACTTGTCCTTTTGGAACATATGCTTATAGTCGAATGCCTTTTGGTTTATGTAATGCACCGGGTACGTTTCAAAGATGCATGTTGGCCATTTTCCAAGATATGATTGAAACCTCCATGGAAGTTTTCATGGATGATTTTTCGGTGTTTGGTAATTCATTTGATAGTTGTTTGGCTAACTTGGATAAAATGCTTGAGAGATGTGAAAAAGCACATTTGGTGCTTAATTGGGAAAAATGCCATTTTATGGTCAAAGAAGGCATTGTGTTGGGTCACAAAGTGTCAAGGGCGGGTCTTGAGGTTGACAAGGCTAAAATTGATGTCATGACTAAATTACCTCCACCAACAAATGTGAAGTCGGTAAGAAGTTTTCTAGGTCATGCCGGGTTTTACCGGCGGTTCATCAAAGATTTTTCTAAAATCACAAGGCCTATGACTAGATTGTTGGAAAAAGACGTTCCTTTTGAGTTTAATGATGAGTGTCTAAACGCTTTTTCTCTTTTGAAAGACAAATTGACAAATGCTCCAATAATGACTTCACCCAATTGGTCTTTACCCTTCGAACTTATGTGCGATGCTAGTGATTATGCTTTGGGGGCCGTTCTTGGCCAAAGGGATGAGAAGCATTTTCGTCCTATCTACTTTGCTAGCAAAACCCTAAACCCCGCCCAACAAAATTACACCGTGACCGAAAAAGAGTTGTTGGCGGTGGTGTATGCTTTTGACAAGTTTAGACCTTACTTGGTGTTGAATAAAACCATCGTGTTCACCGATCATTCGGCCTTGAAATACTTGTTCTCAAAGCAAGATGCTAAACCCCGTTTGCTTCGTTGGGTCTTGCTTTTGCAAGAGTTTGATATTGAGATCAAAGACAAAAGTGGGGCTGAAAATGTTGCCGCCGACCACTTGAGTAGGCTCGAAAACCCTCACCTTGAGGTGTTGAAGGAGCATGAGATTAATGATTCTTTTCCCGATGAGTTTTTGATGCAGGTGGAGGATGAAGAAGCCCCTTGGTACGCCGATATTGCTAACTATTTGTGTGCAGGAATTTTGCCTAAGGGGTGGTCTTCGCAACAAAGAAAGAAATTTTTCTCCGAAATCAAGCACTATTTTTGGGAAGAGCCGTATTTGTTCAAAGTGTGTGTGGATGGCATGATTAGAAGATGTGTTTGGGGAGGTGAAACTAGAAGAATTTTGGATGAATGCCACCATGGACCAACCGGTGGGCATTATGGGCCATCGGTGACGGGGAAGAAAGTGTTTGATGCGGGATTCTATTGGCCTACGATTTTCAAAGAGGCTCAAACACTTGTTGAAACATGTGATGCTTGTCAAAGGCAAGGAACTATCACCAAAAGGGATGAGAAGCATTTTCGTCCTATCTACTTTGCTAGCAAAACCCTAAACCCCGCCCAACAAAATTACACCGTGACCGAAAAAGAGTTGTTGGCGGTGGTGTATGCTTTTGACAAGTTTAGACCTTACTTGGTGTTGAATAAAACCATCGTGTTCACCGATCATTCGGCCTTGAAATACTTGTTCTCAAAGCAAGATGCTAAACCCCGTTTGCTTCGTTGGGTCTTGCTTTTGCAAGAGTTTGATATTGAGATCAAAGACAAAAGTGGGGCTGAAAATGTTGCCGCCGACCACTTGAGTAGGCTCGAAAACCCTCACCTTGAGGTGTTGAAGGAGCATGAGATTAATGATTCTTTTCCCGATGAGTTTTTGATGCAGGTGGAGGATGAAGAAGCCCCTTGGTACGCCGATATTGCTAACTATTTGTGTGCAGGAATTTTGCCTAAGGGGTGGTCTTCGCAACAAAGAAAGAAATTTTTCTCCGAAATCAAGCACTATTTTTGGGAAGAGCCGTATTTGTTCAAAGTGTGTGTGGATGGCATGATTAGAAGGTGTGTTTGGGGAGGTGAAACTAGAAGAATTTTGGATGAATGCCACCATGGACCAACCGGTGGGCATTATGGGCCATCGGTGACGGGGAAGAAAGTGTTTGATGCGGGATTCTATTGGCCTACGATTTTCAAAGAGGCTCAAACACTTGTTGAAACATGTGATGCTTGTCAAAGGCAAGGAACTATCACCAAAAGGGATGAGATGCCTCAACAATCCATCCAAGTGTGTGAAGTCTTTGACGTGTGGGGAATCGATTTCATGGGCCCATTTCCACCATCAAACAAATGTCTCTATATTTTGGTGGTGGTTGATTATGTCTCGAAGTGGGCTGAAGCAAAGGCCTTGCCAACCAATGACGGCAAGGTAGTGATCGACTTTTTGAAGGCTTTATTTAGCCGATTTGGTATGCCAAGAGCTTTAATTAGTGACCGGGGAACACATTTCGCCAACCATCAATTGGCAAAGTTTTAAAGAGATATGGGGTAACTCATCGTTTCTCAACTTCATATCACCCACAAACTAGTGGGCAAGTTGAGAACACGAATCGTGCTTTGAAAAGAATTCTAGAGAAAACCATTGATGGAAACCCCAAGTCATGGTCCAAGAAGCTAGATGATGCCTTATGGGCGTTTCGAACCGCTTTCAAGACCCCCATTGGCACCACTCCATATAGACTTCTCTATGGCAAGACTTGCCATTTGCCGGTGGAAATTGAGCATAAGGCATATTGGGCCTTGAAACATTGCAACATGGACTTGATTGAAGCCGGTGAAACAAGAATGTTGCAACTCCATGAGCTTGATGAGCTTAGGCATGGTGCTTACGACAACTCGTTGTTGTACAAAGAAAAGACAAAAGTTTGGCACGACAAAAAGCTCAAGAGAAAGGACTTTAAAGTAGGAGATAAGGTGTTGTTGTTTCTCTCCAAGTTCAAAATCCACCAACCAAAGCTTACATCGAGGTGGAATGGACCGTTTGTCATCAAGCATGTATATCCTTCGGGATATGTTGAGTTGTTTAGAGAGGATGGGAGCTCGTTCATTGTAAATGGACATCGGTTAAAGCTCTACCATGAAGAAGAAGTTGGGGAGGGGGCTTTTGTCGAGAAGCTCCAACTTTTTGCTTGAAAATGAGGTTTGATCGAGTCAAGCTAATGACTCGTTAATAAATAAAGCGCTTCTCGGGAGGCAACCCAGTGTGTTTTTGCTATCTTTAGTCGTTTCAGTACTTTTCTTTCTATTTTATGTGTTTTTGTTGAGATGTACAGGTGATAGGTCGTCCAGGTCGAACCGATAGGCGAAATTGTGTGTTGAGAAGTCCGAAATCAAAGATACAGGGAAGCTCGCGGCGCGACCTATGAGGCTCGCGGCGCGATTTTGGCAGCATCATGGTCAGAGAAAAATCTCGCGGGACGCGAGAAAAGAAGTCGCGACGCGACCGGGTCGAAAAAGCATCGCGGCGCGACCTCGGTAGCTAGCGGCGCGAGTTTGGGGTCTTGAAGGTCAGAGAAAAATCTCGCGGGGCACAAGAAAGAAGGTCGCGGCGCGAGAGAATTGGGGAAATCGCGGCGCGAGGCTCCTGGGTCGCGGCGCGAGTTTAGCGACATCTTGATCAGAAGATTTTCTCGCGGGGCGCGAGAAAGGAACTCGTGGCACGAGTAGCTGGTGGATCGCGGCGCGAGGAAGCAGGATCGCGGCGCGATGTTGGAGGTGACAAGGTCAGAGGATTTTCTCGCGGGGCGCGAGAAAGGTAGTCGCGGCGCGAGCGACTTGGAGAGGTCGCGGCGCGATCCGCTCGTCTCGCGGCGCGAGGCGTGTCCGGCTGGCCAGGTAAGTTTCTTTTCCATTAAAAATTAAATAAAATAAAATAAAAGAAACTAAATTAGACCACAGGGCCGATCCATTTCCTTGTTACTTTCTTTCTTTCCCTCTCAAACTCTCTTTTTCTCTAAAATCACACACACACACACGACTACATCACACACACACACACTTAGGGTTTATAATTTCTTCTTCCTCTCTTCAAGATCTTCTTCTCTTCATCCTCATATCATCATCCTCATCATGTCAAGGGTAAGTTTTCTTTTCTTTTCTTTTTAATCTTTATTTCAATAATAATTAGGGTTTGTTGTATCTTTAATTTTTTCTTTCAATTGATGCTTGTTGATTGCTTAGATAGTGTTGTATTGATGTTATGTCACTTAGTATTGTCTAATTTTGGAGATTAATCTTAGAAAAATCCAATTAGGGTTCTTAATTTGCATTTTTAAGATTTAATCTTCCTTTTGTTCTTTTAATTCAAATTAGTTACTACATTGTTAACTAGTGAGAAAACCCATCCAGAAAATCCAAAAAAAAAATAAAAAAAATCGTACTGACTCGCGGCGCGATCAGGGTAACTCGCGGCGCGAGTTTTTGCCCTGTGCGCCCATTTTTGTCGTTTCTTTGCCTTAGCTTTTCGTTATCGCCCATTATTGTCTCCCATCACTTATGTAGTACATTTTTGGTTGTTTTTGTCAGA
Source organism: Erigeron breviscapus (assembly GCA_034093135.1). Classification (NCBI taxonomy): domain Eukaryota; kingdom Viridiplantae; phylum Streptophyta; class Magnoliopsida; order Asterales; family Asteraceae; genus Erigeron; species Erigeron breviscapus. The sequence goes on along the minus strand of CM067169.1, from coordinate 37,291,421 downwards.
GGGAACAGGAACCACAAAGGTATGAGGACAACGTTTGGCCGGAAGGTTATCAGTTCGATTACGTGGATGAAAGCTACGAGGCCCCTTCTGAGAAACGAAGCAGCATAATTAAAACGTTGAGAACACCAACCCACCCTTGGCTTAAGTTCCCTAATGCTCCAAAGGGGGAACGTCAAGCCTACATGAATAGGTTGTGTGTGATTCAAGATTATGATTTGGTCTCCCCTAGGACTATAGACTGGCAAATGATTCGGGAGGCGGGTCTCATGGATTACTTTGAGCAAAGAATGTTAACTGAGTTTATGAACGAAACAAGCGGTAGGATGGTGCGGATACCGATGTGGAAGAGAATTTTTGAACTAAGGAAGACAGCTGTTAAAGAGTGGTGTCAGGAGTTCTATTCCACTCTCGTGGTACAGGAGCTACCCATTGATGAATTTTGTGAGGATCGGGTGATCCATTTTCGGTTGGGGGGTAGGCAGCGCCATTGTACCATCGCTGAGTTTGGGTATCTCTGTGGGATGTTCGAGATTGGGGAGTTTGAGGATGGATCGGTCTACCCGTTCGTGGGCAGGAGTTCATTTCATAACTCTGGCTTTGATGATAACATGACTTTTGTCTCTTATTGGTCTAGTATTTATGGGAAGGAGAAGTTTTATTCCGGGGTGAGTAAGGTGTCGGACATTAGGTCCAAGAGGCTGAAGATTCTTCATAAGATGATCACCTACTCATTCCTCCATCGGGGAAATGCGACCGATAAGGTCACCACCGATGATTTATGGTTGCTTAGACAGTTTGAGGAGCTCCCCACTTCTGGTTGGTTCTGTTGCGCTCCATATGTTTTGGCTAGACACATGTATAGGTGTAAGGAGCAGAGGTACTTGTGTGGTCACTTTGTGACCAAGATGGTAGAGAGACTAGGTTGTGATACATTCGAGGGTCAGTCGGAGATTACTGGTAGAGTGGAGACCATTCTTATGGACGTTAAGGAGATGAAGAAAGCCAAAGTGATAAGGACTACTGACCCGCGGGATTTATTCTCAGAGGGCGAGCAGGAGCCGCCTGCACAGAGGCAGAGGGTGGAACCACCTCCCCAGATGCAGCAGCAGCAGCCTAACCCTTATCCAGCTTATGATTTTGCAGGTTGGGGAACCAAGCTCGATGAGATCCTGGGACATCAGTGGGAGCTCCAGGACACTCAAGACATGATGATGGACGGTCATAGAACCATGTGGAGCCAGGTGAACCGCATGGGCTTTCAGTGCGAGTCTTAGTCTCCCTACATTAACCATTGGATCCGACCGGACTCTCCACCTCCACCGCCACCTACTCAGACCTTCAGTCCTCCTTCCATCTTCATGCCAGCCAGCACCACTTTCGGGTTCTACAGCCCACACCCAGGTCAGCAGCACCCACCACAGCAGCCCGGTTGGGCAGGTTCCGAGTTCGAGCACAGCAGGTGCTAGCAGCAGCACAGGGGGCGCTCAGGATACGCCCAGTTTGGGACCTATAGACACACGACTGGGGAGCGCTACTCCGGACCCGCCTATGATTTTTACAGGGGTATATTTGGTGGACCAGCCGATCCTGATGCTGGTGATGGTGTTCCCTCTACCCAAGACATGGAGGAGAATTGATCTTTCTATCTTCTTTCTATTTTCTGAGACTCTTTAGACATTGCACTTACTTTATTTCAATTGGGTTGTAATTCCGCCGTTTAGGCGATGAGACATTCGTAGTTGTTCTTTTATTTCCTTTAGTATGAACTATGTAGTTTGTCTGGTCTTTTGTTTATGGTGATTGTCAGGTGAAAATTTTGGGTTTGCAAGTTGAATTCTGGAAGATTGCTTTTGGAAATTTTGGAAAAAACAAGCGGGTTTATGCTGGCAGTCAGTTCAGCACCCACTTGAATTTTGGCTTCAACTTTGCAATGGTGATTTCACGCTTTCACCTGGAGGTTTTTCATTGTTCCTTTCTACATTTTGCATTTTTCCCTTTTCCCATTATTCGCCTTAGTTATTCGTCCATTGAGGACAATGTCCAACTTAAGTGTGGGGAGGGGGATGGTAAATTGGAAAAATGAAAAATTTTGAAGTTTCTTACCTTTACTAGCATTTTGGTTATGTTTTTAAATTTTTGAGGCTATAGGTTTTGTGCAAAGACGAGAAATGAGGACTTTAAATTTTGCTAATCTAGGATGAAACTCAAGATTGTTTACCTTTAGCTTTCCTTTCCTAGTGCTTGTGGCATTTCATCGTTCCAAGGGGTCATAGGTTTGTTCCGAACTTCAATATAATCTAGGTTGCTCGCTAATTGTACCTTAATGATGAACCTAATGTGAATAATAGCTTCACTAGATGATGTATTGGTAGGCACCGCTTGAGGTTTCCCATTTGAATTTTGCAACTTATGTGCACAAAGTGCTTGAAATGTATTAAATATGCTTGTGGTAATTTGACTTAACATATGGTTAGCACACCGGATGTCCGGTCCTTAATTCTTATGTTATAGGTTGTGGCTCTAGTCATTATGTCGGGTCTTTATATCGGGGTGTCTGGGGTGCTTCGGCATCAAACGGGTGACACATGCGGGAACACGCGCAAAACATTTTTTTCATTAGTCTAATGCTAATGTGGGCTTTGAGATTCGAACAAGTAGGTCCTTGGGGTAACTTCGTTTTACCTAGCTCACCTAAAGCTTCCAACTTGGGATGAGTTGTCCGAAAGTTCGCTACGTGGGTCTCATAGAAACTCACGGGTATTAAATTATAAAACATTTTGTCCTCGTATGTGTTAGTGTTTAGAGCATGGTCTCTGGATATGCAACCCAACCTTGAGTTCTGGCGTATGTCTCTTAACGATACTCACGTATCCGTAGCGAACCGCTGGCCGAACACTTAAAGTACACTTTCGTATGATCACCTGATGTGTGGATAGAGTTGCAATTCTAGACCGTAGGAGTATGTTTTGTCAAGGGACTCATAAGTATACCGTATTGAAAACCTTATGGAAAACCAAGGGCGTGAGTGTTTAAGTGGACAAATATACCGATAATCATTGTGGAATATTGCTTATGTTGCCAGTAATAATTGTGAAGCTTGCTAGTGGATTATAAGCTTAGTAAGAACGAGCTTAAGGTCAATTGGAACGATTGAAATGTTCAAGAGGTGTTAATACAAGCATAGGTAGGATTCTAATTGTAACTGAAGGATGGTTTTGCTCTAGATTAGTCGAATTTTCTGATTTCGTCTTAAACTTTGTTCATTAGTTTTTAAATGCATTTGCTTTTGGTATTCAACACCGTGTGGTCGGAAACTTCTCATTTAACTATTTTTGTTTTGCGAAATCGTGAATAATTGGGTCTCATAGGACGAGTAATCTTAGAAAAATCTTTAATGAAACGACGGTAAACTAGTTAGTTCAAGGAATTGTAGCAGGGTTGGTGGTACCACTTGTTGCAAGAAATTGTATTGATTAGGTGATTGAGTAGATTTTACAAACGGAGTGCACGCCGGTTGTGTTTTTGTCTTGTCACGATTATTATCACCAACATTAAAGAATTTTGAGCTTAACCCATATGCAACCTAGACTTTTTGCGTAGCGGATTCGACATAGATGGCTTTTTAATTATTTGTTACAACTCCAACTATTTTCGTGTGCTCTCGATTGACGCCGGTTGAGTACTTTAATTTACTTGTTAATTACATAGCTTTCAGAAACGCAAAGTGACAATTCGGTCACAAACCAAACTTTCTCTAGATTTACATTTTAACAGCTTTTAGTACGACAATCAGTCCTTGTGTTCGATCCTGGTCTTTCCAGTTAGCTATATTACATACGAACGGGTACACTGCCCGTAAGTGTGTTGTAGTCAGTTAGCGGTAGATCTTGTTATAAATTATAAACTAGATTTCACACATCACACCTTTTCAGAAATCCAATCATTCTCTCGCCCGAAAGTATCAACAACCATCATCAACTCCTCTTTCTCCTTTGTTGATAAATTCGAGCACAACTCTTCAGACAACTTAACATTACCATGAGAAACAGCAGACTTCAAACGACTGTAAAGTTTACGGATCTTAGCACACGGGCTATCTGTTTGTTTAGAAATAGGCACTGTTGTTGACTTCACCTCAACTTCCTTTTCCCCCAGCTTCTTGTCTAACCATGCATCAATATGCAAATCTATAGAGCTAACACATGCAATCTTAACAGAGTTAGCGGCATTAGGTAAAGAAATAGAACAAGTATTCAAGAATGTCACTGACTCATTTCCTGCTCTCAATGTAAGCTTACCACGACCAACCTCAATGTTAGCATCGGCAGTAGCAAGGAACGGTCTTCCTAGAATAAGGGGCACATATAATGCTTCATCTACATCAATAATGACAAAAATCTACAGGAAAAACCAAACCACCCACCTTGATTAACACATCTTCCAAAATCCCCATTGATTTAATTTCAGATTTATCGGCCAAATGGATTTTCATTTTAATCGGTTTTGGTTCTCCTAAATTCAACTTAGAATAAATCGATGAAGGCATCAGATTAATACTTGCTCCCGAATCATTTAAGGCACGTTTTACCAATAAATTACCAATCTTACAAGGGATAGTAAAACTACCTGGATCCCCGCGTTTCTCGGGCAACCTACCTGTTACTACTGCTGAACAAACATCCTCAAGCACTGTAGTAGCCACCCCCGCCAGATTTTTCTTATTCATCAAAATTTGTCTCAAACACTTTGCATAACCTGACATCTGCACAATTGCATCTAAAAATGGTCTATTAATGTAACACCCCAACAATGGCGGAATCATGGGATGTCGAGAAATAGCACATATGAGCATGGAAATTACATAGAGCAACACTAAATGGTTTATTGTCAAACATATCAAACATACAATAGTTCAAACCAAGGTAACCTCATAAGGTTTACATGCAAATCACACAACAATATTTTACATAATTTCATAAGTTCATCCCCAAACAAGGGGGCATATGGGTCAGAGACCACATGAATACTAAGTCGCCTTATCTCTAGCATCCAATTATTCCTGATTTCTGAAATTACCCTGATTACCTGAAAAGTGTACTAGCAAGTGTCAACACAAGGTTGGTGAGTTCGTAGGTGTCAAATAACAACATCAATTATGATAATATATCAAGTACTTGTACAATATCATAGAGCAATAAAA